>AP027111.1:43522109-44722109 GCA_028142955.1 Pinctada fucata | reverse complement strand
ATCATTTTTGAAATTGAACCAGTATTTACCGAAAAATATTTTTTTCTCATATGTTCATTAACATAATTTTACAATAAAGCGGGGCTTCCACTGTTGCGAATGAAGATGTGATAGGTGATTTTGTTTAAATGTAGTGCATTCTCCTCTCAATCGTGGATCTTCTTGTCTCTTTGTGTCACAGTCGTGTAATATTCTCCCGCATTCTCCTCTGTTTGTGGCATAATTGTGACGCAAATATTTCAAACTTTTATTCGCCCCACATTCGCAGTGTTTTCTCCTCCATTCACAGCACTTTCTCCTCAGATGTGCATGCATTCTTCTTCCCAAGTTGGAGGAGAGTAAGCCACAATTCACAAAGAAAGAATCTGACACAAATGTGATGGGAATGTGCTAAGAATGCAACACGAATAAAAACAACGCGAATGTGCAAAGAATGCGACGCAAATAAAAACAATGTGAATCAGCCACAATCTTGACACGATATTGCCATGATAGTACTACATTAACACACCGACAGTGACAAGAATAATTATTTCATAGTTAATGTTAAAGTGTGCAGAACAATATTTTGAAAACATTGACAATGCCTCCAAAGAGAAAACAACCTGGAAAGAGTTCAAAGTCAACCAAGGGTATTGATGCTCCTGGATATGTCAATTTAGACAAATGATTTTTGTTTTGTTCGTCTCATATTCTTGTCATGTTAGCAAAGCATTGGGTTAAAGTTGTGTCTCAATCTCCTGCATTGCAGTGCTGTCGGCTTAAATTCGTGTCTCTATCTCAAGCATTCGCCTCTCACTCGCCTTAGTGTATTTTTATCGCGGCACATTCGTGTCGCATTCTTCTCTATTCATATCACACTGGCCTCAATATCGTAGCGGACCCGTAGCATATTCTTGTTGCATTTACGGCGCTATCGTGTGCCTATCGCGCCAAGAGAGAACATGAGAACAGACAATAATGTGACACAAAAGTTCATTGGCCTCTAATCCTAGCTCACTCTCCACTACATACGCGATAGTGGAAGCTCAGCTTAAACAATTTGATAAATGCACTTGCTAGCTTTGTTGTGTTGCAAGTACATCATGTATATACTGGTTACTAAACACAAATTAAGACACTGATTACGTGTATACGATAGGTAAAAAAATATTTGCCAATCTTCAGTAACAAATAGAGAATAAGTGTCTTAATTTGTGTTTTGTTACGGGTATACAACACACAGCAAGTGCATTTATCGTACATGTAATGTGTGTTAGCGCATTTCATGCGATAAATGCACTTGCTGTGTGTTGTATACCCGTAACAATTTAAACACAAATTATGACATTTATTCTATATATATGCACCATAGTTGTCTATTTCATTCTTGTTTTCTGAAATCGCGTTTTCTAGGTAAAAGGGTGACTTTAAAATTCAGGTCACTGCAGGCTCAGTTTGCAGATTAGAACAGCTGTCGCGGCATGTTTCTTTAGATCTTATGCATTGTGACGTCACGAGTGTTAATACACAAATTGCAGCACGTTTCTTTCAATAGCAACATCTCAGGGAATTACATTGGTTGTGCATATATATGTAAATAATACCAATCACCAATTATATTTGACATCACAATTGGTCATTGAATTCGGACATCTCCATCATGTTGATTATTCTATATATAGCGTGTTCCCTCATAGCCGTATATTTCCTACATTTGCTAGAGTTATCTCCCTCCTTGGATTACAACTCTCAGACTTTATCCATCTCTGCTACAAATGTATGTTAAATTGCTCTACTTTAACAAATTTTCTGAAGTTTTCACAATGTATGTATACATCAGTGTCTTGATGAGAATTAAAAACAACAAGGTATTTTTAAAGAATAGTCAGAAGGTTAGTCATGAAATCTCTTATGAAAATTTATTTATATATGTTTTAAATGAATGTCAAGTTGTACGTTTTGCATGGTAGAAATGGATGAAGTCTGAGAGATGTAATGTAGTGACTGACAATAGACGATTTTCACATTACCACAGTTGACTTGTATTCTAGTCGCATCCTAAGACCTGACATCACACAATTTGACTAAACTTTTAACTGTGACGTCATATGTGATTTATGACGTCACAGTTAGAAATTACACAAAAAGTAGTGATGTCGGGTCTTGGAGTGTCTGAAATGCAACTCTACCAGTATATATGAAGAAGTTCTATTCTGAACAACACTAGTTTCAACATGTTCATGTTTGTCAGGCATTTTCACACAAGCATCTGAGTCACTACAATGATATGTGTAACATGTGTTTTGTCAGAAATTAAGAATTGGATTGATGTCAGTCCTTCAAACCTATTCTTTCAATATCTATTTGTATGACAAAGTCTTTTAAAGATGATACAGCAACTTTAATAATTTCTTTAAATTTTAATTCATCAGAAGTGAATTTAAACTTTTGTCATAGTTCCCTTGTATACCTTTTTCAGCTATATACAAAGGCCATAACTGAGGACAATACCAAAGACGATTATTATGTAAACAGAGCACAAGTTTACGTAAAGCTTGAAAAATATGATGGTAAGTATTAATCATTGATGAAAAATATTGTGTACATAATTACTTAATTAGCAGTTGCAAATTATTCACCATGTTTACAACTGAAATCATGAGAATTTCTATTCCAAAATATTTTATTTATAATGCCAATATAGTTCCTTGCATTTGGGGCATATGTTATTTGGCCTGTAAGTTTATCTGTCTGTTTGTTTGCCTGCCAAGAAAAACTCATCTTGGCTATTATTTTTGTCAATGCAGACCTGCCTACTTTTACGATTTTGGCGTAATTTTTACGATTTTTGACCTTCAAATATGCTCTTCGCTTTTGCTTCTTATCTTTACGCCTAAAACGTGTTTCCAATTAGAAAGATTTTAACAAACGAATAAAACGGCCTATAAAAATTGATTGTAAGTTGAGGGCTTTATATTTTATAAGCAACTGTGTGAATTATTAAGATGTGTAAAAATGTAAGGAAAAAACGACTTTTTTCTCCAAATTTCAGTCAATTTTAAATATTACGCTTAACTTCCCTAAATACGCTTTCTTGATAAAAATTTTACACTTTTGGAAAGAAAAAGGTAGGCAGGTCTGTCAATGAATGACATATGATCAGTGATATGGCTTTCACCACGATTTTTCCTTTTTATTCATATGAAATAGCAGCTGCTTCAAACAGATAGAGTCCTTTCACAACTTTTTCTTGAATAATAATTACATGTATAAATATCATTTATTTCTCTAGATGCAATAGCAGACGCTGATACAGCTCTTGGAATTAACCGTCAAAATTCTAACGCATTCCTTAGGAAAGGGTCAGTATAATCAAATTCTAGGATATTTAGTTTAGTTTTTGAATTTTTTTTTATATTTTTCCAATGATTTCCTGTACCTTTGCAAAGAGGTTTTTAAACATCTCAAAGCCAGTTTCATACATATAATATGTAGAAAAGATATCAAGCATTGCCTTGAAGAGTATGAATATGTCAGAATCTGTATGTTTCAGAACAATCTATTTTTGAACATAACAAATCAGTTATCTTGATTTGATACATTATATACACATGTTGATATATGTAGAAGAATTGGAGGGGACAGTGATCTGCACTATGTAAAAAGTGCAATATATTAAGGCATTAGGGGTATAATACCGTACTTCCAGTCGTTTTGATAACAGAAAAATTGAATACCACGAAGTACGCTGAAGACACACAACTTCAGCAATGTTCGGGACCATATATTTTCATGGTGAGTTGAATGAAACATTAAAAAATATCAAATATCTGAAAATATGTAAGATATCGAAGTACATGTACATGATTCCTATTTTTTCGACGGTATTGTTATTATATCCCTGCTACCTTAAATGGTCTGTAAATCCATTTTGCATGTACCATTTCTGCCAGTAACTGAGTTATACTTTGATTATATGTACATGTATTAATATTCTTAAGCTGTATATTTCTTGTTTCAGAACCGCTCTATTTAAGTTAAAACGTTACTTGGAGGCAAAAGACAATTTTCAAGGAGCACTGGCCTTTAATTGTAAGTAATAATTACCGATATGATAAAATATAAGGGATTTTGACTTGGTGAAGGAATGATGAGTTTCTTGCAATTTATAATTTTATTATATTATTTATATTATGTAAAATTGTGCACTTTCAAATGGCATGTCACCTTAACTTATTTATGTGAAAGATTATCAGATTCAGTAGTAATATGGGAATATATAGTTTGCAATGGAAGGCTCTAATTCAAATCCATGCTGATATTGATATTTTAAAAATAGTTCACATTTTTTTGGATATTTTCTATTTACAGTACATTCATTTATTTCAATGCAACTATATTTTAGGGGAATTGGGTAAAAATAAGGCAAAATGCCATAATTATACATGTTGTAAGTGTTTATTTTTTAATTGAATTCTATAAATGAATGTACTGTAAATAAATGGAATTATTATTATTGGACCTATAAAATCAAAATGTAATGAAAACAGACATTGGACTTGATGGAAAGTTTGAAACTATTTTGTGATGTTGTTAATTCATTGCTGTAAATAAAAAGATTTCTATCAAGAATTGATATTTGTCCAATAGATTGCACCCCCCCCCCCCTCCTCCTCCTGTGCTTTTAATATACATGAACATGTATGTTGATTTTTATATTTTCATGATCTTTACATTCACAGCGGAAAATGAGAATTTAAAGACCTGGGTCAGAAAGTGTGAAGCAGAATTAGATTGTAAGTTACTGGATGTTTTATGCATGTAGACTTCTATTTCTATCTGGCCTGCAACACAAGAGCAACATATGGGGATTACTTTGTTTGGCGTCCGTCTGTATGTCTCTCCGTCTATCTGGTGGTCACACTGACACATAATTGGCTATACCTAATACTTCATCAAACATCTTTCAAAGTTGAAGGGATAGTAAAACATGATGAGACTCACCTCCCAATATACATGTAGGTCAAGATCACTTTCAAGGTCAAGGTCACATATTGAGGGTCAATGTACCATGCGACAGACAACAGTTCTTGAACAGTGCTATTTTTGAAATTTCAAGACAGTATGGAAAACTTCAAATGAAGTAATCACCTAGTACACAATTTCATGATTACATGTATATGCCTTTATAGGATGTCCACTTATTATAGTGCTTGTAAAAGTAAAGCAAATTTCAGAATAAATACTCACTGTTATATCTAACTGTCTATGTTTAATCCTAAAATAGAGCATTGTGTTATTGAATACATGTACATGTACCTACATGTATGAGATACCATTGAGTAGTCAGTTAAGGAAAATTAGTACTGAAAAAAAATCTTTAATTTAATTTTCAGTAGCAGAAAACCAAGCATCAGGTAGCAATTCAGAGGTAAGATAGAAAACCGTAACTTTGTAAACCATATTAATATGGTTTCAACTGCAAAATTTGTCAGTCATCAGTAATCATCCAGATTTCATTTAGAACACAACTCAAAAGTTTCTTCTTTACTATTGATTCAGACAAGGGTAGGCGTGTCTGGACAAAACCCAGAATCCATGGCAACTGCTGAGACCAACCAATTAGAATCTACAAAAGAAAATCCTCCCAGCCAATCGAATGCAAGTACACAAAATGATGCCTCACAATCAGCTGCACAGAATCTCCCTCCATCCATGCCATCAGGACCTAAAACAAGGTAACGTGCACTTAAAGAAAACTTCATGATTTTGTAATGTTCATTAAGTAAATAAATTATACACTGCCATCCATAAAATAATGTACACCATTTCTGTTCATGTTGGGATTTAAAAATGAATAGTTTCAGATTTCTGAAGATGGACCTTATAGAAATCATTTAAAACAATTTGACCGAAATATTTACATTTTTTAAATTTTCGTTCTTTTTTATTTAAAAATAACAATTTTTGTGTCGCCTGCAAAGCACAGCGACACTTAGGGATCACTTTTCTGTTGTCCATCTGTCTGTCCGTCTATCTGTCACACTTGGGTGTCACACCCAATAACTTTTGATTGGTAAGTGATGGGGCTTTGATATTTCACATGTATATTCCTTGTGACAAGACCTTTCTACAAATACCATAATTTTTTACCTCATGACCTTGACCTAGATATTTGACTTACTTTTCAAAAAATCTAAGATTGGCTATATCTTTTGATTGGTAAGTGATAGGGCTTTGATATTTCACATGTGTATTCCTTGTGACAAGACCTTTCTAAACATTCCATAATTTTTGACCTCATGAACTTGACCTAGATATTTGACCTACTTTTCAAAAAGTCTTAGATTGGCTATATCTTTTGATTGGTAAGTGATAGAGCTTTGATATTTCACATGTGTATTCCTTGTGACGAGACCTTTCTACACATACATGTGTACCATAATTTTTGACCTCATGACCTTGACCTAGATATTTGACTTCTTTTCAAAAAATCTTATATTGGCTATATCTTTTGATTGGTAAGTGAAAGGGCTTTGATATTTCACATGTGTATTCCATGTGACAAGACCTTACTACACATACCATAATTTTTGACCTTGTGACCTTGCCCACTTTTCAAGAAATCTAAGATTGGCTTTATCTTTTGATTGGTGATAGGGCTTTGATATTTCACATTTGTATTCCTTATGACAAGACCTTTCTGACCATTCCATAATTTTTTACCAAGTGACCTTGCCCTTGATACTTGACCTACTTTCAATAAAAAAAATCTGCTTCGCAGGCTACACATGCATTCCTTGGATTGCTATTTTTTTAAAGAAAATTGTGCTGATGAAAAAAGTTTCTATATGCATTTTTGTTATCAGTATTCATAATTTTGAATAATGCGAAGCCAATTGTTATGAATCTCTCAAGTTCAGAATCGAAAAAAATTCGGATAAAATTTTGAAGAATTTAGAATGAAGTCCTTGTTTGTATAGTTATTTATGGATGGCAGTGTATCTATTGAATACTTTCCCTCTCACCTGTCACTATTTTAAGTTGAGATTCTGCATGTAATATTAATACAGTGACTGTGCTATATGAAAATTTAAAAATAAAATACCCTAATTAAATCTAGTGTTGTAACAATAGTCGCCGATGTCGCTGCTATCGTCGCTGAAACTTGAAAGTTATCGACTATCGATAATGGTATTGAAAATCGATTGTCGTTATTGAATATTCATTACAGATTTATCCATATCTCGGGTGTGTTAAGTCCGCTGTGTGGTACCATTTTGGCTTTAGAAAGAAAAAGGAAGGGCCTCCTTCTAATGCAAACCACGAGATTTTGTTATTTAGAACACAGAATGTTCAACATTTAATTTATTTCCATGACTTAAAATAAAAATCATATTTTTAAATCACAAACACTGAGTACTATTTTCCTTCTGAAAAAATACAAAACATACAACAATTTTGAACAAGAAAAAAGTCAGATTATTCCGATTGTGATATCGATTGTACTCCTCCGATAGTTTCCGATAGTCGATAGTAGAATTTTTCTGATTTTCCAGCACTAATTAAACCCATTGTTCAATTTTTTTTTACCTTTTTCTATAGATATGATTGGTATCAAACCCAGACCCATGTGATAGTGTCCATTATGCTGAAGAAGATCAAAAAGGAAGATGTGAAAATAGAAATGGAGGAGAAATCGGTAAGCTTGTGAGACACACACTTTTTTTTGTAAACTCTCTTCATTCATTTTGAAAATGAATAGGAAAGTTTCTTTTTCAAACATGATTTTTTTTCTGCTTTAAAGCAGAATTCTGCTTTCTAGATTACCAGAAACCTTCAGAAGTTGACCTTCAGAATTCAATTTTGTACAAAGAATGGTCTCCAAATTGTCAATTTTGAACTCACTTCAGATATTATTTTTATGTTCAGTGGAATCATCTTTGCTTTTGGTTAATTTTTAGCTCACCCCGACGAAGTTTGGATGAGCTTATGCTATACCCCAGGCACTGGCACCCCATCCCCATCCGGTTAAAGTTTTTGGGGTAGCTCAGTATCTGACAAAGTACTGATGCTACAGTAAGCAAATTTGCACAAGAGATTCATCTTGGGATGCTGATGTGAACCGATGCATCAGATGCTGCATCTGACCTACATTTTCTGGGTCAATGACTCACGTCCCTGTCCGGTTAAAGTTTTTAGGGTACAGGTACATGTAGCTCAGTATCTGACAAAGTACTGACACTACAGTAACCAAACTTGCGCAAGTGATTCATATTGGGATGCTGAGATTAGCCCATGCATGAGATGCAGCATCTGACCTTCTTTTTCCACTTGAGTGATTTTGCTTTTAAAAGCCAATATTGAGCAAAGTATAAGTGCTACGTTTACCAAACTTGCATAGTGGATGTATCTTCAGTCAAACTTTTATAAAATGACCTTGACCTATTTTTTTCCGCTCAAGGGATTTTGCCTTTAAAAGCCAATATTGAGCAAAGTATAAGAGTAACACCTTAACTTGTATATTGGATGTACATGTGTATCTTTGATCAAACTTTTTTTAAATGACCTTGACCTACTTAAAAGCCAATATTGAGTAAAGTATAAGTGCTACATGTTTCTGAACTTGCATATTGGATGTATCTTTGATCAAAATTTCATAGAATGACCTTGACCTACTTTTTTCCCACTTGAGTGATTTTACTTTTTAAAGCCAATATACAAGTGCTAAGAAATATGTTTATTATATCATTTTTGCTGCCACAAGGTGAGCTTTGTTATCCGTGATTGCCTACATGTATGTTTTCTTGTTGATGTAAACAAATGTATTTCTCCTTAATCATTGTTAATAAACATGTTAAATTACAGCAATAAGAATTGCCTGATAGTGTGATGCTGTAAAGAATAAAATGGACCTGACATACCAGTGTACATGTATATCACTTGTATGCCTCAATTTGAAACTTTTACTTACATATACTCATATCTTATAGTGTTTCAATTAGCTAATATCTCAAATGATTATGTTTTAGTTAAGCGCCACAGTGAAGTTACCAACAGGGAGTGACTATAGCCTAGAACTGGATCTTGCCCATCAAATCCAGCCAGAAAAATCCAGCTTTAAAGTCATGTCCACAAAAGTAAGATTTCTGTAATATAAATTCGATAATTTTGTTCTTGGAGATTTTATATTTCATTACGCAATTGACATCGTCGGAAACCCATGCTCAGTCACGCAAGCTCACCTCCTGTTGGTCATAACGGCAGAATTTTTGCTGGATAGCATTACAAAAATCTAATGCGAGTACTCGTCAGTGAATTTGTTATTGATAGCAAAAGTATTATCTATTTTATATTTTTATCAACAAAAGATGTCCTAATTAATGTTGACAGTGATTCATATTTGTTGCATTTAGGAGTTACAAAACAATATTACTTACAATATTTGCTTTAAATAGCTAATTCACTGACAAGAACTCGCATTAGATTTTTGTAATGCTATCCAGCAAAAATTCTGCCATTATGACCCACGGGAGGTGAGATTGCGTGAACGAGCTTGGGTTTCTGACGATGCGCAATTGATTGCTTTAAGAATCTGTATTAGTATACCTAAAATTCAGTATCAAAATCCTCAAATATTTCAGATAGAAAAATAGATCATTTTAAAGTAAGATTGGATTGCCTTCAAGTTATTTCAATCATTTTCTCGGTCGCCTGAAGAGAATCCTGGTTCCATCTGACAACAGGATGACTGGGAATTTGCTGTCACGTCTTTTCAATAAAAATTGTATAGAGTTACTTCCCTTTTGGGACTGTATCTGACATAGATGCATTATGACGTAATGAAATTCGTATAGAAACGTCCTATTTAAAGCATGTTTTCGCTTCATTTTATACTTGTTCCCATAGAATTTGATGACGTCATAATCAATTTACGTCAGATACCGTCCCAAATGAGAAGGGAACGAAAAAAAACCGAATAAGGGACTAGCAAACTTTTGATGAAAAGCATTTTGTATTAATATGTACCTCACAATTATAATTCTAAAGTACATGTACTTGCAAAATGTCTTGACATTTGTAGATGATTGTTTCCTGTAACTTTCACTTGCATTTTCTGACATTTATACATCTTCGTTTGATACATTTACAGATTGAAATTAAGATGAAAAAGAACGAAGAAATGATGTGGCAGAAATTAGAGGGCGATGGTCAGTCGGAGGTCAAGCAGTTTAATTCTCAAGGTCAGTAAATAAGTACAACAGCATATTGAATACCGTAAATTGAAATTTTCGCGTAGGGGTAATTTTTGCACATTTCACAAATCAAGGGACTTTACGAAAAATTTCCCCATGCGAAAATAATACTTTTGCATTCTTGCAAGGGTGGAGACATTTATATCATGAATGTTATAATAGCAAAATTCTCCACCAGCGAAATTAATCATGTTCACAGTATGCTCGTCCACCCTTCCATGTAGATTTCACTAAGGGCCTACTGTCCGGGCAGCTCTCTTCAGAAATAGAAAAAATCAAGACTTTTGTACCTTTGTATGCATACTGGAACAAGAAATCAATTTTGACAGGGTACTGTAAAATGGTTTTTATTCGTCAGATACAAGTTTTCGTCATTTTCGTCAGTGCCTTCCTTGACGAAATTACGTATCGACGAATATAAATACTCCTTACAAAAAGTAAATTGTAGTATGGAAAAATTGAATTAGTCTCTTGTTGAACTTAAATATAAACCAAGAGCACTTCGGAGGAGGGAGGAAGAATCTGAAGGTTTCGAGTTTTTAAAGACATTGTTAAATATTGTTATTACGACACGCAAATGGACGAAAAATCAACGAAAACTGAATATGAACACAAAGTCGCATATAATGTCTAAGTCTTCTAATTACAAAATAATATGTTTTCACAGCAAGGTACTTGATATACATGGTTCTAATTGTTTGTTTACTGATAATTGTTAAACAATGAAAACACACATACATATGACGGATTTGACTATTCGATGGCGGAACTAAAAAGTTGGCATTTGAACAGGCGAATTTACATTCTAGGGACCCTTGGATGACGAATTTATGTACTGACGAAATGATCATATTTAACGAATTGACGAAAATTGGTACTGACGAAAATAAAGCAATTTACAGTATTTCAAAAGTCAGTGACATTATTAATAGATTCAGTGTTAAACATCATGAATGTTATGTCGGAGTAGAACATTTTTTGGGTGAGGACCTCAAGCTCAGACTTCATCTTTTCCTACCCCAAAAGATTTTCAGCAAAACAAAAAAAAAAAAACCAAAGTCATTATAAATTGTCCCTTTTCCAAGTAATTTCTATGACCGTTCTATTCATACATTGTAGATTTTATATATAATTATTAAGATATGACAGCATTTGGCAAAATTGCTAAATTTTATTTTTATCATCTTGATGTGTTTTCGTGTTAATTCTCTTGTGACGTGATGATATAAAAAATTGCCATATTTTGTGAAATCTGATCGTCTCACTCAAAAATAAGCAATTTTAATGATTCTGAAGTTAAATAGTAAAATCCTTTGACCCCTCAATAACTAGGGTTTAGTGCATGTTATTTCATTACTAAAGGTTAAAGGTCAGAATTGAAAAAAATATCATGTCTTTGGGCATATTAGTTAAGAAATGACTGTCTTACTTTTTATGTTCATGCGTGTATAATTCTGGTTGGTCATGTGCAAATTTTCTGAAAATCGCATTTTGCACATTACCAACCAGAATTATACACGCATGAACATCAAAAGTAAGACAGTCATTTCTTAACATGCTTAACTAAATTAGCGATTCTCAGAAAATTTGCACCTGTCCATCCAGAATTATACACCCATGAACACCAAAAGGAAGACAGTCATTACTTATGTTTACATTTATTCTCAATACATGTATCTGTCATTTTTATTTTCATGTACTTCACACATTTTACCTGTTATAGCATCAAATGTACATTTAAACATTGGTAAATTCTTCCTAAATGCAAAACTTGAACGTGACATCGCAATAGCAACCCAAGTTATTGAAATATAATTCTAGTTGCCTAATGGGCTTTTAACATAGGAAATCTACTAGAAATGTAAATATAATAATATGTACTCTTTCAGCTGGTAATAAAGAAGATGCAGCACAAAAATATCCGACATCTTCCCACTATACGAGGAACTGGGACAAACTGGTCTCGGAAATAAAAGAAGAGGAAAAAGACGAGAAACTGGAGGGCGATGCTGCTGTTAATCAGCTGTTCCAGAAAATTTACGCTGACGGAAATGAGGAGACGAAAAAAGCCATGATGAAATCCTTTGTATGTTTATTTTTGTAGTGTATTGTTTTCTCTTAATTTTGATAGTGTAAGCAAAACTGTGCACTGTCCATTTTATAGTATTTTTAAGCAATTTGAAACAAAAATATGGAAAACTGTTTTATGTTGAGAAATATGGATCATATCATCTATCTACATGTATATGTATTGATATTTTCTATGTTAACTGAAGAAGTTACAAGAAATAGAACCATATCTATTTCCAAATACATGTACATATATATGCGTTTACTTGTGTAAGGGAGTCATAATTTTATTTTAACATGTAAAAATCACATATTGGTTGAGGAAAAAATTAAGGTTTTCTCATATTAGAGAGAAAATACTGACAAGGGCTGTAAAATACAGTGAAGTTACTCAGAATTTAGGAGTACCATTGTGAATGGGTGACCAATTCTGTGTAAGGAAACTCTAGACCTTGTGTAACAAAAATTCTGGTACATCTATAAATCTTCCCCTATGTCTGTCAGATTAATTTATTCCACCTATTTGAACAAAAGACATCTCAGAGCTTCTTTATTCCAGTCATCTAGACAAAAGATTCATGTACATGTATGATATAATTTTAGGGGTTGAATACTAATTTGTTATACATGTATAACAGTTTGATTTTGTAGAGAATTATTTTTCTCGAGAAATTGATGCATAGCCTTCTCTTATGTGAGCGAATCAGGCCACAGGGTCTTCACCACCACCTAATGTAGAGCCCTGTGAATGATATTTATTTTGCCTCGGATTAGTTCGAACCAATCAGAATGCGTAAATTTCTATAGACTGTCAACTATTCCGCCATTGCCGTATAAATGCATTTGCACGAAAAGAGAGTCGTTAAAGGGCAATTTTCGTCAACAAAAAATTAAGATTTTGGTCCTTGACAACAGTTATTAGGTTTGTTACTGACCGTCTACAGAGATTTGTGGGGTTGATCAAGCCCATTAAAAGTGAAGCCAAATAACTAATAATGGAACATATAGCATTGAGCACAAAACATTCATTAAAACACATTTATTTTATTTCATGAAAGCCTTTCAAGGACACATTTCATACATCCCGTTATGATCGTTTAGTCGTTTTCTTTCATACACAGCATTATATACCGTAGCTTGTGGACAAAGAAAGATAACTCTTGTCAAAAACACCCATATACATGTATATAAATTTTGTTTCTCTTATTATCAGTTTAAAATATCTTTTTTGGTTAAACTAGTAATTGTGTTTTCATGTACTAAATGATTGAAATAATACCATTTATTGGCCTGTCTCTAATAACCTGCCATGGAGACATGCTCAATAAGTCCTCAATATAAATGACAACACTAAATACCTAAGTATATGGCAGGCTTTCTACTGTTCCTACTTTTTCCTACTTTTCCTACTTTTTTATTTTGATCCTATTTTTTCCTACTTTTTCTTCAAAACCTCCTACTATTCCTACTTTTTCATCTCAAAAGTAAAAAATTACTCGCTTCGCTTGTCATCGACATCTGATTCAAAGTTCTAAAAAAAATTCGGGCTCGCTTCGCTCGCCCACTCTGTATATTTCAGTTAAAAAATTAATTTGTCCTTATTTCTCTCTGTGATTTCCTCAAAGGGAAACATTATCAGTCTACAAACATTGGCTACTATGATTTTGTGTGTCATACTTATTGAAAATTGTCGCTAAAAGTGATGGAAAATTTCCTTCTTTTCCCCTATTTATTCCTACTTTTTCCTATTTTTCTCCTACTTTTTTACATTGACTACTCCTACTTTTTTCCTACTTTTTCATCAAGGAAGAGTAGAAAGCCTGTTTATGGACTAAAACTTGCCTTTTACCTCAATTTGTGCACTTTATTTGCAGTATGAATCTGGAGGTACCGTCCTAAGCACTAACTGGGGAGAGGTCGCAAAAGATAAAGTAGAGGTCAAGCCACCCGACGGAATGGAATACAAGAAATGGGAAGTCTGAGAAAATATATAAACCACTGCAGCTTTACTATGTGATAAGACAATAAATGCTTAAATGAACAAAGGTTTGATGTTAGCTGACGATTAATTGAATCTATTTATGAACGTAAAATTGATATCAGAGACACATTCACATACATGTATATTTGTACATTTTGACATGAATTTAATTTAGATTTTTTCATGCCTCGTTGATTGGTAATTGTAGTATGATTCAGTAAAACCTGCTCATATTTACGTGGAAACAAACTCATTTATTTTTCATGTACTTATGAAGTTTGTCTATATTGTTTGCCCAGTATGTCACATGTACATGTATCTTACTCCAAGTTTGAAATTTTGCCGTTTAATATTACCTAAAATTTATTAAACACACAAATCACAGGAAATTTTATTTGTAGTGGATGCAGCTATTGTCATGTAAAGAAGGATGAATCTTTTTTTACTTTCATCTATTGGAATTCACCCATGAATTACTAAATAACTCTTTCAGACTATTTGAAGTTTTACATGTATTTCTTCTAATAAAAGATAAACTGATGCCTCGTTCACACGGTTGCGAAATAAATTTATTTCGCAATAACTTTATTACGCAACAAATTTGTTTGGCAACAACCTTTTTTGCGTTCACACGAGACCGAAACTATTGCGCAATAAAATGCAAGAATCATGAATAAAAGTGTACAACGTATACCTTAATGAAAAATTGTTCCAATGATTTTTGTAAAGTCTAAATTTTAAAAAGACTATTTTGAGAGGAACATTCATCTATTTGTCATTTCAGTCTAGAGCATGACGTCATTCAATTGTGACATCATTCTTTACTTATATATATACGAAAAATCAAAATCTATAGATAGAATCTTAAAAATGAAGACTTCGAATAGTCATATTCATAAGTATAACAATCTCTTTCTCTTGACATGATGATGAGCATGCGTCAGATTTATTGCGCAACAGTTTCGCTGAGCGTTTACACGGCAGAATTTGTTGCGCAATAAAGTTATTGCGAAACAAATTGAAAATTTATTGCGCAATAATTTTTGTCGTGTGAACGCAAAACAAATTTATTGCGCAACAAATTTACGTTTATTGCGCAATAAACTCTCCGTGTAAACGAGGCATAAGAGTATTTCTTTAGATAATTAGTAGTATTAGAATGCCTTTGTTGAGCAGTACTAAGATGTTTCCAATATCAACATTATACATTTACTAATGTATCATACCCTCTACTGTAATACAAACATATTTGATGTCTAAAAGCTGGTAAATACATGTAGTACCAAGTGAAGATTTTTTTTTTATCATTTATTTTCATAACTTGCTGTCTAGATTTTAAATCTATTTGGTAACAATGTAATGTACATGTATACATATCTGAAATTTTATGTACCGGTATTCAGTGTAAGCAAACAAATACATTGTAATGATTCCTTCAGATCTTATTCTGAGAAATAATGGTAAATCTTTTATTTGTGCTACTGATATTCCATCTTATGAACTAATTGAGTAAAAGTGAGATTTGGTATCAATCTGTCTTCATAACCTTTCTGATACATGTGGATAATATAGGAACATTGACAAAATTTATTTATCAATATGGTTAGAAAAGTAACATTTTTGTAACATTGAGAAAGGAATTTTCATTTGATATGTGGAAACTGTTAGCCTTAGAACAACAAATCAGTAAAATGTAATAAAACAAAATGTGATGTATGAAGTTATTCATATTATTGTTTTATCTAAGTTATTAGGATTCTTCTGACTTTAATTAACTGCATTCACTTGTACAGTTGATGAAAAAATTCAGAATTATTTATGAATCAATGAATTTTTGGAGTTATTTCATTTATAATTACATTCATATTGCAAAATGACTTTATTAAAAGTGTGAACTATGAATAAGTTTTAGACTTCCGTTACATTTTCATGTAAAACAGTATTTCATACCTTACAATATTTATAAGCTGCCTGGATGGCTTAAGCATGATTTGTGCAACGAGGGGAGTTACTGGACAATAAACCATGGCTAGTAAGTTGCCTTTTCTATTTTTAGACTAATACAACAAATTGTATATAACAGACAACATGTGCATGTATTTTTGCTACATGTTAGTTTTCAGGAAAGAATATGCATAGTAGACATTGAGTATCTTGGATGGAATGTGTTGGAGAATAAAAAAAAAAGAATTACAATGTATTCAAGACGAAACAGGAATCTATAGGATAGCCACATATTTTAACCGACAGTGTCTGTCCATCCTTCTGTCTCATTGTCACACTTGGACAATTTGAAAATTGCCACGATTGTTACATTATGAAGTGTTGCGCTTTGTAATATGCAGCACCCATAAAGGTCAAGGTAACATATCATATAATAATCTCTAGTTGTGATAATGGTGCACATATTTTTGGAATTTTTTGTCAAACAAGAGGCCCAAGGGGGCCACATCGCTCACCTGAGTTGCAGACAAAGGGTTAAAAGTCACAAAAATACTTCGAATCTACAGATCAAAGCCCTTGACATCCATATTTGTTGACCTATCGACAAGAAAAACACAAACTTGGCAGAGGACCTTGAGTACTTGCTTGCTTCAAGGTTTCCTGAAATTCTGTGCAATGGTTGCAGATGTGTCAGCCAATCAGAGTCCTCGGCGGCCATATTTATTGACCGATCAGCTCAAAAAAAACAATCTTGGTTGAGGATCTTGAGTACTTTCTTCCTGTAAAGTTTCATGAAATTCTGTGCAGTGGTTTTTTTTGCAGAGAAGATGTTGAAAATGTGTTAGCCAATCAGAGCCCTCTGCAGCCATATTTGTTGACCAATCGGCAGGAAAAACACAAACTTGTTGGAGGACCTTGAATACTTCCTTCCTGTAAAGTTTCATGAAATTCTGTGTGGCGGTTGCAGAAGAGATGTCGAAAATGTGTTAGCCAATCAGAGCCCTCGGCAGCCATATTTGTTGACCGATCGGCACGAAAAACACAAACTTGGTAGAGGACCTAGAGTACTTCCTTCCTGTAAAGTTTCATGAAATTCTGTGCAGTAGTTGCAGAGGAGATGTCAAAAATGTGTCAGCCAATCAGAGCCCTTGGCGACCATATTTGTTGAACGATCGGCACAAAAAACACAAACTTTGTAGAGGACCTTGAGTACTTCCTTCCTGTAAAGTTTCATGAAATTCTGTGCAGCGGTTGCAGAGGAGATGTCGTAATGTGTCAGCCAATAAGAGCCCTCGGCAGCCATATTTGTTGACCGATCGGCACAAAAAAACAAAAACTTGGTAGAGGACATTGAGTACTTCCTTCCTTTAAAGTTTCGTGAAATTCTGTGCAGCGGTTGCAGAGGAGATGTCGAAAATGTGTCAGCCAATCACAGCCCTTGGCGGCCATATTTGTTGAACTATCGGCTCGAAAAACACAAACTTGGTTGAGGACCTTGAGTACTTCCTTCCTGTAAAGTTTCATGAAATTCTGTGCAGCGGTTGCAGAGGAGATGTCAAAAATGTATCAGCCAATCAGAGCCCTCAGCGGCCATATTTGTTGACGGATCGACACGAAAAAGCCAAACTTATCAGAGGACGTTGTGTACTTTCTTACCGTAAAGTTTCATGAAATTCTGTGCAGCGGTATCAGAGGAGATGTTGAAAATGTGTCAGCCAATCAGAGCCCTCGGCGACCATATTTGTTGACCGATCGGCACAAAAAACACAAACTTGGTAGGGGACCTTGAGTACTTCATTCCTGTAAAGTTTCATGAAATTCTGTGCAGCGGTTGCAGAGGAGATGTCGAAAAAATGTGTCAGCCAATCACAGCCCTCGGTGGCCATATTTGTTGACCGATCGGCACGAAAAACACAAACTTGGTAGAGGACCTTGAGTATCTCCTTCCTGTAAAGTTTCATGAAATTCTGTGCATCAGTTCCAGAGGAGATGTTGAAAATGTGTCAGCCAATCACAGCCCTCGGCGGCCATATTTGTTGACCGATCAGCACAAAAAACACAAACTTGGTAGAGAATCTTTAGTACTTCCTTCCTGTAAAGTTTCATGAAATTCTGTGCAGCGGTTGCAGAGGAGATGTCGAAAATGTGTCAGCCAATCAGAGCCTGTGGCGGCCATCTTTGATTTCAGATCGGCTCGAAAAAAACAAACTTGGTAGAGGGCATTGAGTACTTGCTTCCTGTGAAGTTTCGTGAAATTCTGTGCAGCGGTTGCAGAGGAGACGTTGAAAATATGTCAGCCAATCACAGCCCTCGGCGGCCATATTTGTTGACCGATCGGCACAAAAAAACACAAACTTGGTAGAGAACCTTTAGTACTTCCTTCCTGTAAAGTTTCATGAAATTCTGTGCAGCGGTTGCAGAGGAGATGTCGAAAATGTGTCAACCAATCAGAGCCTGTGGCGGCCATCTTTGATTTCAGATCGGCTCGAAAAACACAAACTTGGTAGAGGGCATTGAGTACTTGCTTTCTGTGAAGTTTCGTGAAATTCTATGAAGCGGTTGCAGAGGAGATGTTGAAAATGTCAAAAGTTTACGCCAGACGGACGGACGGACGACGACGACGACGACGACGACGACGGACGGACGGACGACGGACGGCGCGCTATGACAATAGCTCACTTGAGCTTCGCTCAGGTGAGCTAAAAAGACTGCCCCCTGAAAGCAAAGTTTGGATACTTAGTTGCTCTGTAACCTTGAATCTTAGTTACAGTGCAACGAAGACGCTAGTATTTTCTTAGTTGATTATTTCCTGTCTTCCCTGAAGACAGAAAAATAGCGTCTTCATAGCAATGTAACTACTTGAATCCATGACCAACTTTCGAAACATAACTATTGATACCATTCTTACAGTTTTTCTCTCATGAGAATATTTTATATCTGTATTTTTCATCACTTTATCCCTACCTAAATTCTGATATGAGTTGTTATATTGTGAATTTCACCCTGAACCCCCCCCCCCCCCCTTTTCACAATTTCCCTATCTATACTCCATCCGTAGTGTAATCAATTATTGATGAAGTGTATTGCGTAATATCATTCATCAAGGAAACTTTGTACCTGACCAGTGTATTCTGGCTTCCTGGAAGATGATGCGTAAATTATCCGGATAATTACACAATTTAAAAGTTATCAAAATTAAAGTTATGTGATCTACATTCCGAATTTCTCCGTGGGAAGTGTAACGTGAAAAGACAGACGAATTAGTATGTTTTATTTCAAGGGCTATGTTTGGTGGAATCAAATCTGAATACAAAGACATAGGACTTTCTTCTGTTCGTGTGTCATGTCCGTGATGATCTTGGATTCATGCATGGATTAGAAAAAGAGGAGGGGGGGGGGGGTAGTGGTCATAAAGGTTGAACAAAAAAGTCATTTTCCGATTTTTGTGCAATTATAATTTGGTAGGCTAGATGCATGGTTCCCTCTCTCCTGGACAAAGTAATTCTTTCTTCAGCTTGATCGGCGTTAAATTTTCATTTTAATCGTGTCTCTGTGTAGTTTCCATTCAAGATATTATTTCATTTTCGCTCTTCACACAAATATTAATTTTAAAAGAAGTTTTGCTTACAGATATTAAACGATATGAGCATATATAATACGATTATACAGTAGCATGTCGACGTACACTTGTATCCATTTGAATACTACAACGTCGACATTTGATATTCATTTCAGGAATAACAAAATAAATAAGGTAACGCTGATTAGTTGTATAAATTTGGTAGCACTTTATACCTGCCGTCAAAATACTGAAAAACATCAATAAAATCACAAAAATAAACATCACAGTCATAATTAAGATAAAAGTAAACTCAAATAGAAGTATGAATGCCTCATTGAAAAATGGCAAGTTTCCAAAAGCAATACTACAGCTCAGTTCCTCGATCATGACACGGGGGGGGGGGTCAGTTCCACGATCATG
Organism: Pinctada fucata; assembly: GCA_028142955.1. NCBI lineage: Eukaryota > Metazoa > Mollusca > Bivalvia > Pterioida > Pteriidae > Pinctada > Pinctada fucata. Next base: position 44,701,894 of record AP027111.1, on the reverse strand, counting down.
AGACGGGGGGGGGGGGGGGGGTGGCGGGGTTGGTTGTTTGGTTGTCTATATACACAGTATTTCTACATGTTGAAAAAAGCCGAAAATTTTGCGAGATTCATTCTCTGAGTCATGTTAATTCTGATCTCTTTGGATGAAACGAAGGGGAGGGGGGGGGGGGCTTATGAACAGGATCTTCTGCAGAAATTAATGTCCGTCTGCATGGTTTTCCCGGTCTCTGTAACGCGAGCTTGGGTACAAATGTCCATGGTCGGCACTTCTGCTTTCACGTGACGATGTGTGACTTCCGGTGGGTGGGGTCGGATGGCGTACCACGCGCACGTTATTGTTCGATCGCCGCGACCGAGACGAGCTGCTTCTTCCGGAATGCGCAGGCGGACTTGCTTCCTGTGGAGCCGTTTCAGTGGCCTCAATGTTTGCGTTTGCGAGTGCTTCTGCCATATCCGCCGCGCTCTCATTCAGTCGCGATGCGATGCGCATCAGATAAGTCGATGCGATTGCTTCCCGTTCATCGGCTGGTCGCGGATAGGCTTGCTCGCCGTAAATTTGTTGGCGAGCTCTTGATCTTGCGTTCGACCGAATGTTGCGTATCACGTCCTCGATCGGTTCTTCCGGTTCCTCTGCCTCTTCCCCTTCCGGTTGCTCGTTTGCGTCATCTTGGTCGAAAAACTGCATCTGCTGTCGGTTCTCCAAGCTGTCTAGTAGTACCAGCTGATGGGGCGGCACGGGGCTTTTCAAGCCAAGATCCTGTTCAGTTGTAACTTCACCAAGTCCGCTCATCTCTGACAAAAACTGACATTCATTCGGAACATTGAAACGGCTTGCAACGAAAAGTTCATCATCGTTTGCCTCCGCGGTACACGTGTACTCCGTTTCTTTCTCTTTGATCTCAAGCTGGATTGTGAACATTTTGCGGAGATCGTTTGATGCCCTCGCTTTCGTAAATTCATCATAAAGCTTCTGGAGTTGCGATCCTTGCGTTGCGACATCCACGAATCGCGTATTTATCGCACTCTTTTGATCTTTGATCGTCTCGCGGAGTATTTTCATCAGAGCTTCCTGTCTTCTCTCCAGCAGAAGTCTAAACTCTATAAATGTATCTTTGATATTTCCACGAAGTTGCCTTTCCAATAAATCGAGTTGCTTAGATCCGTTCGCCAGCGAGTCTGTTCGACCCCGCATTTTGTCCAGCAATTCTTTACTCTTTTGCTCGATCTTATTGAAATCTTCCGAATTTTCAGTCAGCGCCTCTTTAACGTCGACAATATTGTGACCTTGACCTTCCTTGTGGTCAAGGACAGTGCAGTCTCTACATACAGGAACCAAACACTTCTTGCAGAAGAAATTGAGCGGCTGGTTCTCGTGCTTCGAACAGACATTCTGTGATTTTGCTGAAACTTGAGACAGGAAGTCCATCATTTGTATCACCCTGTGATCAGAAGGCAGAGCACTGATCTCGCTCCGACTCAAAAATATTTCCACCCGACATTCTGGGCATTTCAGGACGCCCTCTAGCGTTTCGTCGAGCCACGTGGACACTTGTCGTCTGGTTCGACTGTTCTGCTGATTGTGGTCGAAGACCTGCTTCAAGCATGGCAGACAGAAGGTGTGGTTACACGGCAGGGATTTGGGATGTCTGTCCTCCTGGTTGAACTTCTCGTGGCATATGTGGCACCTTAAGAACTGCTCCTCAAAAGCCGCCTCGTCTACAATAAGGCTCCTCTTGGCACTGTCGGTGGCATCCTCAGAGGCCGTCGCCATCTTGGAATGCTGAAAAATGAGGGGAAAACTATGAAATTATACTGAAAATGTAAAAGAGTCAATCAAATAGATTGGATCCTGAATATATAGATAAAATTAGACGAATAGGTTGATAAATAAGTAAATGATAAAAGGATATCGGCAACATGAAAAGATATTGACTAGTGAGGATAAGAAACTGTTTCAAATTCATATAGTGAAAGGGTAATACTTTATGTTTTGTTCTATACAAAATCGGGGAGTAAAAATGAAAATTTTGCGTACGATCAGATATTTACACAAGGCTATTAATATCTCAAGACTTTTATTTTCATTTGAAAATGAATACTTTAAAATGGATATATTACAAGACTCTAACATAGACTTCCCACTGAGGGACTTTGAACAAAGGTGGCGAGTTGCCAGCTTTCTTATCCTCACGAGGATTTATTTCCTATGTTATATACGTAGTATGAGTAAAATCTATCTAACATTTTTAATTTAAAAACACCATTGTATTAAGTTTCATTTAAGTCGATTAATTTCCTTTGTTTCTTTGATCGCGGATCAGAGATTTATCGGATTTTGATCATTGCCTTTTAAAAAAGCCAGAACGAGAGAGAGAGAGGGAGAGAGATGGAGTAAAATTCTTACCTTTAATAAATGAAAATTCTAATTTTATTCGCTGTTCATGTCACATGGATTTTGTATTTTAGAATTAAATGATTCATTATGTGTTGGCAATGCACTTTATACTTGGGGGGTTTAATACACGTGACTCTTGGCAAAATAAACATTTAAAAAGAAATGTTGTTGTAAACAAAATGGCAAAGTTGTTGGAAACGGGGCGGAGTTACGTCAAAGTGGGCGTTAAATAGATGTTTTTGAATATAAATATTCATTAGATATGACGAAGCCTCCACAAATATTGTTAGATTATACTTGATGAATATTTATGAGTTGTGTAAGACCCTACAAATATTTTGGTCTACGTCAGACTCGCTGCCAATGCAATACTACGTCATCATAAATACAGATACTATACAGATAGTTGTCTGAAAACATAGGGGCGGATCACGAATCGATAAAAACACTGACAGTTAGGGGGGGATGTAGGAGGACTAAATTTTATTTATCTAAAGGGTAAAAGATTCATTCTTGATGCGGCGATTTTGACATCTCTAATATTTTGACCGATCTCTGATCAAAGATACTGACAAAATTTTCCATTTAATGTAAAATCAATTAAACTAATGGATGGAAATGCTACCTGACCGCCTGCCTCATCTATTACTTCAAGGCTATCTTAGAAATCCATCTATTTCCTTTTCTAGAGATAAAAAAAGATACAAATGAATGCATTTACCTGTTCAAAATCAGAATTCAGATATCTCCTTTGCGGAAGCACAATTCCTAATAAAAACAAATATATTAAGATATGGAGAGAAATTTACAATAATGTCGATAGTTTGTTTTGAAACATGCTAAAACTTGCAAGAAATCTCGCATTTCGTACGTTAACCTGACTATGATAAGTAAGTCGCTTTATCGATCGACTTTAAATCCCTCATCAGCTCTCCATGCAGGTAGAGTTACTCATTACCTGGTGTAGAATAAATCGTTCTTAAAAGGGTAGATTATGATATTTTTCAAAAGAGTACAGAGATCTAGCTCATATTAAGACGTCATTGAGATGTTATGTCCCCACTTTGAGAAGAGGAAGGGGGGGGGGGGGGGGCTAGTAATTAAAAGATCAGCTGTATAAATGCTGAAATGTCAAATGCACTGTACATAGTATGGTGCAGTGAATTTGGTTTTTTTTTTACAACAGAACATATATTTCAAAATTGATAATGAGATATACATCTAATTTCGTGATATATTTATTAAAGAAATAAAGCCTGTGTTTGTGAAACACGAATGCCCCCGGTGGCATCTTTGTTAGTATGAACACTCTTTTCTGTTAAGTACATGTATGTGAGGTCACTGGGTTAAAAGGTCAAGGTCAAGGTCACGAGGTCAAAAATTTTGGTATCAATGGAAAGGTCTTGTCACAAGGAATACACATATGAAATATGAAAGCCATATCACTTCCCATTCAAAAGTTATGCCCAATGTTAAAGTTTGTGAAAAGTAGGTCAAAGGTCAAGGTCACGAGGTCAAAAATTTTGGTATCAATGGAAAGGTCTTGTCACAAGGAATACACATATGAAATATGAAAGCCATATCACTTCCCATTCAAAAGTTATGCCCAATGTTAAAGTTTGTGAAAAGTAGGTCAAAGGTCAAGGTCAAGGTCACGAGGTCAAAAATTTTGGTATCAATGGAAAGGTCTTGTCACAAGGAATACACAGGTGAAATATGAAAGCCCTATCACTTCCCATTCAAAAGTTATGCCCAATGTTAAAGTTTTTGAAAAGTAGGTCAAAGGTCAAGGGCAAGGTCACGAGGTCAAAAATTTTGGTATCAATGGAAAGGTCTTGTCACAAGGAATACACATGTGAAATATGAAAGCCCTATCACTTCCCATTCAAAAGTTATGTCCAATGTTAAAGTTTTTCGGACAAACAGACAGACAAACAAACAGACAAACTTATAAACAGGCAAACAGACAAACAGACGGACAGGCCAAAAACTATATGCCCCCGAATCTTTGATTCCGGGGGCATAAAAAAGTCCAAAATAAATAAGATAAAGAAAACCCGCAAACCTACCCTAACCCCCCCTCCACCCAACCCCAACCCCAATGCAAACGTAACTAGTGTTAGCTAAAATCTAAAGTGATCAATTCTAAATGCACATCACAGGAGCTCGATGCCAACGATCCACAAGAATATCCGCCCCTACTTTCCTTATACATAAGAGAGATGGGATGGGGCGGGTGTCATTGAGGGTTTTTGGCATCGAGCTCCTGTGATGTACATCAAATTCAATTTATGTTTTAAGGTATCCGTTGTACAAATAAATATCAAGTGTATTATATAGCTAGAATCATGGCATATTTTTACCTAAATATACCTAATACAACATAAATAATGGTTTCTATTATCAAAGGTCAACATGCCGACCATCACTTAAGCCACGGAAACTGTCGAGACACTGCCGAAGATTACCGAGATCATTTTAACACTGTTTAAATGGACGAGACGTCCACGAATTCTTCATTTGTACATTGGATACGTTAAATGCACATCAAATACAGTGTATGTTTTAAATTAACATATTCGGACATTTATCAACGAACCATTTATATAAAGGATGTTAGTTAACATAATGATTAGATTTAAAAAAAAAAACATTTTTATCTTAGTTTTAGAATTATAATACATGTAATTTCTTTAATGTAGTGTTTGTTTTTAATTGTTTATAAAATCAGAAAGATGACTATGATGCAATGTCGAAATAATCTCATCAATCCAAATACAATACATTGAAAAATATTTCCTTATAAGGTATTATTATGAAAGAATTTTTGAAAACTGAATTAAGATTGGCACATGCAATCATTCCAGACATGCAAGTTTCGGATACTGATCTTCAATCTAAACAATATAATATGGTCAAAAAGTGTGAAAGTTATTTGTCTAAAATGTACCGAAATACGTAGCAGGATGGGTGGGATATGACGCTACAGGGCCCACGTTTTAAAAATTTCGAAAAAAAAAATTGATTGCGTTGAAAAAACGATCAACCGAAGTTGATCGAACTTGACTACATGTGCCCTCGGGGACTCCTGGTCCACCAGCAGTGACACTCACCAAGTAGTTCAAAAAAAAAAAGAACAGAATTTGCAGCATGGACTAGACATGCACGTTTCGGACACTTAACCCTGTCAGTGATCCTCAAGGTGTATGGTACTGCACAAAATTTGGCGTGTTTTAGTCATAAAGGAAGCTTCTCGACCACGGACTATAGGGACTTGGACTTCGAACTTTCTTCATAAAAGGATAATGAAAAGTTTAGGTTTAGAATCTGTAAATGAGAAAAAAAAACACCCGTAGTCTCCTGTTTGAATCGCCAAAAGCCGCACCATTTTGGTCTGGCATTGGCGGAGAAAGACCTTCATGATTTCAGACGATGTTTGTAAAAAATTAATGTTTTTTTCATTAAGAAGATTTACATACAAAGGATATTCGACGCATTGCCTCTTGTGTAATTCTTACGGGAACACAACTTTTATTAAGTACATGTAGAGCTTTACACGAACGGACCCAGAATGATCGGAAGGGGATCCGAGGTGGGGGGGGGGGGGGGGTTAAGTTTAGATAGGGTTAAAGTAAAGCCTATGCTTTTTGAAACAAATTGTGTCGACCAAAAACTTCACACGTCATGGAATTTTTCATTAAGTTCCAGTAAATTCTATGGGGAGGGACCAAAAACTTTTATTCCTCCTTGATCTGTTCATGCTGGTTGACTGGTGCCTTATGAACTTCGTTGCGAGTAAAGAATCGAATTAAATACAGAATAACAATTCAATATAATTCTTTTATGTTCGATTAAAATTCTTAAACAAAACATGTTCAACTTTGAACTTGTTTAAATGTCTAGGCGAAAAGTATGGCGGGACCATTGACATTGCTAACAAACATTTACATACATGTGGATAGAAAGTCTTGGAGAGAGATTTGAATCGATTGATTTTTCTTTATAACATCGATAAAAGTATACATATTCTTTAAAATCATAATATGAACTTACAGTATTGCGTCATTGGGTGCATATTTTTTTAAAAATAGTTTTGAATGTTAAAAACTTTCAGTGTATAAAGTTTGTTAGTGGCGCGAACTAGTATGCATGTAGCATAGTAGACGGGATTAATATGGATTAAATTTGGAATAAATACTCATTTTAATTCATCAAGCCATGTGTTTGGATTATGAATAGTTAAGCAACACGAATTTCAATGAAATTTGGAGGAGAAATGATTCAGAAGAATAAGTGAATGATGTAGAAGAACAAGTCACGAAAATTATATCCTCGAGATGACTTCCCGAGGAGTTAAGGAGGACACAACTCTACCAGGGGCCAGTTTAATGACAGATGGATATTTAGGAGGTATCTCCCTAGTTACAAATCATCAAATTCCGTCCAATTTATTTGGAGGGCCTGAAAAGGTTGCTTTCGCCACCAAAGATGATCAAGCGGAGGGAGAGTGTGATGAAACGGAAGTACAAACTTTCCGAAAGTCAGGAAATACGACTGCGCGGCTAAGTGAATATAACCGATTGTATAACGGCCTGATGATAATTCCATGGGATGAATTCGCGGCAAATCCAACTAATCTTAATGACCTTTTTCATAGAGAAAAGACTGGTTTTATAACTTTTGACTCGGAAGAGGTTAACGTATTCTTCCACGCCACGCGGATGAATAAACCAGTACTTGGTGATATCAGCGAAAATGGAAAATCTTGGTAAATTATAAATATATGATAATAAACATATTTTAATATTTTTAATATAATATTCTTCTCAATGTGAAAATCAGTGGGATGCATGATGTGCAATGAAAGCCGCATCTAACATTACGTTTTTGAATTTATTTCGATATAAAAGTTAGTCTTCATATGTACACTGTATACACTGCCATCCATAAATAACTATACAAACAAGGAAATCATTCTAAATTCTTTATAAGTTTATCCTAATTTTTCAATCCTGAACTTGAAAGAATCATAATAATTGGCTTCACATAGTTCAAAATTATGAATTTTGGTAAGGAAAATGTAAAAAGAAACTTTTCTTATCTGCACAATTTTTTTTCAAAAAATCTAATTTTTGTATAAAAAAATTAAAAATTCAAAAACTTCAAATATTTGGGTCAAGTTTGTTACAAATGATTTCTATAAGGTTCATTATTAGATTCATACAGCAATGGATTTGAAACTGTTCATTTTATAACAGCAGAATGAGTAGAAATAGTGTATACTAATTTATGGATGGCAGTTGTATGTAGAAATATTCGCTTTGTATTAACCCGGAGTTCCCTATTTTCGTGATCAGCTTTGTACCACGTAAGTTTGTCCCAGTGATGCTTAATTCAGTACCATCGGGAACAGATTCTGCGAATCATTGTCCAAAGGAAATGAAAGTACCAGCGAATGATTTTACTTAATATACAGTACCACATTTTGATAGCAAATTACATTTTTTTCTTTTGATCTAAGATATATTGCAAAGTGCTGTTGAATAAGAAACGAACTTGCAACCCGGATAAGCACACCATTTTCAAAATAAGTATTCACTCGACCATAACATTGTAATGGAGTTAAACAATTTGTTTCCAATAACACCCTCTTCTATTTATGCGTCATGATTGTTTTGGATAATTTGGGGGGGGGGGGGGTTGTTTTTTTTAAGACTTTGCACACGGATAATGCATGCATCTTTTTATTCATTTTCTTCCTTATTTACTGAATAAAGTTTGCCATTAAAATTTAAAAATTACAAAATAAAGACAGAACAAAACAAACAAACAAACAAGCAACCCCCCCTCGATAATGTACTGTCCGAAATTCACATCTATTTTCAGGGTTATAACAGTGGAAACAGTCAGAGAACTGGAAAACATAAGGACTGCCCTTATTGAGAAGATATCTGTATTTGGACTGACACTCGTGAAGAAAGAAAAACGATTTGGTAAACCAAAGAGAGGTACACATAATCCTTTACTTTCTTATTCTGAAAACGATTTAATGCGCTTTTGCCCTCTCTCTCTCTCTCTCTCTCTCTCTCTCTCTCTCTCTCTCTCTCTCTCGTTTGAGAAAAAGAAGAATATTAGTAAAAGACAAAGAAAAAGCGAAAAAAAAAATACACAGAAAAGTTCACACATTATGAAAATATAGCATCTGTTTACAATATCGAGAGAGAGAGAGAAAAAAAAAACAAAACAAAACAACAACAACAACAAGAATATTCCATATTATATACATGTATTTCAATTGACACCACTGAAAAAAACGATAGTTATAATGTTTATATCTTGACTTCAATATTTTTAAAAAATCTTGTATAATCTTAATGTTTTCAGCTCCTTGCCTTTTGACCCTTGATCCCCATCATGGAACCATAGGTGAACAGATTCATACGAATATTATGAAATGTATCAACATAATGGAAGACAGGAAAAACTTCTGCTTGGAGGTACGATGTAGTTTCATGTACATAGACATTCTTTTTGGAATAAAATCGTAGAAAAATAATTATATATAATAATAAAGCCGTTGTCCCTGACCTTTGATTCTGCCACCATACTCAGTTTTATTACTCTGCAGCCAGTGCGTGAGCACCAGACTTGTTAAAAATCCAAATTACAGGACATGCATGTTTGAAATATTTAGGGAAATGGAGAATTTTAGACTGCGAAAAGGTCTTAGTATTAAGTTCCTGAGTTGATTAATAAACTGATTTCAGCCTCAATTATACCTTATCTAAAGAGTGTAGAAATCAAGTTTTCTTCATTACTTTAAAACTGTCTATCTATTCATCTTACAGATTAATTTTAATGGCAGCGTTGAGCGTTGGTGCCGCCGTATCACTATGACAGATAGCCGCTCTGTCGGAGCACGGTTGATCATCACAAACGGCGAGGAAGCCGACAGCATCGCAACGGCTGAAAACATCGTCTGCTGCATCGTCTGTTTCCCTATATGGGCGATACAAACTGGTATCTATAAGGTAAAGCTGACAGTACAGATCAGTGGCCGGTCTAGTTGGAGGGGGAAGGTGTGTCTGGATCCCCTGGATTTGTAATAACATCCGGTTTTCAGGTTTTCACGAATATATTTTATTAAAAATCATAATTTTGAAACCCCTTCCCACTCCCTTTGGCGGACTTGATTTACCACTTGAACAATTCTAGATCCACCTATCATAAGATTTTTAACAATAATAATTTATCAATCATGGAATCTACTTGAAATCACTTTGAAATGGTCAAAAGTCCATTAATGAACTTTTCTGTCGATTTGTCACTCCACTTTGTGAAATTTTAAAAAGAGTGAGGATGATAGCATTAAATACATGCATGTAGCACCTCGAAAGAAAAGCTGTTTGCTTCGCCATGTTCTCGAAGACATCGGAGAGAAGGCGGTCACCAAAATTTAGAGAAATGCTCATTTGTTTTAAAATTTTGCTTTGAGAGAAGAAAGCAACATAAAAGTTTCGTCTGAACTGAGTATTTCAAATTTCAAGACCCTACATACGATTTTATACCACTCCTCGTATTTGCAGTTGATTCTACCCCAGAGCTAGAATGCATGCTATCAACCTTGTCAGAAACATGTTGTAATAGAGAGTGATCATCATCTTGTGCGAAACAGGTTGTTTTTTTTTCAGGAAGTTCAATCTAACGCTATACCAGACTTTACTGAAACAACATTTTATTGCCCAGACATTTATGGGACACTTGGTCTAGCTTGTTAGGGGTCGGTCAATGCTCAATTTGGCGTTCTGTTGTGAGTGCATGATGTTGAGATTGTCGTCAGAATCTTCTTGTACAATCATGCACTGGTACCCAGTAATTCCTCTTGCGGTTTGATTAAAGAGTCCTTTTTGCATGGACAATAAATTGCGGATCCGCATCTGCTTTCATTGGGTTAATTTTGCCTGTGGTATTCACATCTACTGAGCGAATGATTCTGCGTAACGTACTATACTGTATGTTCTGAGTCTGATCTCCACTTTCTCAAATGAAACCGTTTAATATTTGCTTCGTAACATTTTATATCCTGTCAGACTTCGAAGTTAAAGCAGTACTACGTAATGTATCTAGTAGTAATATTGATTGTGTTACAGGCACATAGAGCCGCCACTTACCAGGACATCGATCTGACCTTCGCGGCAGAAGAGGTCATTTTGTATGGATCGATTGGCAGCATTCAAAATCAACGACTAAAACTTTTTAAAGGTACAGTCTACTCTCAATAAGTCGAACTTCAAGGTACCACCTGAAAATGTTAAGGAGTTCGACTTACTGAGTATATGACCAGCAATCAATTTTTAATAAGACTGATGTCCCATTCTCTATCACTGTTCACAAACGTTTGTGTTGTTCTCTTTTAACGACCTTTAATGTCCTGTATGTAATGCAACTCAATAGCAAGAAAGTATCAATTATCTATCTACCGATCTCCTTATAATTGATTGATTTTTGTTTAAGAATTAAAATTTATTGGTGGCTTAACTTATCGAGGTGAATTATAATAATGTAAAATGAGTTATGGGACCTTAAAGTTAGTTCGACTGAACGAAAAGTTCGAGTTATCGGAATTTGAGTTATCAGTAGTAAAATGCATCGAAACCAATGGAAGAGAAACGGGTCGTTTAAAACAAGTTCGAGTTAAGTGGAAGTTCTAGTTAAGTTATCCGAGTTTGAGTAAACTGTAATATATAATGGAACTAGAGTCTGGGTGTCATTATGATTGAAAAAAAAACGAAACGGAACGGTGAAATAAAAGCAAAATACAAAAAAACCCCTTTTTTGTCCAGTTAGCGTCAAGTGCTGTTGTCATGTGATGCAGAGTCTGGTTGACCTTCGAATCGAGGGCATTTAATACTATATAAACTCCTGGTTGCGCCTTATGGCCTTAAGATCAGACAGCAGAACATGTGATAATTTTTTTCAAGTTGTCATCTTGAGTCCAAAGAGATTTTGAGAATTGATTCCATGGAAACCCCTTCGCTTCAGACTGTGTTTCCTTCTTAATTCTCATACGTGTACAATATAATAGTATTCTATTGTCCAGAAATAGCTTTATATTCATTGAATTTCAAGAATGTAATATGCTTTTGGTATCGTAGATTTGAGGGGTGGACAGGGTGAAAGGGAGGGGGAGGAAGAGGGCGGAAGGAGGGAAAGAGGGGGAGGAGGGAGGGAAGGGGAAGAAAGGGGAGGGAGGGAGGGGAGGAAGGGGCGGGAGGAGGGAGGAAGGGGATGGGAGGGGGTAAGGGAAGGGTGAAAAGGAGGGGGAGGGAGGAGGGGGAGGGAAGGGGTAGGAGGGGAGACGTACCCCTCATGCCCCCCCCCCCCCGATTTTTCCCGCTCAAGTGTTCTCAGAGTATATATCTATTTCTGAACAGATTTGATTATAATCATATGAATGATCAACATCCCTTCAGCGCCTGCTTATGGCGTGTTCATATCTCAGTTGATACACTATGCCAGAGCAAGTACCAAATATTCAGATTTTGTTTTGGAGCTAGGCGTCTTTCAGATAAGATTCTCAGTCAGGGATATGTTTGTGACCGACTAACATCGTCACTGAGGAAGTTCTACGGTCGATATGGGGAACTCGTCATACACTATGATGTCCCACTCTCCAGAATGGTGGATGATATTCTGTCATAGACCATTTGAACCATCCAACCAAAGATTGTACTATATGTCTTCCGAAATGGAAGTTATTGGATGTGACAGTTCTACCGAATTGAAGCGGCGGGTGTTGCATGCAAGCAGGAGATGCTTACTCTTCCTGGGCACCTGGTCTCACCCCCATATAGGGAGTCCGCTTCTTTTCATGTGGTGGAGGTTTTTGTTTGGTTGCTTTGGTTTCTGTTTTATCTTGATTTTGTATGCCTTCGGTTTCTGATTTTCTGAATTATCGATTTTGTGCTGTATACAGGGATATGGTCATTATTCATATTTGTCATAAAGATGACAAAAAGGTCTAAAATCAATAATGTATGATTAAAGAAGTTTTAGTACTTAAATTGGTCAAACAAATATTAATCTGAAATTACTGAATCGAAGGGGTTCTCCATATCATTCATTTTCAGCAGCACGTGTCATAATCACTCCGGTAACCGCTATCTATATATATTCAGTTCTAATGTTAAACGTCTTTAAATTCAATAGCACCATTTAAAACCTGATAAATTTACAGCATGGGCCAGACATGCACGTTTCGGGTACTAAACCCTCGTCAGTGATCCTCAGTCTAAACAATGTAATATGGCCAAAAAGTATGAAAATTATTATGTCCAAAATTGTACCAAAAGACGTTGCAGAATGGGTGGGATATGATGCTACAGGACCCACGTTTTAGAAATTTCAAAAAAATTGTAACAGAAAATTTCAAATGCGTTGAAGAGACACACGATCGTCCGAAGTTGATCGAACTTGGCTACATGTGCCCTCGGGGACTCGTGGTCCACCAGCAGTGGCACTCACCAAGTAGTTCAAATGTTAAACGTCTTTAAATTCAATAGCATCATTTAAAACCTGATAAATTTACAGCATAGACCAGACATTCACGTTTCGGGTACTAAACCCTCGTCAGTGATCCTCAGTCTAAATAATGTAATATGGCCAAAAAGTATGAAAATTATTATGTCCAAAATTGTACCAAAAGACGAAGCAGAATGGGTGGTATATGATGCTACAGGACCCACGTTTTAGAAATTTCAAAAAAATTGTAACAGAAAATTTCAAATGCGTTGAAGAGACACACGATCGACCGAAGTTGATCGAACTTGGCTACATGTGCCCTCGGGGACTCGTGGTCCACCAGCAGTGGCACTCACCAAGTAGTTCAAATGTTAAACGTCTTTAAATTCAATAGCATCATTTAAAACCTGATAAATTTACAGCATGGACCAGACATGCACGTTTCGGGTACTAAACCCTCGTCAGTGATCCTCAGTCTAAACAATGTAATATGGCCAAAAAGTATGAAAATTATTATGTCCAAAATTGTACCAAAAGACGTAGCAGAATGGGTGGGATATGATGCTACAGGACCCACGTTTTAGAAAGTTCAAAAAATTTTGTAACAGAAAATTTCAAATGCGTTGAAGAGACACACGATCGACCGAAGTTGATCGAATACCCAAGAAAATAAAGTATCAATGACTATTTAAACACATAGATCTCGATTTAAAACAACTCTTTTTTTTTGCTTTCAGAGGACAACGAAGGAAATGTGTTTTACACTTCTCCCAGCGATGCCCCTCCAAATGATCAAGGTCATAAATATATCTGTGTGAAGAAATATGATAGAAAAAGAGATGACGAAAATGACGTCACTGCTAAAATTGTACAACATCCGACCACAAACGTTCAAGAACTGTTTTCCCATAAACAAGACAAAATATTGAAAACTCTAGGAAAACACGGAAGTTCAGTAGGCAAGTCGAACAATAGTGCTAAAACAACAACGGAACAGAAAATGAAATTTGAACTTCGCGCTTCCAGTAAGTTCGGAACGCCTTATTCATACAATAATCAAATTCGCACAAGACAGGATAGTGTACAGTCTAGTAAAAGCATTGATGAAGAGACACATCCGAAAGCTTTGGAAGCATTGTCGAAAGGAAGGACGAATGAACCTGTAAAGTCAGTTGTAAAGGCCGAGGAGAGCGATTCAGAAACCATTTCAACAGATGAGAAGGAGGACGATGAGGGGAATATTAATACCCAAGTTGTTGAACTGACACCAAAGAAAGTTGATAATAAGCTTGTTTTGGAGGAAAACTTCAATGAGACTGAAATGAAACCCTCAAACACGCTACACGGTACTGGTGTTATGAATAATAAATCATCTAGGCAAAATTATGAAAAAGGTAAACAGAATCTTGCTTTCGAGTCCGATGATGATATTGATACAGAAAGCAAAATTGAGGTCCCTAAAGGCAGGGGTGTTACAATGTCAAGGACAATGTCATCAGTTGACAAACCATCTGAATCTGAATTTCTTCGAAATGGAGGAAGCTATGTTAATGGACATAAGAAAGGAATACGAGATGAAAGTGCTCAACAAAGTTCTAAACAGACGAACGATCATAATGATATGAAAACAGATAGTAAGCTTCCTTCTCTTCCTCCGGCTGGTGGCAAACTGCCACCTCTAAATGTAGGGACTACAAAACAACAGGTTGATCAAAGTGAAAATTCCTTGTTCGAAACAAATTTGAAGTTCAAACATCGGCGACAACTCTCTCAAGGAATGGTTGACCAGAATGTTATAGACGATATTGTAGCGGCCTCCGAACAGAACATCATAGCGGTCAATAAAACTGACCAAACGTATGAAGTGGACACTACAGATGTTGACAAGACCGACGTGGAAACTGATTTAGACCTCTCGGACTTGGAGTCAGATGACGATTTAACTCAGTCAGACGCCAATCCTTTTGCCAGAGCTAATAGTTCAACTGCTCAGTCTGGAATATCCAAAATAAGGCCATCAAGTAGTAAGAGACGTAAACCTGCTTATGACTCGAGGCGGCGTTATCTTGCAGTGCAATTTCCGAAGAAGAATGTGACTTGTAGTCGACCAGATCCACAGAACAATTCTTTATTGAAAACATTATGATAAACTGTTGTAATGTATCAGTCATGTTGCCATACACAGAATTGCTATTTATGACTGTTTTAAAATGCTATCCGTTAACTTAATTGTTTCAAAAACTTTATACATGTAGCTGATAAATTAATTATCACCCACATTTGGTTAGAATGTGAAGCACAGAGTTTAACCACAATGCAACAATGAATACACAAATTGCATATGCATAACATCGATATCATTTGAGTCAAATTTATTGTAGTATAGGAGAAAAAAAATCACATAAATTACTGATAGGCAAAATGACTCTTTTGTTATATAAATGACCATCACAATCTGTACATAGCTCTGACATTAGCAGGTTCTTTGGCAGAAATTTGTGGTCAAGTTTAGACCAAAGCTCATCATTATTAATCTCTTTTTGGATTTCTTCTTTTAAGGCATTAAGCATAACTGATCAGACATAACTTGTTAAAATATGTGTATGGTGCACTAAAATGTAATAATAGAACACTTTGACTTGAACACAATTTACATAGAATATTTCATGAGTGCGTGAAAGTCAATCACAGAACCCAAATAAAGGTTATCATATTGAATTATATTTTCCATTGTAAAATTTAGTGCACCATATGCGCATTTCAGCAACAATGTGTTATCAGTGATGATCGAGGTCGAAAGAGAGGAAATACATATGGTGAATACTAGTATACAAAGAGCGAAATTCTACACGTGACAATGAGTGAGTGAAAGTGCAATCACAGAACCCAAATCAGACTTCAATATAATCACAATCAGGGCACGGCACCATAACCTAAGAACTGACTTCAGTCAAATTCTCAAAATACGATATATACATTGTAACTGACTATGACTGTTAAATATGATTTTTTCATAATTTACAGTCATAAATACATTATTTACATTGTAAATAAATGAACATTTGAAATATCGAGCTCATACATTGTAATATTCTACTCTGAAAATAGTCAAATTCTGTGAATAATTTCAAGTCATCACTTATATAATAATGAGACAAAAGAAAATTGAAATGAAGACCTTAGTCAATTCTATGTTAATGGTGCCGGGCCCTGATTATCATATTAAAATACAATGTATACACTCTGCCATAAGAATTAAGTGTACCATATGCGCAATTCAACAAACAATGTGTCATCAGTTATGCGAAAAAAAAAAAACGAAAGATATTAATAAATCTAGTCTATTGTATGAGTCCGTCTGTCCGTAGACAATTCTTGTCCGGTCAACTCTTCTGAAAATGGATTTTACTTGGTCAATGGTCTAGTTGTGCACCTGACATTTAGTTTCAGTCCCTGGCCCCAGGGTCTTAGAAAATGGGTGTGGTCATTACAATTCTATGTAATCTTGTCCGGACAACTCTTCTGACACTATAAATGATAGAGACATAATTCTTTTTGCAATATGATGGGTCTGTAGTCTAGTTGTGCACCTGATATTTTGTTTGAGCCAATGACCCCGAGGGTCTTTGAAAAGGGTGTGGCCATTTTCTTGTATATCATTATATAACTTGTGCTTACAGCTCCGACGCTAGAAATGATGGAGACTTAACTCTTTATGCAATATGAAGTGTCTGTAGTCTAGTTGTGCACCTGATATTTTGCTTGAGTCCCTGATCCCAAGGGTCTTAGAAAATGAGTGTGGTTGTTTTCTCTATTACTACAAGTGATCTCATGATATCTAATTTCCCAGAATTTATGGATAATAATTAATTGATTTATTTCACAATATTATTGGTTTGCAGTTTAGATGTCACTGCAGTATTTTACTTGAGTCCCTGTTCCCTAGGATTATGGAAAATAGGTATGGCTATTTTCTCTTAACATACCTACATGCATAAAGAATACATACATGTAAGTGGCAGAAACTATAAATAAACAAAGATATTGCCTTTTTACAATATTATCATAGATGAGTCTGTAGTTTTGTTTTTCTCATATTTTATTTGGGACCTGACCCAGGATCTTATCTTTAATTCTATGGAAACGCTAGGGGATAGTTTCGGAATTTCCTTTGATCAATCAATCAACTTGAAAATCTTTTCTATGCAAAATGCATGTATTTATTAATATTTTTAATTAGTTTAAGGTGTAAGATTGATGGGGAGAGTAGTGAGACTTTTTGTTGCAAGGGTGAATTTCCTCTGATCAAGGACTTGAGCTGTGGCTTTATGTTAAATGGAAACACCAGAATCACAAAGATTGATCATTTTATCAAATAGAATAGCATAATGTATCCTTCACATTGCCAAATGAAAGAAATTTTGTGCTCGTGTGAGTTCATTTGGGGGGGGGGGGGAAGAGGGGGGAGAGCCAACTCATTCAAAATTATTTCAACCTAGGAAAACTTCTACCAAATTCTTACTTTAACTGCATCATTTTTGTATTTCATTTAAGAGCAAGATAAATTATTTAAACATTCCAAAGTTAGTATTATAATTATAGAAGGAGAGGAAAATATGTGACTGGACCGAGAAAAAGAGTAGTGAGACTTTTTGTTGTAAGAGAAAAATTTCCTCTGCTCAAGGACTTGAGCTGTGCTTTATGTTATTATTTAATGGAAACACCAGAATCACAATAATTTCATAAAACAGAATAGCAATAATGTATCCTTCACATTGCCAAATGAAAGGAATATATTGTGCTTGTGTGTGTTTTCTTGGGGGGGGGGGGGTTAACTCTCATTTGTAGAAGCCAACTCATTCAAAAATATTTCAACGTAGGAAAACTTCTACCAAAATCTTCCTTTAACTGCACCATTTTTGTATTTCATTTAAGAGCAAGATGAATGATTTAAACATTCCAAATTTAGTATTAATTATAAAAGTTAAATTTGTAATAGGACAGGAAAAGATGTGACTGGACCGAGAATCGAACCAAGACCTTCTGCTATCAGGGCAGACGCTCTTACCAACTGAGCTATCTGGGTACGGTACCTGATCCTGCCACACTCCTCTCAACCAATTTTTCAGGTTTCCACGCTCTGGAAACCTCACAGGAAAATCGGATACACATCACCTTGAGTCAATTAGTTTGGCGCCAATTCTGTAACAGGAGAGGAAAAGATATGACCGGACGGGGAATCGAACCCGAGACCTTCTACTATCAGAGCAGACGCTCTTATCAACTGAGCTATCTGGGTACGAAACCCGTCAAATGTTTCAGACCTTTTTGTCATTTGGACCTCGAGTCATTTCGTCCTTTTACAATTTGACCCAAGATTTTTTTGCATTCTATAATGACTCTTCAATTCAATCAAAAACAACATTTCAACCTCATGCAGATTTTGAAATATTTATGGGACATCCATATTCTTAACTGGGATATATGATAAAAATATTTTCTGTAGAGGATCAAATATTTCATATGTAAAAATATTTTGTATCAATTTATATTCTAATAATTAGCTTCTGTCTACATTAATACCACATTCACCCTAAAAGTTCATGTACTTCATTCAATAATCTTTTTACATCGTTTTACATTTACTAAAACTTTGAATTTTAGAACAAAATGGCCGATACTTTTTTCACTCGGTAGGTCACATGTCCTATTATATTTGATTTCAATCTGAAACAGTCTGATTTACATGATCTAAGTATTTTCACTGATAAGTATAAGAAAGAAAGAATTATCTTTATAGAGTATCCTACGCAATACTATTTCAGCTCATATGAGAGATTATTCATGCCTTTAGTCTTAATTTTATCAAAGGGAAAATAGTGGTAGGTCTGTCTGTTCATCTGTTTGTCTATTCATACGACTGTCAGTATATCATTCCATTCAACTAAATTCTGATGAAAGGGTATAAGATAATAGAGCTGTCATATATTGCATGTCTATTTATCTTGAGAACGCTCATCTTTTGGTGCCAAATTTTAAACTTTTGACCCCTGACCTTTGACCTACGTTTTTCGGAAAAAAAATCTATTCCTCAATCAAACGCCTTCAGATTGGAATAGTTTTGACACATATGGTATGTTATATATACATGTTTTCAGAAATTCTCTCACATTCTAGAGATATCTAAGCGAAAAGAAGGGGGATTTGCAAACTTAAATCGGTTTAAAACTTGGCTATATCCCATCGATCACAAAAAGAGAGAAACCTTGATGTAAAAATGTTGTTTTCATTTGTTGAATTATTAATTTCTTTTATTCAGTGATGCTCTAATTGATATACTGACATTGAAATACTATAAATTTGATCAAGCATTTGGCTAAAAACAAACCAGAAAAATTGAATCCGCTAGAAATGAATGGATATGCGTGGGCACGTGGTTGTTGGTTCTCATAAAAAAAACTTGATAAATACATGTATACATTCTCTTGAGTGTATATTGTACAAATCAACCAGGAAAGCTTCAGTCTCATCAGAGACTTCTGGTTTTGTATGGCGATCTAAGAAGCAATGTCCTCTAATTAACACCATTATAAATGGAGGGAGATCAATGTAGACTTAGGGGCACCGGCTGGATACAATGATGTGGTATCCGGATTAACAATGGTGTGGTATCCGGATTAACAATGGTGTGGTATCCGGGTTAACAATGGTGAGGTATCCGAATTAAGAATGGTGTGGTATCCGGATTAACAATGGTGTGGTATCCGGATAAACAATGGCGTGGTATCCGGATTAACAATGGTGTGGTATCCGGATTAACAATGGTGTGGTATCCGGATTAACAATGGTGTGGTATCCGGATTAACAATGGTGTGGTATCCGGACTAACAATGGTGTGGTATCCGGATTAAGAATGGTGTGGTATCCGGATTAACAATGATGTGGTATCCGGATTAACAATGGTGTGGTATCCGGATTAACAATGGTCTCGCGGAACACCTCTAGACTTTTCCATGAAGCGACTTTTCAAAAAAGTGACCACTGTCAAAATTCTCATTTTAAGTAAACTTAAAGTTGCTTTAAATTTTAATAGGAAATGTTGACTTTTGAAGTTTAAATAAATTTGGGAGGATTTTCTGCTGAAAATAGGCATCTTAGACAGATCCGAAACTGTGTAGAAACTCCCATGCAGCCGGCTTACTTTCGGTTTGCTGTTTTGACCATGTACTGAAAATAGGTAAGAAATATGGAGGGAAAATACCAGTCTTGTTCATAGATAAATTTGTGAGGAAATGAATCACGGAAGAGGTATGTAATTTGGTACCATTTGAAAGTTTCAGATTTTATTTAGAGATACATAGTAACCATATTTTGTGGGAAATTTTTTTCCCTGAGCTATGGCGACCTGAAAATGGGTAGGTTTTGCTCAAATTTGCATAATTTTAGAGTCATTTTGGGTATGTTTCCATTCAATGTTCTGGCACATGGAAGCTAGAAGAAAGTAATGTCTATATGTGTTCTAGTACTTTGAGGGAATATTGTGAATATTAAGATATAAAATGTTAAATAAGTTGGTTGCCATGGCAACAAATTGGGAAAAAAAGAAAAACACCCCTTCCATCAAAGCGACATTACGAGACAGGTGTTCCGCGAGACCAATGATGTGGTATCCGGATTAACAATGATGTGGTATCCGAATTAACAATGGTGTGGTATCCAGATTAAGAATGGGTGTGGTATCCGGATTAAGAATGGTGTGGTATCCGGATTAAGAATGGTGTGGTATCCGGATTAACAATGATGTGGTATCCGGATTAAGAATGGTGTGGTATTCGGATTAACAATGGTGTGGTATTAAGAATGGTGTGGTATCCGGTTTACAAATGGTGTGGTATCCGGATTAACAATGGTGTGGTATCCGGATTAACAATGGTGTGGTATCCGAATTAACAATGGTGTGGTATCCGGATTAACAATGGTGTGGTATCCGGATTAAGAATGGCGTGGTCTCCAGATTAAGAATGGTGTGGTATCCGGATTAAGAATGGTGTGGTATCCGGATTAACAATGGTGTGGTATCCGGATTAAGAATGGTGTGGTATCCGGATTAACAATGTTGTGGTATCCGGATTAACAATGGTGTGGTATCCGGATTAAGAATGGTGTGGTATCCGGGTTAACAATGGTGAGGTATCCGTATTAACAATGATGTGGTATCCGGATTAACAATGGTGTGGTATCCGAATTAAGAATGGTGTGGTATCCGGATTAAGAATGGTGTGGTATTCGGATTAACAATGGTGTGATATCCGGATTACCAATGGTGTGGTATCCGGATTAACAATTGTGTGGTATCCGGATTAACAATGGTGTGGTATCCGGATAAACAATTGTGTGGTATCCGGATTAACAATGGTGTGGTATCCGGATTAACAATGGCGTGGTATCCGGATTAACAATGGTGTGATATCCGGATTACTATCGCATAATACCGTTTACCAGAATATAGAATAATTAGGGGTATTTTTGAAAGAATCGAAAATTTCGAAGATTTATTAACATATTGGAAATTGTATCAAGTGAGTTAAAGAAGATCTTTACGATAATCTCAACAGCACTCACAATAGAGCACAAAATTGAGCATCGACGGACCCTTAGCAAGCCAGAGGTGGGTTAGGGATGACCAAAAATTCCCTGTTTGGATAGCCGCACCTGCCGTCGATGTTTACGCACGAAAATGAAAACAATATCTGAAAATACATGCACTGTCTGAGGCTATGTATATAAATAGAAAGTGCTATGGCGAACATGTCAGGGAATTCACTAATAACTTTTCACCTTAAGATTTAACAAATGTGTATGTATCCATCCATTAGGTTTTAAAAGAAGGAAATGAACTTACTCATGTTTAAAAGGCTTTGTTATTGAATCTGTCAAATCCCATATAAATAGATGTAGTCAAATATACGATAAAAGTAAGGCATTTAGGTCCCAGATTTCTATCAGTTGTAGAAATCACTAAAAGCCGCATTTCAGAATATTCTACAACTGGTATAACAGTGCCACGACTGACATCGTAGGTAATATTCTTGTCTTTATAAACATTTAAAATTTTAATGAGTTATTATAATATTAAACTAGTAGAATGATTATATTTGAATTACTTTGCTTGTAAAGAATCGAGCAAATTTAGGGAGAGTTGTATCCCGTTTTTCGTCGTGTACTTAATTTATCATGCGTATATACATAATTTCTCACTCCTCTAAAATATGGAAATAATCTTGATAAAGCAAAATCTGAATATTTTTATTAATTAGTTAAAAGATATGAGATAATATTAAATTAAATTTGCCAGTATTAGCTGTATTTTCCCGGAAATCTACAAATTTTAAATTGTGTTTGTACAACATGGAAAACATGCTCGAAAAAAAATTCAACGTTACATTATTCATAGAATACAATTGTTATATACGTTGTTTTATTTTCATAAATGTTGAAATATATTTTGAAACTTAAAAGACACGGAACTGCAGATAGGACTATCCTTGGACGTAATTAATGGAGGTATTTTATCTATGTTACTGTGATTCAGCATTTAATCCCGAATGTATGAAATAAACGATTCAACAATATTTTGTTGCATCTATTCAAATAGGAAACAATATGAAGTTCTGGCTATTACTCATATTTGCCTTCTTAATGGCTACCAATTGTGTGAAGGGAGCACCAGCAGACGATTCCGGAGACGATCCGGATACGAACAACGCTGGTGATTCAGATGATGCACCGGAAACAGGAGGTGCAGGCGACCAAGATAACAAGAAAGGAAAGATACCAAAGGTAGTAGAAATAGGTGCAAAAGCAGGTGCAGAGATCGTAGACATTTTCAGTGAGTTTGATGGAACGGACGAGTTTCCCAACATTGCTAAAATTGTACCAAAACTCAAACCTTTCTTTGACGCATTGGAAGAAGTTGTTGGACATCCCGATGCACGTGTCTACTTCAGCGCTGTCTGTGAGAATATGACAGAGGTTGTGACCCAGTTTAGCGTTATGGATGACTTGGCAGAGGATCACAAGGACATGAAGAAGCTACAGGAAGACTATGGACGATTTGAGACTCAAATCAGTACCTTGATGACCAAATTTAAGGAGTTTCTGAAAGCCTCAGATGAAGATCAGGATGTCTTCAAAAGAACATTTATTCAAACATACAATGTGATCAAAAAGAAAAGCCCAAGACGACATCTGTTAAATGGATTAGAAATGGACATACCAAAAAGAAGCATGGCCAATACTAAAAATCACAGAAAGAAGGTACAGGACATAATGAAGCGCATGCTGGTCAATATCATCCATGGCTCCATTGCTCAGCTAGCTTGGACAAGGTCCGAGTTTCCTGATTCGTACGATGGTAAATTAAAAGAGAACGTCGCCGAAATAGAGAAATTGATTCCGACAATGATTACATGGGATCAAAAAGTCAAGTTCGAATGGGTGAAACAAGCTTGGATGGATATAAAAGCAACGATAAAAAAGAAAAAGGGAGACTCAGAGGGTTTGGCCGATACCCTTTTCACGACCTTAAAGGAAAAATACGACTGGAGGGCATGGAATATCATGGTGTACAAAAAAGCGAAATACAGTAAAGATTTCTTTTACCGACACTGCGATGCCTTCGTGATTCCGGATGGCGATCGGAAAGTTATTGCAGCAAGTGTTGAAAAGCAAAATCCAGCACTCGACAGAAAGGGAATTTACGAGCTGATGGGAAAGATACCAACTAAATGTAATGCGTTTAAATGCAACTTAGTTGAAAATCTGTATTCCACTAAGGTACCAAGTAAGCTAATGAGCAACTGTCGAGACGTTGCTCTGCTTGTGATAAGCAAGAAATGGGGGAAAGATGTCTTAGTAAGAGGTTCGAAAGAGCGCAGAACGTCCAAAAGGAATGGTAAATTTATGTTCTTTGCTTTTGCCTAGTTGTATCACGGAGGATTGAATTAACATTGTAACGAGGATGACGAACATTTAAATCAAAATGAAAATTTTCAAAATAGTTTAGTTACCTTGGAAACAGAAAATCATCTTTCAATTCAACCATTAAATACGTATTTTTCGGTCACGTTTGACATGGTTTTTTTTTATTAATTTATTGGAAAAGAATTACATTGAATCTGTGCATGTAAGAAAGATCAAAAAAAAAAAATATGCTAGAGCAAGCATAGAAAATATAACCGTCATATTTCTCTCTTACCTTCATATTTGACCTTGATATTTCATAGACATTGCCCTTCCAAAGGTGATGTAGTATAAACATTTCAAATAATACCTTCCATCACCTTCTACAAGTTGCTGTGACCTCGATCTGTGACCTTGGTATAGCCAATAGGATTCCTTTTCAAATCAAAATGCAAAGTTGAAGAATAAGTATCTCGTTTGCTGCAGTTACATTATGACTTGAAATACTCAATGTGACCTTGACCTTGTCGGCGACCTTTAACCTCATTTGGGTATTAAGTCTCATAATGCTTGACAATGCCTGAAATGTTGATAGAAATACCGCAAATACTTCTGACCAAGACTATACGAATGTTCTCGCGCACTCTTCGATTGTTCTCCATTGTTATGACGTCATCAATTTACTTGGGCAGAAAAGGTGCCCAAGTTTTGAACAATGGTTTAATAGATGACTAAATGAAAAATCAGAGCGGACACGCTGCACGCGCTGTATTTGCGATCTTGCGTATTAGTCATTCAGTTCCAAAGTCGAGAAGGCAAGGCAAAATCATTAGTACAGTTGTGAACGACGGAATAAACAGTAGATTGCGAAGTGATACCAGGCCTCACTTGTATCATAATTCTCAAATTGAGATTGTCCTCGACCTTAAATTTGCA
The DNA here is from genome assembly GCA_028142955.1 of Pinctada fucata. Classification (NCBI taxonomy): domain Eukaryota; kingdom Metazoa; phylum Mollusca; class Bivalvia; order Pterioida; family Pteriidae; genus Pinctada; species Pinctada fucata. Next base: position 44,677,090 of record AP027111.1, on the reverse strand, counting down.
TGAGGAATCTCTCAGCTGAGTTTTCCTCAAAATCATCTGGTATCAAAATATTTCAAATCATTTGAGCTAGGGGTTCCTCGGCTGAGGAAAGTATTTGAGGACAGACTTGAGGATATGGGTTATCATCACCAGTGTAACCAAGGCGCGGGTCAAATATATTCGGTACATTTCACATGTCATCCTATAAATATACTTATCCAGAGATTCCTGCGTGATTCTTTTCAGAATGAACTTTTGAATATCCTTTTTCAAGGGTATAATACTCTACTTCCTCAAAGTTGAGTTATTTCTCAAAATTCATCTTGTATGAAAGAAATATATTTAAGATTTTCCTCAACTTGAGGAGAGATGAGAACAATGAAATTTGCCAACTTTCCTTAACTCGTCCCTCAACCTTAAACCTTAGTTTTCACATATAAAAAAGAAGAGGCTATTTTTTTCAAAGTACAATGTATGTGTTTTATAAATTAAACAATGTGGTTTTTATTTTTCACCTAACTCTGTCTTCAATTGCGTAATTTTTAATATTTTGAATAATTTCTACACCTACTCAAGTATTTGAGGTTGGTATGGAGCTTCCTTAAATATTCGAGGAAAATCTCTCCTCAAATTGAGGAAAATCTCAAATATTTCTTTCATACAAGGTAAATTTTGCGGAGTCCCTCAGCTTTGAGGAAAAAATCTCAACTTTGAGGAAAATCTCAATTTGAGATGTTTGATACAAGTGAGGCCAGGTGCTCATTGAGACTCTGAGCTTCCTCATGCATGATAACACCCGTTGCATGGAACTGTTGCGATGGGTGTTGCATGTTAACAGTAAAACTGTTCCGTGTAAACTTGTCAAATTCGGTGATTGTCTCGATGCACATATTGATGGCTCAGAGTCTCACCGATCAGGATATGATGTCTTGTTTGGTGATATTGACAGTCTATCAATCGCAATCTAAAATGTCACATATCATTCTGGAAAGAGGTATTATATCACATGCTTTTATAAGATCTCCGTAGCGATGATGATTTCAGCCACTGTATAATGTAGCCCTAAACTAGAAGTTTACTTGCAAGCTGTCTGGCTCTAGCGATGAAATTGTCATATGTTGAACATGCCCTTGCGTTCCGAATAAGATACGCAGGAGCAGACGGAATGTTGCTACTCATGAAAGGTAAGTTAGTTATGTGGAAGTTGAAATCATTACGCTTGTCATATATTGCGGTGTTTAAGGAGGGATCCTTAAAATATTTGATACCCTGATAAGTATAAATTTGAGTATCCTGATGAAGTTTGAATAATTTCCGACGTCATTTGAAGAAATTATAGCAATTTTCAAAATCATGGTCTTTGGAAGTTTTATCCATGAGCAAACCATGACGTCATTTCGACCTTATCGGGGAAAATGGCGTCACAAACTATCGCATTCAAAATGCAATTAAAACATTAATACCAAACGTATTGCATTGCAAATTTGCACATATGAAATTTCAATTTTTATCATTGTGTATTCGTTGACAAATTTACATAACAGGAAAGCGGATGTGAAAATGGAAGAATTATAAAGAAATAATTGGAAAATATTAAGCTTCGTAAAATTTTAATCCCAAATTTAATTTTTCTCATTTAATCATGAAATTATCTCTGAACATTGTTGATCATTCTGTTAGTTTTTTTTTTTTACAAAGATTCATCCACAGGATTCCTAATAATCAACTATCAACTACAGTCAGTTGACTCGAATTTTCAATTTTTTGAGCGACGGTGTCATCTTTTATTCAAGAATCCTACCTTTGTTTATAACACAATTCAGCTCATCTTTTCCATATGTAAAAGCAATACATTTATTAATATTTTGGAAGTTAAATTAAGATAAATGTCCAATAGCTTTACGAGAACCGGAATGACACTTTTGATAATATGTCGTCATAAAGAAATTCACGGATACGTTGAAAAACACATATATCATAGTATCATAGAAAATTTTCCTGTATATAGAGTCAAATGTAAGTTTGTATGATGAAGGACAGACAAGAAATGAATAATTTCAGAAATTTTGAGAAAAATTGAATTTGGCATCAAAGCGTTTAATACCTCCGTAAATGGCCGTTTGCGAGGAAAGATAGAGGTATAACAAAGTACGAAGCGGACCTTTCGCTCCCGGTTGTTTTCTTGATCTCCAGTTTTTGGGGATAGATTTCATGTAGGTGATCTTTAAAGTTCGGATTACTGATGGACAACATGCCATCTATGTATCTGTAGGTAAAATTGAAGTGAGATGCAAGGTAGTGAGCAAGGTCTGGAGAAGTCCGCTCAGTATGAGAATAAAAATATGTCCGCAAGAAGTAGGGTGCAATTATAGTCCATTTTCCAGAAAATATTTATGACCGTTTTAAACACACATATGCACAAATGATAATGCAAATGAGAGGTGCTGTTTAAGAACAGTCCTGTATACGTCTAATTATGCCAGTTTTTGCTTTGCTGAATCACCAGCGTCCGACATTGCACTTGTTGGCGCCCTTTCTATCACCCGCAAGGAGAGACAAAATATTAAATGAAGCCTACGCTCACGCAGCAAGATACGTCCGTTGGAATTGTTTTCACAACACCAAAATATCTCAGTCCCATAACTCCATAAGGACAAATTGGATGAACCTAAAAATCAAAAGGCGGCTTCCTCTTCAAAGTCTGATCACAATGTACAAGTATAATGAAAATATGTTGACGCATATTCAAGTTATTGCGTTCCATGCACCTATATTTTGTCCTTAGCTTATCATGTATGTGCATATTATCCCCCTCCCATTACACATAATTTATTCAACATGCGACAAAAAATTAAAAACCTGATACATATGTAAAAGAACATCATTCCTTCTTAAGGTATACAAATTTTTAGTACATTTCACCCCAAAATAATTTTTCTAAAGAATTTTTAACTATTTTAGTATATATTTCACAGTATTTTAAAATTCCAAGTCCCATAACTCCGCAACGACAAATCGGAAAATCGAAAGGCGGCTTCCTCTCTACAGTCTGATGACAATATACAAATATCATGAAAAACGGTTGATGCATATTCAAGTTATTGCGTTCCATAAGCGGACGGACGGACAGACAGAGTTCGCCATACCATAAATACATCCCGTCAAATGACGGGCGTATAAAAAGGCAGCATATGTGGCGTCACAAGAAGACTTTTACTACATGAATGGTTCAACTATGCCATAAGAGAGCAGCCTTCTGGACAGACATCTCTTAATGTCACAAGAGAGCAGCCTTCTGGACAGACATCTCTTAATGTCACAAGAGAGCAGCCTTCTGGAAGACATATCTTAATGTCACAAGAGAGCAGCCTTCTGGAAGACATATCTTAATGTCACAAGAGAGCAGCCTTCTGGAAGACATCTCTTAATGTCACAAGAGAGCAGCCTTCTGGAAGACATCTCTTAATGTCACAAGAGAGCAGCCTTCTGGACAGACATCTCTTAATGTCACAAGAGAGCAGCCTTCTGGTCAGACATCTCTTAATGTCACAAGAGAGCAGCCTTCTGGACAGACATCTCTTAATGTCACAAGAGAGCAGCCTTCTGGACAGACATCTCTTAATGTCACAAGAGAGCAGCCTTCTGGTCAGACATCTCTTAATGTCACAAGAGAGCAGCCTTCTGGACAGACATCTCTTAATGTCACAAGAGAGCAGCCTTCTGGTCAGACATCTCTTAATGTCACAAGAGAGCAGCCTTCTGGATAGACATCTCTTAATGTCACAAGAGAGCAGCCTTCTGGTCAGACATCTCTTAATGTCACAAGAGAGCAGCCTTCTGGACAGACATCTCTTAATGTCACAAGAGAGCAGCCTTCTGGACAGACATCTCTTAATGTCACAAGAGAGCAGCCTTCTGGTCAGACATCTCTTAATGTCACAAGAAAGCAGCCTTCTGGACAGACATCTCTTAATGTCACAAGAGAGCAGCCTTCTGGTCAGACATCTCTTAATGTCACAAGAGAGCAGCCTTCTGGAAGACATCTCTTAACGTCACAAGAGAGCAGCCTTCTGGAAGACATCTCTTAATGTCACAAGAGAACAGCCTTCTGGAAGACATCTCTTAATGTCACAAGAGAGCAGCCTTCCGGAGTGACATCTCTTAATGTCATAAGAGAGCAGCCTTCTGGAAGACATCTCTTAATGTCACAAGAGAGCAGCCTTCTGGACAGACATCTCTTAATGTCACAAGAGAGCAGCCTTCTGGTCAGACATCTCTTAATGTCACAAGAGAGCAGCCTTCTGGAAGACATCTCTTAATGTCACAAGAGAGCAGCCTTCCGGAGTGACATCTCTTAATGTCACAAGAGAGCAGCCTTCTGGAAGACATCTCTTAATGTCACAAGAGAGCAGCCTTCTGGACAGACATCTCTTAATGTCACAAGAGAGCAGCCTTCTGGACAGACATCTCTTAATGTCACAAGAGAGCAGCCTTCTGGAAGACATCTCTTAATGTCACAAGAGAGCAGCCTTCTGGAAGACATCTCTTAATGTCACAAGAGAGCAGCCTTCTGGACAGACATCTCTTAATGTCACAAGAGAGCAGCCTTCTGGACAGACATCTCTCAATGTCACAAGAGAGCAGCCTTCTGGTCAGACATCTCTTAATGTCTCAAGAGAGCAGCCTTCTGGACAGACATCTCTTAATGTCACAAGAGAGCAGCCTTCTGGACAGACATCTCTTAATGTCACAAGAGAGCAGCCTTCTGGACAGACATCTCTTAATGTCACAAGAGAGCAGCCTTCTGGACAGACATCTCTTAATGTCACAAGAGAGCAGCCTTCTGGACAGACATCTCTTAATGTCACAAGAGAGCAGCCTTCTGGACAGACATCTCTTAATGTCACAAGAGAGCAGCCTTCTGGAAGACATCTCTTAATGTCACAAGAGAGCAGCCTTCTGGAAGACATCTCTTAATGTCACAAGAGAGCAGCCTTCTGGTCAGACATCTCTTAATGTCACAAGAGAGCAGCCTTCTGGACAGACACCTCTTAATGTCACAAGAGAGCAGCCTTCTGGACAGACATCTCTTAATGTCACAAGAGAGCAGCCTTCTGGACAGACATCTCTTAATGTCACAAGAGAGCAGCCTTCTGGACAGACATCTCTTAATGTCACAAGAGAGCAGCCTTCTGGACAGACATCTCTTAATGTCACAAGAGAGCAGCCTTCTGGACAGACATCTCTTAATGTCACAAGAGAGCAGCCTTCTGGAAGACATCTCTTAATGTCACAAGAGAGCAGCCTTCTGGAAGACATCTCTTAATGTCACAAGAGAGCAGCCTTCTGGTCAGACATCTCTTAATGTCACAAGAGAGCAGCCTTCTGGACAGACATCTCTTAATGTCACAAGAGAGCAGCCTTCTGGACAGACATCTCTTAATGTCACAAGAGAGCAGCCTTCTGGACAGACATCTCTTAATGTCACAAGAGAGCAGCCTTCTGGACAGACATCTCTTAATGTCACAAGAGAGCAGCCTTCTGGACAGACATCTCTTAATGTCACAAGAGAGCAGCCTTCTGGATAGACATCTCTTAATGTCACAAGAGAGCAGCCTTCTGGACAGACATCTCCAAATGTCACAAGAGAGCAGCCTTCTGGACAGACATCTCTTAATGCGATGCACCAAATTTGCATTTAATGGATAATGAATCCTTACCAGTGATACTTGAAGCCAAAATGATTCGAAGTTGAAGAAAATAGTTTCGTGTTTCATTTCGAAATTTCATATATTAATCAATTTTAAAAAGATAAATGACATTTTTTATAAGAGTTTGTGGAAGAATTCATCAGAAGGAAATCATGATTCTGCATTTTAAAGTAGGTGCATTTGAAAAGGACCCCGCGATTCTCAATTTAATTGAAGTCAATAAATTAAGAAAGACTTCAACAATTTTTTAAATGAACAGTCATATGGTAAATTTTGAATTGAAGAGGACAATTGGGAATCGGATAGAAGTTCATTTAAAATTGAATGAGGGAACCTTAATCAGAATTCATGCAAAGATCACAATCAATGGGCGCATAAGGCACTACTATATATCGTAAATAAAAACAAAATTCACAAACTTAAGCACCCGCCATCGATGTTCATGCACGAAAAATGAAAACAATATATAAACAATACAATATGTAAAATATATGCACAGTCTGGGGTTATGTCAATATAGACTATGGCGACCATGTCAGGGAAATATATTCAAAACACTTACTGTCAAACCCCTCCAATATAGCATTTGAACCATCGGAGAAAATTTAGAGTCAACAGAATGTCATTTTTATACATTGATATATATATACATGTATATTCATCACATGATACACCCTTTATTCGGTTACATAAAGCCATTTCATTAATGAATTTTATGATAAAAAGTTACATATCACTTTTGGAGCGTGATCATTGGATGAGGCGCTCCAGATCCTTTGTGACGTCACAGTAGAAACGGCGACGTTGATGCGTTATTTGCAGAAATGTTAAAATATTTTGACATTATTTTGATCAATTATGTCATATTTCATGTGATAAAAAGAATCTCAAATGATGTTTCTATTCCATACAGTATTTATGAAACTCATTGTGCGATTTTAATCCCCTCGCCAAGGCTCGGGGATGTAAAATTCACAAAACTCGTTTCATAAATACCGTATGAAATAGAAAATCATTTAAGATCCTATATATATAATCAAAATAAGCAAATACGAGAAAACATTGATTTTGTCTTGGATGGGTGGGAATCTCCTGCTGGTTATATGTACAGCGATATCTGTCATTAAGTCAGATCTTGTCAATCAACAGAAAATGCCAAGTTAAGAATGACCTGATTTTAGTGCTTTGCCATGCCATTATAGATTTCTGCCAGAATGATTTACAACATACTTGCCAACTATTTATAAAAATCATTTCACCATTTGATATGTTCTTTGCAAGAGTGTAAGGGACCTCAATCAATAACACTGTAACAATGACAGCGTTTATGCATGCACTAAATTAAGGTCCAAGGTGCGACGCTGAAGGATAACCTCAACTCAAAAAAAGTATTTCACAAAATTATAGCAAGGTTTTAATGCTATGATGTCCCATTGTCCAGAAAAGGGGATGATATTCTGTCTTGAACGATTTTTGCCTTCCAACCACAGAATATGCTAATATCTTCCAGAAATGGAAGTAACCGAAATGTGACAATTCTACTGAATTGAAGCGACGGGTGTTGCATGCAAGCAGGAGATACTGACTCTTACTAAACGCCTGGTCTCCCCTCCATATTGGTAGTTCGCCTCTTTTCATATGGTGGAGGCTTTTGTTTGTTTGCTTTGGTTCCTGTTTTATCCTGATTTTGTATGCCTTCAATCTGATTTTCTGAATGATCGATTTTGTACTGTGTATGGGGATATGTTCATTATCCATATTTGTCATTCCTGAAACATGGTTCAATGCGGCTGAGAAGTCATTAGCCAAAGTTTTTAAAAGCCAAAACAACACTAGAAAAGACAAATAATAACCGAATTGCTGCAACAATGGCTCATTACCTTTATCAATGATAAAGAGAGTATGAAAATGAAAGAGTGAGTGGGGTATAAAACATAGGTAGTCATAGATTACGAAGCTCACCTCGTGGCAGCAAAATTCAATTCAAACATATTTCTAAGTGCATGTATATTGGCTTTTAAAGGCAAAATCATTCAAGTGGAAAAAGTAGGTCAAGGTTATTTTATGAAAGTTTGATAAAAGATACATCCAATATGCAAGTTTGGTACATGTAGCACTTATACTTTGCTCAATATTGGCTTTTAAAGGCAAAATCACTCAAGCGGAAAAAGTAGGTCAAGGTCATTTTATGAAAGTTTGATCTAAGATACATCCAATATGCAAGTTTGGTACATGTAGCACTTATACTTTGCTCAATATTGGCTTTTAAAGGCAAAATCACTCAAGCGAAAAAAGTAGGTCAAGATCATTTTATGAAAGTTTGATCTAAGATACATCCAATATGCAAGTTTGGAACATGTAGCACTAATACTTTGCTCAATATTGGCTTTTAAAAGCAAAATCACTCAAGTGGAAAAAGTAGATCAGATGCTCCATCCGATGCATGGGTCCATCTCGGCATCCCAAGATGAATCATTTGTCCGCGTCTGGTTACTGTAGCATCAGTACTTTGTCAGATACTGAGCTACCCCAAACTTCTTAACAAAGCCACTCTGAGCTACCCCAAACTTCTTAACCAAGTCACTCAAGCAGAAAATGTAGGTCAGATGCAGCATCTGATATATGGGTTCACCTCAGCATTCAAAGATGAATCACTTGTGCAAGTTTGGTTACTGTAGCATCAGTACTTTGCCAAATACTGAGCTACCCCAAACTTCTTAACCAGACGTGGACGCGTGGGGGTATAGCATAAGCTCACTCAACTTCGTCTAGGTGAGCTTATAAAAATTGGCTGTTATGATTTCACATATTTTTATTTGAATTTTCATTTACATATCAGACAATCAATGACATACTTAACAATAATCTCGTAATAAAATAAGAATACAAGGATATGTATATGTATATTTGTAACGTATACAAATTATGAAAAGGTAAACCTGGTCTTATATTACATTATATATAATTATTATACCTCTTCTGATTTTTCCTATATAGAAAGATACTCATTAAATATAGCTGTTATTTGCCTGATAAGACAATGTCCCTGCAAAGGGTGTGTTAGTTGGGAAAACTATTTCCCTAGGGAAATAGTTTTGAAAAGGGGAAGAACTTCTGCGCGTGACACTGGTGACGTCACAATGACGGTGTAATTAAACAATACCATTGAGGGATTTAGCAAGGCAAAGCTGAGGGAAATAGGTCTAGTCTTGAGGAACCAGAAACGTGCTAACTCCTTCAACGATGTACTTTAACTGTATACTGTTACTGGATAAGACATTGATGGGCATCTTCTCAAAATACATGTAACCAGTATTTGTTTCATGACCCCACTCGGCGCTCCCTACTTAGGGGTGTTCAGGACCCTTCCCCTCCCTGGAATTTGCTGAAATCATTATTTCTCAAATTTCAATCTGATTAAAACAAGATGTCTACATGCTCCTGATTTAGTTATGTCGTGTAGACTAAGTGACATAACTAAATCGGGAGCATGTAGAGATCTGGTTTTAATCAGATTGCTCAAATTTTTACTTTTATTAAACAAGAGAAAATTAGATCATTCTCCACAATATCATACATTGTGTTCAAAAGGAAAATTTGAAGATACTGTGATAAACCAATTATCATAGACTTGATCAAAGATGCCTTTACTGTCCGGTTCAGTTTTGGAGATTTATTCTGCCGTCTTAAAATTTTTCCGATTGTTTGTTGTCTCCGTAGGTTGACCTCCCTTGGTGCATAAACTCACCAATTCAACTGTTTATACGCTGCTAGACGGAAAATAAAAAGTCTATGGGAATTTCCCATGTTAATTTCAGTCAGCCACCATATTGTTTTCCGTATCAACAATGGTAAACATTGACGTCATGGTGTCTGATGTCACACATTTTAGTTGCTTTTACTATAGAAAATCCCAGTAGACATTTTATTTTCTGCCTTATTTTTTACTAAGATACACACAACAAAATGGGGGGCATTTTCTGTTACGACTAAGATAGTTCTATAGACTGGATATCAATTTATAATATGACAACAACATATTTTGGAGAAAATCGCCAAAACAGGGTGCTCTGGATTTAGTGAACAGGACAGTAGATAATTGCTTATACCATAATTTTTTCAATTTTAAATGAATCCGACCCAGTCATTTATACATTATAATTATTGTAACCATGCACAATCATGCACAATCTTCTTGAAATTTTAGCTTTTTGCTTTCAAGGTGTCTTCTTCTTCTGATACAGATTTACAGTACAAGATGCATAATTCCCTCTCCTCTCTACATGCATGATTTTGAACACATTTTGGCATTGAGAGTTTTTAGTGAATGGTAATGAAAACAGGTCTCAGCTATCGTCCATCTTTACATCTGAAGAATAGTTCCCTTGCTTATAATCCAACACACTCTTCTGTAAAAGAGAAGATTAAATCCGTAAAATATGCATTCAATATAAAGTTTGTCAAAGCTTAAGTGGATTATTAGTTTTCGATCAGTCCATCTCTCTAAAATTTTCAGTTTTCAAGACATTTGTTAGCATTGAGATACAAATATCTAATAGATGTAATCAACCCATAACTGAGAAAGGAGGGGACCACCAACAACACGCGGTTGCAGCACCCACAGCAAAACTCCAAAACACCCAATGCAAAAACAAACAGCAGACATCCACAGAAAGAGATGCAAAAGGGAAAGGAACATCAACTCTCACTATAGAAACATGAAACACAAAAGACTACACATAAACCAACTAGACCAATGGGCAACCGGTGCCAACTTAGGACGGCCATCTGCCTCGCAAGTAGCAGACGGTGAGGTTATACGGATTGCCTGCACACAACCCTCCCACTTTTCCGATTACCAAGAGGTTTTGAAGAACGGATTGTGTTGAAGTTACTATTCATAACATTACACTTTGTGAAACTGATAAAACAAAAGTTGGCAACAGGGCAATAATAAAGGATTTTCCTGGAAAAATATTTAAATAAAAATTTCAAGTTTAAGCTATCATGCCAAGTTATGCTGTTTTTGTTTACATACTTTACAAGTCAATATTCTTCGTTCTTTCTTTTAAAGCAGGTGTAACACTGCATGTTTTCCTTTATGAGAAGGGTATGAGAAAGCAAATTAATCGAACCTGAAATTTTTGCAGCACTGTTTCTGAAGCTTTATTCAAATCTTGTAAACCCTTCATGAGAACATCAGTTGCTGAGGTACCTGGAAGAAAAAAAACATATAAGTATTATAATATTACTTGAAGATAGGATTCAGAATGCTTTTGTAAATCATGTAAATTCTTGATCTTTGATTTAATACTAGAAGCTATGCTTAAACAGCTCCCCCTTCATGGAATTTCTATTTTCTTATAAGGAAGTGGAAGGTCAACTATCATGAAGGTCACTTGTTTACTCCATGCTTTGTGACAAGACTTTCTCATCTATTGTAAAAACTGAGTAAAATGCTACAATAAATGTCAACAGTGTACATATGTAGCATGCCAAACAATACGAATGGCTTATGGCTAATGACAATGATTTTAGAATACAAAATGTATATGCAAAGCCAACTGACCATTCCGAACGCGGGAAAAAATTGAGATATTCCATGACGTCACAATGCATTTTCGATGTTTGACCGAGTTTGGAAGCTTGTTTGTCCGAGGTAAACACATGGTAAAAGCATTGTGACGTCTCGAAATTTTGCATTTTTTTCCCGCAATTGAAAGGGTCAATTCATTGAGATGAAACCATTGAAAGGAATGTGTTGCATTTGGCATGTAAGCGCCCGTGATGCCACAATGTTCTTTAGAAACATGCCACATCAGCTGCTCTAAATCTGCAAACTGAACCCACAGTGACCAAAATTTTAAGGCCACCTTCCTTACATGTAAAAACTCAATTTTAGAAAACAAGAAAGAAACTGACAATTGTGGTGTATGTATAAAGAATAATTGTCATATTTGTGTCATATTACAGGTATGCAACACACAGCAACATGGATTAAATGTACAATAAATGCACTTGCTGTGTGTTGTATACCAGTGAAATATATACCGTATAGAACTTAAAACCAGAAATTTTCGTAAGTTACCAATTTTGCGATTTCATGGTAAAATCATCAAAATAGGATATCTTTATATTCACGAGTACAATTTTTCGATTCCAAAATTACAAAAGAAAGGAGGAGATCTCCAACAACATCTACTTGCAGCACCAAAAGCAAAACCCCAAAACACCCAATGCAAGAACACAGAGCAGACATGTACAGAAAGAGATGTAATGTTACAAGAAACGTCAAATTACAGAGAAACATCAAACACAAATGACTAAACATAAACTGACGAGACCAATGGGCAATCGGTACCGACTTAGGACGGCCATATGCAACGTCAGTAGCAGACGGTGTGGTTATCCTGGATTACATGCGAATAACTCTCCAACTTTTCCGATTTCCCAGAGGTCTCGAAGAACATACAATTGTGGTGTAAACAACCTCCTCACTGTCAGATAACCAAACACAACGAGACCGCAAAACTCGGGGCCCAAGTAACATACAAATGTAGATGAATATGTAAATGAATATAAAAAGAGGGCATACGTAATACAATCCGTGCTCTGCCGACGCGAGCTCATGTATGTTATCACCAGAGGAGTCGAACTGACATTCAGAGAGGACAGGTGGTCGGGGCCCTGTCCTCTCTAAAGAGGTTTGGACAGGGCCTGTCATGGATTCCCGTCATCACAGTCAATCAGAATGCAAATTTTGAGGATGCGCTGGTACAAGACTGTAGATTGGTCAAATACCAAGCCTAGTGTCCGTTTGTGGTCTACCTTTGATCCAAACAAACATGTACATTTTTGTACATATGACTTCACTGTTTTGTACCTTCCATTATTGAAGTTTCAGTTATTTCTATCATAAGGATACATACGATTTACTTCACTTTATGTTTAATCAGACAGTTTGTTTTTTTCCCTTGTTTTGGGTCTAATTTCGACCCCTTCCTAATGCCAAATTTCCTCTATTTTTCCCAAAAAATTAACACATTGAAATTCCCAAAGAGGAATTATGAAAAGATCACATGAGAAAATATGAATCAAAACGTGGAAGTCAGCACAAAATGTAATATTTCTAAGTGCATTTTGAAGTTTTTTATTCATCCCTTTTTCAGTTCAAGCAAATCATTGGAATAGCAGTGTTAATAGAGGACGCAGTCCGTGCCGCAGGCGCGGACGTAGTCCTCATCAAGGTAACACGTGTATATATATAGGAAAAATGGTGTTTTTCAATTGAATTCTATGCTATACCTATAGGTTCCAAAACCGTGGTCAATGACGTCATTCTCCCCATTGCCCATTTGATCGGCGTGAAGCGCAAGCTTATTTTTTTGACAATGTCACTTGACGACAGAATGAAACCCATCGATGACCAAGATTTCTCGATCTCCTTTGAATATTCTTCGTTTGGCTTACTCCTCCAGTGTCCCAATGTATAATTTGTACTTTGCTTCACGTAATACTGACATTGCACCATCATTTCCAACATATATCATGTTTAGTCCGAATATCCTCTTTGAAAATTACAACGTGACGTCAGCATGCGACGCAACGTCAGCATACAACTTTGTTTCGCGGACTTTCTTTCATCGACAGCTCCCTCAGAAAAATCCATGGATATACTATAATGCTGGGAGAAAAAAACAAACAAAAAAATATCTGCGCGATCAGCGACTTACCGAACTTCATTCTGCTTTCGAGGATGATTTGCTGTTGATATTTTGATACCTGTAGATCGAATAATGTGGTTTCTCTCCACATATATAAGATCTACATGTAGAATCTACAGGAAATCTATGCAGTGTAAATCCCAACACAAACTTCTAAATGTCTGCTGCCTTTGGTTCTGTTTACAACGCGTCACAACTTACGTCATCATATACAGTATTTAGTACAAATAGGTCAACACAGCTGGGGCTCTGTTAAAAGCATGAAGTATATTTTTTTCTGTCAGAAATAAATTATAAGGCTGGGTATTTTTTCCCTTGGAGGTAGTAAATCATAAGCGGATCCGAGGTAGAGGGGTGAAGGCTTCAGATTTTTTTAGAAAGGGGGAGGGTTGATTGTATTCAGGGGGGGGGGGGGAGCAGGGGGTAGATTTCTACTAACTTCTCTCCTTCTCTCTCCTGTCCCGCTCCCTTCTCCCACCTCCTAACCTCTCCCTCCCTCCCTTCTGCCTCCTTCCTCCCCCCCATTCATCCTTGCCTTTTATGGGGGTGGGGAGCAGACATGGGGTACCCGCTCTCTCCGCCCCCTTATCTCCCATCCCACACCCTTCCTTCTTCCCCCTCGCTCCCTCCCTGCCCTCCCTCTCCCCCTCTCACCTTCCTCCCGCCCCTCCCCCTCCCTTTCACCCTCTTTTAAAGTAAAGGAATCAGCAATAATTTTGTCTTCAGATATTACATTGGAAAATCATTTACATTATTTAGAAGGGAAAATCCTGTAATACTAATGTTATACTGTACTTAATTTGTAAGTTTTAACCCCCTTTTCCAGATCATCCCATAAAACGATATATTGCTGATAACACTATAGACGGCGCCGAAAAGGAAGTTTTCTTTCTCTACATTTTGAATGCTAATTTTTCCGGTGAAAGTAAAAGGGGAGAGGGGTGGGTGGGTGCAAGGGGGATACATATTCCTGATACGACAACTGACATTTCATCACCCAATGAAATTTAAAAAGTAAACATTTAAAAGTTTAATTGAATTCATTGAATAATAAAGATACATGTTAATCTTATATAATATATAAATACTTCAGAAAAACAGTAAAAAAAATCTTTTTTTTTTTTAATTTTGATGGTTTGTGCCCACAGTTTTCTTGTCCGAGTTCTCTTTTCCTTGGTTTTCGTCAAGGTCCAAGGAATTAAAATGTATAGATTAAGATGAAATCACTTGATCTTTTCTTATCTGTCATTTATGTTTCAAAATTAAGCATTGCGATTTCATGTTTTAACTGATTGTTTTGTGACATTGAGAATTGTTTCCCCGCATTTACGAGTTATGTGCATGCTGTCGATCTAGAAATTGTCTATAATATCCCCTCTCCTGTAGATGATTCTGGATTTCAAGAAAAAAACTAATGTAAGGCTGATAAAGACGGTAAAAATGATGCTGGAAAAAAATAACAAGAACACATATTGTATGACATATTTTATTCTTATTAACTTAGTAAAAAAAATATTCAGTGATGTATGGTGAAAATTGGGTATTAATTCATTGAAATTATATTTCATCTGCGTCCTCACAATGGCTTTGCCATAATTCATATTAAATGATTAGTCTTTGATAAGAATTTGTATAAAATTTTCCCCATTTTCAGCAAAATGTCGCAAATTTTCTCAAATGGGACAGGTACAGGCACCTTCCCCTAAATTAAAGAAAAACCCTGTCAGAATGTGTGAAGATGGCAAATGTGTAACCAGAAGTCTCTAATGAGACTGTAGCTCTCCTGGTTGTTTTGTTTAATATTTGTTTTTTATTTACTCATTGACAAGTGAATAAGATACATACACATAAATATCAATTTCCATTTTTAAGACCAAAGGGAGCAGGCGTTCTAACAAATTAAAAATAGCACAAGAAAACAACATATCCAATAGACTGCAACTAGAATATCACTCATATAATTCATAATATCCAAGATAAAGTATAAAAAAAAGAATACCACACCCATTTTCCAAGATCCCAGGGAGCAGGGACTGCTAGCTCAAATGAACTATCAATGACATAACAAAACTACAGATCCATCTTATTGATTTAGAATTACAACAACTCACATTCATTAATAGCTTTGAAGAGTTGATAGCACAATTATATAGGAAAAATGACCACATCCATTTTCTAAGACCCTGGGGATCGGGGGCTCAAACAAAATATCAGATGCACAACAAAAACACAGACCAATCATATTGCAAAAAGAATGAAGCCTCAATCATTTATAGTGTCAGAGGAGTTGCGAGCACAACATTACAAACAGTTATATACTAGGAGGAAATGACCACACCCATTTCCTAGGACCCTGGGGGTCAGTGGCTCAAACAAAATAATGGTGCACAACAAGACCACAGACCAATCATATTGCAAAAAGAATGAAGTTTCCATCATTTATATATTGTCAGAGGAGTTGCGAGCACAGGATTACATAGACTTATATAGGAGAAAATGACCACACCCATTTTCTAAGACCCTGGGGGTCATGGGTTCAAACAAAATCTCAGGTGCACAACAAGACCACAGACCAATCAAATAGCAAAACGAATGAAGTTTCCATCATTAATAGTGTCAGAGGAGTTGCAAGCACAGGATTACATAGACTTATATTGGAGAAAATGACCACACCCATTTTTTAGACCCTGGAGGTCAGGGGCTCAAACAAAATATCAGGTGCACAACTACACCATAGACCCATCATATTGCAAAAAGAATCAAGTCTCTATCATTTATAGTGTCAGAGGAGTTGCGAGCACAAGATTACATAGAGTTATATAGGTGAAAATGACCACGTCCTTTTTCTAAGACCCTGGGGGTCAGGGGCTCAAACAAAATATCAGGCGCACAACTATACCACAGACCCATCATATTGCAAAAAGAATCAAGTCTCTATCATTTATAGTGTCGGAGGAGTTGCGAGCACAAGATTACATAGAGTTATATAGGTGAAAATGACCACGCCCTTTTTCTAAGACCCTGGGGGTCAGGGGCTCAAACAAAATATCAGGTGCACAACTACACCATAGACCCATCATATTGCAAAAAGAATCAAGTCTCTATCATTTATAGTGTCGGAGGAGTTGCGAGCACAAGATTACATAGAGTTATATAGGTGAAAATGACCACACCATTTTTCTAGACCCTGGGGGTCAGGGGTTCAAACAAAATATCAGGTGCACAACTAGACTACAGACCCATCATATTGCAAAAAGAATCAAGTCTCTATCATTTATAGTGTCAGAGGAGTTGCGAGCACAAGATTACATAGAGTTATATAGGTGAAAATGACCACACCCTTTTTCTAAGACCCTGGGGGTCAGGGGCTCAAACAAAGTATCAGGTGCACAACTACACCATAGACCTATCATATTGCAAAAAGAATCAAGTCTCTATCATTTATAGTGTCAGAGGAGTTGCGAGCACAAGATTACATAGAGTTATATGGGTGAAAATGACCACACCCTTTTTCTAAGACCCTGGGGGTCAGGGGCTCAAACAAAATATCAGGTGCACAACTACACCATAGACCTATCATGCTGCAAAAAGAATGAAGTCTCTATCACTTATAGTGTCAGAGAAGTTGCGAGCACAAGATTACATAGAGTTATATAGGAGAAAATGACCACACTCATTTTCTAAGACCCTGGGGGTCAGGGGCTCAAACAAAATATCAGGTGCACAACTAGACGACAGACCCATCATATTGCAAAAAGAATCAAGTCTCTATCATTTATAGTGTCAGAGGAGTTGCGAGCACAAGATTTCATAGATTTTCATGACCACGCCCATTTTCTAAGACCCTGGGGGTCAGGGGCTGAAACCAAATGTCAGGTGCACAACTAGACCACATACCAAGTAAGATGCAAAAAGAATTAGCTTTCTATCTCCTATGGTTTCAGAGGAGTTGCGAGCACAAGAATTGTTTACGGACGGACGGACGGACGGACGGACAGACGGACAGACGGACGGACGGACGGACGCCGGACAACGGGGTATCGCATAAGCTCGACTGGTCAGAGACCAGTAGAGCTAATAAAAACAAAATGTCATGATATACCAATTGATGCTATACATATGTAGGTCTTATAAATCACAATTTTTCGCGATTCCAAATCACTCGCGAAAATAGTGAAAATTAGTATCTTGTGAAAAATTCAGGTTATATCTTATACACTGTACGGTATATAACTCACCATGAGTCTGGATCCTAAAGTTAATCTTATTCTCTGAAGGATGAGGAATGCTGTACCCACAAAACTGCACTTCTGGGCTGTTACCATAGAAACATATACATTGTATTATACAAAAATAGTACATTTGTACCATGGGAATATCCTTTTTCAGTCAAGACAATTAAAACGTGATATAATTCAGAATCAGAGTACGTTATAATTATAATCTAATAACAAAAAAAAATTAGTGAAAGTTACAAATGTAATATCTTTTTGAACATGTCGAAGTTAGTCAAACTAAAAATTTCAACAAGGTTTTTAAGTTGTTAAAAAAAACTTGAATATCAAAGTTATAATATTAAAGATAACAACAAATAATGTTTAAGTTGTGTATTTTATTGGTCATGGTCAAACATTATTATCAAAAGAAAGGTATTACTTACTTTTTCATGACGATGTATCGAAGAGAATTCCCGAGGGTGTGATCTTCATTATGAAACACAAATGTTTTACAAGTTTCGTCATCTTCCCCTGGTGTTTCTACCTGTAAACAGAAGAATTCATCATGCATGGAAAAACCATTCACTTCTAAGTAGCTCTGTGACTGTTATTTATGAAATTTATGAATATTACATACACATATTAAATCAAGGTATCCGTTGTACAAAAAGGTATCAGGTGTATTATATAGTTAGAATCATGGCATATTTGTACCTAAATATGCCTAATACAACATAAATAATGGTTTCTTTTTATCATCAAAAGCAGTGTTCTACAGACAGGTCCGGGTGTAATCGGGAAAAAACAAAAAACGCAGAGTATTTATTTCAGGTGTTTTCTACAGGTAAATCAGAAAACACAGTGTTATTGTATTCCCCCTCTGTCACTTTCATCCCCCTCTGTAGCTGCTATATGCCCCTCTGATGGAAGGTGTGAAAATCGCTCAGGTGTGGAAGTTACCCTGACAAAAGGCCAGGTAGTGGCATTTATACTAGAAGGAAATATTAGATACCATTACATGTATGAAGGCTGTTTTCTGTTTATTTTTCAAAACTTAACAAACACTTGAAGTTTTAACATGTATAAAAGAGTATTTTAATTTCATAATTTAAACTTTATAATATCCACTAATTTTATAATAAATTGAAGTTTGTTATTGGAATTCAAAAACTGAAATTAAAACATGCTAAAATATAAGATGAAATTATTTTATAATTATACATTTTTTTTCTTTCTAATATCCATATAATTATCTTTTTCTTTTTCTTTTTTTTTTCACATATTGGACATTCGAACTGAAATTAAAACATGCTCAAATATAAGATAAAATTAGTTTATAATTATACATAATTATCTTTTTCTTTTTCTTTTATTTTTCTGTTTATTTTTTTTTTTTTTTACATATGGATATCTGAAAGAAAATGATATACATAAAATCAAAACAATGATTATAAAAAAAATTATTGTACTTTGTAATTATACAAAATTTCATTCAATTAAAGAAAAGCTTTTTAAGAATTGAAACATATTTTTCAAACATGTCAAAGAATCGATTTCAGGGTCGGTGCCCCCCCCCCCCTCTCATGAATTTGTCCAATACTTTCAGCCGGTAACGCTGCCTGTGCAAACAACATATACCCCTGCGTTAATCCGATTATCTGTTTAGCTTAGGTGACTTCTCCAGACAATGATTTCCCACGCCTCAGATTATGAACTAGATAAAACACGGGAATTATAAATTTTAGAGTCCTCACAATTATGGCCGGGGTATTGGAGTTTGATATATATTTTATGTCGTTTAAACAGTCATAAAGTATTTGTATATCAAGTTCTCCCAGATTTTAAGTAAAAAACGTCACGATTTTTTTTTCATAAATACTAAAGATGGGTAAATTATTTTGCGCTCCTGTAACAGTCAGATTTATTTTTTTTTGACTAACAACAACATTTATATCGTTACACGATAAACTTATGACACGTGACGGTACGACGTGAATCAAGCAATGCATGTAAACGTTTTCTCGTAGCGCGGGGTATGTCAATATGTCAATATACAATGTACACATGTATTTTGATAATGTAACACGTTTCATCATACATTTAATGAAGGAAAATTATAGCCTACATGTTTAAAGTACGACGGAAAATGAGATTAACGTACGTGCGTAGTACAGGTAGAAGCCACAAAAGCCGTTTCTCTGGTAAATACAAGCTTGCTGTGGACTACAAGACATTTAACACCTGGAACCAGGTATAAATCAATAAACACAGCGCGGTATTTATGTCTTTTAAACAATCTTATTAGTTTTACAAGATTGGTCCCTAGAAAAACCGACACCGTAGACTTTATCATCTTTTAATTTCCCGTCTTAATAGGACCTTTAATATAATATATTGATCTTTGTTTACCATCACGGACATTTCACTGACGTTCAATTTTACAGCATGGAGTACATCGGATACGAAAGGGGGGGGGGAGGGTTGTACCAATACTATGTTCTCAAAACCTGGCAAGTCGGGCAACTACGCTATTTTAGTTGGTGCCGTCTACGTTGCCGGAGATTATTAAAGTGGCGTTCAGTGAGCCGTACAGGTGTGAAAGAGAGTCGTGGCATCGACAGATATTCAATATCAAGATAAACATGATAAATAGACAATCCCCCCAACACTTTACCCTTGCTTTTTTTGTAAAAAAAAAGAGTTACGTGAAATGTATTTGCGGCATCTAAATATTTCTGCAATTACATTTTTTTTTCATAATATTTTTTTATAATGAAATAGCGAATATTACGTCGGCGCTTCGGGCCGGTAATTTTGTTTTTTCGATATATTTTTTTAATTTAAGAACAAAGTCGCAGTCGACCTTCCCTCCAAAAAAAAGTAAGAAGGTGGCGGAGTCGAGGAATGGCCAGGCCTAAAACGGCGGAATAGTAAGATTTTTTTTAGTGTTGTAAATGTAGAAGCAGAGTTCGTGAAATGTATTGGTTTTAGCGGATTTGCTGATAAAAAAAATTGGGGTCTGATAAAATCGCACATTATATCTTTTATTTGGACAGATAAAAATCCCTAAATGTCCGACATTTTATTGGAAGATTTCAAGAACTCTGCAAAACTCTACAAGACTCTACAAAATTAAACGATTAGGTCCTAAGATGGGGGGGGGGGGCTTCTTAGGACCTAATAGTTTAATTTTGTTGTCTTTCTCAAAGTACATAGATAACAGCGATTACCAAATTATTTCCATTACCGCACGTAGACCTGAACACCCTTATTCAAAAGCAATTGTAAACTTAGCTACCCCCCCCCCCCCTTCTTTTTTTGTTAGTCCCCTACCGGCAATGCCGTAGAGGGCTTTTTTTTCTAATTAATTTTAAAGACATATGTAAAATGATCAAAACAGTAAAGCAAAGGACAGCCGTTATACTCTGCGCAGTCAGCCAAAAAGGTGTGAAAAACAAGTTGATTGTCAACCCCTCTGCCAGAAGATAGAAGATTACTGTACCTGCAGGGATGGGGTCAATTACATTTCAATGTAATTAATTAAATTACACATTACATGGAATTTTTTAGCTATGTAATTAATTAAATTACACATTACTTTGCATTTTTTTTGCAATGTAATTAATTAAATTACAATTACATTGCAAATGTAATTAATTAAATTACACATTACATTTCATTTAATGAATTTATTTTTAGCACATCATTTTTTTTTCACATTGCCCAATACTAGAAGTCATTTCAAGTCTTTGACAAAATGCAAGAAAGTGAAGGTCAATATTCATTCTACAGTCAAAAGCCTTTTTAGGTTCCCTGAGAACATGGAGAAATCATTAATGTGCAATGCACATATTTTGCCTAGAAATATTCTCCAGAAATTTTGGCACTTATAAATATGCCATTAATTTTTAACTTGTCTTTGATAAGTACATGTAAGTTATCCCAACTGAATTTTGTCACATTAGAATCAAATCAAATTTGCAAACAGTGACCTGTAACAATTTTATTCATGCATTCTTTCTATTGCCAACAATCAGGTAAAAATATAATCTCTAAGACTTATATACACAAAGTCCTTGCAGAAGTGACAAACAAGCTAATTAAAACAGAAACACATAACCAAGCTTTGTTTTGATAACTATAAGTCACATTAAGCATTGTGGTCATTCAGGTAAAACTGTTTATTCAACCATTATCTATGGCCTATCCTCAATGAATCATGAAAATTGATTACAAAATAAGTTATTTTTTCACAGATCAATCTGTGTATTCCAAGTATTTTTAGTTGCAAATGTAATTGAAAAGTAATTGAAATGTAATTGGCATTACATGCAATTTTAGCTATGTAATTAATTAAATTACAATTACATGTAATTGAAAAAATCTTCAATTACACATTACATTAAATTACTTGAAAAAATGTAATTAATTGTAATTAATTACAATTACATTTTTAATTACCCCATCCCTGTGTACCTGCATACCTGTAAAATATAATCGCATTACCGCGCCCGCACGAACCCCCCCCCCCCCTTTTTTTTAAAGAAAATCAATTTTTAGAATTATAATACAGTAGACAGTGTTGTGAGTCGGGGATATCTGTGGGGTTTTTTTTTGGTATGGAATAAGTCATTACTATAGGGGATATTTTATTGTCAATTTTGATGATATGGCATTCCGTATAGTTCACCCCCCCTCCCCCCTCTGTCTCTGTCTGTCTCTCTCTCTCTTAATATTCACTCCCTTAATTTTTAAATTTCAACTTATTTGGGGTACAACGAATAAAAAAAGAAATAAATAAAGATAAAGTAAAACGAATAGAATAGAGGACGGAAAAGAAAAGTGATTAGTAACTTTTCATAAAAAGTAAATAAAAATGAATTGCGCACGCGAACAGAGCCTTTTACATGTAATTTTCATCTTTTCACCGACAAGTGGCCAATAGCTCGAGCTATATGGTCAACGTGAACAATATCTTTAGAATTCCTTAGAATATTATTTACAGTGCGTGAATAAAGTCTTTAAGAAAGCATTCTATTCTATCTTACACCTTATACTCGCAGATTAGACGTTGCCGTAAAATGACTTGTCACGGCGCGCTGATTGTACGTTGGAAAATTTTTTATTTTAAAGACGGATTAACAGGACAATGTTATTTCCTTAGATAAATAGATAGATAGATAGTAACATGCGATCGGAAATTAACCAGCGATCGTAAACTAGGCATGACGGATTTTTTTTCTCATAAAAACGTACGTCTCGTCGGTGAAAAATTATAGCGTGTGGTGGTGTCTGGGAAACAACGAATGAATTTTATATGGCCAGGCCTAAATAAAATAAATATGATAAATTAGAGAAACAAGAGGAGCTCAAATACCGACTTCTTTGAAAATTAGGAGGTCGGAGTCCATGGCCGAACATAAATCACAAATATTTCTTTCAATAAAAATGTTTAAACCTAGAATTTTTAAGTCCGTAGGAAAGATGCCAGGCACCAAACACGTATGCAAAGACGGAGTTGATCTATAAACTTTCTGTATATAGTCAGATAGTTAAATTGGTAAACTGTAAACAAATCAAAATGATTTATATGTATATGTAAGAATGAAACTTTTGTTCTATTTCCAGTTACTCTATGGTTTTTTCTTCCTTTTAAAGAAATTTATATATAAAATCAAAATGATAAGTTTGTAAATATATGATTTTTATTTTATTTCTACTTACCCATACACTTTTTATTTAATTTAGAAAATCATGAATAAGGATAACTTTAATTCGAATAATATAATGAATATGAATATAATTTTTAAAAATATGAATAATAAAATAATAAAAATCGGGATAACTTAAATTCAAAATATGAAAAAAAAAATGATAACTTTTTTTTTTTGTTCAAAATATGAAACAAAAATGATAACTTGGTTTTTTTTTTTTTGTTTGTTTGTTTGTTTGTTTTTTTAATTTCTACTGAATGCATGAATTACTTTTTAACAATAAAAATTCTTCCTTAGAAAGGTGACAATACATCTGTGTGTCCTATATAGGTGAGGGGAGTTGTTAATTAGCTCAGGTAATAAACATACCCAATAACACCCTACTACAGGTAAAGTCGCTCTAGGATGGCTCAGGTAAAAACACCTGAAAAACACTGCGTATTCTGATTTTTTCTGCACTGTGTTTTTTGTTTTTTCCCGATTACACCCGGACCTGTCTGTAGGATTCCATTACCCGTTACCTGTGGCAAGTGAAAATTGAGGTCGGGTAACTGGAAAACAGAATGCTACTTGATCATAGTATACAGTTTTCTCCCTTGATTCATTGACCACCTGTATAGTCCCTATGAGAATTCTGTATGCAACCTTTGGTAATTTATTTTTGCATGTTATAATGTGAAATTAAACATGTTGAGTATTCAAGTTTTCTAAATAAAGGTTGAAAAAAATTATAAAAATATTTCTATTGATGTGTGATTCCTACATGTTGACATTAGTATGTGACAAAGTTGGCGGAAGAATACACAAGTTCATGACCCCGAGCTGAGGCCACATCGGTTGTTTTGTTTATTGGCTAAATAAGGGTGTCAAAAATATTAAATTTTTACGGCACTCAAGTATTTTATAGGAAAACGGTCATTTATCGGATGTGTGAAGTCTCATTGAAAAATAACTGGTGGAATTATTTTTCTGGACCTTTGAGCTACAATGAACTATGAAGGAAAAAAAAACTGTGTACTATGATCACTTACCGGTTGAATTGTGAAGCACAATCCCCGTATACACTCTCCGTGTATACGTACTAAAAACAGAAGTAAATATTTGCACATCAATTTAGCACTAGATCATATCTTAGCAGTCATCCTGTATATCCTCAGATTTTTATTTTCTATGTGAATTTCATTATTTCAACATTATTTTCAGGCCTTGAAAATATATCAGCATCGGGATATCATTAATGGGATTATGCCAATGAAGCTAGAAGAAAAGAACAATCTGGAGTAATGCATTTTGTGAACAGTTTGAACATGAGTTTTGACCCCCCCCCCCCCCCCCCCCCCCTCCCCACCGGTTGACTTTCCATGTTTTCCCTCTGTCTTATACTGATCTTTCGGTTTGAAAGTAATTGAAATAACCTCATACCACTTCCAATTTAGGCTTTGATTCAGTCTTGTCTGTCATTCTCCATAAAAAAAAAAACAATGAAAATTTCAAAGTAAATAAAGTGTGATGGACTGTCAGAGGAAACGCCGACTAAAATATCAGACAACTCGACTGTTTTTTGTTCATTCACATAGTTCGCGATCAATTCGGACCCCGGAAAACTCGGATCGTTCAAGGACTGCCACATTGAGCGGATTCAAAAATAAGATAAGAACTCGATTTTAAATAACTTCTTACTAAAGCATGTATCATGACATTTGCGTTTGGTACATGGTGTAAACTTTATAATACTAGTAATATGAATTATGGCAAAGCCATTGTGAGGACGCAGATGAAATATAATTTCAATGAATTAATACCCAATTTTCACCATACATCATTGAATATTTTTTACTACATTTGTTTGTAAGTTAATAAGAATAAATATGTCATACAATATGTGTTCTTGTTATTTTTTCCAGCATCATTTTTACCGTCTTTATCAGCCTTACATGAGTTTTTTTTTTCTTGAAATCCAGAATCATCTACAGGAGAGGGGATATTCTAGACAATTTCTAGATCGACAGCATGCACATAACTCGTTAATGCGGGGAAAACAATTCTCAATGTCACAAAACAATCAGTTAAAACATGAAATCGCAATGCTTAATTTTGAAACATAAATGACAGATAAGAAAAGATCAAGTGATGTCATCTTAATCTATACATTTAAATTACTTGGACCTTGACGAAAACCAAGGAAAAGAGAACTCGGGCAAGAAAACTGTGGGCACAAACCATTAGAATTAAAAAAAAGAATTTTACTGTTTTCTGAAGTATTTATATATTGTAAGATTAACATGTATCTTGATTTTTCAATGAATTCAATTAAACTTTTAAATGTTTACTTTTTAAATTTCATTGGGTGATGAAATGTCAGTTGTCGTATCAGGAATATGTATCCTCCCTTGCACCCACCCACCCCTCTCCCCTTTTACTTTCACCGGAAAAATTAGCATTCAAAATGTAGAAGAGAGAGAAAACTTCCTTTTCGGCGCCGTCTATAGTGGTACATGTATCAGCAATATATCGTTTTATGGGATGATCTGGAAAAAGGGGTTAAGACTTACAAATTAAGTACAGTATAACATTAGTATTACCGGATTTTCCCTTCTAAATAATGTAAATGATTTTCAAGGTAATATCTGAAGACAAAATTCGTGCTCATTCCTTTACTTTAAAAGAGGGTGAAAGGGAGGGGGAGGGGCGGGATGAAGGAGAGAGGGGGAGAGGGAGGGGGACGAAGGAAGGGTGTGGGAGGGGAGATAAGGGGGCGGAGAGAGCGGGTTACCCCATGTCTGCTCCCAACCCCCATAAAAGGCAAGGATGAATGGGAGGGGGAGGAAGGAGGCAGCTGGAGGGAGGCTGATGGGAGGGAATGAGAGGTTAGGAGGTGGGAGAAGGGAGCGGGACAGGGGAGAGAAGGAGAGAAGTTGGTAGAAATCTACCCCCTGCCCCCCCCCCCCCCCCCCCTTTGAATACAATCACACCCCCCCTTTCTAAAAAAAATCTGAAGTCTTCACCCCTCTACCTTGGATCCGCTTATGATTTACCTCCAAGGGAAAAAAAATAACCAGCCTTATTTCTGACAGAAAAAAAATATACTTCATGCTTTGAACAGAGCCCCAGCTGTGTTGACCTATTTGTACTAAATAATGTAAATGATGACGTAAGTTGTGACGCGTTGTAAACAGAACCAAAGGCAGCAGACATTTAGAAGTTTGTATTGGGATTTACACTGCATAGATTTCCTGTATATTCTACATGTAGATCTTATATATGTGGAGAGAAACCACATTATTCGATCTACAGGTATCAAAATATCAGCTGCAAATCATCCTCGAATGCGGTAAGTCGCTGATCGCGCTGATATTTTTTTGTTTGTTTTTTTTTTTCTCCCAGCATTGTGAGTTTATCCATGGATTTTTCTGAGGGAGCTGTCGATGAAAGAAAGTCCGCGAAACAAAGTTGTATGCTGACGTCGCGTCGCATGCTGACGTCACGTTGTAATTTTCAAAGAGGATATTCGGACTAAACATGATATATGTTGGAAATGATGGTGCAATGTCGGTATTACGTGAAGCAAAGTACAAATCATACATTGGGACACTGGAGGAGTAAGCCAAACGAAGAATATTCAAAGGAGATCGAGAAATCTTGGTCATCGATGGGTTTCATTCTGTCGTCAGGTGACATTGTCAAAAAAATAAGCTTGCGCTTCACGCCGATCAAATGGGCAATGGGGAGAATGACGTCATTGACCACGGTTTTGGAACCTATATGTATAGCATAGAATTCAATTGAAAAACACGATTTTTCCTATATATATACACCAAGTGTTACCTCGATGAGGACTACGTCCGCGCCGCAGGCGCGGACTGCGTCCTCTATTAGGAGTAGACAGTAGGACGCGCGGCTCACTCAGGGGCGGATCAAGAACCCCAATTGCCGGGGGGGGGGGCACATACAGTTTTTTATGGGAATCACTTACGAGGCCCGAAGGGCCGAGTGGGGGAGGGTATGGGAGGGGGTATCCCCTTCCCATTGGTGGGGGATCGGGGGGCCTCCCCCAAGAAAATTTTGAAAAAATGAAGCAATTTGGTGGCATCTGAAGCGTATTTAACTGAATTTAGAAAATAATATGAATTATGGCAATGCCATTGTGAGGACGCAGATGAAATATAATTTCAATGAATTAATACCCAATTTTCACCATTCATCATTGAATATTTTTTTACTAAGTTTATAAGAATAAAATATGTCATACAATATGTGTTCTTGTTATTTTTTCCAGCATCATTTTTACCGTCTTTATCAGCCTTACATTAGTTTTTTTTTCTTGAAATCAAGAATCATCTACAGGAGTAGGGGGTATTATAGACAATTTCTAGATCGACAGCATGCAAATCTTCTTTAACTCATTTGTGTCACACTTATGCCCTTTGCCGTGTGGAGCTCGTAAAAAAGTTCCCCGCGAGGGGTTTGACAGTAAGTGTTTTGAATATTTTCCCCTGACATTGTCGCCATAGCACTTTCTATATAGACAGAACCACAGACAGTGCATGTTTTTAATATATTTTCATTTTCGTGCGTGAACATCGACGGCGGGTGCGGCTAGCCAACAGGGGATGCTTACTCCTCCCGGGCACCTGGTCCAACCTCTAGCTTGCTAGGGGTCCGTCGATGCTCAGTTTGGTGCTCTATTGTGAGTGCTGTTGAGATTATCGTCAGGATCTTCTTTAACTCGTAAATGCGGGGAAACAATTCTCAATGTCACAAAACAATCAGTAAACATGAAACCACAATGCTTAATTTTGAAACATAAATGACAGATAAGAAAAGATCAAGTGATGTCATCTTAATCTATACATTTTTTAAAAATTCCTTGGACCTTGATGAAAACCAAGGAAAAGAGAACTCGGGCAAGAAAACTGTGGGCACAAACCATTAAAATTAAAAAAAGAAAAGTTTTTTTTTATTGTTTTCTGAAGTATTTATATATTGTAAGATTAACATGTATCTTGATAATATTCAATGAATTCAATTAAACTTTTAAATGTTTACTTTTTAAATTTCATTTGGTGATGAAATGTCAGTCGTCGTATCAGGAATATGTATCCCCCCTTGCACCCACCCACCCCTCTCCCCTTTTACTTTCACCGGAAAAATTAGCATTCAAAATGTAGAAGAGAGAGAAAACTTCCTTTTCGGCGTCGTCTATAGTGTTATCAGCAATATATCGTTTTATGGGATGATCTGGAGAAGGGGATTAAAACTTACAAATTAAGTACAGTATAACATTAGTATTACAGGATTTTCCCTTCTTAATAATGTAAATGATTTTCCAATGTAATATCTGAAGACAAAATTCTTGCTCATTCCTTTACTTTAAAAGAGGGTGAAAGGGAGGGGGAGGGGAGGGAGGAAGGAGAGAGAGGGGGGGGGGGAGGTAGGGGGAAGAAGGAAGGGTGTGGGAGGGAGATAAGGGGGCGGAGAGAGCGGGTACCCCATGTCTGCTCCCCACCCCCATAAAAGGCAAGGATGAATGGGAGGGGGAGGAAGGAGGCAGCTGGAGGGAGGCAGAAGGGAGAGGTTAGGAGGTGGGAGAAGGGAGCGGGACAGGGGAGAGAAGGAGAGAAGTTAGTAGAAATCTACCCCTATTCCGCCCCCCCCCCCACTTGAATACAATCACGCCCCCCCCCTTTCTAAAAAAAAATCTGAAGCCTTCACCCCTCTACTTTGGATCCGCTTATGATTTACCTCCAAGGGAAAAAAATACCCAGCCTTATTTCTGACAGAAAAAATATACTTCATGCTTTGAACAGCCCCAGCTGTGTTGACCTATTTGTACTAAATACTGTAAATGATGACGTAAGTTGTGACGCGTTGTAAACAGAACCAAAGGCAGCAGACATTTAAAAGTTTGTGTTGGGATTTACACTGCATAGATTTCCTGTATATTCTACATGTAGATCTTGTATATGTGGAGAGAAACCACATTATTCGATCTACAGGTATCAAAATATCAGCTGCAAATCATCCTCGAAAGCAGAATGAAGTTCGGTAAGTCGCTGATCGCGCTGATATTTTTTTGTTTGTTTTTTTCTCCCAGCATAATGAGTTTATCCATGGATTTTTCTGAGGGAGCTGTCGATGAAAGAAAGTCCGCGAAACAAAGTTGTATGCTGACGTCGCGTCGCATGCTGACGTCACGTTGTAATTGACATAGAGGATATTCAGACTAAACATGATAGATGTTGGAAATGATGGTGCAATATCAGTATTTACGTGAAGCAAAGTACAAATCATACATTGGGACACTGGAGGAGTTAGCCAAACGAAGAATATTCAAAGGAGATCGAGAAATTTTGGTCATCGATGGGTTTCATTCTGTCGTCAAGTGACATTGTCAAAAAAATAAACTTGCGCTTCACGCCGATCAAATGGGCAATGGGGAGAATGACGTCATTGACCACGGTTTTGGAACCTATAGGTATAGCATAGAATTCAATTGAAAAACACGATTTTTCCTATATATATACACGTGTTACCTTGATGAGGACTACGTCCGCGCCTGCGGCGCGGACTGCGTCCTCTATTAGGCGCGCATGATTCAGTGTCAGTAACGAAAATTAATAGTATTTAAAAAAGATTTCGACATTTTTTTATGCTATATTGTTTTTGTACGGCATACAGGTCTAAGTCAACATGTTCAGGATTTTCTAAGGAAATGGTGGATCAAGAAAAGTTTTAAAAGGGCAGAGAGGTCAGCCTATGTGTGTGTGTGTGGGGGGGGGGTCTAGCCATAAAATCACCTAAAATCTAGGATATAATCAGCAATTTTCGCAAATTCCAGACGGGATCTAACCCCTAACCCTTACTCTAGATCCACGATTGTTTGTTTTAATTTTTTTAAGATGAACTGAGAAAATTAGTAAATGATAAATTTCTTTGAAAAAACAAGAGATCATGGGTGCCCCATGCTTTGCATCGTCCAGACAGAAAGGTATACATATACTATTCATTGGTAAAATTTTCCAAAATCGATTCTAAAAATAAAGAAAAACATGCATTTTCAACTGTTTGCAAAATTCTTCGAGATGCCGGTCCAAATCTAGTCAAACAATTTTAATTGTTCAATGACCTCAAAAAAAAAAAAAAGTAAAAAATTGTCTAAGAATGAAGTAGTGTCCTCCGTAGGGAAGTTTAATATGATAAATAACAATGAACACTCTATATCCACAAATTTTCGGCCACTCGGCCTTTATCAAGTGGAAAAGCACGAATACAAAAGAATTCTACGTAATATCCATAACTGCTGGTAAACAAAGCCCAGCGTAAAATGAACAAGTGACGTCATACCTTGTTCATTTTTTTTTATTCACAATTTATAGGCATTTGTAGATAACATATAATTCGATTCTTAGTATGCCTTTTCAAAAGAGAAAAGTTAGAGCAGATAGACATACACACGTACCCTCTCATACACTCCTATACAAAAAAAAAAAACCAAACAAAAACAAAAACAAAAATACAGAAAAAATACACACACAATAGACAAAATAGTGTCACATGAAAACATTACTATATTACCAGTATATAGAAAGTTGTATAAAACAGTTCATGTAATATAGTTTAAGAATGTTTTACATTAAAACTGGTGATACTTTTAGCAGTCAAGCAATCAATATGGCAAACTTAATCAAATACATGTAACCATTCTCCCCAGATTTCATTAAATTTTCTACTTTTTTGCTTTCTAAAAGCGACACATTTTTCTACATCAATCTTAAATTTAAGATGCACCAGTAATTCATGCAGAGATGGATGTTTCTTTTTCTTAAAGCATTTAAAAATATATTCTTTTGCATTGAGAATTATAAAATTAATAGCAATGTTCTTGATATTTGACTCTTCTCCGAATATAACATTCTCAATATTGAAACCTATTCTTTTTGAGGTTTTATTGTAGATAAGAAGACTGAATGCATTCCAAATAGGTAAAGTACAAGAACAATATAAAAAGATATGACTGATAGTTTCAATTTCAATATTACATAATGAACATAAATCGGATGAAATGATGTTTATTTTCTTAACATAAGAGTTCGTGGCAAGAATTCTATGCAAAATTCTATATATTGCAGCCATTGAATTGAGGAGTTATTAGTAGTCTTAAAATAAGTCTTAAAAGAGTTGTTTAATCTACTTTCAGAAATATATGGTATTTCATTTTTTCCATTTTAAAATCCCTGTGGGTGTTAGAGTTGTGTAACCCAGAAGTTTGTAAATAGATGTGGAACATTTATGAATCGAAAAAACACATTTCAAAGGATGAGGAATGTATGGGGAAAAAGTTTTGCAATATTTTGAAGCATCAAATTGAATGGTTCTTAGAAATATAGAAATGGCACTTGAGATACTATTGTACTGCATATGGTTTACATTAAGATTAAATTTTTCTGCAAAATCATCTTTTTTAAGTATTTTCCCCTCTTCATCGATGAAATCGTCAATTATCTTTATACCTTTGTTATACCAATTTTAAATGTATATAGTATCATGATCTATTTTTATTTTAGAATTGTACCAAATAGACACTAATGTGTCATCTGATAGATTATCATTCATTTTGGTGACTTTGTACCATTCATCAAAGACATCTTTCCAAAAATTATTTGAAGATGATTTAGAAAGATTAAGAACATATGCATCCTCAAAATCTGCGAGATGTTCTATGATTTTCTCTCCGTAACTGTCTTTTTAAAATATTATACCACAACTGATCACCCTTAAAAAGCCTTTTCACCCATGTACATTTAAGTGATGATATAAAGTGTTTCAAGTTAGGTATATTCAGACCCCCTTCCTCCTTTACTTTGTTCATTTTACGCTGGGCTTTGTTTACCAGCAGTTATGGATATTACGTAGAATTCTTTTGTATTCGTGCTTTTCCACTTGATAAAGGCCGAGTGGCCGAAAATTTGTGGATATAGAGTTTTCATTGTTATTTATTAAAAAAATGTCAATTGTAAATTTATTGAAGATTATATCGAAAATTTGGCAAAGAAACATTTGTGTTTTATGACTTGCGTAAGACTGTTATTCCCGATTCATCCCTCAGATGAAGAAAGTCCTATATATGAACGTGATTCAATGTAGGTTGTTGTTCACGTACATGTATACAGAAAATGGGACATTGAAGCAATGCATCCTTCCCGACTTTGTAATCTATCCCCGAGAAAATTTGGGAAAATTTATTAAAATTGGTGGTTTCTTGGGGTATTTTGGGGCTGTTTCTGACTAATTTCATCGATTTTTGTTAGGAAACAGCAGTTTAATGCTTCTAAAAGCATGTTATAAGTGCCCCTTCGATGGGCACTGCCGGGGGGCATGTGCCCCCGTGCCCCCCCTCCCTCCCCCGGCTGAATCCGCCACTGTCACTTGGTCAACGGGAAAAATTGACGTTTTACCTACTTTGTCAGTAAGTTTTTCGATCACACATTATAAAAGGGGAGAGATCTCGAACTATCGTAACTAGCTGTGCATTATCTATCTGTACGACCAATACTATTCTCATAGTTACAGAAAATAAATTTATCTAGATGGAGACTTTCTAGTGTTAATTTTAGCGTGACGTCGTTGGCGTTCTCCATACTGTAGACTCAACGCTTTAAACATCGGCGACGTCACGCTAGATGTTGTAGCTCGCCATCTAAAATTATTTTCTGTCACTGTAAGCATAGCATAGAATTAGTCGTCCAGACATATATTACAGTCTTCCCTTGTAGTGCATGATTTGGCACGTCAATCATGAAACATCCACAGTGGCGGATCCATGCCGCCTTTGTCCGGGGGGGGGGGTTCAAGGGGCGAACTTTGCCGATTTTTAGTTAAAATTAATGGGCCAAAATATACCTGCTTTTTTGGAAAGTTTGGGTCAGTGCCGGGGGGAGGGCCTCAGCACCCCCCCCCTGAATCCGCCACTGGTCCAGTTTAATCAGTGCTATTCAAAATAATCCTTGTATTGTGAGAATGAATGTGTACTTAGAATGTCTGATTATGATAGAGAGAAGTGACCGTCAACCATAAAAGAACTGTATACGGTTATGAATAGGAGTGTAAATTGGAGAATGGAACCGTGAGCGTGAGCGAACTGATTTATGAATGTATTTGAACATGTATTCTTTTCATCGAAAATGCATAGAAATCGAATAAATCATGGGAATGCAAGACAGGACTTAAATTTTATCTGGAAATTTTGCCGACAAAGTAGACAAAACAAAGGAAAAAATCAGACTGAAAAATAAAGACAGAGAGAAGGATGTAAAATCCATGTGAAATTTTTTTATTATTAAATTAATTACCTTTTTTTTCCTAACAAATCGTCGGTATTCAAATTGGCACGACCTTGCCATATTACTTTTTTACTTCCTCGAGCCCTCAAACCGAGGATCTCCATATGATTATATGTAAAAGATTTGGCAGTCCGTACTACGACCCTACTACGTACGTTTGCGACACGTTTCTACACATTTATATAATAGTGTTAGGTTTAGTGTTCACTATGCCGAAATAGTAGTCAGGGTTCTGGCACAAAGTGCACGACCCGAAGGGGAGTGCACTATGTGCCAGAACCCTGACTACTATTTCGGCATAGTGAACACTAAACCTAACACTATTGTTATTATTATGCTGACGGTTTTTGATAGTGTATTCCCTTCATAGAAAACGTTTTCAAGATATATGGTATGAACATTGATTGCACGAGTTACCTCTCTTTCAAAAGATGTAAAATCCATGTGAAATTTTTTTATTATTAAATTAATTACCTTTTCTTCCTAACAAATCGTCGGTATTCAAATTGGCACTACCTTGCCATATTACTTTTTTACTTCCTCGAGCCCTCAAACCGAGGATCTCCATATGATTATATGTAAAAGATTTGGCAGTCCGTACTACGACCCTACTACGTACGTTTGCGACACGTTTCTACACATTTATATAATAGTGTTAGGTTTAGTGTTCACTATGCCGAAATAGTAGTCAGGGTTCTGGCACATAGTGCACGACCCGAAGGGGAGTGCACTATGTGCCAGAACCCTGACTACTATTTCGGCATAGTGAACACTAAACCTAACACTATTGTTATTATTATGCTGACTGTTTTTGATAGTGTATTCCCTTCATAGAAAACGTTTTCAAGATATATGGTATGAACATTGATTGCACGAGTTACCTCTCTTTCAAAAACTCTGTGTTACAGACAAACATATTCTGGATTTACCCCTCTTTGACTGTAAAAGATCTATAGTGTGGTCGTTTAGTATAGGCATAATTTAACAAGAAAAAATATAGCAACATAAATTTGGCATTAATTTTAAAGGAAAAAAATAACTATCTAGGAACATTTGCTTTTGATAGTGTATTCCCTTCATAGAAAATGTATTCAAGATATATGTTATGAATCTTGATTGTACGAGTTACCTCTCTTTCAAAAACCTTGTGCATATTATGGATTTACCCCTCTTTGACTGTAAAAGATCTATAGCGTGGTCGATTGGTACAGGCATTATTTAGCAAGGAAAATATAGCAACATAAATTTGGCATTAATTTTAAAGGAAAAAATAAATATTTAGGAACATTTGCTTGGATATGCAAACAAATTTAATTAAATATCTTGTATGAAAACGACATGTCTGTATATATAAACAGGTAAGCATCTCATATGTTAAGAACACTACTGTGGAAAGACAGGGGTGCACTATTAGGGTGATAGTGCACACCATAAAAGGTGATAGTGTACACCTGAACCGTTCCCTGTCACAATATGGTAGAGTAGAACCTATCACAGAAGAAACTCACTGGAAGCATAATAATCGCAAATAGTCCTTATTACGTTCTGTCATCAGCGCGTCCTTACTACGACTGTTTTGAACGGTTCAAAATGGTCGTGGTGGCTCGGCGTACGGACACGTTCATCGGCGTCCTTACTACGATCTCAATACGTATCAGCGAGTTTTTACTACGTTCCCCGCGTCCTTACCACGTTCACGCCACGTTTCGTACACTTTTGGTGGTCTTAAAACGAACGCCATGCCAGAACGCGTAGGTACGTGTGACAGGGGGTTTAGTGCCGAACGTGACAGCTCTGCTTTAAGTGCCCTGTAGGGAATTGAAGATTTCCACATGGTGACCGGGTTATGTCAGGAAAAGTATTGAAGATCAGTGGGTGAATGTCAAAATTTAACCCCCCCCCCCCAAAAAAGAATTCTAAAATCATAATCACTGAACAAACAAGCCATGAGAAATAATAATGTAACAAAAAAGAAAAAGAAAAAGAAAAAGAAAAAAAAACAACAGTAAAGCAATATGCAAAGGAGAGAACTCCCCCAACCATGAAGACGCCGTAAAGTGCCCAGAGAGAGGTTTGTCTCCGATTCAAAAACTATACATGTGAGCTGTTGAGGTGGAAGGTGGGCTATGATAGATTTTGTTTTAAATGATTACGTCATTACAAGAATTGAATCGAATCATCAATTGAAATTGAGGTACATGTAGTTTATTTTGGATGTTCAAACGTTAAAAAACATTGATCATGTTTATATGAAGTAAATTTAAGTTTGACAGGAATCTAGCATTTGCAAATAATTTTGTTGTAAATTTCTTGACAGTCAACACAAAACAATTAACCATCATCATCGAACCATATTTGCTATAATGAAGTCAAAACACTCATTTGCGTCTGAATCAAACACACCTGACACATTTTAAATATGTAAGCTGCAATTATGAAATATAAGGACCATTTGGTTCGATATTGAATGACCGCTTTTCACAAGGTAGCAAAATAGTGTTTCTATCCGGATTCTATATATACGGTACATTTAATTTAGTATAAAGTTCAAGTCCTCTCGGAATAGTTGAGATATATAGAAAGATTCAGAAATGATTCATACTTTATTTCCCAAAACGTTTTCGCCATTCGGGCTCTTCAGTGGAAATCGGTAAATTATATACATATCATATATATGATACCTGCATTATTAAATTAAATCTGTAAGCCGTTTTCTTCACCGTCTACTTCAAGGGAAATCTTACGTTCGCTAAATCCTGAGACATGATGAACACACCATAAAGCTGACCATTTTTTTTTATAATCAATGAATTTCACAACTTATTTTTATTATATAAATAAGGTACATTTAGTTGTACAATTTGTAGGTCGTTTTGGTGTAGGTTTCTCTTTCGACTCGTTTTATGCAACTGTGTGGTTGATTTTTTCATGTCTATGACCGATTTATAGCAATTCTGTGCGAGTTTCTTCCACTGAGGGAAGTCAAAATAGTACGTTCTAAGTTGACTTCTTTGAATTTAGGCGGCGTCGGATTAGTCATCTTGAATGACGCCACCTATACTAAATTTACCGTATAACCAGACATTTTCGCGAACATCAAATTTCTCCATTTATGGTAAAACAGGGTGTCTTTATATTCGCGAGAACATATTTTCGCGATTCAAACAAGTATGAATACACGTTTATACTGTTTCGCACCTTTCATTATTTAATTTTCAGGTGGTTCTATCATAAGAACATGCTCAATTAACATCTCTTAACGTATAGTTAGAAACAAGTGAGAAATGGCATATGTACAACAAGGACAAATGTAACTGATATTCAAATTAATCACAGAATCTTTCGCTGGAATATATTCTCACGATTCCTTATCACTTGCGAACATATCGAAAATAAGTACCTCGCGAAAATTTCTGGTTATACAGTAGTTTGAAGACTTTTGATATTTTTCTTATATCTAGGGAGTAACGCGTCGCCAGAAAAACTCAGTTTGCGACCACGAAATCAGCATTTACCGTCCGCAAACATAACGTCAGAAACTAGTTATTCCCATTCTAATGAAATCAATATTTTTATGTAAAGTCGGTAAAATCCGTACGGCGGCTTCGCCTAGCATACAAAGCAGGCCGCTCATACCGCTACGCCACGGTGACAACCATAAAAAGAGTTGTTCCTATGACGTCCATATGAATACGGCCCACTCAGCACACACCGGAAGTGAAGAATTCGTTGTTGTTTGAATTTGATTGCACTTGGGCTGATCCGAGGCGGTGGACTCTGTCCTTTATCGACCAGCGGACTCCCAAATAGGTGCAAATGTTATATATAAAGTCGGTAAACTCAGTACGGCGGCTTCGCCTAGCATACAAAGCAGGCCGCTCATACCGCTACGCCACGGTGACAACCCTAAAAAGAGTTGTTCCTATGACGTCCATATGAATACGGCCCACTCAGCACACACCGGAAGTGAAGAATTCGTTGTTGTTTGAATTTGATTGCACTTGGGCTGATCCGAGGCAGTGGACTCTGTCCTTTATCGACCAGCGGACTCCCAAATAGGTGCAAATGTTATATATAAAGTCGGTAAACTCCGTACGGCGGCTTCGCCTAGCATACAAAGCAGGCCGCTCATACCGCTACGCCACGGTGACAACCCTAAAAAGAGTTGTTCCTATGACGTCCATATTAATTCGGCCCAATGTTATAACATTTGCACCTATTTGGGAGTCCGCTGGTCGATAAAGGACAGATTCCACTGCCTCGGATCAGCCCAAGTGCAATCAAATTCAAACAACAACGAATTCTTCAATTCCGGTGTGTGCTGAGTGGGCCGTATTCATATGGACGTCATAGAAACAACTCTTTTTAGGGTTGTCACCGTTGCGTAGCGGTATGAGCGGCCTGCTTTGTATGCTAGGCGAAGCCGCCGTACGGAGTTTACCGACTTTATATATATCATTTGCACCTATTTGGGAGTCCGCTGGTCGATAAAGGACAGAGTCCACTGCCTCGGATCAGCCCAAGTGCAATCAAATTCAAACAACAACGAATTCTTCACTTCCGGTGTGTGCTGAGTGGGCCGTATTCATATGGACGTCATAGGAACAACTCTTTTTAGGGTTGTCACCGTGGCGTAGCGGTATGAGCGGCCTGCTTTGTATGCTAAGCGAAGCCGCCCTACGGAGTTTACCGACTTTATATATAACATTTGCACCTATTTGGGAGTCCACTGGTCGATAAAGGACAGAGTCCACTGCCTCGGATCAGCCCAAGTGCAATCAAATTCAAACAACAACGAATTCTTCACTTCCGGTGTGTGCTGAGTGGGCCGTATTCATATGGACGTCATAGGAACAACTCTTTTTAGGGTTGTCACCGTTGCGTAGCGGTATGAGCGGCCTGCTTTGTATGCTAGGTGAAGCCGCCGTACGGAGTTTACCGACATTATATATAACATTTGCACCTATTTGGGAGTCCGCTGGTCGATAAAGGACAGAGTCCACTGCCTCGGATCAGCCCAAGTGCAATCAAATTCAAACAACAACGAATTCTTCACTTCCGGTGTGTGCTGAGTGGGCCGTATTCATATGGACGTCATAGGAACAACTCTTTTTAGGGTTGTCACCGTGGCGTAGCGGTATGAGCGGCCTGCTTTGTATGCTAGGCGAAGCCGCCGTACGGAGTCTACCGACTTTATATATAACATTTGCACCTATTTGGGAGTCCGCTGGTCGATAAAGGACAGAGTCCACTGCCTCGGATCAGCCCAAGTGCAATCAAATTCAAACAACAACGAATTCTTCACTTCCGGTGTGTGCTGAGTGGGCCGTATTCATATGGACGTCATAGGAACAACTCTTTTTAGGGTTGCTCCGTGGCGTAGCGGTATGAGCGGCCTGCTTTGTATGCTAGGCGAAGCCGCCGTACGGATTTTACCGACTTTATATATAACATTTGCACCTATTTGGGAGTCCGCTGGTCGATAAAGAACAGAGTCGACTGCCTCGGATCAGCCCAAGTGCAATCAAATTCAAACAACAACGAATTCTTCACTTCCGGTGTGTGCTGAGTGAGCCGTATTCATATGGACGTAATAGGAATAACTCTTTTTAGGGTTGTCACCGTGGCGTAGCGGTATGAGCGGCCTGCTTTGTATGCTAGGCGAAGCCGCCGTACGGAGTTTACCGACTCTATATATAACATTTGCACCTATTTGGGAGTCCGCTGGTCGATAAAGGACAGAGTCCACTGCCTCGGATCAGCCCAAGTGCAATCAAATTCAAACAACAACGAATTCTTCCTTTCCGGTGTGTGCTGAGTAGGCCGTATTCATATGGACGTCATAGGAACAACTCTTTTTAGGGTTGTCACCGTGGCGTAGCGGTATGAGCGGCCTGCTTTGTATGCTAGGCGAAGCCGCCGTACGGAGTTTACCGACTTTATATATAACATTTGCACCTATTTGGGAGTCCGCTGGTCGATAAAGGACAGAGTCCACTGCCTCGGATCAGCCCAAGTGCAATCAAATTCAAACAACAACGAATTCTTCACTTCCGGTTTGTGCTGAGTGGGCCGTATTCATATGGACGTCATAGGAACAACTCTTTTTAGGGTTGTCACCGTGGCGTAGCGGTATGAGCGGCCTGCTTTGTATGCTAGGCGAAGCCGCCGTACGGAGTTTACCGACTCTATATATAACATTTGCACCTATTTGGGAGTCCACTGGTCGATAAAGGACAGAGTCCACTGCCTCGGATCAGCCCAAGTGCAATCCAATTCAAACAACAACGAATTCTTCACTTCCGGTGTGTGCTGAGTGGGCCGTATTCATATGGACGTCATAGGATCAACTCTTTTTAGGGTTGTCACCGTTGCGTAGCGGTATGAGCGGCCTGCTTTGTATGCTAGGCGAAGCCGCCGTACGGAGTTTACCGACTTTATATATAACATTTGCACCTATTTGGGAGTCCGCTGGACGATAAAGGACAGAGTCCACTGCCTCGGATCAGCCCAAGTGCAATCAAATTCAAACAACAACGAATTCTTCACTTCCGGTGTGTGCTGAGTGGGCCGTATTCATATGGACGTCATAGGAACAACTCTTTTTAGGGTTGTCACCGTGGCGTAGCGGTATGAGCGGCCTGCTTTGTATGCTAGGCGAAGCCGCCCTACGGAGTTTACCGACTTTATATATAACATTTGCACCTATTTGGGAGTCCGCTGGTCGATAAAGGACAGAGTCCACTGCCTCGGATCAGCCCAAGTGCAATCAAATTCAAACAACAACGAATTCTTCACTTCCGGTGTGTGCTGAGTGGGCCGTATTCATATGGACGTCATAGGAACAACTCTTTTTAGGGTTGTCACCGTGGCGTAGCGGTATGAGCGGCCTGCTTTGTATGCTAGGCGAAGCCGCCGTACGGAGTTTACCGACTTTATATATAACATTTGCACCTATTTGGGAGTCCGCTGGTCGATAAAGGACAGAGTCCACTGCCTCGGATCAGCCCAAGTGCAATCAAATTCAAACAACAACGAATTCTTCACTTCCGGTGTGTGCTGAGTGGGGCGTATTCATATGGACGTCATAGGAACAACTCTTTTTAGGGTTGTCACCGTGGCGTAGCGGTATGAGCGGCCTGCTTTGTATGCTAGGCGAAGCCGCCGTACGGAGTTTACCGACTTTATATGTAACATTTGCACCTATTTGGGAGTCCGCTGGTCGATAAAGGACAGTCCACTGCCTCGGATCAGCCCAAGTGCAATCAAATTCAAACAACAACGAATTCTTCACTTCCGGTGTGTGCTGAGTGGGCCGTATTCATATGGACGTCATAGGAACAACTCTTTTTAGGGTTGTCACCGTGGCGTAGCGGTATGAGCGGCCTGCTTTGTATGCTAGGCGAAGCCGCCGTACGGAATTTACCGACTCTATGTATAACATTTGCACCTATTTGGGAGTCCGCTGGTCGATAAAGGACAGAGTCCACTGCCTCGGATCAGCCCAAGTGCAATCAAATTCAAACAACAACGAATTCTTCACTTCCGGTGTGTGCTGAGTGGGCCGTATTCATATGGACGTCATAGGAACAACTCTTTTTAGGGTTGTCACCGTGGCGTAGCGGTATGAGCGGCCTGCTTTGTATGCTAAGCGAAGCCGCCCTACGGAGTTTACCGACTTTATATATAACATTTGCACCTATTTGGGAGTCCACTGGTCGATAAAGGACAGAGTCCACTGCCTCGGATCAGCCCAAGTGCAATCAAATTCAAACAACAACGAATTCTTCACTTCCGGTGTGTGCTGAGTGGGCCGTATTCATATGGACGTCATAGGAACAACTCTTTTTAGGGTTGTCATCGTTGCGTAGCGGTATGAGCGGCCTGCTTTGTATGCTAGGTAAAGCCGCCGTACGGAGTTTACCGACATTATATATAATATTTGCACCTATTTGGGAGTCCGCTGGTCGATAAAGGACAGAGTCCACTGCCTCGGATCAGCCCAAGTGCAATCAAATTCAAACAACAACGAATTCTTCACTTCCGGTGTGTGCTGAGTGGGCCGTATTCATATGGACGTCATAGGAACAACTCTTTTTAGGGTTGTCACCGTGGCGTAGCGGTATGAGCGGCCTGCTTTGTATGCTAGGCGAAGCCGCCGTACGGAGTTTACCGACTTTATATATAACATTTGCACCTATTTGGGAGTCCGCTGGTCGATAAAGGACAGAGTCCACTGCCTCGGATCAGCCCAAGTGCAATCAAATTCAAACAACAACGAATTCTTCACTTCCGGTGTGTGCTGAGTGGGCCGTATTCATATGGACGTCATAGGAACAACTCTTTTTAGGGTTGTCACCGTGGCGTAGCGGTATGAGCGGCCTGCTTTGTATGCTAGGCGAAGCCGCCGTACGGAGTTTACCGACTTTATATATAACATTTGCACCTATTTGGGAGTCCGCTGGTCGATAAAGGACAGAGTCGACTGCCTCGGATCAGCCCAAGTGCAATCAAATTTAAACAACAACGAATTCTTCACTTCCGGTGTGTGCTTAGTGAGCCGTATTCATATGGACGTCATAGGAACAACTCTTTTTAGGGTTGTCACCGTGGCGTAGCGGTATGAGCGGCCTGCTTTGTATGCTAGGCGAAGCCGCCGTACGGAGTTTACCGACTTTATATATAACATTTGCACCTATTTGGGAGTCCGCTGGTCGATAAAGGACAGAGTCCACTGTCTCGGATCAGCCCAAGTGCAATCAAATTCAAACAACAACGAATTCTTCACTTCCGGTGTGTGCTGAGTGGGCCGTATTCATATGGACGTCATAGGAACAATTCTTTTTAGGGTTGTCACCGTGGCGTAGCGGTGTGAGCGGCCTGCTTTGTATGCTAGGCGAAGCCGCCGTACGGAATTTACCGACTCTATATATAACATTTGCACCTATTTGGGAGTCCGCTGGTCGATAAAGGACAGAGTCCACTGCCTCGGATCAGCCCAAGTGCAATCCAATTCAAACAACAACGAATTCTTCACTTCCGGTGTGTGCTGAGTGGGCCGTATTCATATGGACGTCATAGGATCAACTCTTTTTAGGGTTGTCACCGTGGCGTAGCGGTATGAGCGGCCTGCTTTGTATGCTAGGCGAAGCCGCCGTACTGAGTTTACCGACTTTATATATAACATTTGCACCTATTTGGGAGTCCGCTGGTCGATAAAGGACAGAGTCCACTGCCTCGGATCAGCCCAAGTGCAATCAAATTCAAACAACAACGAATTCTTCACTTCCGGTGTGTGCTGAGTGGGCCGTATTCATATGGACGTCATAGGAACAACTCTTTTTAGGGTTGTCACCGTGGCGTAGCGGTATGAGCGGCCTGCTTTGTATGCTAGGCGAAGCCGCCGTACGGAGTTTACCGACTTTATATATAACATTTGCACCTATTTGGGAGTCCGCTGGTCGATAAAGGACAGAGTCGACTGCCTCGGATCAGCCCAAGTGCAATCAAATTCAAACAACAACGAATTCTTCACTTCCGGTGTGTGCTGAGTGGGCCGTATTCATATGGACGTCATAGGAACAACTCTTTTTAGGGTTGTCACCGTGGCGTAGCGGTATGAGCGGCCTGCTTTGTATGCTAGGCGAAGCCGCCGTATGGAGTTTACCGACTTTATATATAACATTTGCACCTATTTGGGAGTCCGCTGGTCGATAAAGGACAGAGTCCACTGCCTCGGATCAGCCCAAGTGCAATCAAATTCAAACAACAACGAATTCTTCACTTCCGGTGTGTGCTGAGTGGGGCGTATTCATATGGACGTCATAGGAACAACTCTTTTTAGGGTTGTCACCGTGGCGTAGCGGTATGAGCGGCCTGCTTTGTATGCTAGGCGAAGCCGCCGTACGGAGTTTACCGACTTTATATATAACATTTGCACCTATTTGGGAGTCCGCTGGTCGATAAAGGACAGAGTCCACTGCCTCGGATCAGCCCAAGTGCAATCAAATTCAAACAACAACGAATTCTTCACTTCCGGTGTGTGCTGAGTGAGCCGTATTCATATGGACGTCATAGGAACAACTCTTTTTAGGGTTGTCACCGTGGCGTAGCGGTATGAGCGGCCTGCTTTGTATGCTAGGCGAAGCC
The DNA here is from genome assembly GCA_028142955.1 of Pinctada fucata. Taxonomy (NCBI): domain Eukaryota; kingdom Metazoa; phylum Mollusca; class Bivalvia; order Pterioida; family Pteriidae; genus Pinctada; species Pinctada fucata. The sequence goes on along the minus strand of AP027111.1, from coordinate 44,633,256 downwards.
GCCGTACGGAGTTTACCGACTTTATATGTAACATTTGCACCTATTTGGGAGTCCGCTGGTCGATAAAGGACAGTCCACTGCCTCGGATCAGCCCAAGTGCAATCAAATTCAAACAACAACGAATTCTTCACTTCCGGTGTGTGCTGAGTGGGCCGTATTCATATGGACGTCATAGGAACAACTCTTTTTAGGGTTGTCACCGTGGCGTAGCGGTATGAGCGGCCTGCTTTGTATGCTAGGCGAAGCCGCCGTACGGAATTTACCGACTCTATGTATAACATTTGCACCTATTTGGGAGTCCGCTGGTCGATAAAGGACAGAGTCCACTGCCTCGGATCAGCCCAAGTGCAATCAAATTCAAACAACAACGAATTCTTCACTTCCGGTGTGTGCTGAGTGGGCCGTATTCATATGGACGTCATAGGATCAACTCTTTTTAGGGTTGTCACCGTGGCGTAGCGGTATGAGCGGCCTGCTTTGTATGCTAGGCGAAGCCGCCGTACGGAGTTTACCGACTTTATATATAACATTTGCACCTATTTGAGAGTCCGCTGGTCAATAAAGGACAGAGTCCACTGCCTCGGATCAGCCCAAGTGCAATCAAATTCAAACAACAACGAATTCTTCACTTCCGGTGTGTGCTGAGTGGGCCGTATTCATATGGACGTCATAGGAACAACTCTTTTTAGGGTTGTCACCGTTGCGTAGCGGTATGAGCGGCCTGCTTTGTATGCTAGGCGAAGCCGCCGTACGGAGTTTACCGACTTTATATATAACATTTGCACCTATTTGGGAGTCCGCTGGTCGATAAAGGACAGAGTCCACTGCCTCGGATCAGCCCAAGTGCAATCAAATTCAAACAACAACGAATTCTTCACTTCCGGTGTGTGCTGAGTGGGCCGTATTCATATGGACGTCATAGGAACAATTCTTTTTAGGGTTGTCACCGTGGCGTAGCGGTATGAGCGGCCTGCTTTGTATGCTAGGCGAAGCCGCCGTACGGAGTTTACCGACTTTATATATAACATTTGCACCTATTTGGGAATCCGCTGGTCGATAAAGGACAGAGTCCACTGCCTCGGATCAGCCCAAGTGCAATCAATTTCAAACAACAATGAATTCTTCACTTCCGGTGTGTGCTGAGTGGACCGTATTCATATGGACGTCATAGGAACAACTCTTTTTAGGGTTGTCACCGTGGCGTAGCGGTATGAGCGGCCTGCTTTGTATGCTAGGCGAAGCCGCCGTACGGAGTTTACCGACTTTATATATAACATTTGCATCTATTTGGGAGTCCGCTGGTCGATAAAGGACAGAGTCCACTGCCTCGGATCAGCCCAAGTGCAATCAAATTCAAACAACAACGAATTCTTCAATTCCGGTGTGTGCTGAGTAGGCCGTATTCATATGGACGTCATAGGAACAACTCTTTTTAGGGTTGTCACCGTGGCGTAGCGGTATGAGCGGCCTGCTTTGTATGCTAGGCGAAGCCGCCGTACGGAGTTTACCGACTTTATATATAACATTTGCACCTATTTGGGAGTCCGCTGGTCGATAAAGGACAGAGTCCACTGCCTCGGATCAGCCCAAGTGCAATCAAATTCAAACAACAACGAATTCTTCACTTCCGGTGTGTGCTGAGTGGGCCGTATTCATATGGACGTCATAGGAACAACTCTTTTTAGGGTTGTCACCGTGGCGTAGCGGTATGAGCGGCCTGCTTTGTATGCTAGGCGAAGCCGCCGTACGGAGTTTACCGACTTTATATATAACATTTGCACCTATTTGGGAGTCCGCTGGTCGATAAAGGACAGAGTCCACTGCCTCGGATCAGCCCAAGTGCAATCAAATTCAAACAACAACGAATTCTTCACTTCCGGTGTGTGCTGAGTGGACCGTATTCATATGGACGTCATAGGAACAACTCTTTTTAGGGTTGTCACCGTGGCGTAGCGGTATGAGCGGCCTGCTTTGTATGCTAGGCGAAGCCGCCGTACGGAGTTTACCGACTTTATGTATAACATTTGCACCTATTTGGGAGTCCGCTGGTCGATAAAGGACAGAGTCCACTGCCTCGGATCAGCCCAAGTGCAATCAAATTCAAACAACAACGAATTCTTCACTTCCGGTGTGTGCTGAGTGGGCCGTATTCATATGGACGTCATAGGAACAACTCTTTTTAGGGTTGTCACCGTGGCGTAGCGGTATGAGCGGCCTGCTTTGTATGCTAGGCGAAGCCGCCCTACGGAATTTACCGACTTTATATATAACATTTGCACCTATTTGGGAGTCCGCTGGTCGATAAAGGACAGAGTCCACTGCCTCGGATCAGCCCAAGTGCAATCAAATTCAAACAACAACGAATTCTTCACTTCCGGTGTGTGCTGAGTAGGCCGTATTCATATGGACGTCATAGGAACAACTCTTTTTAGGGTTGTCACCGTGGCGTAGCGGTATGAGCGGCCTGCTTTGTATGCTAGGCGAAGCCGCCGTACGGAATTTACCGACTCTATGTATAACATTTGCACCTATTTGGGACTCCGCTGGTCGATAAAGGACAGACTCCACTGCCTCGGATCAGCCCAAGTGCAATCAAATTCAAACAACAACGAATTCTTCAATTCCGGTGTGTGCTGAGTGGGCCGTATTCATATGGACGTCATAGGATCAACTCTTTTTAGGGTTGTCACCGTGGCGTAGCGGTATGAGCGGCCTGCTTTGTATGCTAGGCGAAGCCGCCGTACGGAGTTTACCGACTTTATATATAACATTTGCACCTATTTGGGAGTCCGCTGGTCAATAAAGGACAGAGTCCACTGTCTCGGATCAGCCCAAGTGCAATCAAATTCAAACAACAACGAATTCTTCACTTCCGGTGTGTGCTGAGTGGGCCGTATTCATATGGACGTCATAGGAACAACTCTTTTTAGGGTTGTCACCGTTGCGTAGTGGTATGAGCGGCCTGCTTTGTATGCTAGGCGAAGCCGCCGTACGGAGTTTACCGACTTTATATATAACATTTGCACCTATTTGGGAGTCCGCTGGTCGATAAAGGACAGAGTCCACTGCCTCGGATCAGCCCAAGTGCAATCAAATTCAAACAACAACGAATTCTTCACTTCCGGTGTGTGCTGAGTGGGCTGTATTCATATGGACGTCATAGGAACAACTCTTTTTAGGGTTGTCACCGTGGCGTAGCGGTATGAGCGGCCTGCTTTGTATGCTAGGCGAAGCCGCCGTACGGAGTTTACCGACTTTATATATAACATTTGCACCTATTTGGGAATCCGCTGGTCGATAAAGGACAGAGTCCACTGCCTCGGATCAGCCCAAGTGCAATCAATTTCAAACAACAATGAATTCTTCACTTCCGGTGTGTGCTGAGTGGACCGTATTCATATGGACGTCATAGGAACAACTCTTTTTAGGGTTGTCACCGTGGCGTAGCGGTATGAGCGGCCTGCGTTGTATGCTAGGCGAAGCCGCCGTACGGAGTTTACCGACTTTATATATAACATTTGCACCTATTTGGGAGTCCGCTGGTCGATAAAGGACAGAGTCCACTGCCTCGGATCAGCCCAAGTGCAATCAAATTCAAACAACAACGAATTCTTCACTTCCGGTGTGTGCTGAGTGGGCCGTATTCATATGGACGTCATAGGAACAACTCTTTTTAGGGTTGTCACCGTGGCGTAGCGGTATGATCGGCCTGCTTTGTATGCTAGGCGAAGCCGCCGTACGGAGTTTACCGACTTTATATATAACATTTGCACCTATTTGGGAGTCCGCTGGTCGATAAAGGACAGAGTCCACTGCCTCGGATCAGCCCAAGTGCAATCAAATTCAAACAACAACGAATTCTTCACTTCCGGTGTGTGCTGAGTGGGCCGTATTCATATGGACGTCATAGGAACAACTCTTTTTAGGGTTGTCACCGTGGCGTAGCGGTATGAGCGGCCTGCTTTGTATGCTAGGCGAAGCCGCCGTACGGAGTTTACCGACTTTATATATAACATTTGCACCTATTTGGGAATCCGCTGGTCGATAAAGGACAGAGTCCACTGCCTCGGATCAGCCCAAGTGCAATCAATTTCAAACAACAATGAATTCTTCACTTCCGGTGTGTGCTGAGTGGACCGTATTCATATGGACGTCATAGGAACAACTCTTTTTAGGGTTGTCACCGTGGCGTAGCGGTATGAGCGGACTGCGTTGTATGCTAGGCGAAGCCGCCGTACGGAGTTTACCGACTTTATATATAACATTTGCACCTATTTGGGAGTCCGCTGGTCGATAAAGGACAGAGTCCACTGCCTCGGATCAGCCCAAGTGCAATCAAATTCAAACAACAACGAATTCTTCACTTCCGGTGTGTGCTGAGTGGGCCGTATTCATATGGACGTCATAGGAACAACTCTTTTTAGGGTTGTCACCGTGGCGTAGCGGTATGAGCGGCCTGCTTTGTATGCTAGGCGAAGCCGCCGTACGGAGTTTACCGACTTTATATATAACATTTGCACCTATTTGGGAGTCCGCTGGTCGATAAAGGACAGAGTCCACTGCCTCGGATCAGCCCAAGTGCAATCAAATTCAAACAACAACGAATTCTTCACTTCCGGTGTGTGCTGAGTGGGCCGTATTCATATGGACGTCATAGGAACAACTCTTTTTAGGGTTGTCACCGTGGCGTAGCGGTATGAGCGGCCTGCTTTGTATGCTAGGCGAAGCCGCCGTACGGAATTTACCGACTTTATATATAACATTTGCACCTATTTGGGAGTCCGCTGGTCGATAAAGGACAGAGTCCACTGCCTCGGATCAGCCCAAGTGCAATCAAATTCAAACAACAACGAATTCTTCACTTCCGGTGTGTGCTGAGTAGGCCGTATTCATATGGACGTCATAGGAACAACTCTTTTTAGGGTTGTCACCGTGGCGTAGCGGTATGAGCGGCCTGCTTTGTATGCTAGGCGAAGCCGCCGTACGGAGTTTACCGACTTTATATATAACATTTGCACCTATTTGGGAGTCCGCTGGTCGATAAAGGACAGAGTCCACTGCCTCGGATCAGCCCAAGTGCAATCAAATTCAAACAACAACGAATTCTTCACTTCCGGTGTGTGCTGAGTGGGCCGTATTCATATGGACGTCATAGGAACAACTCTTTTTAGGGTTGTCACCGTTGCGTAGTGGTATGAGCGGCCTGCTTTGTATGCTAGGCGAAGCCGCCGTACGGAGTTTACCGACTTTATATATAACATTTGCACCTATTTGGGAGTCCGCTGGTCGATAAAGGACAGAGTCCACTGCCTCGGATCAGCCCAAGTGCAATCAAATTCAAACAACAACGAATTCTTCACTTCCGGTGTGTGCTGAGTGGGCTGTATTCATATGGACGTCATAGGAACAACTCTTTTTAGGGTTGTCACCGTGGCGTAGCGGTATGAGCGGCCTGCTTTGTATGCTAGGCGAAGCCGCCGTACGGAGTTTACCGACTTTATATATAACATTTGCACCTATTTGGGAATCCGCTGGTCGATAAAGGACAGAGTCCACTGCCTCGGATCAGCCCAAGTGCAATCAATTTCAAACAACAATGAATTCTTCACTTCCGGTGTGTGCTGAGTGGACCGTATTCATATGGACGTCATAGGAACAACTCTTTTTAGGGTTGTCACCGTGGCGTAGCGGTATGAGCGGCCTGCGTTGTATGCTAGGCGAAGCCGCCGTACGGAGTTTACCGACTTTATATATAACATTTGCACCTATTTGGGAGTCCGCTGGTCGATAAAGGACAGAGTCCACTGCCTCGGATCAGCCCAAGTGCAATCAAATTCAAACAACAACGAATTCTTCACTTCCGGTGTGTGCTGAGTGGGCCGTATTCATATGGACGTCATAGGAACAACTCTTTTTAGGGTTGTCACCGTGGCGTAGCGGTATGATCGGCCTGCTTTGTATGCTAGGCGAAGCCGCCGTACGGAGTTTACCGACTTTATATATAACATTTGCACCTATTTGGGAGTCCGCTGGTCGATAAAGGACAGAGTCCACTGCCTCGGATCAGCCCAAGTGCAATCAAATTCAAACAACAACGAATTCTTCACTTCCGGTGTGTGCTGAGTGGGCCGTATTCATATGGACGTCATAGGAACAACTCTTTTTAGGGTTGTCACCGTGGCGTAGCGGTATGAGCGGCCTGCTTTGTATGCTAGGCGAAGCCGCCGTACGGAGTTTACCGACTTTATATATAACATTTGCACCTATTTGGGAATCCGCTGGTCGATAAAGGACAGAGTCCACTGCCTCGGATCAGCCCAAGTGCAATCAATTTCAAACAACAATGAATTCTTCACTTCCGGTGTGTGCTGAGTGGACCGTATTCATATGGACGTCATAGGAACAACTCTTTTTAGGGTTGTCACCGTGGCGTAGCGGTATGAGCGGCCTGCGTTGTATGCTAGGCGAAGCCGCCGTACGGAGTTTACCGACTTTATATATAACATTTGCACCTATTTGGGAGTCCGCTGGTCGATAAAGGACAGAGTCCACTGCCTCGGATCAGCCCAAGTGCAATCAAATTCAAACAACAACGAATTCTTCACTTCCGGTGTGTGCTGAGTGGGCCGTATTCATATGGACGTCATAGGAACAACTCTTTTTAGGGTTGTCACCGTGGCGTAGCGGTATGAGCGGCCTGCTTTGTATGCTAGGCGAAGCCGCCGTACGGAGTTTACCGACTTTATATATAACATTTGCACCTATTTGGGAGTCCGCTGGTCGATAAAGGACAGAGTCCACTGCCTCGGATCAGCCCAAGTGCAATCAAATTCAAACAACAACGAATTCTTCACTTCCGGTATGTGCTGAGTGGGCCGTATTCATATGGACGTCATAGGAACAACTCTTTTTAGGGTTGTCACCGTGGCGTAGCGGTATGAGCGGCCTGCTTTGTATGCTAGGCGAAGCCGCCGTACGGAATTTACCGACTTTATATATAACATTTGCACCTATTTGGGAGTCCGCTGGTCGATAAAGGACAGAGTCCACTGCCTCGGATCAGCCCAAGTGCAATCAAATTCAAACAACAACGAATTCTTCACTTCCGGTGTGTGCTGAGTAGGCCGTATTCATATGGACGTCATAGGAACAACTCTTTTTAGGGTTGTCACCGTGGCGTAGCGGTATGAGCGGCCTGCTTTGTATGCTAGGCGAAGCCGCCGTACGGAGTTTACCGACTTTATATATAACATTTGCACCTATTTGGGAGTCCGCTGGTCGATAAAGGACAGAGTCCACTGCCTCGGATCAGCCCAAGTGCAATCAAATTCAAACAACAACGAATTCTTCACTTCCGGTGTGTGCTGAGTGGGCCGTATTCATATGGACGTCATAGGAACAACTCTTTTTAGGGTTGTCACCGTGGCGTAGCGGTATGAGCGGCCTGCTTTGTATGCTAGGCGAAGCCGCCGTACGGAGTTTACCGACTTTATATATAACATTTGCACCTATTTGGGAGTCCGCTGGTCGATAAAGGACAGAGTCCACTGCCTCGGATCAGCCCAAGTGCAATCAAATTCAAACAACAACGAATTCTTCACTTCCGGTGTGTGCTGAGTAGGCCGTATTCATATGGACGTCATAGGAACAACTCTTTTTAGGGTTGTCACCGTGGCGTAGCGGTATGAGCGGCCTGCTTTGTATGCTAGGCGAAGCCGCCGTACGGAATTTACCGACTCTATGTATAACATTTGCACCTATTTGGGAGTCCGCTGGTCGATAAAGCACAGAGTCCACTGCCTCGGATCAGCCCAAGTGCAATCAAATTCAAACAACAACGAATTCTTCACTTCCGGTGTGTGCTGAGTGGGCCGTATTCATATGGACGTCATAGGAACAACTCTTTTTAGGGTTGTCACCGTGGCGTAGCGGTATGAGCGGCCTGCTTTGTATGCTAGGCGAAGCCACCGTACGGAGTTTACCGACTTTATATATAACATTTGCACCTATTTGGGAGTCCGCTGGTCGATAAAGGACAGAGTCCACTGCCTCGGATCAGCCCAAGTGCAATCAAATTCAAACAATAACGAATATTTTTATGAATATAAGGCGAAATGTGACGTTAGCAACGTCAAAGTCTTGTATGCTCTCATTTTACAACCGTAACTAAGGAGCAAACAACCAATGAAAATCGACGTTATAGCGACGTGTTTTTTTTTCGTTGTCTTCGTCCGTTCGCATTGGGGATATCATCTTTGTAACTAGTATTCCTTATTTTCGAAAAAACAGAGTTACTTCCCGCTTGGGACGGTATCTGACGTAGACTTATTGTGACGTCATCAAATTCTATGGAAACGATCCTAAAACTCTGGGAAAAGACGGTAGAAAATCGGCTTTATCATATAATTTTCATAGCGTCGTAATAAAATTGCATCAGACACCGTCTCAATGGGAGATAACTCCGTTTTCCACAAAGACTCAATATAGAATAACGAATGATGTGCAATCAAATCAGATAGCCTTGGTTGCGAGGAATGACGTCATTCAATCAGAAGAAAAGATTAAGTGATCCAATTCGCTACCTAATTGATCAACATTTAAAGCAATTTTAATGTACAAGATACGGCATACATGTATTACCTATGACAGTTTATTCATATTAAATATATAATTATACATGATATAGGATCTCAAATGAATTTTCATTTCATACGATGTACTATGAAACGAGTTGTGAGTTTTATATCCCCGAGCCTTGGCGAGGGGATATAAAACACAAAACGAGTTTCATAAGGCTCGGGGATATAAATTCACAACTCGTTTCATAATACATCGTATGAAATGAAAATTCATTTGAGATTCTTTTTATCACATGATATTGCCTAAAAATGTGTATTTCTAATCTAACGTGAAATCAACGTTTCCGATAACTACAGAGGCGAACCACGCCGTGGTCTAGAAGTCGTCTGCTACGCCATGAGAAGTAGTGTCCCCATCGTATAGATATTCTGTGCGTGAGAGAAAAGTATTTCAATTTTGAATAGTATTTTAATAAAAGAATGAATTCAACAATAACAACAATTTTAATCATTGATATTGACTCCGGGTCTGAATTGAACAGTTGACCGATATTTGTAAGGTCACAATTGTCAAGGTTTATGTGATTAGGTTCCAAACTTGACCAACCGCATTCAAGCAGAGCGATATGTAACGTGCTATCATGTGTTAAACGTCTTTAAATTCAATAGCATAATTTAAAACCTGATAAATTTACAGCATGGACCAGACATGCACGTTTTGGATACATAACCCTTGCAGTGATCCTCAGTCTAAACAATGTAATACGGCCAAAAAGTATGAAAATTATTATGTCCAAAAATGTACCAATACACGTAGCAGAATGGGTGGGATATGATGCAACAGGACCTACGTTTTAGAAATTTCAAGACATTTGAGAACAGAAAATTTCAAATGCGTTGAAGAGACAGACGATCAACCGAAGTTGATCAAACGTGGCTACATGTGCCCTCGGGGACTCTTGGTCCCACAGCCGTGACATTCACCAAGTAGTTCAAATATTAATAAATTCAATAGCATCATTCAAAACCTGATAAATTTACAGCATGGACCAGACAAGCATGTTTCGGGTACTAAACCCTCGTCAGTGATCCTCAGTCTAAACAATGTAATATGGCCAAAAGAATGAAAATTATTCTGTCCAAAAATATACCAAAAGACATAGTAGAATGGGTGGGATATGATGCTACAGGACCCACTTTTTAGAAATTTCAAGAAATCTGGTAACAGAAAATTTCAAATGCGTTGAAGAGACAGACTATCAACCGAAGTTGATCGAACTTGGCAACATGTGCCCTCGGGGACTCTTGGTCCAACAACAGTGACACGCACCAAGTAGTTCAAATCTTAAACGTCTTTAAATTCAATAGCATAATTTAAAACCTGATGAATTTGCAGCATGGACCAGACATGCACGTTTCGGATACTAATACCTCTTCAGTTATCCTCAGTCAAACAATGTGATATGGCCAAAAAGTATGAAAATTATTATGTTCATAAATGTACCAAAAGACGAAGCAGAAAGGGTGGGATATGATGCTACAGGACCCACGTTTAAGAATTTTCAAGAAATAAGATAACAGAAAATTTCAAATGCGTTGAAGAGACAGACGATCAACCGAAGTTGATCGAACTTGGCTACATGTGCCCTCGGGGACTTTTGGTCCAACAGAAGTGACACTCACCAAGTAGTTCAAATGTTAAACGTCTTTAAATTCAATAGCAGCATTTAAAACCTGATAAATTTACAGCATGGACCAGACATGCATGTTTCGGGTACTTAACCCTCGTCAGTGATCCTCAGTCTAAACAATGTAATATGGCCAAAAAAGAATGAAAATTATTCTGTCCAAAAATATACCAAAAGACGTAGTAGAATGGGTGGGATATGATGCTACAGGACCCACTTTTTAGAAATTTCAAGAAATAAGATAACAGAAAGTTCCAAATGCGTTGAAGAGACAGACGATCAACCGAAGATGATCGAACTTGGCTACATGTGCCCTTGGGGACTCTTGGTCCAACAACAGTTACACGCACCAAGTAGTTCAAATGTTAAACGTCTTTAAATTCAATAGCATAATTTAAAACCTGATGAATTTACAGCATGGACCAGACATGCACGTTTTGGATACTAACACCTCGTCAGTGATCCTCAGGCAAACAATGTGATATGGCCAAAAAGTATGAAAATTATTATGTTCATAAATGTACCAAAAGACGTAGCAGAAAGGTTGGGATATGATGCTACAGGACCCACGTTTAAGAAATTTCAAGAAATAAGATAACAGAAAATTTCAAATGCGTTGAAGAGACAGACGATCAACCAAAGTTGATCGAACTTGGCTACATGTGCCCTCGGGGACTCTTGGTCCAACAGCAGTGACACTCACCAAGAAGTTCAAATGTTAAACGTCTTTAAGTTCAATAGCAGCATTTAAAACCTGATAAATTTACAGCATGGACCAGACATGCATGTTTCGGGTACTTAACCCTCGTCAGTGATCGTCAGTCTAAACAATGTAATATTGCCAAAAAGTATGAAAATTATTATGATTAAAAATGCAACAAAAGACGCAGAAGAATAGGTGGGCTATGATACTACAGGACCCATGTTTTAGAATTTTCAAGAAATCTGGTAACAGAAAATTTCAAATGCGTTGAAGAGACAGACGATCAACCGAAGTTGATCGAACTTGGCTACATGTGCCCTCGGGGACTCTTGGTCCACCAGCGGTGACACTCACCAAGTAGTTCAAATGTTAAACGTCTTTAAATTCAATAGCATAATTTAAAACCTGACAAATTTACAGCATGGATCAGACATGCACGTTTCGGATACTAACACCTCGTCAGTGATCCTCAGTCTAAACAATGTAGTATGGCCTAAAAGTATGAAAATTATTATGTTTATAAATGTACCAAAAGACGTAGCAGAACGGATGGGATATGATGCTACAGGACCCACGTTTTAGAAATTTCAAGCATATCATATATTTTTGAAATGGCTTTATGAAACTGCATAACGGGTGTATCATGTGATAATTATGGATATCACATCCCACTGAAAAAAGTCACATTTACTATATCGCAGTATATATGTTCTTGTATTATAACACTAGGATCGCAGTGCACTTACGAAGGAGTCCAAAAATTAAAACCCTTCTGCCTTGTATTTGTTTTGGCGGCTTAATATGAAAAACACTTTGTCTGGATTCGCATCACTGATTAGGATTTTATATCTAAAACACGTGTCTGATACATAATATATGCACAGCTACTGTAATTGCCTGAGATAAAGCTTTCTGGACGATTGTTATTGATTTCCGTATCAATAACAGTGTGACGTCATAACGCCAGACATAGCGGATGAATTGAATATCAACAAATTTAAAATCCTTTCCTATGCAATGTAGGAAGTAGGAATAACATTTTATAAAAAGACGAATTCAATACTAAAATCATACGAACTAAGTCCTTACCTCTTTCAGCAACTGTGTCCTGACAATTACAGAATACGACATTAACAACAAGCGATAGAGGCAGGCGCAGCTACAATAGCTCTCTGTCGGTTGATGTCACATCCTACACTCAACGGAATATTTCGAATAGAGATTTCTTGTCACAATTAGCGTTGTGATAATTTCAAAATAGACCATACATTAACATAAACAGTACACAGTATAAGAAAAATCCATAAACTAACGCTGTCAACATTTCATGATTTCACCGCGCAGCGACTGACTAAAACGGATAACAGAAATGGGTATACATTCCGCAAACAAAATTAGTTCCAAACAGTCAACATATAGAGAGTAATATATAACTTGCTTGGTCATATTTGGTCATAATTCCATTGTTAAATTTCTAATTTGTAATACTTGATATATCACAATGCATATATTTATGACATTTCAGTCACACTCAATAAGCGTGACGTTGCCATGGGGACACTCCCGCTGTTCGTTTTCTAAAATTAACTCTCAACATTGGTGGACGGATTCACTTTAAAAATAGAATTGGGAGCTTTCTTTGTTCTATTTTGGCGTTGGAAGCGCATATATATAGAATAAGTGTCTAATTTTGTGTGTTTATGCAGAAATAAATTACAATGGCCTATGCATTTGTTTGATGAAATGCGCTGACGCGCATTATATCATAATAAATGCATCAGCCATTGTAATTTATTTCTGCATAAACACACAAAATAAGACACTTATTATATAAATACATTGGTTTGAAATTTTCTTCAAGAAGGTATGGAGTTGGAACCCCTTCGCATTATTGCCATACAATTTTCCATTCTCTCTTGAGATTATCAAACGCCTTTTATACCGTGGGTATGATCCTAATGTCATCAGACGGACACTAGGCTTGTTACTTCACCAATTTACAGTCTTGTACAAGCGCATTCTTAAAACTTGCACTCTGACTGACTGTGACTCCATGACGGGCCCTGTCCAAACCTCTTTAGAGAAGACAGGGCCCCGACCACCTGTTCTCTCTGAATGTCAGTCGGACTCCTCGGGTGATAACATACATGAGCTCGCGGCGGCAGAGCACGGATTGTATTACGTACGCCCTCTTTTTATATCCATTTACATATTCATCTGTGTTGCTTGGGCCCCTGCGTTTTGCGGTCTTGTTTGTGTGTGGTCATCTGACAGTGAGGAGATTGTTTTACACCACAATTGTGCGTTCTTCGAGACCTCTGGGTAATCGGAAAAGTGGGAGGGTTGTGCGCACGTAATCCAGGATAACCATACCTTCTGCTATTTCCGTGGCAGATGGCCGTCCTAAGTCGGCACCGGTTGCCCATTGGTCTCGTTGGTTTATGTGTAGTCCTTTGTGTTTGATGCTTCTGTGTTGTGCGTTGACGTTCCTTGTCCCTTACGCGTCTCTTTCTGTGCTTGTCTGATTTGTGTTTTTGCATTGGGTGTTTTGGGGTTTTGCTGTGGGTGCTACAACCTGGTGTTGTTGGAGATCCCCTCCTTTGTATTATTGCAGAAGATGTGCCATACCCTGACTGTAATTCACTGTGGACACTAGTAGGACATGTCTATCAAATAATAGCATACGTTAATTTTTGTATTATGTATAACACATACATCATCAATGATTGATTGTATAATTTATTAGATTTTCGTTAATCATCATTTACAAGTAAGAGAACTTACACATATTGGTACGGTATACATCTTCAAACTGTTCAGTTAATTCTTTGGTCAGAGAATATAAAAGTATATTTTTATATACAGGAATTACCTTGATGTTGAAAAAGTGAACAGAAAGTGCAAATTTCTAATTGAACATGATTAAAGTACCCGTTGCACGAATGAATATTTCTTACATTTAGAAGGGTACTTTGATACAGTAATTGTTTGAGTTTTGAAGAAGAAACACTTCTTTCGAGATTTCTGAATTATTAACGAAAAAACCAATCATTATGAAAAACATTACGTTCACAAATATTGCACATTTCATATGTATTTAGTCCTTGCATATTTTGTTCTAACATTGTATCACACCACGACACAAAATTATATTTAAAAAGAAAACATGAATAACAGATACTAGTAGCTGATTCTTCAGACAACGCTATAAGAATTTAGAGCTGAGCTCCAAATAATACTAAAGGAGTATATATATATATATTGTTTATACAGTAAAGTTGCCCCCTAAAATCAACATCTCCAAAATTATATTTTGTTGGCATTTTTAGACAGTTGAATATCTATATTTTGATTTATCTAGTCATAAAACCTATTCCTCTCTTTCTAAGATATCGTAAATTTTGCATCAGTACCATAAAAATCGTTGATTTTGTCAATTTATCATAAAAACATGCACTTAAAACAACATATCAAAATAAAACTTGTTCGGAAGTCCGTTCGATACTACCTACTAGAACGTTAGTCGGAAATGAACCCAAAAATGACCCTTTTCAAGAAATTTGTCAAAATATGCCATTTTCGAAGTCTAAATGTTAAGAAATTGAAAAAGGAAATCGATGGTTATGTATCGATCATTTTATAACTAGCCTACATTGTAGAATAAATGTTGGTACAAATACATTACTTCATGAATAGTTAAGTTTTTGCCCTGAAAGGGGGCCCCTTAACTATATAAATCATATATAGTCCCTTGAAAATAAGTTAACGATTTCTTTTTTTCGGTGCTTCCGATTTTGATCATGGTTATCGATAGAAAACCATTGATAAGTTTTCCTATTTACCCGATGGGCATAGAATTTGAATTCATGAACACAATGTCGCCGTTGAAGAACATGTACCAAAGATGTATACTTACTGACATCTACGAATTTTCGCACTGCAAAATCTCTAATAATAAAACATGTAAGAGCAATCTAAATTCCACACAAAGAATGCCTTTCTATAAAACGGAAAATTTATATGAATTATATGAATTATTGCATTCAATTCGTAAATCATATGATAATCTAAAAACAATCAAGGGACATCACTATAGTCTCGTTGGTTGTCTTTTTCAAGATGAAATGGAATTAAAGGTAATATAAGAATTTTTAGCCTTGAATAAGTACTAAAGATACATACACAAGCTTAAAATGTCCAATCTATTGAACTTCTAAATAATCTCACTCTGATAAAAATATAAACAACGATATCTTAGAAACAATTGCTTTCGAAAAAAAAAAACCAAACCCGAACTTTACATTGAGATGGCCATATACCGGTGTGTAGGGAAATTTTGCACGAGGACTAAAGTCATATGCCCTCCATTCTTTCACTTATCTGATTAAAACCAGCCCCCACTTCATCTTCGTCGTCAGGGTCTGGAAGAAACCAGTTAAGGATTGTGCTCAATGAAGTTTTGACCGGAATATTCATGAGATTTATTAACTATTCAGAACGTCCGTTTCATCGAACCTTGGGGGGCTTTAAAAAATAAAACAAAAGTTTCTTTGGTTATAACCTGACCATCATTGGATGTGCCCTTTTGTAAAAAAGAAAAACCACATATAACATTGTCTGTGAAAAACCAATCTTGATAGCATGCACTCTGTGGTCATGGACGCCGCAATTATTCGATTTGTCCCGATCCCGATTTTACAATAGTTTTCGTAATTAGATATTCCGTACATGTTATTCACAAATTAAGGACATATACTGTTTAATATTCAGTTTTAGGATAGATATCCTTTATATTTGAATCTGTTTCATCTTATTGTATGTAAAAATGATGTGTATTGACACTTGATAATGTTACCCCATGAAACATTGAAGTTCTGAGGACTTCCCAAATAGACTCATGCAGACATTTTCCATTGCGAACTATGGCAAATTTAAAACTACACTCAATAACTTTTTCATTTTTGTATGATTTTCCTTCATATTTGGAATACAATATATTGGATATTCTACTAATTGATTGAAGCGAAGAATTTGAAACCTTTCCGTACATACGTTTCTGTAAAATAACATAAAACTGTTATTTTAGAATATTTTACAAACAACTTTATAATGAAAATAGGAGTTATCTTTCTTATCGTCAGAAATACAGAATACTCTTCAATGTGAAGATTCAAAATTTTGGGTGCCGGATATGTCCTTTATGGCTAGGTCAGCAGAACACGACCCTTAGCAGGTGTACACCAGACCCTGACGACGAAGAAGAAGGAGGGGGCTGATTTCAATCAGACTGCAAATTTCGCAATGTTATAAGCAAATGTTTCGTACATGTACGGAACGATTTCTTCGCTGTTCATTTTTCAATGTGTCAGTAGCAATCTTTTACAAACACAGTCCAAATTAGTGTTTATTAAGATATTCTACATTATAAGTGCTTATGGTTTGGATGCAAACAAATTACTTGTTAGTTTTCTTTGTATTTCATCCCATTCCAACTCAACCGGAAGTTGACTCTTTGCTCTACTATTTGGTTCTTTGATAAACCCAAGCTTCCCTGTATGGTTTGCTGCCTCACAAATCAATTCTCGTTCCGAACAATTTTCAAGAAAACGTCTCGCATCTAGGATTGTATTCTTGGTTTCCGACATTTGGTTCTTTAATTCTTCCATTTCGGAAGCTACAGATTTCACCATGGCCTCCATTTTCTTTTCTTCGCCTGCTTTGTAATTCTCTGCGTTTTCCTTCAGTTTAGCTATAGTACTTTGCAATGAGAAATCTATTCGCTGACAATTTGTCGTTATCATACTTTTTGCATTTGAAATCTTTTGATCAAGTTCCTCGATATTTTTGTCGTACTGAGGGAAAATTTCATCAGCTTTTTTGACAGCTAAACCTAGTTCTGATCTGATCCTATTGGCATATTTGTCATATTTT
The DNA here is from genome assembly GCA_028142955.1 of Pinctada fucata. Classification (NCBI taxonomy): domain Eukaryota; kingdom Metazoa; phylum Mollusca; class Bivalvia; order Pterioida; family Pteriidae; genus Pinctada; species Pinctada fucata. Next base: position 44,616,355 of record AP027111.1, on the reverse strand, counting down.
TCTGTCTCGTGATCTAAATGTGGCGTTGTCATGGAACAAACAATACAAATTGCCTGTTTATCTGTAATGCAATACATATCCAATTCGTTGTCCTCATGAGTTTTGCAGAACACTTCCCAATGGGCAGCCTCCTCTTTGTCCCTCTCCCCGACATGTAGCATGTAATGTTTCCTTGTTTTCTTCCCCATCATATGTGTGCCTTTGCAATGCTCACACATGTAATCACCACAATTGATACATTTCCATTTGGCTGATCCATGGTCCTTATTCATGCAGCTATCCCAATCATCTTTCAATGCCTGAGCGTTATCATGTAAGCTAAAAAAATAAAACCTTGAAGAGCATAATCATGATAATATTGAACTGAAAGCATAAGCCGAACTACTGTCCGCGCGGCTCACTTCTGAAACTAGATGAATGCGATCTTGAATATTTCATCAAGCAAAAGTTTAACTGAAATCCATACCATTCAGATCTCGCGTATTCGTAATTTCAGTACAAGATATAGGATATTCGATCAGAGCACACAATCAATTGTTATAAACAAACAGGTTAAAGATGGGCCATTTACCATGCTATGTTTTTTCCATGATGCCGTGACGTATATATGCTCATTAGGCTCGAGGTTAAACTCGGCGACCCCACTCAGAAATTTATTGAAAATACCCCATCTGAACTTTATTTTGTCTGCATAATATTATTGCATAAAACCTCGACCATGTAACTATGAATACTAAAATTTACGACTACGCGAGATCTATCAGGACATAGATTTTTTTTCAATTTTTCTGCACTACAAAATTATCAAAATCGCGTTTATTCGCGCGGATAGTAGGATTATCATCATACATGTATTATGCATTTAGCTTTCACAGTTTTTTTTTAAATATCTAAGATATCTAAAGGGGCGCTTCGAAATACCGTTGGCTTTCTGATTCATTTTTACTTGAAGTACTACTGACAAGGATTCGGCATCAGAAATATAAATGTCTTGTAAAACACATTCTAAATGAATCGTCCAGGAGACAGCCTTGCAGGAGAGGTTGAACCGTTGTCTTTTCTTTTCGGGATAGAATGTATTTTTATTTACTCACCTTTGTTCCTTGTCTGATGTTAGTTGTTGAAACATAGGAACACGCACAGCCATATACTGAGGCGTGTGTCCAAATATACAGGCACCTCTAAGGACAGCTAAGTCCGGTTTGTCAAGCGTTATAACTTCTACACCTTTTTCTTTAAAGGCTTCACTGATAGTTTTTTGTAAAATTTTGTAGTCTGCAAATTCACCAATCATGAATATTTTATTGAGATCTTTGTATTTATCATTCAACGTTCGCTTCATCACATTATGCAAGATTAGTTCTGACTTCCTTTTGCATATTTTGACAAAAAAGTCAGAAACAATTCTCATTTTGTCCTGATATGCGTAAATGTTGCCAGCATATACTGTCTTCTTTATCCTTTCGTTTATGCTTTCTTCATATTCATCTTGACACAACTCTTCAAGCGAAATAGGTAATCTGATCGTTTTTGTTTTTGCACCTTTCGTCTCAAAGGTAAGTGTGCGTATCATGTAACCAATATGTCTCATAAAATCTTTATTGTCTGAAGGGTTTTCCTTTTCAAACTTTCGCATAGTTTGATATCCTATTATCTCTTCCATCACTCCTATGAATTCTTTCTGAAACATTTGTCCACCTTCTGCTACTGTGTTGACTGACTCCAGCTCTTTGTATGTCGAGTTTTCTTGTACTGCAAAAAGCTGTAGGTAAACTCTATCCTCTACAAAATGTATGAGACTGATTATTGCAGCATTTTTAATATCCTTTAATGGTTATTGCGCATTACATTACCAGAAAGAAAACAAAATTACAATTTATAAAATGACTGCGGTTATCCTCGAACGATTGTTTGACCTTATTTTTCACTTAAGGTTTTCAATTGGTAATAAGAAGTAATTGGGCCATTTATTTATGGAATCCTGACATCTTAATAGCCATTCTCTGTAAGGACCAAAATCGTTCGGCACGGCGTGTCATGGATTTTGATGATTTTCGGTATAATGGTTATATATTAAGTACTGACAATGAAAATAACACTTTTCAGCCAATGTGACCTCTGGTTGCCATGGTAACGACGTCATTCTATTTATAGCACATTTGGGACTATGAAATAAGCCAGCTCTGGAGACTTCGTTGCCATGGATACCACTGTAACAGCTTGACTGTTCATCTTTATATAATCTATTCTTCCTTACTTCCATTCTTACTTAGTACACTTAGATATGTGATATTTATTACAGGAAGCTTATTGTATTAAGCCAAAATAAGTCAAAATGAAGCGAAAAATAGAGGTGAAAATAAGGGCCAATTTAGTGTGTTTTTGACCATTTTCAATCTTAAATATCACAAAAGGCACCAATAGGAGACTAGTGATTTTCATCAATGGAAATGTATGTTTATTGACAAAAAAAATGAACGAAAAATTGGAGTGGGTATTTAAGAGTTTTACCCAAATTCTGTCGTTAAAGACCGTTGCCATGGCAACATTAGACCTTTTTGCTTGTTTCGTATCATCTTTGAAATTGATTTTATTCCTCTTTAGAGTAACATAAGATTGTCAAAATGTATGCATGTATAGATATCACTTAAATCTTTTACATAAGAACAATTAAAATGTTCAAGGTCATTGGCTTGATGTTCAAGGTCATTTATACTTTGAGACTCAAATTTTGCATTAAATATTGATTTTTTAATATTTTTGTTACCGATTTTAGTGATTTATTTACTTAAATATTTTCATAGGTCATATATATTATGAAAGCACATGAACATAACAGAGACAAATCTTAGAATTTATTGAATTATAGCAATTCAATAGGAAAATATTTTTCCGTCAAAAAACAAGAAAAATACAGATTTCGTCCCTTTTTTATCAAAATACTCACCGAGAATTTAGATATTCGAAGATGTGAAGAAACGTAATCAATAGTTCTAAGAAATAAGTGATACATTTATCATTTTATGGCAAATAACTGTTAAGTTCAATATTTCAAGGTTTCTAAGATATTGACACCTCCATTTTATGAAAAATCAGGATTTTTCGTCAAATCTGGTTACTTAAAGTTTAATGACCTTGAAAATTCAGTGGGTGACCTTGAAATATTTTCAAGGTCATTTTTATATTAAAACGCCTCTGATAGATGTATATATGAACTTCTGTTCCAATATCTTGTGTAGATAGTTTGATAGAGGTTGTGTTTAAATTCATCGTATTGAAACCTTTCAGCCGATTGTTGCCATAGCAACTAAATTTGATGCTGCTTTGCATATAAAAGGACAAATTAGCCCAATTAATTTTTTATATTCATGTAGAGTTTAAAGATGATACTAATTGGATAACTAGAATTTGGACTTCAAAAATTGGTGCTTTTATGAAATTTTCAACCTTGTAAAACAGTAAAAACATGCAAAAAAGGGTCTTTGAGTGCCCAAAACAAAGCCTTTTGATACCCTGTTTTGGCCCAATTTTTCATCTTGTATACATAAGGCATCCGAGATGAATGTAAAAAACTTTACAAATATGCATAATAATAAGGATTAAAAGAAAATAATCAAAGCAATTTAAGATTTAAAATGTACCTGTTTCCATGGTAATGAAGCCTACAAATATGCCTTGTCCTATAGATTTTCCCGATTTTTGAAACTTCAGACACGGTTACCATGGCAACGACAACCTTTTTGAAAAAACTGGGGTTGATTTACATACTAGTACTTCATATTGAACTTCCATACCAAAAATCTCAAAAATCCATGACATGCCGTGCCAAAATGTTTTGAAATTCTTTGGTTCTTACAGAGAATTGCTGTTAAATCACTGCATAGATATAATGTTAAAATTAAATGAAATTTTTTACCAATTTAGATATTGAAAAAATAGGTTACATAAAGAGTTATGCGTCCTTAAAGTTTACATAGAACTCTATGGAAAATACACCTTACACAAAATTGGAGCCGCTCGTTTTTTTCGATTAGAAGATGCCAGGAAAATCCACTTAAGCTTTATTAAACATGTTCAGATGTTTGACATGAAGTACTACTGACAAGGATTTAATAGCCTACGTGATAAAATCGGTACAATAGAACATATACTTCAATATTAACAATTTCAACTCAGTTTGAGAATAAGCTTGATATGCATCAAAAAATGCAAAGTGCAGAGTTGCAAAACTGTGTTATTATAAATATGCAGACCTTTAATGTACATGAAAAAAGTAAATTGTCTTGACAGATGCAAAGCATTACTTGCACGTTTCAGGCTGATACACATTCATGTATGATTCAGAAATCATGTTATATTATCAATAAGGTCCAGAAACTATTTACAATCATTAGAGTCCCATATGACATTGGCCTTTGAACTTTGACCACAAAATCAATAGGGGTCACCATGGGAATCAAGTGTGACAAGTTTCATCATCATAGGTGCAATGCAGGCTCTACTACATGTATGCCCGAAACCTTTTTTCATTCATCTATGTCCCATGACCTTGACCTTTGACATCGAAATCAATAAGGGTCATCCTTGACTTATGGGATAAACATCAAATAAGTACCTAACCAGTATTTAGTCTCAAAGTCGAGAAGGCAAAGCAAAATCGTGAGAATTCCCATCAAAACAGTTGCGAACCCAGGAATGAACAACATTCCGAAGTGAGACCAGGTGACCGGGGAGAGTCAGCGCCTCCTGATTGCATGCAAGCTCCATGGAATCCTGTCAAATTCGGTGATTGTCTCGATGTAAATTTTGATGTACAGATCAGGTAAATATGTCTTGTTTGGTGATGACGACATCCATTCAATCACAATGTAGAATGTCACTAATTATTCTGGAAAGGGGGATCTGATATGCTTTTATAATATCCCCGTAGCGACCGAAGAACTTCCGCAATGATGATTTCAGCCATTGTGAGATATAACCCTGAACAAGTAGCTTACTTGCAAGCCGTCTGGGTCTAATGACGAAATTTTCATATTTGGAACATGCCCTGGTGTACCGTATCAGCTGAGAAACAAAAACGCCATAAGCAGGAGAAGACGGAATGTTGCTACTCATGAAAGGGAAGTTAGTTATGTAGAAGCTGAAATCGTCACGCTTGTCATACAGTGAGGTATTCAAATGGCCGTTTGCGTCGAAAGATAGAAGTATATCCAATTATGAAGCGGATCTGTAGCTCTCTGTTGTTTCCTTGATCTCTAGTTCATGAGGATAGATTTCATCTAGATGGTCAATAAATTTCACATTATTGATGGACAACACGTCATCTATGTATCTGAAGGTAAAATTGAACTGAAATGCGAGGTTCTATCCCCCACTCGAGAGCAAGGTCTGGATAAAGTCAGCTTCGTATGAATAGAAAAATAAGTCCGCAAGCAGTGGGGCGCAATTGGTACCAATGGGGATTCCGACTATCTGCTGGAAAACGTTTCCTCCAAACAACACAAAAATGTTATCAAACATTTCTGACATAGGTGCAATGCAGGCTCCAATATTGTCTGGAACCAGTGTCAATCATCCTATGACATTGACCTTTGACCTTTGGAACCCAAAATTCATAGGGGTCATCGTTGGTTCATGGTGAGTGAGTGTATGAAGTTTTATTGCACTAGCATCTATCATAGTTGACTTTTTGTCCGGAAACCAATTGTGGACGCCCGCCCACTCAGATTAAGAGCCGAGTTTTGCAATTAGGCTAACAAACATCAAGAAAAGATAAAAACATTTGAAGGGCGTTTCCTACGAGGGCTGTCCGTAAAGTTCGTGGACAAGTCTTGAATTAAGGAAAATTAGCGTAAAAACATATTCATTTTTAGTATTTTTATTATAATATAATACCTGCGAATTACGAAATGTATACAATTATCATATGTTGATTTTATTATTATAGCTACATGTATGACTTCGTAATTAGACATAGGATGGTGACTCGGGGCACGGTGAATTTTTACCGAAATATGTTGTTCATCATTTTATTAATTTCATTAAGTTTGCATTTTGTAAAATCCCGAGGATAGAACGATCATTTTTTTAACATCGTGAAGTTGACAATAGTTATGACATCACACAAGAAAAAATTGAACTTTCAAAGTTTCAAGATGACAGAGGAAACTGAATCTGAAGATAATAAGACGTGATCGTCATTGTTAAAAAAAATGACGTTTTCTCGAAAGGCGGAGCATCTCTTCAACGCAATCTAAATTTCTGTTATCAAAATTTCTTGAAATTTCTAAAAAGTGGGTCCTGTAGCATCATATCCCATCCATCCTGCTACCCTTTTTCGACATAGTAACTTTCATACTTTTTGGCATATCACATTGTTTAGATTTAGGATTTAGGATCACTGATGAGGGTTAAGTACCCGAAACGTGCATGTCTGGTCCACGTTGCCAATTTATTTGTTCTGAAATGATGCTATTCAATTTGAAGACGTTTACATTTATACCACTTGGTGAGTGTCACTGCTGGTGGACCAGGAGTCCCCGAGGGCACATGTAGCCAAGTTCGATCAATTTCGGTTGATCGTTTCTTCAACGCAATCTAAATTTCTGTTATCAAAATTTCTTGAAATTTCTAAAAAGTGGGTCCTTTAGCATCATATCCCATCCATCCTGCTACGTCATTCGGTACCGTTTTTCGACATAGTAACTTTCATACTTTTTGGCATATTATATTGTTTAGATTTAGGATTTAGGATCACTGATGAGGGTTAAGTACCCGAAACGTGCATGTCTGGTCCACGTTGACATTTCATTTGTTCTTAAATGATGCTATTCAATTTGAAGACGTTTACATTTATACCACTTGGTGAGTGTCACTGCTGGTGGACCAGGAGTCCCCGAGGGCACATGTAGCCAAGTTCGATCAATTTCGGTTGATCGTTTCTTCTACGCAATCTAAATTTCTGTTATCAAAATTTCTTGAAATTTCTAAAAAGTGGGTCCTGTAGCATCATATCCCATCCATCCTGCTACGTCTTTCGGTACCCTTTTTCGACATAGTAACTTTCTTACTTTTTGGCATATTACATTGTTTAGATTTAGGATTTAGGATCACTGATGAGGGTTAAGTACCCGAAACGTGCATGTCTGGTCCACGTTGCCATTTTATTTGTTCTTAAATGATGCTATTCAATTTGAAGACGTTTACATTTATACCACTTGGTGAGTGTCACTGCTGGTGGACCAGGAGTCCCCGAGGGCACATGTAGCCAAGTTCGATCAATTTCGGTTGATCGTTTCTTCAACGCAATCTAAATTTCTGTTATCAAAATTTCTTGAAATTTCTAAAAAGTGGGTCCTGTAGCATCATATCCCATCCATCCTGCTATGTCTTTCGGTACCCTTTTTCGACATAGTAACTTTCATACTTTTTGGCATATTACATTGTTTAGATTTAGGATTTAGGATCACTGATGAGGGTTAAGTACCCGAAACGTGCATGTCTGGTCCACGTTGCCCTTTTATTTGTTCTTAAATGATGCTATTCAATTTGAAGACGTTTATATTTATACCACTTGGTGAGTGTCACTGCTGGTGGACCAGGAGTCCCCGAGGGCACATGTAGCCAAGTTCGATCAATTTCGGTTGATCGTTTCTTCAACGCAATCTAAATTTCTGTTATCAAAAGGGGTAGGTTCACTAACTGCCAAAATCGGCCCTAAATTTTTGCGAAAAATAATTTTATGAAAATCATGATTCAGTATCTCCTATATTTATCTCAAATACCTGCCGAAATAGAAAGTAAATATTTTTCATTGTCAAAACGTCACGTGCGTTAGTTATGACGTCACATTTTGACGTCATTTGCTCTACATGACGGAAAATGAAGGAGAATCGCAACAGTTTTTGCACAAATGTTTAAAATTAGTATAGGCGCCAACCCTCACCCAACATAAATTTTATGTTGATCGAAAGATAAATTGCAAATTTAACTTTTTATATAAAAATTATTTTGGGTGAGGGCTGGCGCCTTACCTATTTTCATATATTTTGACCAAAATTATGCCAATTTCTTACGATTTTTCAGCATTTTACAACTTTAAGCTGATTTTGAAGCCATATCTTTCGGTGAATTGCACGTAAATTATCATATTTATTTGGTATTTCAAACAACCACACATTTAACTTCCTTGATACGAAATACAATCGAAATCTAAAACATTCTAAAATTAGGGCCGATTTTCCATGTTCCCGAACCTGCTCCTTTCTTGAAATTTCTAAAAAGTGGGTCCTGTAGCATCATATCCCATCCATCCTGCTACGTCTTTCGGTACCCTTTTTCGACATAGTAACTTTCATACTTTTTGGCATATTACATTGTTTAGATTTAGGATTTAGGATCACTGATGAGGGTTAAGTACCCGAAACGTGCCTGTCTGGTCCACGTTGCCATTTTATTTGTTCTTAAATGATGCTATTCAATTTGAAGACGTTTACATTTATACCACTTGGTGAGTGTCACTGCTGGTGGACCAGGAGTCCCCGAGGGCACATGTAGCCAAGTTCGATCAATTTCGGTTGATCGTTTCTTCAACGCAATCTAAATTTCTGTTATCAAAATTTCTTGAAATTTCTAAAAAGTGGTTCCTGTAGCATCATATCCCATCCATCCTGCTACGTCTTTCGGTACCCTTTTTCGACATAGTAACTTTCATACTTTTTGGCATATTACATTGTTTAGATTTAGGATTTAGGATCACTGATGAGGGTTAAGTACCCGAAACGTGCATGTCTGGTCCACGTTGCCAATTTATTTGTTCTTAAATGATGCTATTCAATTTGAAGACGTTTACATTTATACCACTTGGTGAGTGTCACTGCTGGTGGACCAGGAGTCCCCGAGGGCACATGTAGTCAAGTTCGATCAATTTCGGTTGATCGTTTCTTCTACGCAATCTAAATTTCTGTTATCAAAATTTCTTGAAATTTCTAAAAAGTGGGTCCTGTAGCATCATATCCCATCCATCCTGCTACGTCTTTCGGTACCCTTTTTCGACATAGTAACTTTCTTACTTTTTGGCATATTACATTGTTTAGATTTAGGATTTAGTATCACTGATGAGGGTTAAGTACCCGAAACGTTTATGTCTGGTCCACGTTGCCATTTTATTTGTTCTTAAATGATGCTATTCAATTTGAAGACGTTTATATTGATACCACTTGGTGAGTGTCACTGCTGGTGGACCAGGAGTCCCTGAGGGCACATGTAGCCAAGTTCGATCAATTTCGGTTGATCGTTTCTTCAACGCAATCTAAATTTCTGTTATCAAAATTTCTTGAAATTTCTAAAAAGTGGGTCCTGTAGCATCATATCCCATCCATCCTGCTACATCTTTCGGTACCCTTTTTCGACATAGTAACTTTCATACTTTTTGGCATATTACATTGTTTAGATTTAGGATTTAGGATCACTGATGAGGGTTAAGTACCCGAAACGTGCCTGTCTGGTCCACGTTGACATTTCATTTGTTCTTAAATGATGCTATTCAATTTGAAGACGTTTACATTTATACCACTTGGTGAGTGTCACTGCTGGTGGACCAGGAGTCCCCGAGGGCACATGTAGCCAAGTTCGATCAATTTCGGTTGATCGTTTCTTCAACGCAATCTAAATTTCTGTTATCAAAATTTCTTGAAATTTCTAAAAAGTGGGTCCTGTAGCATCATATCCCATCCATCCTGCTACGTCTTTCGGTACCTTTTTTCGACATAGTAACTTTCATACTTTTTGGCATATTAAATTGTTTAGATTTAGGATTTAGGATCACTGATGAGGGTTAAGTACCCGAAACGTGCCTGTCTGGTCCACGTTGCCAATTTATTTGTTCTTAAATGATGCTATTCAATTTGAAGACGTTTACATTTATACCACTTGGTGAGTGTCACTGCTGGTGGACCAGCAGTCCCCGAGGGCACATGTAGCCAAGTTCGATCAATTTCGGTTGATCGTTTCTTCAACGCAATCTAAATTTCTGTTATCAAAATTTCTTGAAATTTCTAAAAAGTGGGTCCTGTAGCATCATATTCCATCCATCCTGCTACGTCTTTCGGTACCCTTTTTCGACATAGTAACTTTCATACTTTTTGGCATATTATATTGTTTAGATTTAGGATTTAGGATCACTGATGAGGGTTAAGTACCCGAAACGTGCATGTCTGGTCCACGTTGCCATTTTATTTGTTCTTAAATGATGCTATTCAATTTGAAGACGTTTATATTTATACCACTTGGTGAGTGTCACTGCTGGTGGACCAGGAGTCCCCGAGGGCACATGTAGCCAAGTTCGATCAATTTCGGTTGATCGTTTCTTCAACGCAATCTAAATTTCTGTTATCAAAAGGGGTAGGTTCACTAACTGCCAAAATCGGCCCTAAATTTTTGCGAAAAATAATTTTATGAAAATCATGATTCAGTATCTCCTATATTTATCTCAAATACCTGCCGAAATAGAAAGTAAATATTTTTCATTGTCAAAACGTCACGTGCGTTAGTTATGACGTCACATTTTGACGTCATTTGCTCTACATGACGGAAAATGAAGGAGAATCGCAACAGTTTTTGCACAAATGTTTAAAATTAGTATAGGCGCCAACCCTCACCCAACATAAATTTTATGTTGATCGAAAGATAAATTGCAAATTTAACTTTTTATATAAAAATTATTTTGGGTGAGGGCTGGCGCCTTACCTATTTTCATATATTTTGACCAAAATTATGCCAATTTCTTACGATTTTTCAGCATTTTACAACTTTAAGCTGATTTTGAAGCCATATCTTTCGGTGAATTGCACGTAAATTATCATATTTATTTGGTATTTCAAACAACCACACATTTAACTTCCTTGATACGAAATACAATCGAATTCTAAAACATTCTAAAATTAGGGCCGATTTTCCATGTTCCCGAACCTGCTCCTTTCTTGAAATTTCTAAAAAGTGGGTCCTGTAGCATCATATCCCATCCATCCTGCTACGTCTTTCGGTACCCTTTTTCGACATAGTAACTTTCATACTTTTTGGCATATTACATTGTTTAGATTTAGGATTTAGGATCACTGATGAGGGTTAAGTACCCGAAACGTGCCTGTCTGGTCCACGTTGCCATTTTATCTGTTCTTAAATGATGCTATTCAATTTGAAGACGTTTACATTTATACCACTTGGTGAGTGTCACTGCTGGTGGACCAGGAGTCCCCGAGGGCACATGTAGCCAAGTTCGATCAATTTCGGTTGATCGTTTCTTCAACGCAATCTAAATTTCTGTTATCAAAATTTCTTGAAATTTCTAAAAAGTGGTTCCTGTAGCATCATATCCCATCCATCCTGCTACGTCTTTCGGTACCCTTTTTCGACATAGTAACTTTCATACTTTTTGGCATATTACATTGTTTAGATTTAGGATTTAGGATCACTGATGAGGGTTAAGTACCCGAAACGTGCATGTCTGGTCCACGTTGCCAATTTATTTGTTCTTAAATGATGCTATTCAATTTGAAGACGTTTACATTTATACCACTTGGTGAGTGTCACTGCTGGTGGACCAGGAGTCCCCGAGGGCACATGTAGCCAAGTTCGATCAATTTCGGTTGATCGTTTCTTCTACGCAATCTAAATTTCTGTTATCAAAATTTCTTGAAATTTCTAAATAGTGGGTCCTGTAGCATCATATCCCATCCATCCTGCTACGTCTTTCGGTACCCTTTTTCGACATAGTAACTTTCTTACTTTTTGGCATATTACATTGTTTAGATTTAGGATTTAGTATCACTGATGAGGGTTAAGTACCCGAAACGTTTATGTCTGGTCCACGTTGCCATTTTATTTGTTCTTAAATGATGCTATTCAATTTGAAGACGTTTATATTGATACCACTTGGTGAGTGTCACTGCTGGTGGACCAGGAGTCCCTGAGGGCACATGTAGCCAAGTTCGATCAATTTCGGTTGATCGTTTCTTCAACGCAATCTAAATTTCTGTTATCAAAATTTCTTGAAATTTCTAAAAAGTGGGTCCTGTAGCATCATATCCCATCCATCCTGCTACATCTTTCGGTACCCTTTTTCGACATAGTAACTTTCATACTTTTTGGCATATTACATTGTTTAGATTTAGGATTTAGGATCACTGATGAGGGTTAAGTACCCGAAACGTGCCTGTCTGGTCCACGTTGACATTTCATTTGTTCTTAAATGATGCTATTCAATTTGAAGACGTTTACATTTATACCACTTGGTGAGTGTCACTGCTGGTGGACCAGGAGTCCCCGAGGGCACATGTAGCCAAGTTCGATCAATTTCGGTTGATCGTTTCTTCAACGCAATCTAAATTTCTGTTATCAAAATTTCTTGAAATTTCTAAAAAGTGGGTCCTGTAGCATCATATCCCATCCATCCTGCTACGTCTTTCGGTACCTTTTTTCGACATAGTAACTTTCATACTTTTTGGCATATTAAATTGTTTAGATTTAGGATTTAGGATCACTGATGAGGGTTAAGTACCCGAAACGTGCCTGTCTGGTCCACGTTGCCAATTTATTTGTTCTTAAATGATGCTATTCAATTTGAAGACGTTTACATTTATACCACTTGGTGAGTGTCACTGCTGGTGGACCAGCAGTCCCCGAGGGCACATGTAGCCAAGTTCGATCAATTTCGGTTGATCGTTTCTTCAACGCAATCTAAATTTCTGTTATCAAAAGGGGTAGGTTCACTAACTGCCAAAATCGGCCCTAAATTTTTGCGAAAAATAATTTTATGAAAATCATGATTCAGTATCTCCTATATTTATCTCAAATACCTGCCGAAATAGAAAGTAAATATTTTTCATTGTCAAAACGTCACGTGCGTTAGTTATGACGTCACATTTTGACGTCATTTGCTCTACATGACGGAAAATGAAGGAGAATCGCAACAGTTTTTGCACAAATGTTTAAAATTAGTATAGGCGCCAACCCTCACCCAACATAAATTTTATGTTGATCGAAAGATAAATTGCAAATTTAACTTTTTATATAAAAATTATTTTGGGTGAGGGCTGGCGCCTTACCTATTTTCATATATTTTGACCAAAATTATGCCAATTTCTTACGATTTTTCAGCATTTTACAACTTTAAGCTGATTTTGAAGCCATATCTTTCGGTGAATTGCACGTAAATTATCATATTTATTTGGTATTTCAAACAACCACACATTTAACTTCCTTGATACGAAATACAATCGAAATCTAAAACATTCTAAAATTAGGGCCGATTTTCCATGTTCCCGAACCTGCTCCTTTCTTGAAATTTCTAAAAAGTGGGTCCTGTAGCATCATATCCCATCCATCCTGCTACGTCTTTCGGTACCCTTTTTCGACATAGTAACTTTCATACTTTTTGGCATATTACATTGTTTAGATTTAGGATTTAGGATCACTGATGAGGGTTAAGTACCCGAAACGTGCCTGTCTGGTCCACGTTGCCATTTTATTTGTTCTTAAATGATGCTATTCAATTTGAAGACGTTTACATTTATACCACTTGGTGAGTGTCACTGCTGGTGGACCAGGAGTCCCCGAGGGCACATGTAGCCAAGTTCGATCAATTTCGGTTGATCGTTTCTTCAACGCAATCTAAATTTCTGTTATCAAAATTTCTTGAAATTTCTAAAAAGTGGGTCCTGTAGCATCATATCCCATCCATCCTGCTACGTCTTTCGGTACCCTTTTTCGACATAGTAACTTTCATACTTTTTGGCATATTACATTGTTTAGATTTAGGATTTAGGATCACTGATGAGGGTTAAGTACCCGAAACGTGCATGTCTGGTCCACGTTGCCAATTTATTTGTTCTTAAATGATGCTATTCAATTTGAAGACGTTTACATTTATACCACTTGGTGAGTGTCACTGCTGGTGGACCAGGAGTCCCCGAGGGCACATGTAGCCAAGTTCGATCAATTTTGGTTGATCGTTTCTTCTACGCAATCTAAATTTCTGTTATCAAAATTTCTTGAAATTTCTAAAAAGTGGGTCCTGTAGCATCATATCCCATCCATCCTGCTACGTCTTTCGGTACCCTTTTTCGACATAGTAACTTTCTTACTTTTTGGCATATTACATTGTTTAGATTTAGGATTTAGTATCACTGATGAGGGTTAAGTACCCGAAACGTTTATGTCTGGTCCACGTTGCCATTTTATTTGTTCTTAAATGATGCTATTCAATTTGAAGACGTTTATATTGATACCACTTGGTGAGTGTCACTGCTGGTGGACCAGGAGTCCCTGAGGGCACATGTAGCCAAGTTCGATCAATTTCGGTTGATCGTTTCTTCAACGCAATCTAAATTTCTGTTATCAAAATTTCTTGAAATTTCTAAAAAGTGGGTCCTGTAGCATCATATCCCATCCATCCTGCTACATCTTTCGGTACCCTTTTTCGACATAGTAACTTTCATACTTTTTGGCATATTACATTGTTTATATTTAGGATTTAGGATCACTGATGAGGGTTAAGTACCCGAAACGTGCCTGTCTGGTCCACGTTGACATTTCATTTGTTCTTAAATGATGCTATTCAATTTGAAGACGTTTACATTTATACCACTTGGTGAGTGTCACTGCTGGTGGACCAGGAGTCCCCGAGGGCACATGTAGCCAAGTTCGATCAATTTCGGTTGATCGTTTCTTCAACGCAATCTAAATTTCTGTTATCAAAATTTCTTGAAATTTCTAAAAAGTGGGTCCTGTAGCATCATATCCCATCCATCCTGCTACGTCTTTCGGTACCTTTTTTCGACATAGTAACTTTCATACTTTTTGGCATATTAAATTGTTTAGATTTAGGATTTAGGATCACTGATGAGGGTTAAGTACCCGAAACGTGCCTGTCTGGTCCACGTTGCCAATTTATTTGTTCTTAAATGATGCTATTCAATTTGAAGACGTTTACATTTATACCACTTGGTGAGTGTCACTGCTGGTGGACCAGCAGTCCCCGAGGGCACATGTAGCCAAGTTCGATCAATTTCGGTTGATCGTTTCTTCAACGCAATCTAAATTTCTGTTATCAAAATTTCTTGAAATTTCTAAAAAGTGGGTCCTGTAGCATCATATCCCATCCATCCTGCTACGTCTTTCGGTACCGTTTTTCGACATAGTAACTTTCATACTTTTTGGCATATTACATTGTTTAGATTTAGGATTTAGGATCACTGACGAGGGTTAAGTACCCGAAACGTGCATGTCTGGTCCACGTTGCCATTTTATTTGTTCTTAAATGATGCTATTCAATTTGAAGACGTTTACATTTATACCACTTGGTGAGTGTCACTGCTGGTGGACCAGGAGTCCCCGAGGGCACATGTAGCCAAGTTCGATCAATTTCGGTTGATCGTTTCTTCAACACAATCTAAATTTCTGTTATCAAAATTTCTCGAAATTTCTAAAAAGTGGGTCTTGTAGCATCATATCCCATCCATCCTGCTACGTCTTTCGGTACCCTTTTTCGACATAGTAACTTTCATACTTTTTGGCATATTACATTGTTTAGATTTAGGATTTAGGATCACTGATGAGGGTTAAGTACCCGAAACGTGCATGTCTGGTCCACGTTGCCAATTTATTTTTTCTTAAATGATGCTATTCAATTTGAAGACGTTTACATTTATACCACTTGGTGAGTGTCACTGCTGGTGGACCAGGAGTCCCCGAGGGCACATGTAGCCAAGTTCGATCAATTTCGGTTGATCGTTTCTTCAACGCAATCTAAATTTCTGTTATCAAAATTTCTTGAAATTTCTAAAAAGTGGGTCCTGTAGCATCATATCCCATCCATCCTGCTACGTCTTTCGGTACCCTTTTTCGAGATAGTAACTTTCTTACTTTTTGGCATATTACATTGTTTAGATTTAGGATTTAGGATCACTGATGAGGGTTAAGTACCCGAAACGTGCCTGTCTGGTCCACGTTGACATTTTATTTGTTCTTAAATGATGCAATTCAATTTGAAGACGTTTACATTTATACCACTTGGTGAGTGTCACTGCTGGTGGACCAGGAGTCCCCGAGGGCACATGTAGCCAAGTTCGATCAATTTCGGTCGATCGTTTCTTCAACGCAATCTAAATTTCTGTTATCAAAATTTCTTGAAATTTCTAAAAAGTGGGTCCTGTAGCATCAAATCCCATCCATCCTGCTACGTCTTTCGGTACCCTTTTTCGACATAGTAACTTTCATACTTTTTGGCATATTACATTGTTTAGATTTAGGATTTAGGATCACTGATGAGGGTTAAGTACCCGAAACGTGCCTGTCTGGTCCACGTTGACATTTTATTTGTTCTTAAATGATGCTATTCAATTTGAAGACGTTTACATCTATACCACTTGGTGAGTGTCACTGCTGGTGGACCAGCAGTCCCCGAGGGCACATGTAGCCAAGTTCTATCAATTTCGGTTGATCGTTTCTTCAACGCAATCTAAATTTCTGTTATCAAAATTTCTTGAAATTTCTAAAAAGTGGGTCCTGTAGCATCATATCCCATCCATCCTGCTACGTCTTTCGGTACCCTTTTTCGAGATAGTAACTTTCTTACTTTTTGGCATATTACATTGTTTAGATTTAGGATTTAGGATCACTGATGAGGGTTAAGTACCCGAAACGTGCCTGTCTGGTCCACGTTGACATTTTATTTGTTCTTAAATGATGCTATTCAATTTGAAGACGTTTACATTTATACCACTTGGTGAGTGTCACTGCTGGTGGACCAGGAGTCCCCGAGGGCACATGTAGCCAAGTACGATCAATTTCGGTTGATCGTTTCTTCAACGCAATCTAAATTTCTGTTATCAAAATTTCTTGAAATTTCTAAAAAGTGGGTCCTGTAGCATCATATCCCATCCATCCTGCTACGTCTTTCGGTACCCTTTTTCGACATAGTAACTTTCATACTTTTTGGCATATTACATTGTTTAGATTTAGGATTTAGGATCACTGATGAGGGTTAAGTACCCGAAACGTGCCTGTCTGGTCCACGTTGACATTTTATTTGTTCTTAAATGATGCTATTTAATTTGAAGACGTTTACATTTATACCACTTGGTGAGTGTCACTGCTTGTGGACCAGGAGTCCCCGAGGGCACATGTAGCCAAGTTCGATCAATTTCGGTTGATCGTTTCTTCAACGCAATCAAAATTTCTGTTATCAAAATTTCTTGAAATTTCTAAAAAGTGGGTCCTGTAGCATCATATCCCATCCATCCTGCTACGTCTTTCGGTACCCTTTTTCGACATAGTAACTTTCATACTTTTTGGCATATTACATTGTTTAGATTTAGGATTTAGGATCACTGATGAGGGTTAAGTACCCGAAACGTGCATGTCTGGTCCACGTTGCCATTTTATTTGTTCTTAAATGATGCTATTCAATTTGAAGACGTTTATATTTATACCACTTGGTGAGTGTCACTGCTGGTGGACCAGGAGTCCCCGAGGGCACATGTAGCCAAGTTCGATCAATTTCGGTTGATCGTTTCTTCAACGCAATCTAAATTTCTGTTATCAAAAGGGGTAGGTTCACTAACTGCCAAAATCGGCCCTAAATTTTTGCGAAAAATAATTTTATGAAAATCATGATTCAGTATCTCCTATATTTATCTCAAATACCTGCCGAAATAGAAAGTAAATATTTTTCATTGTCAAAACGTCACGTGCGTTAGTTATGACGTCACATTTTGACGTCATTTGCTCTACATGACGGAAAATGAAGGAGAATCGCAACAGTTTTTGCACAAATGTTTAAAATTAGTATAGGCGCCAACCCTCACCCAACATAAATTTTATGTTGATCGAAAGATAAATTGCAAATTTAACTTTTTATATAAAAATTATTTTGGGTGAGGGCTGGCGCCTTACCTATTTTCATATATTTTGACCAAAATTATGCCAATTTCTTACGATTTTTCAGCATTTTACAACTTTAAGCTGATTTTGAAGCCATATCTTTCGGTGAATTGCACGTAAATTATCATATTTATTTGGTATTTCAAACAACCACACATTTAACTTCCTTGATACGAAATACAATCGAATTCTAAAACATTCTAAAATTAGGGCCGATTTTCCATGTTCCCGAACCTGCTCCTTTCTTGAAATTTCTAAAAAGTGGGTCCTGTAGCATCATATCCCATCCATCCTGCTACGTCTTTCGGTACCCTTTTTCGACATAGTAACTTTCATACTTTTTGGCATATTACATTGTTTAGATTTAGGATTTAGGATCACTGATGAGGGTTAAGTACCCGAAACGTGCCTGTCTGGTCCACGTTGCCATTTTATCTGTTCTTAAATGATGCTATTCAATTTGAAGACGTTTACATTTATACCACTTGGTGAGTGTCACTGCTGGTGGACCAGGAGTCCCCGAGGGCACATGTAGCCAAGTTCGATCAATTTCGGTTGATCGTTTCTTCAACGCAATCTAAATTTCTGTTATCAAAATTTCTTGAAATTTCTAAAAAGTGGTTCCTGTAGCATCATATCCCATCCATCCTGCTACGTCTTTCGGTACCCTTTTTCGACATAGTAACTTTCATACTTTTTGGCATATTACATTGTTTAGATTTAGGATTTAGGATCACTGATGAGGGTTAAGTACCCGAAACGTGCATGTCTGGTCCACGTTGCCAATTTATTTGTTCTTAAATGATGCTATTCAATTTGAAGACGTTTACATTTATACCACTTGGTGAGTGTCACTGCTGGTGGACCAGGAGTCCCCGAGGGCACATGTAGCCAAGTTCGATCAATTTCGGTTGATCGTTTCTTCTACGCAATCTAAATTTCTGTTATCAAAATTTCTTGAAATTTCTAAATAGTGGGTCCTGTAGCATCATATCCCATCCATCCTGCTACGTCTTTCGGTACCCTTTTTCGACATAGTAACTTTCTTACTTTTTGGCATATTACATTGTTTAGATTTAGGATTTAGTATCACTGATGAGGGTTAAGTACCCGAAACGTTTATGTCTGGTCCACGTTGCCATTTTATTTGTTCTTAAATGATGCTATTCAATTTGAAGACGTTTATATTGATACCACTTGGTGAGTGTCACTGCTGGTGGACCAGGAGTCCCTGAGGGCACATGTAGCCAAGTTCGATCAATTTCGGTTGATCGTTTCTTCAACGCAATCTAAATTTCTGTTATCAAAATTTCTTGAAATTTCTAAAAAGTGGGTCCTGTAGCATCATATCCCATCCATCCTGCTACATCTTTCGGTACCTTTTTTCGACATAGTAACTTTCATACTTTTTGGCATATTAAATTGTTTAGATTTAGGATTTAGGATCACTGATGAGGGTTAAGTACCCGAAACGTGCCTGTCTGGTCCACGTTGCCAATTTATTTGTTCTTAAATGATGCTATTCAATTTGAAGACGTTTACATTTATACCACTTGGTGAGTGTCACTGCTGGTGGACCAGCAGTCCCCGAGGGCACATGTAGCCAAGTTCGATCAATTTCGGTTGATCGTTTCTTCAACGCAATCTAAATTTCTGTTATCAAAAGGGGTAGGTTCACTAACTGCCAAAATCGGCCCTAAATTTTTGCGAAAAATAATTTTATGAAAATCATGATTCAGTATCTCCTATATTTATCTCAAATACCTGCCGAAATAGAAAGTAAATATTTTTCATTGTCAAAACGTCACGTGCGTTAGTTATGACGTCACATTTTGACGTCATTTGCTCTACATGACGGAAAATGAAGGAGAATCGCAACAGTTTTTGCACAAATGTTTAAAATTAGTATAGGCGCCAACCCTCACCCAACATAAATTTTATGTTGATCGAAAGATAAATTGCAAATTTAACTTTTTATATAAAAATTATTTTGGGTGAGGGCTGGCGCCTTACCTATTTTCATATATTTTGACCAAAATTATGCCAATTTCTTACGATTTTTCAGCATTTTACAACTTTAAGCTGATTTTGAAGCCATATCTTTCGGTGAATTGCACGTAAATTATCATATTTATTTGGTATTTCAAACAACCACACATTTAACTTCCTTGATACGAAATACAATCGAAATCTAAAACATTCTAAAATTAGGGCCGATTTTCCATGTTCCCGAACCTGCTCCTTTCTTGAAATTTCTAAAAAGTGGGTCCTGTAGCATCATATCCCATCCATCCTGCTACGTCTTTCGGTACCCTTTTTCGACATAGTAACTTTCATACTTTTTGGCATATTACATTGTTTAGATTTAGGATTTAGGATCACTGATGAGGGTTAAGTACCCGAAACGTGCCTGTCTGGTCCACGTTGCCATTTTATTTGTTCTTAAATGATGCTATTCAATTTGAAGACGTTTACATTTATACCACTTGGTGAGTGTCACTGCTGGTGGACCAGGAGTCCCCGAGGGCACATGTAGCCAAGTTCGATCAATTTCGGTTGATCGTTTCTTCAACGCAATCTAAATTTCTGTTATCAAAATTTCTTGAAATTTCTAAAAAGTGGGTCCTGTAGCATCATATCCCATCCATCCTGCTACGTCTTTCGGTACCCTTTTTCGACATAGTAACTTTCATACTTTTTGGCATATTACATTGTTTAGATTTAGGATTTAGGATCACTGATGAGGGTTAAGTACCCGAAACGTGCATGTCTGGTCCACGTTGCCAATTTATTTGTTCTTAAATGATGCTATTCAATTTGAAGACGTTTACATTTATACCACTTGGTGAGTGTCACTGCTGGTGGACCAGGAGTCCCCGAGGGCACATGTAGCCAAGTTCGATCAATTTTGGTTGATCGTTTCTTCTACGCAATCTAAATTTCTGTTATCAAAATTTCTTGAAATTTCTAAAAAGTGGGTCCTGTAGCATCATATCCCATCCATCCTGCTACGTCTTTCGGTACCCTTTTTCGACATAGTAACTTTCTTACTTTTTGGCATATTACATTGTTTAGATTTAGGATTTAGTATCACTGATGAGGGTTAAGTACCCGAAACGTTTATGTCTGGTCCACGTTGCCATTTTATTTGTTCTTAAATGATGCTATTCAATTTGAAGACGTTTATATTGATACCACTTGGTGAGTGTCACTGCTGGTGGACCAGGAGTCCCTGAGGGCACATGTAGCCAAGTTCGATCAATTTCGGTTGATCGTTTCTTCAACGCAATCTAAATTTCTGTTATCAAAATTTCTTGAAATTTCTAAAAAGTGGGTCCTGTAGCATCATATCCCATCCATCCTGCTACATCTTTCGGTACCCTTTTTCGACATAGTAACTTTCATACTTTTTGGCATATTACATTGTTTATATTTAGGATTTAGGATCACTGATGAGGGTTAAGTACCCGAAACGTGCCTGTCTGGTCCACGTTGACATTTCATTTGTTCTTAAATGATGCTATTCAATTTGAAGACGTTTACATTTATACCACTTGGTGAGTGTCACTGCTGGTGGACCAGGAGTCCCCGAGGGCACATGTAGCCAAGTTCGATCAATTTCGGTTGATCGTTTCTTCAACGCAATCTAAATTTCTGTTATCAAAATTTCTTGAAATTTCTAAAAAGTGGGTCCTGTAGCATCATATCCCATCCATCCTGCTACGTCTTTCGGTACCTTTTTTCGACATAGTAACTTTCATACTTTTTGGCATATTAAATTGTTTAGATTTAGGATTTAGGATCACTGATGAGGGTTAAGTACCCGAAACGTGCATGTCTGGTCCACGTTGCCAATTTATTTGTTCTTAAATGATGCTATTCAATTTGAAGACGTTTACATTTATACCACTTGGTGAGTGTCACTGCTGGTGGACCAGGAGTCCCCGAGGGCACATGTAGCCAAGTTCGATCAATTTCGGTTGATCGTTTCTTCAACACAATCTAAATTTCTGTTATCAAAATTTCTCGAAATTTCTAAAAAGTGGGTCTTGTAGCATCATATCCCATCCATCCTGCTACGTCTTTCGGTACCCTTTTTCGACATAGTAACTTTCATACTTTTTGGCATATTACATTGTTTAGATTTAGGATTTAGGATCACTGATGAGGGTTAAGTACCCGAAACGTGCATGTCTGGTCCACGTTGCCAATTTATTTTTTCTTAAATGATGCTATTCAATTTGAAGACGTTTACATTTATACCACTTGGTGAGTGTCACTGCTGGTGGACCAGGAGTCCCCGAGGGCACATGTAGCCAAGTTCGATCAATTTCGGTTGATCGTTTCTTCAACGCAATCTAAATTTCTGTTATCAAAATTTCTTGAAATTTCTAAAAAGTGGGTCCTGTAGCATCATATCCCATCCATCCTGCTACGTCTTTCGGTACCCTTTTTCGAGATAGTAACTTTCTTACTTTTTGGCATATTACATTGTTTAGATTTAGGATTTAGGATCACTGATGAGGGTTAAGTACCCGAAACGTGCCTGTCTGGTCCACGTTGACATTTTATTTGTTCTTAAATGATGCTATTCAATTTGAAGACGTTTACATTTATACCACTTGGTGAGTGTCACTGCTGGTGGACCAGGAGTCCCCGAGGGCACATGTAGCCAAGTACGATCAATTTCGGTTGATCGTTTCTTCAACGCAATCTAAATTTCTGTTATCAAAATTTCTTGAAATTTCTAAAAAGTGGGTCCTGTAGCATCATATCCCATCCATCCTGCTACGTCTTTCGGTACCCTTTTTCGACATAGTAACTTTCATACTTTTTGGCATATTACATTGTTTAGATTTAGGATTTAGGATCACTGATGAGGGTTAAGTACCCGAAACGTGCCTGTCTGGTCCACGTTGACATTTTATTTGTTCTTAAATGATGCTATTTAATTTGAAGACGTTTACATTTATACCACTTGGTGAGTGTCACTGCTTGTGGACCAGGAGTCCCCGAGGGCACATGTAGCCAAGTTCGATCAATTTCGGTTGATCGTTTCTTCAACGCAATCAAAATTTCTGTTATCAAAATTTCTTGAAATTTCTAAAAAGTGGGTCCTGTAGCATCATATCCCATCCATCCTGCTACGTCTTTCGGTACCCTTTTTCGACATAGTAACTTTCATACTTTTTGGCATATTACATTGTTTAGATTTAGGATTTAGGATCACTGATGAGGGTTAAGTACCCGAAACGTGCCTGTCTGGTCCACGTTGCCATTTTATTTGTTCTTAAATGATGCTATTCAATTTGAAGACGTTTACATTTATACCACTTGGTGAGTGTCACTGCTGGTGGACCAGGAGTCCCCGAGGGCACATGTAGCCAAGTTCGATCAATTTCGGTCGATCGTTTCTTCAACGCAATCTAAATTTCTGTTATCAAAATTTCTTGAAATTTCTAAAAAGTGGGTCCTGTAGCATCATATCCCATCCATCCTGCTACGTCTTTCGGTACCCTTTTTCGACATAGTAACTTTCATACTTTTTGGCATATTACATTGTTTATATTTAGGATTTAGGATCACTGATGAGGGTTAAGTACTCGAAACGTGCATGTCTGGTCCACGTTGCCAATTTATTTGTTCTTAAATGATGCTATTCAATTTGAAGACGTTTACATTTATACCACTTGGTGAGTGTCACTGCTGGTGGACCAGGAGTCCCCGAGAGCACATGTAGCCAAGTTCGATCAATTTCGGTTGATCGTTTCTTCAACGCAATCTAAATTTCTGTTATCAAAATTTCTTGAGATTTCTAAAAAGTGGGTCCTGTAGCATCATATCCCATCCATCCTGCTACATCTTTCGGTACCCTTTTTCGACATAGTAACTTTCATACTTTTTGGCATATTACATTGTTTAGATTTAGGATTTAGGATCACTGATGAGGGTTAAGTACCCGAAACTTGCCTGTCTGGTCCACGTTGACATTTCATTTGTTCTTAAATGATGCTATTCAATTTGAAGACGTTTACATTTATACCATTTGGTGAGTGTCACTGCTGGTGGACCAGGAGTCCCCGAGGGCACATGTAGCCAAGTTCGATCAATTTCGGTTGATCGTTTCTTCAACGCAATCTAAATTTCTGTTATCAAAATTTCTTGAAATTTCTAAAAAGTGGGTCCTGTAGAATCATATCCCATCCATCCTGCTACGTCTTTCGTTACTTTTTTCGACATAGTAACTTTCATACTTTTTGGCATATTACATTGTTTAGATTTAGGATTTAGGATCACTGATGAGGGTTAAGTACCCGAAACGTGCCTGTCTGGTCCACGTTGACATTTTATTTGTTCTTAAATGATGCTCTTCAATTTGAAGACGTTTACATTTATACCACTTGGCGAGTGTCACTGCTGGTGGACCAGGAGTCCCCGAGGGCACATGTAGCCAAGTTCGATCAATTTCGGTTGATCGTTTCTTCTACGCAATCTAAATTTCTGTTATCAAAATTTCTTGAAATTTCTAAAAAGTGGGTCCTGTAGCATCATATCCCATCCATCCTGCTACGTCTTTCGGTACCCTTTTTCGACATAGTAACTTTCATACTTTTTGGCATATTACATTGTTTAGATTTAGGATTTAGGATCACTGATGAGGGTTAAGTACCCGAAACGTGCATGTCTGGTCCACGTTGCCATTTTATTTGTTCTTAAATGATGCTATTCAATTTGAAGACGTTTACATTTATACCACTTGGTGAGTGTCACTGCTGGTGGACCAGGAGTCCCCGAGGGCACATGTAGCCAAGTTCTATCAATTTCGGTTGATCGTTTCTTCAACGCAATCTAAATTTCTGTTATCAAAATTTCTTGAAATTTCTAAAAAGTGGGTCCTGTAGATATAGTCATAATGTATCAAATAAAAAGTTGCCATGGCAACCATTTTTTACCTCAAAATGTAGGAAAAACAAAACAAGGTCCCACTAATTTTTTTCAGTGATTATATTTGTCACATGAAATCTATTTTGCTCTGGCAACAGTGATGGTGTTATCAGCCTGACATTTTGTGTTATTTTTGCTTAAAAAAGGTAAAAAGTGGACAAAAATAGGCCTTGATTTTGACCTTATTTTATGGCAATTTTTGACTGATTTTGATTCGTTAGGATTCGGCTAATTGAAAGAAATGTCAAACAATTGTTATTTTTTCTTAAAATAGAGGTTTTAAAGATTATAAGTTGTTAATACCAATTAAGTCTGACAATGGTTTGCATGGCAACATAATAACCAAAGATGACGTATTTGACCATTTTGTTAGTGCTATAAATAGACAGACCTCGTTTTCATGGCAACCGGAATATTTATTTTCAAAAAATTGTTATTTTTGCATTCAGGGCATTATACATACCGTTTATAGAGAAAATCATGAAAATCCATGATATGCTGTTTCAAAAATATTTTGGTCCTTACAGAGAATTGATATCAAGTTTCAGCATCACAAACTATCTTTTCTGAGTAGCAACATCCCTTCATCGTATGATAATGGCGTTCTTATATCCCAATAGACGATTTTCGAGATAGAAACTCTTCAACGTGTCGAGACGCATTAAGTCTAATTACATGACGTCAGGTAGGGCATCTAGAAAGGAAGTGCGCGTTTGTAAACCGTTAATAGGGCCTGAAGAGTTCCTATCTCGAAATTATGGTTTCTTTTGAAAAAACCGAAAACAATCAGTGCATCTTCAGGTTGCGTACCCGGCGTCTCGTTCAAATTTGAATATTATCAAAAATGTCTTTTATTTCCTAGATCCCTTGATACCAAGCCTTTTTTGATAGTTTTGTTTGTTTTCTTTTTCAAGGGGATGAAAAAACGTTTTAGTTTTTTTCCAATACAAGGACACTGGTTTCATACATGTAGAACGAAGACTGAGACAAGACTGCTCTGACTTTGTATTTTTCATCAATTCTAAGAAGAAGGAAATCAATTTAATGGGGGGATACAGCGGGTACGAATATATTGAAGGATGGTCGGTGGGGTTCTCTTGAGAAGTAAATTAATGGTAAACACGAGGAGGAATAATAAAAAAAAAGTACATGAACGTGAATGCTCTCAAACATAAAAAATAAAATAAATGAATCGGAGCTACAAATAAAATACGGATTGGTACAATGTATACAAAAATAGAAATTGAATAAGAATGATTTTTAATTTTATCCTTTTCTTTGACTTTCAGTGTATTTCCTTTGTTAATTTGTTTTTATTTTTAAAAGGTATCAGTATATTACTTCAGCCGGACAATTTAAAAGTTCGATTTTACTTATTTATGGAATGCAGCCGAGACTATCAAGACTGTGTGAGTAGTACTGGGTACGTTGAAAAGTGTTATTTCAAATGTGCGGAAAAAATAAACTTGTCAGAACGTTAACCCCCTACAGTTAATTTGCCCGAAATACTGATATCCCTAACTGAATAAACTAAGAATCCCAGTTAAAACCATCACTAGGCCAAGCGCGGGTGTAGTGGGGGAGAATTTCGCCCATGCAAAGCGCCGATTTTTCTCTTGTTTTAAATTATAGGTTAGAAACACCCCCCCCCTCCCTTGGAAAAAAATTCTAGTCCCTTTTCTCACCTCCAGAAAAAAAGATATCTTGTATTTTTCTTTGAGTTATTAAATGAATGGGGACTATTGGTATTTTATCAAATCGACCTTTTTCTAGTAAAGGGGGGGGGTGTCTTTCGTGGAAGAGAGCTGCACTTTTGGGCTTTACGGAGTTAAGAATGGTTTTAAATTCATCAGTTTCATTTTAATGCTCATTCATTTATCTATCCTTATTTCACAGAGTCCCAAACAGGATATTGTTCAAGCGCAGATTTGTTTTTAATCGAAAAAAGGAATTTGTTTTACTCTGAAACACCAAAAAAAAAAGTCGGGATTTTAGGCAAGATTGAGCCAAATGATTTAGAAAAAAAGGTTTTGGGGCAAAGAATGGATAGTTAAAATCATTTTCAAAGAGAAAAAAGTTTTTTTTTACATTAATTTTCTTTGAATCAATCTATAATCTATGCCGAAAATTGAAGATTTGGGTTATTAAATCTCTTCTAGAAACAACAGAAAGAAATTTGTCAAGCAATCTTGAGCTACACACTAATAATGCGTTAGTTTATCAGAATCAAGTTCTTCATTTTTCGTCATTGTACACTTGCCCTACCTAGGAACCAAATCATGTGACAGTCTGACTCGGTGAAGTCGTTCCGGACTATCTAACCGTCTATTGATACGTTATTTCAGAGCACGTAGCAAATATACAGATTTTGTTCTGAGAGCTAGGCGTCTTTCAGATAAGCCTCTCAGTCAAGGATACGTTTGTGATCCACTAACATAAGTTTTACGGTCGATACGGGAAACTCGTCATACAATATGATGTCCCATTGTCCAGAATGGTGGATGATATTCTCTCTTAGACTATTTGAACACAGATTTAACTTGCATTTTCCGAAATGGAAGTAACCGGATGTGATATTTCTGCTGATTGAAGCGACGGATTTTGCCTCCAAGCAGGAGATGCTGACTCTTCCTGGGCACCTGGTCTCACTCCTTTATTATGAGTTTTTCAAAGATTCTTTTCTGTGATGAAGGTATTTGTTTGTTTGCTTTGGTTCCTGTTTTATCCTGATTTTGTATGCCTTCGGTTTGTGATTTTCTGAATTACCTATTCCACTGTGTATTGGAATATGGCCATTGCCTATATTTGTCATCTACATGTATGTCGAACCTTGAATTCATAATGTAATGCTGATTATTTGCATAATCCCGTATATTTCTTCTTTTAAGTAAAAGTGTCATGAAAATGGAAAAGAACGCTACCTGTATGAGGTATTTTTGCGCCATCCGTAAAATGAATAAATTAAATTTCATACCTCTGCAATCTAAAACCAAACATTTTTGTCCAGGTAAGATCATGACCCCTTCCGATTTCTGAAGTCCTACATATCTGCAGTAATGTAGAGCAGACGCATATTCCTGTACGATGCTTATGTTATCTTGCGTAATTCCAGCCTGAAATAATCAAACATTATTTATGATTTTGGATAAAATGAATTAGATTAAGGTTCAATAAGATGTTTTGAGGTTTTGTTCTGGGGAATCGCAAATTGTGGTAATGCTAGGTCTCAGACACTGACGATTTTGCTTAAAATGAAGGATTATCTAAATAGATAGGGCTTTTATGGCAACGTTAACTCAATTGGTACAAGTGAGCATGTTCATACACGGGGCGAGCACACTCTTTGGCTTCATTGTTTAGATTGAGGATCACTGAAGAGGGTTAAGTACCCGAAACTTGCATGTCTAGTCCATGTTGTAATTTTGTTTATTCTTAGATGATGCTATTGAATTCGAAGACGTTCAACTTTCGAACCCTGGCTTGTTTAGATGTCCTGTTTGGCAATGTTGACAGCCATCAAGTCGCAATCCAGATGTTACTGATAATTGTAACTGATCATTATGGAAAGAGGGATCTCATATAACTATCGTGTGCATCAACTATCAAAGTTTTGTAAAATGAATATGGTGTAATGTTATATTAATCATTAAAAGAGTGCATGCATGCAATACACCGAGGAGACCGACTGCCATTCAGAGAGGACAAGTGGTCTTTTCTAACGAGGTGTGGGCCCCTCATGAAGTCGCGTTGCCACAGTCATTTCTTATGAATGCGCTGGTACATGGCTGCTGATTGGTGAAGTATCATTCACTCTTACCGTGCATCTGATCTCTGTCCTTCGCACTGATCTTCATATGGTAGATTTTTTTTTACTTCTGATCCTTTGCCTTAGTTCTGCTTTTGTATGTCATTGGTTAGATAATCTTTCGATTAACGATTTTGTACTATTTGATAGGGGTATGTTTTTCATAATTGTCATCATTCCGAGCGTCCGTCAGGTTACATAAGCCTAATGATAATAACTGCTGTATCAAGGCTTTTGACGTCTGACGCATTTCCGATGGACACACTGTCCAACCTTCACCCTTCTTTCCTTAATAATGTCATCATAAAAGGCATGATTCGTAGCAGAAAGTTTTCACCATTTTGTGAAAGCAGAAACGTTGAACTAATAGTTTCTTGGTGATTTGTAAATTACTGTGAAAATTCAGGACATTACTGTATATCCTCTAGATCGACGAAAGAGGTGAGATATGTCAATACTGTATGACGATAATATGACGACAGTACCGTGAAACATGTTGAATCCAATATAATCTGTTTTGTCATACATAATCGTATTCATGAATCTCTCCCTTAACATTTTTAACTTTTAGGTCGCAAAATGGTGCACCGTCTTTGTAAGGTTTGCTTTGTTGAGTATCAAATAATGAGGCTTAATTGTATTCTTATAATTTTCAATAAAGCCTACGCTAACGCAGAAATGTACGCCCGTCCTTCTTATTTTTTACATTACAAAAAAAAGTCAAATAACTCCTGAAACCAAATGGCCGATGCCTCTCCACATTCTGATCAAATTCTATAAACTTTATGAAAATCGATTGATGTAAATTTAAGCTATTCCGTTCCATGTGCCTATACTTTGCCCTTGGCTAATATGTATACGTAGAGCCCCAATTAAACATTTTGTCTTTTTTACTATTCTTCTTTTGTGAATTTTCACAATATAAAAAAATCTGTTTACAATAACTGTGTAAAGACACATTGGGAAAATAATAAAACCAAAGGCCACTTTTTTGCAACATTTTTATCATAGTGTGTTAATATAATGAAAATCCGTTGACGCATATTTCAGTTATTATGTTCCATGGGCCTATAGTTTGCTCTTGGTTTAACATGTAAGGAGAGCGCTGTAATTCAAAGGTACTTACTTTCGTTCAATTAAAAAAAAAATAATGGCAATGACGAGTTTGTTCGACTTAGAACTATTTCAAATTCAGTTTGTTCAAGCACGTACCCTCATAACGTTATTTCATTATTTCTTCTCAAGACATAATTAAGGGTCCCTAGAACATAGCTTGAGTCTACTCAAATGACATACATCGTTTACATTGTTTATTTTGTCATTTTTGTTTGGTCATTTTTTTTTAGACATTTCTTTCTTTGAGTTCGATCCGCGATCTCCTATACCGGCCTTCAATGACATATAATCTCTCAATGATGCAACAGAATTTAAAACTAGTTACATTTGTGTCAAAAAACGAACTTTCTTAATTAATAATATTAATATTCAAACATATCACCCAGAAATAATTTTTTTAAAGAAAAGATGGCCGTCCAAAGTCGGCGCCGGATGTACATTGGTCTCCCTTCTTTCATATGTTGTCATTATTTTTTTTTATGTTTCATTACGTCTGTTTTGATCGTCATCTAAATTCCTTTATGACGTCTGGCTTTGAATAATTTTGTATTTTAATAAATCCCATGCTTCGAGTTCACTCACTCCTCCCGGTCACCTCTAGCTTGCTAGGGTTCCATCGATCCTCTGTTTTGTGCTCTGTTGTGAGTGCTGTTGAGATTGTCTTCAGGATTTTTCTTTATGGCATTTGTCTTACACTTATGCCCTTGTAGTGTGGAGCTGTTAAAAAGGTTCAACGCGAGGGGTTTCGCAGTTAGTGTTTTAAATGTCTTTCCCTGACATGGTCGCCATAGTACTTTCTATATAAACATGACCTCAGCAAGTGTATGTTTTGTAGTTTTTGTTTTTAGTTTCGTGCGTTAATAGCGACTGCAGGTGCGGTTAGCCAAACATGGGATGTTTACTCCTTCCGGGCACATGGTCCTTCCTCTAGGTAGCTAGGGGGTCCGTCGATGCTCATTTTGGTGCTCTATTGTGAGTGATGTTGAGATTATCGTCAGGATCTTCTTTATGGCATATGTGTCTGATCAAAAAGAATTCTAATACGTTTTATTTGCAACGGATATTCTTTTGGGTAAATAGAATATCGGGGAAGTACCAATCGTTCTTCAGGACTGGTGCAAGTCTCATTAACAAAGCAATCGCAAACCACAAATTGAGGGTGGTATCCGGCAGGAGTGACTTTATTATCACTATTATCATTTGAAAACGTTACTACATATCAACTTTGATTTCGGAACTTTCGTCTACAAATACATATATCAAAAGCAATGAAAGTGCATCTAACATTTTAGGCAAGCATAACAGTGAACTGTCTTCATTCAATATCTCTATTTCTAAATTGGATCTCCCAACATTATATTGCATACCGAAACTGCACAAGTCTCCTTACAAATTTCGATTTATTGCTAATTCTAGTAACTGCTCCACTACAATTTTGTCTAGAAATCTGACGTCAGCACTTACTGCTATTAAAGAACATATAACTAGATATTGTGAAACGGTTCTAAACAGGAACGATGTAAATTTATTTTGGTCTATTAAGAATTCAGGGGATGTGATTGAAAAAATGAAATCTGGAAATTTCCAAGCCAATACGATTTCTTCATACGACTTCTCTAATATGTACACCACACTTCCTCATGACAAAATTAATGATCGATTATCTAATCTCATTAAATGGTGTTTTGATCGAGAGCGAAAAACTTACATTTGTACATCTGAATCGAAGGGTTTCTTTTCCTCGACAGACCACAAATCATACAAATCATGGACATGTAGTGACCTGTGTAATGCCTTGTCCTTCCTCTTGGACAATATTTATGTTAGATTTGGTGAGGATCTATACAAGCAGGTTGTAGGAAATCCTATGGGTACTAACTGTGCGCCTCTTGTTGCAGATTTATTTTTATACACTTATGAAAAGGAATTTATCCAAAATCTTCAAAAGCAAAGAAAATTTGATGAGCTGAAATGTTTCAATAATACTTCTAGGTATCTGGATGATATTCTAACCATTGACAATCCTGCTTTTGAATTATATAAGAATGAAATTTATCCACAAGAATTAACCCTTAACAAGGCAAACCTTTCAAATACAGAAACACCCTTTTTGGACCTAAATATCAAAATTGTAAACGGAAAGATTCAAACAAGTGTATATGACAAAAGGGATGATTTTGGATTCAACATTGTAAATTTCCCTTGGCTTGACGGTAATGTTCCAAGATTACCGTCATACGGCATTTACATATCACAGCTCATCCGGTACGCTAGAGCATGTACTGATATTTTGGATTTTCACAGTAGAAATTTACAAATTACCAAAAAACTTTTAGGTCAAGGTTTCCGCTTTCATAAACTAGTTAAGACTTTCTGGAAATTTTACAAAAATTACAGTCAACTTCTTTTAAAACTCGGATCTATACATGCAACAGAGTACATTACTATGGGTATTACACAACCTGTCTTTTATGGTGATATGATAAACAAAATAAAAAGGATCAAAGGTAGGCAGCATAACCATCGAAAATGCGTCAGAATCATCAAACGCCTTTTATACCGTGGGTATGATCCTAATGTCACCAGACGGACACTAGGCTTGGTACTTAACCAATCTACAGTCTTGTACAAGCGCATCCTTGAGACTTACACTCTGACTGACTGTGACGACGGGACTCCATGACGGGCCCTGTCCAAACCTCTTTAGAGAAGACAGGGCCCCGACCACCTGTCCTCTCTGAATGTCAGTCGGACTCCTCGGGTGATTACATGCATGAGCTCGCTACAGCCGGCAGAGCACGGACTGTATTACGCATGCCCTCTTTTTATATCCATTTACATATTCATCTGTGTTTATGGGGCCTCTGCGTTTCGCGGTCTTGTTTGTGTGATGTCATCTTACAGTGAGGAGGTTGTTTTACACCACAATTGTACGTTCTTCGAGAACTCCGGGTTATTGGAGAAGTGAGAGGGTTGTGCGCACGTAATCCAGGATAACCACACCATTTGCTACTTACGTGACAGATGGCAGTCTAAAGTCGGCACCGGTTATCCATTGGTCTCGTCGGTTTATGTGTCGTCTTTTGTGTTTGATGTTTACATGTCGTGTGTCTCTTTTCCGTCTCATGCTGTACTCGTCTTTTGTGTTTTTGCATCGGGTGTTTTGGTGTTTTACTGTTGATGCTGCAACGGGGTCTTGTTGGAGATCTCCTCCCTTCTTTTTATGCAATACCCATAGCGAATGCCAAATAGAAATGTGTCACATCAGGTAATGCACATATAGATGAAATGACGGTCAATTGGAAATATTGAACCCAAGAATGTCTTACTAGGCATTCTTAATAGATAAATATCGAAATATGCATTCTTATGCAAGATCTTTTTTAGCCTCAGTAACATCTTATGTCGTTCCCTTAAATAATCATATTAATAAGCACTTCAGCAGCTTACTGGCGAGTGAGATAAAAATTGCAAGGGGATTCGCATGCTTGTAACTACAGGTTTTACTATGACAGCATGCGTTCGTATGGTAACGTCTTTAAAACAAATGTTATCAAAGCAATAGAGTATTAGGGTATTGTTACCAGACTGATGGTTTGCAAAAGCTGACAGTATATCGGCGAATCCCTAAGCACCTCGTGTTAAAAATCAGTTTCTGATAAGGAATTAGCCGATACCCTGTCAGTCTTTGTACAACAAATGCACAGTAACACCTCAATGATAGGGATGCTTTTCTTTATTTGACTATACATAACATGTATTTGACATTTATAAAACCTGGTGAAATTGAAAAGAAAGAAGGGGATCTCCAACAACACCCGGTTGCTGCATCCATAGCAAAAAACAATGCAGACACGCACAGAAAAAGATTTAAAATGTACAAGGAACACCAAATTAAATAGAAACATCAAACACAACAAATGGCTGCACATTACCCATTGAGTACAATGAGAAGAACATTTAAGAAAAGGCAATTTCAACTGCAGAATGCTACATGATACACTGCTTAAAATATTTAGGGGAGCAAGGAATCTACTTTCATTGTTTACAGTTGCTTATTCTATGTTATCAACAAAGATGCATTTAGACATATTTAGTGGTCATTTCTTACTTACATTTGTCAGCATGGAATAGATGAACCGTTACAGATGCTTAGGCACTAGATAGCCTTGATGATTATAAAGAATATTTTGTTCTATGTACCATTATATTACAATGGAAAATGACTCCCTTGAATTTTTACACTTTTACACTTTTTACACTTAAACACTTTAGCAGTGTTTAATCAGTACATTGACGATTATCAGTTAACAATACAATTTGTTAAAATTTTACAAACGAATGATAATGATTAACCTTTTCTGCCGCTCTTCTTATGCATTGCACATGCACTGCTGATTGGTGACGTGATGTCAAAACCCAGTGAACATCTTCAACAGAAAGCCATTTGGTATCCACATTCAGAAAACGGTCTTTCAAGTAACGGTAAGCCTCGCTTAAAACTTCCTCAACATCCATAACCATACCATTGACATCCTTAAATGTCAAACCCCTTTGAAATATCTGAAAGATTAAGCTTTTATCAGAGCTAAAGAATGATTAATTGATTGAAAAAGATTTTCAGTGTTTTGATTATTGTTTTATCGATAGTTAACACTTTAGGGCAAATGATAAAGAAACCACTTTATGATACATGTACGATATCAATTCGATAATTCGATAAATTTGTTCCGGGAAGAACCGAAGAATATGTAGCAAGTTTAACCGTTTCGCTGCCAAAGTTAGTTGGCCAGGTTCCAAACTATTCTAGAAGTCGTAGAACATTAGTTGACTCGACGTCATAGTCAGGATGACGTCACAATAGTGACTCGGGTCGGTGGCAGGCCGCTATGTATCACTGGTGTTAAACCGATGATAGTAACTTTAGTTACTATCATCCGAAAATGGCGGACACAAAAACATGCAGAAACGATTTTTCCATTTTATTTCACTTCTTCTAGTGTATATAAACAATCTGAAGCGATGGAAATGTACATATACAAAGTATTATTATAGGGGAACCTTCAAAAATCTATTATCTGTCTATTTAGAGCAGAAAATAGGCAGCGAAATTTTTAGCCAAGACGATAGTAACGCAAATTCCTTATGATAGTAACTCAAAGCTCCTGAAAGTCATGAGATGATAGTAACGCACCCTCAAAAATGCAGAAGGGACATTTTAACAAGTACGTACTAAGAATCAGGCATGCAAAATGTTTCCTTTTTACGTTAATTCACTTTAATGACTGCCACAGATTATTCTGCAGTAGAAAACGACCTTTTAAAGCCACTAACCTTGATCCACCACTGGGATATCACCATGTACACGTAGTCAATACTGCAAATGCAGATACATCTTTATTTATCCAAGGTTGCTCAAAGTTGTTTACAGTAAACACGCCTCATATGGTCACCAATTTGGATTTATATGAAGCATGCATACTCAGATGAATATTAAGCATTGAAATTCTTCAGTTTTCATAATACCTGCGCTCCTTGACCATGTAAAACTACACAAATAAATGATGAATAATCGATATAATCCCACCAAACGAACTTTTCTTTCATACGGAAATTTAAGTGGTTTTATATTTGTTAGGTTTTAAACGGACAATCAGTGTCTTATGTTTCCGGAAGAAGACATAGTTGATACATGTATATTGATAAATTTGTTATTTCTTTTTTATTCACTATGTAATAAGCGCTGTTTAAAGCCATTCATTTTAGAATTTCGGAAAGTATCAGTTTTTTTAAACTGTTCTTTGTTATCAAGGATTTATTTTAACTTTACACACCCAACTGTGGCCGGCAAAATAGACAATCAGATGAGGCCACAGTCTGACAGAAGTATAGAATAAAAGAATCTATCACGTCGTTGAGACTGAGACAGGGGAATCTCATCCGAGTGCTAAAGATTTGCAATCTACGACGAGGCTTGCCGAGTCGTGGATGTAGCAAATCTTTTGCACGAGGATGAGATTCCCCCGTCTCAGTCGTAACGTCGTGATTGATTATTTTTCTCACTCACCTCATTTTATCATCACTTTAATGTTTTTTTTAAAGCTAGAATCAATACCAAAACCTACACAAATCTAACGATGACGTGACGTTACTTTTTATGACGTCATAATAGGAGTCACGTGGAGTGCGAGACAAGGAAATCTCAAACTGCTACGTCTACGTTTTTTCTTTTGTCTCACGACGTAAGTGAGTGAGAAATAGTATTTATACACCGAAACTCATTTACGGAGTGAACCCTTTATAACTCCACTCCAAAAAAGACCTGAAATAAATATAGTTCTTTCGTTTTAAAATGATAGTCAATATTCATTTTTTAAAATAACCGACTTTACTACATCTTTATCGTTTGAGACATATTAAATGATTTTTGTTTTGTTTGTTTGTTTGTTTGTTTGTTTGTTTTTGTTTTGTTTTGTTTTGTTTTGTTTTGTTTTTTTTGTTTTTTTTTTTTTTCGTTTTCTTTTACAGTAAGCTGACAGATGAGTGAGATGAAATGAGAGAGGGAGATATCATTTCCCTCTTGGTTAGCACTGAATCGTTTGTCATTTTAAAGACATGGTACATGTATATTTGTAGCTATCTAAGAAGAGTATATTTTCTTACAAAGGGATTTAAATTATATAGAATTTTTTTTGTGCAATGTTTGTTGGGGAAAAAATTAATTAGTTACATTCCCTAGATAGGCAAAATACAATCCTGTATTCGCCGATATACGCAAGTAAATCATCTTAATCTCCTATAGGACTGAAATAAGATACTAGTATATGTATTAATTAAACTTGAAAATTTTCGGTTCGCCGCGCTTCCAGTTTTCAAAAATTGACAGGAAATTGAACACAATTTTGAATTTTAAAATATTGAGCATTCAGTTTCCCTTTAGAAAAAGTCTGGATCCGCTTATGTTTGATGTCTCGATACCTGTATAGCAGTGATAAATAGAATACACGTATAATTGAAACTTCAGTCCCCTTCCCCCTCCACCACCCACCCCCCCCCCCCACCCCCACCCCCGAATTTTATTTAGAAGTCATCAAAATCGTTGATTACTCCAATACAATGGGTTCAATTGGGATTTTAAATTTAATCTTATTACATGTAACATGTACTAGTATATCACGAAGTCAGAATAAGAGGAGGGCATGAGATATCCTAGCCATCATCTAAATCTCTGCAATCACGCGTTACTTTGAAACAAAATTCTGCTAAAATTACAGATTTCTCATGAATGATTATTTTGTCTACTGCCCTTATCTGTTTAAAATCTCTCAAAATGATTAGTTATTATCTATTTGTGTTCTTCTCTTACACAATGTATGACTGTAGCATTTGCGACGTATATGGCGGGAAGAATAAACATCAGTTTTGCTGCATGACGTCAACAAATCTCGTAACGTCGTAACATACATGAATTCAATTTTAACAATTTCTTTGTTGAAAGGCAATGTTCGAAAAGTATTGTATAATTCATATATAACTGAAACTTCAAAGAATGAACAACGACATAATAGATCAGAATTTTAAAATAAAGTGTTTTACGATTTACATGTAGATGCCATGTAGCTAAATTCAGGCTTTTGAACCAAATGAATCCATTAATTCTATCACAAAAGGCGATTTTCAACATTGCTGCTCATCGAGTTACTATCATTTTCATTTCCAGTTACTATCATCATGCGTTGTCAGGCATTTTTGCGTTACTATCATCATCGATGACTTTTTGATCTGGCATTTTCTCGAATATAACGTTGAAACAATAAACTCTAATGGTATAATTTGAATGTTATTTCGATTCTCTTCAAATTGGCCGCTTCAACTTTTTGTTATACATCGCATAAAAGACAAAATTTGGAAAAAATCGGTTCTGCCTATTTTTGCGTCCGCCATCTTGGGATGATAGTAACTAAAGTTACTATCATCGGTTTAACACCAGTGATGTATGGAGACGCTGCATATTGTATGTCTACAGGGCTTGCTATCTTGAATAATGCAGTCATTCAATGATTGCTTTAGTGTTTATTGAGAGCGTCAAGGCGAAATTTGATAGAAATGCCTGTTTTTCAAACATGTTCATTTCAATGATTGATAATTATAGAATATTGACCCTCCATACGATTTTATTTTCACATTCCTTGCCCTTGGAAAGTATGAACATGCATGCATGTAAAGGAAAGTAAAGGGTCCTGGCAATATTATTTTCTGACAGTCTCAGGTTTGAAATATCTCATTGTAAGTTTGCTGTTATCTGTCATCTGTCTGTAGATATATTCATACATACATTTTTATTTTATTTATTTCTTTTCTCTCTACTGTATCATTTTTTGCCATCGAATATTACTTTGAGGTGTACATGTGTATGTTTGGTTTTTATTCAAATCTGTTTTATCCGGCGTGGTGCGTACACATTCTTTTCAGCAGTATAGTAAACAGCAATAAATAGATAGATAAATGAATAAATATATAAATAATATGAGAATATATAGGAATATATAGGTAGTCTCGTCGTCACGTGTACCCTTTTGTGCACGCCTTTTTTTATTTTCTTTCTTTCTTTTTTTTTGTTTGCAAGTGACATGCATTAGCCCTTGATTGTATTATGCCGACATTTTGAATATATGTTTTCTATCGCATATCAATATATGTGTAAATATGTTTATCGGGACTCATTTGAAAGGAAAATAAAGACTTCATTTATATAATTATTGAAAATATTTATTGAACGGCGTAATTCAAGAAATAAATGAATGAAATACACAAAGTTTGGATAGAATTATAACAAAACTACATCAACTTCAATAAACAATAATTTCGATTATAGATCTGATAAGATAGTATCGCTGATGAAAAGGAATGAAATATTTCCCAGATAACCAGCTTATCTATATCTATTAAGTAGTATAGATTCTCGATAAAAGGTCAGACAGAACTATCATGTATATATTGCTATTATTCTGTAATTTTTTTTACCCTGGACAGAGACGTTGTTACTTTTCATCTTGAATTTTCATTTGGCTCAATCC
This sequence comes from Pinctada fucata, assembly GCA_028142955.1. Taxonomy (NCBI): domain Eukaryota; kingdom Metazoa; phylum Mollusca; class Bivalvia; order Pterioida; family Pteriidae; genus Pinctada; species Pinctada fucata. The sequence goes on along the minus strand of AP027111.1, from coordinate 44,577,472 downwards.
CTTATATATATGTTCAATTTTCTGAATTCACAAAGTGCGACAAGAAATTATAGATACAGTGTGTTTCAATAAAGAATCTTCTAATAATCATGATAATGTGTACCCTTTTTTCATGACTGTCCCGTCTCTTCTTTTTGTTGTTTGTTGTAGGAATTTGAATAATAATGATAATCTTTTGAAAGATAATTGAACAACAAGTGCCATGCTCCCGTTACAGCTATCGTTTGTCTGTAGACTAAATCCAAACAAAGTCCAAGACAAAAGGTCTTTGCAAACTTGTTAACTAAACAAAGGCCTTGTCACCATGGATGTACATGACATTGTATACATTTGAAATATGAATCCAAATCACACCGTTCAAACGGTATGCTCAATGCTAAAAAAAAAAAAAAATCGGACGGACAATCAGACAGCCAGACAGCCGTCAGGTACATGCCCCGATCTATCATCACTCATAAAGATTACACAAATAAAAAATGCACTGTTTATACATATCATTGTCCATCTAGAAATATTCTCCGACTCTATAGACACAACATCACTGTTCAATACACCTGTGCGTGGAGAGGCAGGAACGATGTAGTCCTCGAAAACACACAGAACAGAACACTGATACCTACTCCTTCTCCTAACGCCCCTTCTACGGTCTGAGCACTCTGAACAGTCTTTGTATCTTCCACCTAAAGTAAGACGAAGATCGTGATACATGTATTTGTCGCAAAATGATAAGTCGATCAATTCAGATATGTTCAAATTTATGATACATATAAGATATTATTGTTCTCAGAACTTATATAGTGGTGAATTCGTCGATAGGTGAAATTATAGAAAAAAGAATTCATTTTGTAATGCATGTATAATAAATTAATGAATTATAATTTGGCATGTGATAAAAATAGCGTTTTAAAATATTACTTTTTGAGAATAATACAAAAAAAAAAATAATTATAATGAAACAAAAAGAGAGTTTTAATTGTTGTAAATATAATCTTATAAAAAAAGTAGTTTTCGGCTTCACATCATGTAATTTCGGTCAATAAATAAGCGGCAACAATGCAGGATTACAATAGCGTAAAGCTGATGTCATCTATTGACGAAAATTAAAGAATGGAATATATTGAAAGTTATATAGATTTCATTCCAACTATTCCCGATACCCTTTTAACTTTGGATACGAGATATTCCTTTCAAGCAAACATTGTAGTCCCATTTTTACCATTAAGTCCATGTCTGTCTAAAGTATATATGAAATTAATCTAGGGTTCGCCGAGTTACAAAGAAATCAACATCACACCATGGAATTGGACCTTGCGCTAGTAAGGACACCCTGTGTATTTTTTTATTTAGTGTAGTGCTTTACAGAGTTACGTCGCTTGGAGAGTTACGCGCTATAGGTGTCGCCACTCCCTTTCAAAAGTAACAGTATGATAGAAACGGGCATTATTAGGTAAATATTACGTTTAATTCATTGTATTTTCGTTTTGTACGGATATTTATGTTTACCTGGAAGCCTAACAACTGTAGAATTCCTTGTCCTTCCATGGTGTATACGTCCTTGTGAAAATGTATAAGTTCTCCTGAACCTCTGGTTGTCAAGTTGACCACTTCCAAGTTCCTCGATTACCTCTTGGCAGAATTTTAATCGGCTTTTAATATGGGAGTCATTGATGTTTTTGGTGTACAGGATATAAGCATTCAATAGCATTCGTCTAAATATGTTTATTGCAAGTTTCTTCCACACCTTAGAGGATTTTCGCATGTCGTTATAGAAATGCATTTGCATATCATTACTATCTACGGCACCCATTCCTTCGTTGTAGGATTTTACTATTTTTGGTTTTTCTTGAACATCACAGGCATTCACATAGGTTGAAAGAAGTCTGACTGGTTTTCTCCCCGGAGCACTTTTATGTGCAGCGGTTAGTATCCTGCCTTGGCGCATATATATAGATTGATGGACATTTAGTCTAGCATTTTTAATGTTTTGTCGAAGTGTACCAGTGACATAGGTTCTCAATGGCAGGAGTCTTCTGGCCAAGTCTAAACTGCAAAAAAAAAAAAAAAAAAAAAAAAAAAAAACTATCAACGAAGACATGGTACCCTTTCCAAAGCATATTGCATCGTTTCAGTAGGTCCATGACGACTTGCGTACCTTGCAGTGTGCCTCTAGGCACTGGACTGTAGTTTCTGCCAAGATAGCATTTCATATCCAGGTGGCACTTTCGGCTAGGACCCAAAATTTGACGCCAAACTTCGCTGCTTTGGATGGTATGTATTGCAACATTGCAGTTCGTCCTCGCGTTGCAATCAAACTTTCATCTACAGCAACTTCCTTATCGGGAACATCATAATGTTTACACATTCTATTGAAAAAGTCCAAGAGTGGTCTTAGTTTTCCATCTGGTCTGAAAAAAAATGTATATATAAGTTGAAAAAAAGTCAAATAGATGAGCTGTTGTTTTATTTTGAGAATCAACTTCTATTCAATTGTCAAATAGAAAATATGCTATAAAGGTTTTGATCAATTTTGTAAACTGTATAAAGATAATCTAAGAACAAGAGGCCCAGGTACTACATCGCTCGTTTGAGAACTCCAAAATTTTTAGAGTGAATGTAATTTATACAAATTGAATGCATGCTTATATTGAGCCATATGAAAAATTACATAAAAGCATTTTCAATTGAGTTAAGGAGAAAAATATTACAATGGATGGCAAATTAACCCCCTCCCCCCTTTTTGCCTCCGTTTACATATTCATCCATTCTATTGTACCTGTAATGTGGACTTCTTCTTCCAGGAGTGGTTCTGTTGTTTGACAAATGAAAAAATTTGAGGATTAGTTGAAATCTGTTTCTGGGGAACATCCTTTTAAACCATGGTGTTCCTTGACTTTTGTTCTTTGAATTCCAATACTCTGCTATGGTGGATTTCTTTATTAGACCCATATTTAGCACTACTGCAATAAACCCTTTCATTTCCTCCAATGTCACAGGTTTCCACGACCACACTCTCGAGTGGCGGCGAAAATAACTACTCCTCACGATCATCCTAGCATATCTGTTTTAGAAGAATAGAAAAATAAACTCGGTCATATATTTTCATTTTGGTGTGTTTTATTTTGAATAATTGATTCGTTTAGCTCACCTGAGCTACATGTAGTATTATCACAGCAAAGCCGTCCGTTGTAGATCTGTCCGGTGTTCATCGTCAGCCGTAAGTCTTTCTTAAAATATTTAAAATATGTAAGACATTTCTCAACAGAATTTAACGAAACTTGTCAGGAAATAAGTACTCAAGATCCTTTACAAAGTTTGTGGATTTTTTTCCGATCGTTAAAAAAATATGGCCTCCAAGGACTGTGATCGGCTAACGCATTTCCGACATCTCCTCTATCATAGCTTCACAGAATTTTACATAAGTGCTCACAAGGTCCTTTGCAAAGTTCGTTTTTTTTTTCTGACCGACTGATCGACAAACAGGGATCTGATTGACTGAAGCATTTTCAACTTCTCCTCCGTAACTGCTGCACAGAATTTCACGGAACCATCTTGAGCAAACAATTTGTGAACAGACCTTTCAGAGATGTTGTCCTCTGGGGCCTCTTGTTTACGTCTTTTTAGAGTAGATGAATATATTATTTATAAATACAAACTGATGCACCAGGTCCAAAATGTGCTTATATATCTACTCTTTGCGAGTTCCATTTATATTGGTTATATCAGTTTATGGTAAAACGAAACATTGTCATTTTATTAACTTTCTGAAGTAATATTTAGCCAATATATTTTTCTCTGGGTGTTTATGTATAAGTTTATTCTCTTTATTATATGCCTTGAATCGATTGTCAGTCAGTCATAAACCTAGTACCCGATGTCTTCAGAAGTGCAAGCTCAGGTACTAGGCTAAGTCAGTCATATGCCCGCTATCTCACGGACCAGCCAATATCTTTAAGTTATCTTTCTTTCTTAGCGTAATCCTCTGTCTTTTTCAGTCATACATTATTTTTACCTAAATTCCTATCATGCATATATTTTTTTTTTCAAAAAATTATATTATATTATAAAGAATATATTTATGTTAACGATTCATATAGTTATTTAATGTAGAAATATGAATTAACTAGGTAAAATTGCAGTTTGATATTTTGTAATGTTATAAGTAACCTAATAATTTATTTGACTTAGGCGTATAATAACTTGTTTAGTTCTTAGTTTACATGTAGGTAGTATAGGTAATAACGGTCAATGAGTTCTAGATCTTTCAAACGCTTCGATCGCGAATGCGATCATAAACTTTGAAGCAGGGTGTTACAAAGGACTTTCTCAAAGAATCTTCGTAATATAACTGTGAACAGTTACTATAGATGTAGCTTGAAATAAGATCTTATGTCACATGAATAAATGCACTTTGCTGTGTGTTGTATACAAAGAAAGCTTTAGCGGAGCCAGAAAAACGTATGTTTGTACCGTAAAACCAGCATTTACCATCCGCAAACATAACGTCAAGTAATCTGATATGACCATAATTTGAAACTCTGAAATATTCTCATCTGGGACATTATGGACGCTTTGAATCATGCAGTTAAGCGTTACAATTGTTCCGTCAAGGTTCAGTACAACATACTATGCGAAACGTTGACCTAAATCGTTTAACTTAAAACCGACTAAATTCATGTCAAAATGACTTTTGGAGAAAAATATGGCGATAACGATGGTTACATTGGCAAATTAGCGTTGTGATATGGAACAAAAATAGTTGATGAAGCGTATGCATGTGTATTATACTGACTCAAAGTGAAGTTACGTTGATGTTAACGGAAATTGTCCAAGCGAACTCAGCGTCGGAAACAGATAAACCAGTCTATATTTTTATGCCCCCATAATCGGAGATTCGGGGGCATATAGTTTTTGGTCTGTCCGTCCGTCTGTCTGTTTATCTGTTTGTCCACAAAAACGTCATCCTTTGTCATAACTTTTGAATGGTAAGTGATAGGGCTTATATATTTCACATGTGTATTCCTTGTGACAAGACCTTTCCATGGATACATTGTCCCAAAATTTTTAACCTCGACCTTGGAGTTTGACATACTTTTGAAAAACTTTTACCTTGACCATAACTTTTGATTGGTAGGTGATAGGGCTTTCATATCTCACATGTGTATTCCTTGTGACAAGACATTTCCATGGATACCAAAATTTTTGACCTTGGGACCTTGACCTTGGAGTTTGAACTTCTTTTAAAAAAACTTTAACGTTGGCCATAACTTTTGAATGGTAACTGATAGGGCTTTCATATTTCACATGTGTATTCCTTGTGACAAGACCTTTCCATGGATACCAATATTTTTGACCTTGTGACCTTGACCTTAGAGTTTGACCTTCTTTCGAAAATCTCAACTTTAGCCATAACTTTTGTATGCAAAGTGATAGGGTTTTTATATTTCACATATAGATTTATTGTGGCAAGACCTTTCCATGGATACCAAATTTGACTTTGACCTCAAAATGTGAGCTACCTCTTAGCTGTTTTCCCAAAAAAGATGCCAACGGGGGCATTCGTGTCTCACAAACACATGTTTTTTCTTTAGTAACTAAAACTTAGCCGTCTATAGACAAGGATTTTTCGGCATTCGAAAAATGCGGACCAAATTCGGAAAAAAGCGGTCGGTTACAAGGGCGTGACGTCCTCGCTGCATTTTGCCGACATCGCGTCATGGGTAATTTCCTTTTCCGCTTGTGTTCCTGAATGCTACTAAATAGGCAATTACTAAAAGACGGAATGACGGAACAACGGAACGACGGAACAGACTAAAAAACGGAACACATGCATACGGAATGTTCCGCAAGTTGTTCCGTGTTTTGAAAACTAACTAATTAAATAAAAGAAGACATGTGCTGTTGTTTGTTTTATGTTGTATCATGATGGATTTATTTATATTTGATACTGCATTCATGGCAATAAACATTGTCCATGGCGGTTGCTTGGTCGTCTGTCATACCAAGACATTGAGGATGGAAGTAGCCATCGCACCCATCACACATTACATATAATGTGTGTGTTTCAGGTAGTTTACAGTAACAATGTAACTGAACAACAATTTCCTGTTTCACTGGATTTTTTTTACTTTCCTTTGTCCAATCGTTGGAAACATAGTCAGAGATTTACGTTCCAGGCAAAGGAATAGATGAGACCTCATTTTTCGCCTGTCATATCTCATCTTTGTTGGATCATGGCCTGATGCAATAGTTACAAGATTTGCTATTGCATACAGACCACAATCATAGCCGTTTTTCTGTGGAAAAACATCCATCATATGTATTTTAAGTTCCATTGATGGTGGCTGTACAAGGGTGGCTATGCACTGAAGTTCAATTGACGGAACATCGGAAAAAGAGGAGTCGCAAATATTGACTGTTCCGGGTGTACAGCCAATATTAGATACTGTTAGCCAATGTGTTCCGCCATTTGTTGGGTTTCTATTGACGTTTTTTTTTCATCTGTTCCGCGTCCGTACATATTCCGGGTTTTTATATTATAATATACGGGACATTCTGTTCCGTTTTTTAGTTTGTTCCGTCGTTCCGTTATTCCGCCATTCCGTCTTTTAGTAACCTCCTACCAAATATGTCAAAAACATCCCATTCAAGCATTTATCTTATACTAATTCATTCAAATTTGCCACGTCACGTCGTTTTGGGGCATCTCGGATAAAAGCTTATCTAATACAAGAAATCAGTGTTGTACTCTTGCACACAACAGACTAAACACAATATTTTCTTCCACCAAATAATGTTTTTCCGTAAAAGTCTTCTAAACTCTGCAGAAAAATGACGAAAACTTCAATTGAAAATCCATGGCGTAATACGCACGCTCGAAAATGTCAAAAAGCGTGCGATCGCAAATTGAGCGGAACGATAATGATTTATAAGAAGCCAAGTATGCAATTATGTCATAACTATACTGAAATATAAGTTGAGAACAAAAGAACTTTTTTCTTCTTTCATTTCTCATTTTTATCCGAATTTTTGGATATCAATGTTTCTTTTTTCCATTAGTACTGAGTAGTATAGATAAAGGGATAGATCTAAGTATAATTATTTATGTTACTGAATTGTATAATTATACATATACATATACGTGTATTTTTGCATAAGTGCAGCCATATATCCAAGCGCGGATCAAATTGGAATCAAAATACATGCAACTGAAACGATCGATGGACATAAATACTCACCTGTTTGTTTCCAGTACAATATGCCGCAAGAGATTCATTGAGAAGAACAACTGAAAATATTGTAGAGGGCTTGATTGTGGTGGCGGCATATTCCGTGGTCCTGGATTTTCCGTAAAAATAGGTCTTTGTGGTGGTTCCGGGGGCAGCACTCGCACCCATATGCCGGCCATTGCTCTGCGATAACTGTGACGTAATATCCAGCCCATATGACGTCATTTTACGTCGCTAAATTTTCGCGGACTTTTACCAATAAAATTTAATTTTTTTATATATATTCAAGTAGATTTATTCTGTAAACATGTATTACAATTGATTTTCAAAGATAAATAAGAAAAATTAATCATTTTTTCTAGACTAAATATCGGTTTATATGGAAATTATTCAACGGAAATGCATAAATTAAAGGCAATATTTATGTGGCCCAAAAGTGACCATTTGGCACATGCCTGGTTAAAGGCGATCCCTTGATAGTCATACACAGCAAAAATGTCCACACATGCAAAATATGTGTTTGGTATCACACGTGTTTAACATATGTACATGTGTATTATATGTGTAAATTCACACGTGTGGATATACACATATAATTCATATGTATTTTTTACATGTTAAACATATAGAATATACTTATGAAAAAATATGTAAGAATTCACAAGTGTTATAGAAATGTTTTGTGCTACAAATATATATATATGTAACACATATATAGAAAGTTTCAGAAATTATTCATACTTTATTTCCCAACACGTTTTCGCCACTCGAACTCTTCAGTGGAAATGTTATGATTATAACGGCAAACATATCATGACGTTATAGTGAACAATATGACAATGTAATGGCGCTAAATGACGTTACATAAATACGTTACGTTCTCTTTAGCAGTAAGAAAGTAAACATTGAAATATTCAAGAATATTGATATAAAGAATGTCTGACTGTTCAATTCTAATACAAAAAAAAATAAAATAAAATAAAAAAAAAAAATAAATAAATAAAAAAAAAAAAAAAAGAAATTTCTGAAACTTTCTATATATTTCACATTTCTGAAACTTTCTATATATTTCACATTTCTGAAACTTTCTATATATTTCATAAAGTATGAATCATTTCTGAAACTTTCTATATATTTCATAAAGTATGAATCATTTCTGAAACTTTCTATATATTTCATAAAGTATGAATCATTTCTGACACTTTCTATATATTTCATAAAGTATGAATCATTTCTGAAACTTTCTATATATTTCATAAAGTATGAATCATTTCTGAAACTTTCTATATATTTCAACTATTCCGACAGGACTTGAACTTTATACTATGTAACACACACACATATATATATATATATATATATATATATATATATATATATATATATATATATATATATATGTAAAAGCACAAAAAAAGGTACAAGCGACCACGACACTAAACGTGTTTAAACCCAGCGGAAGGGACAGTACATCCCTTGAGCCCTCTGGATACACGAATATGTACTTGTATCCAGACGGAACAAGGGACAGTACGTCCCTCATTCCGACAAGGGACAGTACGTCCCTCATTCCGTTTGGACACAAGTACATAAAAAAAACATACACACACTCTCATGCTAGTCAGAACCTGTACTGTACTAAAGCTCGAAAGGCTATAACTAGTAGCCAGGTAGATAATATTCTCAATTCATGAACCTATAGAAGTCTTGGACGTGTTTCTATCGATTCGTCCTTCCAGACTTTTTGGCAGCGGGTGTTGCATGCAAACAGGAGACGCTGACTCTACCTAGGCACCTGGTCTCGCCCCTCGCGGGGTCTGCTTTGGTTCATGAATTGAGAATATTACCTACCTGGCTACTAGTTATAGCCTTTCGAGCTTTAGTACAGTACAGGTTCTGACTAGCATGAGAGTGTGTGTATGTTTTTTTATGTACTTGTGTCCAAACGGAATGAGGGACGTACTGTCCCTTGTTCCGTCTGGATACAAGTACATATTCGTGTATCCAGAGGGCTCAAGGGATGTACTGTCCCTTCCGCTGGGTTTAAACACGTTTAGTGTCGTGGTCGCTTGTACCTTTTTTTGTGCTTTAAATCTTTTTTTTTCCAAGCGACGTGCATTCGCCCTTTGTTGGGCTGATCCGACATTGTCTGAATAGTGAACGTGGTTGTTTTCACCTTTTTTGTGCTATCTATATATATATATATATATATATATAAAGCACAGGAAAAAAATAAACAACAACGTTAAGTATTCAGAAAATGTCGGATCGGCCCAAAGGCTAATGCATGTCTCTCGCAGAAAAAAGATATAAAGAGCACAAAAGTGGTGCGAGAGACTCACGACATTAAATTAATTTACCTCAAATTTTCAGAGCACCTCGGCTCCTTCTTCAGGAGACACTCAGAACATACATTCAGAAAAAAAAAATGAAAAAGGAAAAGAAAAAAAAATGATGAAAAAAAGACAAAGAAAAATAATGGTGTTATGTGGCTATGCTCTGGAAGGCATGTCTTAAAACCATGGCAGTCAAAAAGTGAAGAGGGACGTTACAATGTAAGGCAGACAAATAAAAGGGGACGTGAAAACCATCCATTCTACTTAGACATGATCGCTAAGAAAGGAATCATAGAGTAAAACGAGGGAATGAATGGCAGGAAAAAATGAATGAAATTAGACCGCCATCTAGCGGATAAACGGTATTACTACGAACATGGAATATTTATTGAAATTATCTAAGTTCCTAAAGAAAAATAACGGATACTGGAGAAAAATGGGCAAATAAAAGGTGAGATGAAATGAAAAATACATACAACACCTTTAAAAGTAAGAAAAACAAGGCAAACACCCCCCAATAAAACATACATCCATACTGTAGCAAAGTGACCGGTGAACTGTACACGCGTGAGTCGGTATGAATAGAAAGTGGTATGACAAAAGGGGCGCTTAAAGGGGCAACCGAAAATAGGGAAAAATATATGGTTTTGGGACGAAGTCAGGCGCTCGTTCACAGTTTCGTCAATTGACCTCCGTATCCAAACGGAAGAAATAGGGCGTGTTACAAAAAAGTACCCGTGAGGGAAGATCAAGCAGAACCTATCTCATAAACATAGTAAGTAAGGACTCTGAAATAAAGGCCTAGTACAAAAATCGAATTTAGTATTTTCTACTCATATGAAGAGTGTCAGAGCGCTTATTCAAGCCGTCTGGTTCAATGGTTTTCAGAGTATACTGCCAAAAGTTTTCCTTGGCTACTCTCTGGTCTATAGTCCAACTTACATTATGGTCTATGGGTACAACTTCCATGTCCTCCCAGGAGTGGTTATCCTGATTAAAGTGTTGGGCAACCGGTAGGTTCATTTTTCCGGTGGTAATGGATGACCTGTGGTTATTGATTCTCATGTTCAGGCCATCCTCAGTCTCACCGATGTACTGTTTCTGGCAAACTCTGCATGTTATCAGGTAGACCACATTTCTAGACTTGCAAGAAACATTTGTCAAGATTTTATATTCATGTCCGGTATTAGTACTTTTGAAGGTAGAAGTGGTCTGTGATCTCGGGCACAATTTGCATCTTTTGTTAGTACAAGTCGAAAAAGAGCCAACCGGCTTAGGGTTATCTAACCTGGACCTCACTAAATGGTCTTTGATGCTTCTTGGTTTCCTATACGAGACCAAGGGGGGAGAAGGAATGATTTTTTTCATCCTCTTGGATTGGTGGAGAGTAGACAGGTTATCTTTCAGGATCGCTGAAATGCCTAATAATGTCGGGTGAAAGGTCGTAACAAAAGGGATCCTAGACCCTAAACTTTTGGGTTTGTACTGGAGAAGGTCCTGTCTGTCAATCCTTTGAACCGCCGATATAGATTCATGTACAGACTTAGCATTGTAGCCACGGTGACACAGAGAGTAGCCAAGGAAAACTTTTGGCAGTATACTCTGAAAACCATTGAACCAGACGGCTTGAATAAGCGCTCTGACACTCTTCATATGAGTAGAAAATACTAAATTCGATTTTTGTACTAGGCCTTTATTTCAGAGTCCTTACTTACTATGTTTATGAGATAGGTTCTGCTTGATCTTCCCTCACGGGTACTTTTTTGTAACACGCCCTATTTCTTCCGTTTGGATACGGAGGTCAATTGACGAAACTGTGAACGAGCGCCTGACTTCGTCCCAAAACCATATATTTTTCCCTATTTTCGGTTGCCCCTTTAAGCGCCCCTTTTGTCATACCACTTTCTATTCATACCGACTCACGCGTGTACAGTTCACCGGTCACTTTGCTACAGTATGGATGTATGTTTTATTGGGGGGTGTTTGCCTTGTTTTTCTTACTTTTAAAGGTGTTGTATGTATTTTTCATTTCATCTCACCTTTTATTTGCCCATTTTTCTCCAGTATCCGTTATTTTTCTTTAGGAACTTAGATAATTTCAATAAATATTCCATGTTCGTAGTAATACCGTTTATCCGCTAGATGGCGGTCTAATTTCATTCATTTTTTCCTGCCATTCATTCCCTCGTTTTACTCTATGATTCCTTTCTTAGCGATCATGTCTAAGTAGAATGGATGGTTTTCACGTCCCCTTTTATTTGTCTGCCTTACATTGTAACGTCCCTCTTCACTTTTTGACTGCCATGGTTTTAAGACATGCCTTCCAGAGCATAGCCACATAACACCATTATTTTTCTTTGTCTTTTTTTCATCATTTTTTTTTCTTTTCCTTTTTCATTTTTTTTTTCTGAATGTATGTTCTGAGTGTCTCCTGAAGAAGGAGCCGAGGTGCTCTGAAAATTTGAGGTAAATTAATTTAATGTCGTGAGTCTCTCGCACCACTTTTGTGCTCTTTATATATATATATATATATATATATATGTTATACATATGTATGGGATTATATGTGTAATACAATGTATTTTGCATATGCAAAACATGTTTATTGATGTACATATAAAATATATAAATATAATAGTACATATGGTTAATATATGTTAAATTCAAGCGTAAATGTTAAACTGTGTTCCTCATGTGTGGATATTTACTTTGTTATTCAAAATTTTCTAATTCAAAACATACTTTGCAGTTGTGCATAAATGCAAGTATACTATGAAGTATAAGATGCTAATTGATTAATATAAGTATCAAGTGCACAGATTTTGAATCAATTTTTAAAATTACATTTACAAGAATATATATTTTTATCTTGGAAGCTGTACGTAAGAGAATATGTTCAGGAAAACGAGCGGGCCTCGTTTTCTTGTATATACATTTCTATTCTTATTAAAGAGACCTGAAATACTTTGAGGATTAAGTATCTGAAACGTGCATGTCTGGTCTATGCTGGAAATTTATCTGGCCTTAAATGATGCAATTGAATCTGAAGACGTTCAACATTTATATATCTATTGGCAATGTATGGCCGCGGCGGATATGACAAACTTATGAATTGATTTTATGACAAATTATGAATCATATATGTATGAAATATTAAATATGATTTATGCAAACGACTTTGAATATAACTAATTTAACTTAATATAATCATAAATTGTAAGTTATATTATTTTAAATTACACATAAAATCAAATGTCTCGTAACACATATGAGGTCATTGTTGAAATCATGTTTTCGCTAGTAGAATGCCGTGCATGATGAAATCTATCATCGAACCAGAAAATTCAAATCCAAGACAATTGACATCGTGTTCACAGCATCGTCGGTGAAAGCCTTGCGAACTGGAACGTAATGTACAAAACGTAATATATCTTGCATGATAATCCACATGTAGAATATATATTGAATGGTTTTAACGCTATCAGGTTCACAATACTGCCGATGAAAACCCTGCTAGCTGGAACCCGATGCACGAGAAAGTACATGTATTTTCAGGATAGACGAAATCTTGCTTTTTTGTCCTTCACTTCGTTCTAATCTGGTTCAACGGCTGTTCCAATTTTAAGTGGACATCTATTAGGGATTGGATCCAATGGGGTGCTTCCATCTATAAGGATATGTGATATACGGGTCTTCAGAACAACCATGGCGTCGACCAAGCTCACTTCAAGGGAAGTCAATGCATCGAATATGGACAGTTTCGTAGCCAAAACTTAAAGATAAAAGAAGTCTAGCGCCAGATAATAACAAGAGTTTTAATCAACTTCATTAGTAGCTGAATCCAAATCTTATTATCAACTGAGATGCAAAACCGGATGGGAGGGTGGAATTTTAATGGACAATCAAAAAATGCGTCTAGCCTGTAAAACGGCGTTATCAAAGTGATTGACCTCTTGGCAGGTTTTTGCCGGGGGTAATTGAAGAGGGGTCATGTAGCATGAACTTAACTACGTACAGCTCCAATATAACTATAGAATATGGTAAGAAAAGCTACCATATATTTAGAATTATTTTGGAAGCTGTACGTAAGAGAATCTGTTCAGGAAAACGAGTGGGCTTCGTTTTCCTGAATATAATTTCCTATTCTAAATAAAGAGACCTGAAATACTTTTATATATTTAATGGCAATGTATGGATGCTGTGGATATGACAATTTATGAATAATTATGAATCATATATTTATGAAATATTAAATTTGATTTATGCAAACGATTTTGAATATAACTAAAATTTAAATTAATATAATCATAAATTATAAGTCATGTTATTTTACATTACACATAAAATAAATTGTCTCATAACACATATGACGTCATTGTTGGAATTCAAGATTTTGCTGGTTGAATGCCGTGCATGATGAAATCTATCATCGAACCAGAAAGTTTGAATCCAATAAAACTGACACTGTGTTCACATCAGCGCCGGTTAATGCCTTGCGCGATGGAACGTAATGTACAAAATGTAATATTTCCTGCATGATAATCCATATGTAGAATATATATATTAAGTAGTTTTTACGCCACATGATCTATAATCATATAATCTAATAAGTAAGAATGTTGGGGAAAACCAATCAATATATATTATGTTTATGTGCAATAATCTTTTTGCCCTCTTTAGAATTCCATGTAATACGCTAAAAGTCTTTGCGTTACATTACTGTAGCAAAAATGTTACAGAGATATGTATATGAAGGGGAGCCCGCCAAATGGTAGCAGCTTCGGCTGGTCATGCTGTATTGATTAATAAATTTAAAAAGGTCGCCCAGAACTTATTGTCAGGGTTGACCTTTGAATGCTCGATCGCTGGAATGATTTACCTTGATATCAGTGTTACTCACTGCCCATTAAGAGTTTTCTGTTAGAAGAACGATTCCCACTGCGGCCTGATTCAGGACAGCAGACTAGATTTAATCTAGTTCCAAATAATGGACATGCTAATCGTTTATATCATGTCGGCCAGCTAATTTCTTTCAATAAGACGACGTAAGGATTAATGTGTATTGAGTTACCGTTTGATGAAATGAAAGAGTGGAAAAGTTAAATTTGTGTTTATGATATTCGAACACCTGCAAATATGTTTCAACTTGAGCATTGTGTAACATATATATTCAATAAATATCTATCCGCTAATATTGAAAAACGTATAATGCAAATCTTAAGAAAATGAAAAGATAAACTATGCGTGCGGTTTGCTAATTTATTTAACAAACTTGTCTTTTTGTAACTTTCAATTCTCAATGATTAAAAGTGGGCACATGGATACTAAAAATAGTAACATTTTTCATCAGGATTAAACTCATTTTGGTTGACAAGGTCAGGCAGTCAAAGGCGATTAATTAATTTGTATATGTTGCGTTATTGCTACGTATGTTTCTCTTATGTATTTATTCGTTCGTTCGTCATCTATTTATCCATTTTTGTTCGTTGCTTATCTATTCATTTGATCTTTCATTTATTCAATATTTTCAATTCTTTCATTTATCATTTCTTTATTTCTTCGATTTTATATACACTCAATACCTTCTTATACATGTATTATTGACCAACACTTTATAGTTTGTACCAATTTTTGGTGCATGATGAAATCTATCATCGAACCAGAAAGTTCAAATCCAAGAAATTTGACATTATGTTCACATAATCGCAGGTAAATCCCTTGCGAGCTAGAATGTAATGTAAATCCACATGTAGAATATATATTGAGTGGTTTTACGCCACATGATCTATGATGACGCCAACATATTATATTAAGAATGTTGGGGGAAAACCTATCAATGATAGATAGTATGTATATGTACAATAATCTTTTTGCCCTCTTTAGAATTCCATGTAATACACTCAAAGTATTTACGTTACATTACATAAAATTACAAACGAAAAAATTCATAGAAGTATTTATCACAAAAGAGATGATTTTGGATTCAACATAGTAAATTTCCCCTGGCTTGAAGGTGACGTTCCCAGACTAACGCCATACGGCATTTACATATCACAGCTCATCCGGTACGCTAGAGCGTGCACTAATGATTTGGATTTTTATAGTAGAAATTTACATATCGTCACTGAGGAAGTTCTACGGTCGATATGGGGAACTCGTCATACACTATGATGTCCCACTCTCCACAATGGTTAATGATATTCTGTCATAGACCATTTTAACCATCCAACCAAAGACTGTATTGAATTTCTATGTCTTCTGAAATGGAAGTAAGCGGAAGTGACCGTTCTACCGATTTCAAGCGGCGGGTGTTACATGCAAGCCGGATATGCTTACTCTTCCTAAGCACCTGGTCTCACTCCCATATCGGGAATTCGCTTTTTTCATGTGGTGGAGGTTTTTGTTTGTTTGCTTTGGTTCCTGTTTTATCCTGATTTTGTGCCTTCGGTTTCTCATTTTCTTAATTATCGATTTTGTGCTGTATACAGGGATATGGTAATTATCCATATTTGTCATATAACCAAAAAAACTTTTAGGTTTAGGTATCCGCTTTCATAAACTGGTAAAGACTTTTTGAAAATTTTACCTTTAGAAGGATCAAGTTTCAAAATAAGAGAGATCAAAGGCAGACAGCATAGCCATCGAGCATGCGTCAGAATTATCAAACGCCTTTTATACCGTTGATATGATCCTAATGTCACCGGACGGACACTGGGGATGGTACTTGATCAATCTACAGCCTTGTACCAGCGCATACCTTAGACGGGACTCCATGACGGGCCCTGTCCATACCTCTTTAGAGAAGACTGGGCCCCGACCACCTGTCCTCTCTGAATGTCGGTCGGACTCCTCGGGTGATAACATGCTAGAGCTCGCTACAGCCGACAGAGCACGGACTGTATTTCTTACACCCCTACCCCATTTTTATATATATTAACATATTCATCTGTATTCTTGGGCCCCTGCGTTGTGCTGTCTTGTTTGTATGGCCATCTCACAGTGAGGATGTTATTTTACACAACAATTGTGCGTTCTTCGAGATCGTTTGGTAATCGTTAAAGTGGGAGGGTTGTACGCACGTAATCCAGGATAACTACACCATCTGCCACTAATGTGGCTGATGGCCGTCCTCCTAAGTCGGCACCGATTCACCTTAGTTTAATCAATTCATTATGGGTTCTCTATGGTCGCCTCGTATCAAATCAACCCCCTTCAGATTACCCTCTGTGTCATCAGTTACTTTCCCATCACCACATTTGACAGTAAAAAACTATTTCTATCGCCCAGGGTACTTCTTTCACCATTAAAATGTAAACTTCATAGTCGTAACTCACACTCTACTCCATCTGCAGGCTCTCCATTTAACAACAAACACAGAGTGTCCTCACTAATTACCAAGTGCAAAATAACGAGATGATCTATGTGTAAGAAATTGAAATGTCAGTCCACTTTTACATCTAGCTTTAATGGGCAGACTTATAACATTGAGAGTAACAGCGACATTGACTGATCTAAACATGATCTCATTTACGTAATAAACTGAAACGCCAGGGGATGTGGCGCAAGTTATGTTGGCGAAACGGGTCAGCCGTTAAAATATCGTTTTCGGAACCATTCGTATAAAATTAAAAGTTTATGTCATTAACAGCACAGAAATTTTCTCTATAATCACTTCGTTGAATATAACCATTCAGTTTCGGATATTTCCATCACCCCGATTCAGTCATTTCCAAAACTCAAAAAATAAAGTAAAACAGAAATTAGAAAGCGCCGACTACGAGCTGAACTTGCCTGGATAACTTAACTCCAGACTCCATATCCCCTTGGTCTTATTGCTTGGGCCCCTCGGTTTGCGGTCATGTTTGTGTGTGGTCATCTGACAGTAAGGAGGTTGTTTTAAACCACAATTGTACGTTCTTCGAGACCTCTGGGTAATCGGAAAAGTGGGAGGGTTGTGCGCACGTAATCCAGGATAACCACACCATTTGCTACTTGCGTGACAGATGGCCGTCCAAAGTCGGCACCGGTTACCCATTGGTCTCGTCGGTTTATGTGTAGTCTTTTGTGTTTGATGTTTACATGTCGTGTGTCTCTTTTCCGTCTCGTGCTGTACTCGTCTTTTGTGTTTTTGCATCGGGTGTTTTGGTGTTTTACTGTTGATGCTGCAACGGGGTCTTGTTGGAGATCTCATCCCTTCTTTTTACTGATCATATCTATGGACAATATTTTTCCGCCTCCAACAACATCAACTTATTATCAATTCGCCCTAACGCTAAACGCAAAAGTAGGTAACACGGGAAAAGGCGAAATAGAAAACTCAGAAAATATGTCTAGAATAAATCGCATCCTCGACGATATTCTTATAATAGGACACAATAGCGGCAGACACGATCTATTACATGCTCTGTCGACCATTCCAGTGCTTCAACTTAAATCTATCTTGGATGAAGCAGAGGTTACATCCTTAAAGCTGGACTATTACAATTTAAACTAAGAAGTTCTGTTAAATTTTTTTAGGGAACGGAGATTGTTAAAACAAACTTTAACAATCCCCATTCCCTACGAGAAATGAACTATAGCTCTGTGACGTAGTTTGCATACTAATGAAGGTACGACCCAAAATCCAGGCACATCGCTCTACCGCGGGTATATAAAGCGACTCCTGACTAGGAACCGTGACATCTTATGATTATCATTTCATGCGAGCAGACCACCTGAAAGAGAGAAATGGACGAAGTAATGAATGTATATAATCATTTTGCTAATATTTTTGCTAAGATATGCTGATTTTCACATGTTTAGAGCTTTTTCTGCAATCTTATTTCATTTTACTTTACATGCCGCAACGTACATCAAAACCCTTTCCCTCTCGATAAACACGACGCACATGATTTTATAATATTTCAAATCACGATCAGTGTATGTATATTTTTCTATGTTTGTAAGCATTTTTATGTCCAATACCATATTGTTTGCCTTTTTCTTCAATTCCCCCCCCCCCCCCCCCCTTACACACGGCCCACTAGCCATGAAGCATTGGATAATAATTTTTCAATAATTATTTAATTTCATATACAGCATAAAAGTAATTATAAAGATGTACTATCATTCTCTGTTTAGTTTCTAGCAAGTAGATAAAAATGCCCAACTGTTCAATATACATGTTGTATACCCTACCCACTCCGACTCCGAGTCCCTCTTGCTATGAACAGAAAAAACAATGCCGATATTTTTATCAAAATGGTATTAATAGTTTTGGATAAGAGAAAGCTTTTTATACTTAATATTCAAACCTTAAAATGTTTTACTTACTCTTTATTGTGATATAACGCTTTCCTAAATCAACTCATGAGCAAATACACACGTTTCCACATGTAATGTTTGTGTTTTTATTTTCATTTCCGGTATATGGACAGAGTGTTCGATAAGTCAATAATATTTTCATGTAATCTGCAGATAATTACAAATTTTCTATCTATTCAGTGTATGAATTAATTTTATTGTTGAAAAAAATTAAGAGTATCCCTTTTATAACATGAAGGAAGGACAGATAATTTCTATACTATAGATTTATTGTACCAGTGTTATTATAAAAAATATTACGAAAAACCTATTAAAACAATACAGAAACTGTGTATTTAAAACGCACACACACTCGCACCTTCTCTCACATTCATATATAAAACTAACTTATTCAATACTAAAAACGTGAAATATAAACAGTACACTTTTCCTAAAAGATAATCGTACATATTACTTTTTTTTTCTTTCATTTATTTGTTAATTCTTCTATTTCTTTAGAAAATTCGAGATGACTAATGAACATCTACATATTTTATCCTCTGTGTGTTTATCAGTCTCTCTCTCTCTTTGGTTTTCCTCTGTCTTTTTGTCCGTTGGTGCATAGATAAACTGGAAAACGTGTTCGTTCGTCTGTTCACCCACTGATTTTTTTTTACTATAGAGCATACGCTTTACATTAATTCAATTTTGATAATATACTAGTATGACTTTCAAATTTTCATTTCTGGGATTGCTATTGAGAAAAAGGTCTCGCCACATGGATTTCTGCATATTACGTGTAATTTAAAAAAGTCCATTAGGACTGCAGAGTTATTGGCGCTGTTTCCCCCCCCCCCCCTTTTTTTTTAGCTCTACTGAGACTAAAAAATGGGGGGGGGGGGGGGTTGGTCGCAAACTACAAAATGAGAGAAGAAACTCTATTCATAAACGACAAGAATGCAACAGATATCAAAAACATAGATCTCATTCTTTAACTAAATCATTTTTCATAGTCTGTAATGTTATCAAAATGCACTAACATTGCTTGCCATGCATTTGTTCATTGATTCAAGCTTTACACGATACTAAATAAAAATATAGCATGACCGGCTCTTTTTCGCGCTATTTACATTACAATGTACCCTGCGGATGATTTTCGAAAGCGGATCTGGGGCTAGAGAAAACATCCGGGCATCGACATTTTAATTGCACTTATTTTTTCATTTATATATGTCATATTCAAAACAATAAACCAAAAGAAAACATGATTGATAGCAAATCACATCTTCTGTCACATATAAAGTAAAAGGTCTCCCTACGGGTTTTCCTCCAATCAGAACAGACCTTTTAGTTGAGTCTGACCATCTGAATGATGCAACCGGAAGTGAGTAATGTCAACTAACGAAAAAAGTAGAACCATATTTGGAAGTAGTATTTAGAGTGATAGACAATAAATTTGAAGTACGTGTACCTTCCTTTTTTTCATTTGAGGTTGGGTCTGTCACTTCACTGAGACGCTGTCTTTTTGGTTCTTCGACTTCATTCTCCTATTGATGAAACATAGAGTATTCCACATGAAAAGAGCGATAACATATGAAAATTTATCAGTGGAATTCAACACCCCCTTACAATCCTCAAGATGACCGCCATGTTTTTTTTCTAAAGAAAATCTGTTGAGTTCCACGCTTATCTTTTGCAGTATATTTGTTTTTGATTTGTTTAAAAGTAAGCAAAAAAAAGTTTTTACACTCTCAGAAATATGAGGACTCTCTATTTAGGATGGGTTTAAAGTATGTCAGTTTCTTTATATTTATATAGGAAAGTGTCCCTTTCTTGTGTCGCCTGCAACCAAAGGCAACGAATGAATGGATGAATTAATGAATGAATGAAAGAATGAATGAATATAGAATCAGAAGATTCCTCGAAGTGTAAAATTAATATTATATGCACGCCATTTTTTTTTTAAAATCAAACAACAAAGATAACTGTAAGACAAAATTACCTCTGTTTTTCTTTTAAAATGGCAGAGGGGGAGGGGGAAGAATGCAGTTTGTACATCCACTTGAAGCATTTGCTCTTCCTAGAACAGGGACAACAAGTCTATAAAAGATGATTTAAATAACCACAACTCTTGATAGAAAAAATATCGTTTCTTCATGTTTACGGTTTTTTTACTATTTATAAATACATACGACAACAGATAACGAAGATTTTTTTCCGCAAGTTTCAATATAATTATTTCAAAAATCAGAGACGCTGAATGGTCATCATATAGGATTTTCAAAGGGGTCGGTTGAAATTAAAAAAAAGTTAAATTATATTCGTTTTTATAATTTACAGTACATTACAATATATCAATATTCTACACGTAGAATGTAAAAGTAGAAAATGCTAAATGATTGTTATCAAAATACACTTTATAGGACTTAAAGTTTTAAGCGAATAAACAGTATATTTATGTATGTATTATTTATTCAATCAAAAAAAAATGGAGAAGGGGTTGGGAGTCTATTTTTTCAGAAGTCAGGGTCAGCAATGTCTGGGAAACGAATGCTTATAAATTTACTTCATTTTTATTTCACTCTTCGAGTGAATTCGACGAAGAATTGAAAATATAACACGAGCAAATAAACATTAGTCAAATGAAGTGGATTCGAACACTCTTCGCCGGAAGTAAAACATGTGAAACGTGTGTCCAATGTTGTTGACGGAATTTTTCCTACTGTGTATAATTATGTAAGTACTGACTCTCTTGTACAATATAAACTTGGGGACATAAAATGATGATAAATTAAAAAATAGTGGATGAACCGGATTAGATTTTTTTTTCTCGTTTGAAAGCAGAACTTTATCGATGCATACAATGTTTTTCTACTTATTCGTGTATTTAGATTGGTTTGTAAGATAAATATATGACTTGGTCCTCTCCTACATTTCAATTTTCAGATAAGGCGATGTATAGATATTTTTTTCATGATTTTTCAGCAATCATTGATTTTATGAAATACATGTATGTATCTGAATTTTACACGTAGATCTCTCGATCTCTCTCTCTCTCTCTCTCTCTCTCTCTCTCTCTCTCTCTCTCTCTCTCTCTCTCTCTCTCTCTTATATATTGCTACTGTTTTTAAAACTAGACACTTATATGTAATTGCCGTCATTATTTCAGGTACAAGAAGATAGTATGGGAGTTCAACTGTCTTGAACGTATATGCGTTGGCGAGACAAATGACACGGGTTTTTGACCAGGAGTCGCTTTATATACCCGCAGTAGAGCGATGTGCCTGGATTTTGGGTCGTACCTTCATTAGTATGCAAACTACGTCACAGTGCTATAGTTCATTTCTCGTAGGGAATGGGGATTGTTAAAGTTTGTTTTAACAATCTCCGTTCCCTAAAAAAATTTAACAGAACTTCTTAGTTTAAATTGTAATAGTCCAGCTTTAAGAAAGGAGGGGATCTCCAACAAAACTCGATTGCAGCAACAACAGCAACACACCAAACACCCCAAGTGAAAACACAGAGAAGACACAGCAAGAGACAAGGAACAGAAAATGAGACATCAAACATCGAACATAAAAGACAACACATAAACCAACGAGACACATGGGCAATCGGTGCCGACTTAGGACGGCCATCAGCCACATCAGTAACAGATGGTGTGGTTATCCTGGATTACGTGCGCACAACCTTCCCACTTTTCCGGTTACCCAAGGTCTCGAAGAACGCACAATTGCTGTGTAAAATAACCTCCTCACTGTAAGATGACCAAACAAACAATACAGCACAACGTAGGGGCTCAAGGAACACAGATGAATATGTAAATGTATATAAAAACAGGGAAGGGGCGTACGAAATACAGTCCATGCTATACCGGCTGTAGCGAGCTCATGCATGTTATCAACCGAGGAGTCCGATCGATATTCAGAGGGGACAGGTGGTCGGGGCCCTGTCGTTTCTAAAGAGGTTTGGACAGGACCCGTCATGGAGTCCCGTCGGCACAGTCAGTCAGAGTGCAAGTCTTAAGGACGTGCTGGTGCAAGACTGTGGATTGGTCAAATACCATGCCGAGTGTCCGTCTAGTGACATTAGGATCATATCCACGGTATAAAAGGCGTTTGCTGATTCTGACGCATTTTCGATGGCTATGCTGTCTGCCTTTAGTACTTCTAATTTTGTTTATTATTTCACCATAAAATGCAGGCTGTGAAATATCCAAAGTAATATACTCTGTTGCCTTTTATAGGTCCTAACTTTATAAGAAGCTGACTGTAATTTTTGTAAAATTTCCAAAAAGTCTTTACAATTTTATGAAAGCGGAAACCTTGACTTAAAAATTTCTTGATTATATGTACATTTCTACTACGAAATTCCAAAACATTAGTGCACGCTCTAGCGTAACGGATGAGCTGTTATATGTAAATGTCGTATGACGGTAGTCTTGAAACGGTAGTCTTGGAACGGTAGTCGTGGAAATCCAAAACTTTAGTGCACGCTCTAGCGTACCGGATGAGCTATGATATGTAAATGTCGTATGACGGTAGTCTTAGCCTTTAGAAACACTGACTGATTCAAACTTAATACTATTGTATTATTCTCACAAATAAAAATTTATCCCGTTGCAAAAAAGACCTCCCCCCCCCTAAAGGACGATTCATCGAAATTCCGTTTATTAACAAAGATTTTGATCTTCTAAACATCTCTAATATACCGCGTGCAAAGTACAATTTTTAAACGGCTTTAAATTCAATAGCATCATTTAAAACCTGATAAATTTACAGCATGGACCAGACATGCACGTTTCGGGTACTAAACCCTCGTCAGTGATCCTCAGTCTTAACAATGTGATATGGCCAAAAAGTATGAAAATTAGTATGTCCAAAAATGCACCAAAAAAAGACGTGACAGAATGGGTGGGATATGATGCT
The DNA here is from genome assembly GCA_028142955.1 of Pinctada fucata. NCBI lineage: Eukaryota > Metazoa > Mollusca > Bivalvia > Pterioida > Pteriidae > Pinctada > Pinctada fucata. Next base: position 44,553,700 of record AP027111.1, on the reverse strand, counting down.
ACAGGACCCACGATTTAGAAATTTCAAGAATTTTGTAACAGAAAGTTTTAAATGCGTTGAAGAGACAGACGATCAACCGAAGTTGATCGAACTTGGCTACATGTGCCCTCGGGGAATCTTGGTCCACCAGCAGTGACACTCACCAAGTACTTCAAATGTTAAACGTCTTTAAATTCAATAGCACATTTAAAACCTGATAAATTTACAGCATGGACCAGACATGCACGTTTCGGGTACTAAACCCTCGTCAGTGATCCTCAATATCTTGAGAATCTGGAACCTCCTCTTATTTGGTATAAGTATAAGAAACCTGTTTGTAATTTCGTTTTTAACTACAATAAAGTACCATCAGATCCTAAAGTACATGAATCATGTCATGCTTCCTGAGAATGTGCAACTTTTGATTATATATACAAACCAGCTGGTTATATTGTTATATGTGACTTTTTAATCATCAAAGACAAACAGCTCAGTGGTCTTCTCAGAAAAGGACCTAAGTATAGACTCCCATCCAAGATAGATTTCATTAAATGACGCGGAGTGCTGAATGAAGCCTAGCATAACTATACCAAAAGGTGGTGTAAATCGGAAGGAATCGAATCGCATGCTCTGAATGACTGAAAAACAAACTTTTTTCAGATATAACAGATATTCGTATTGATAAATTTCATGAAAAGAAAACCTCATCTGTTTTCAAAATCTACGATCCAATCTGAAAGATACTTCAAATCGAAGTTAAGTAAGTTACATGAAAAATATGTTTATGCACCTGCATAGTTGACCGTAAAATGACTTTTGAATTTACATTTAACATTTTATTTTCAAATTTTCATAAATAATATTTTTGTCATCCATCGCGGCCAGGCCAAATATTGCCAATAAATGTACAAATCTCAACAAACAGTATTTATGTTTTCAAAGTGCACATTACAGATAGTTGAGATCAGTGATAGATCTGTCTTAGGCATCATTCGTCGTTCGTAAGGTCAAGGTCGAACCAAAAAAGTAGCAAGAACACAAAAGTGCAACGTAAACCATGATGGATGATTGTCAATTCAATACAAGGTCAAATTTATTAACATGTGAATTTTTAACCCTTGTTAATTTCTGTTTAAAATCATTTAAAAATTGTTAAGTTAACAATAATATTATGTTTTGTGAATCTAAACAAATAACAGTTTTTCTGTCGCTAGTTTATCTCATTTCAGTCGTCCTCTCAACCGAGGGTCACATGCACGTCAAGTATCGTGATACGTATTGGATCGGCTTGGTACAATATCTTCCCGGCCCTATAAATTGCATACACGTAATGCTTGAACCGAAATGTTTTTGTCTCCCCCGTATGGAATGAATTACTCATGTATCTTATGCCATATGATTAAATGTTACGTCACGATATGAAACTGTAGATCAAATAGTTTGTTGAATATTCGTTGCCGACTGGGGGCATCATTCCCTTCCTCACCGCACACCTCCATAATAGGACATCAATAATCACTCATCTCTGTGGCTTCATTTTTTTTTAAGTTAGAGCCATGGCACACACCCACTGCAAAAAAATGTAGAATTCTAAGATTGTAATAATGCAATGATGCCATACAAATTGGGAAAAATCATAAAAGTATTCAGATCTCCCTTCTGTTAAGATTTAGCTCGGATGACCTCTGTCAGCAACTAGCAAATCAATTATGTGTTAATCATCATGAATAAAATCACAGCCTACCTTCAACCATGCTTATTGATACAGCAATAGCGTAATCTCCAATTATCTTGGCTATGCACTGTGACTGTCGTGAACTTCGTACAGAATGTAAACAAATTATTCGATGTAAACAAATACATTTTCCCACGGCCTTGATTCACCGCCGTGCTCAGCACAAGGGGAACTTTGCTTCATTCTTGTTTACTTCATATTACGTGTCTTTTTGAATTGAAATCCCATGATTCTGATCCAAATTCTTAAAGAAGTAAAGTTCTTGCCTTCGTCTTTTCTGCCCGACCCGAACCTTTTAAAAATCCTTCGTTTTGATTGGCTGTCTTGAATTACGATCGTTTCGTACAACATGATTTCAAAATTACACATGAAACACGTATTTTCTTATCAAATCGTTCATATTTAGGAAAGCAAAAATATAACATCCGTTTTTTATCATTATTTATCTGATGACAAATATGGATAATGACCATATCACTGTATACAGCACAAAATCGATAATTCAAAAATCGGAAACCGAAGGCATACAAAATCAGGACAAAACAGGAACCAAAGCAAACAAACAAAAACCTCCACCATATGAAAAGAATCGAACTCCCGATATGGGAGTGAGACCAGGTGCCCAGGAAGAGTAAGCATCTCCTGCTTGCATGCAACACCCGTCGCTTCAATTCGGTAGAACTGTCACATCCGGTTACTTCCATTTTTGAAGATATAGAGTACAATCTTTGGTTGGATGGTTCAAATGGTCTATGACAGAATATCATCCACCATTCTTGAGAGTGGAACATCATAGTGTATGACGAGTTCCCCATATCGACCGTAGAACTTCCTCAGTGACGATGTTAGTCGGTCACAAGCATATCCCTGACTGAGAAGCTTATCTGAAAGACGCCTAGCTCTCAGAACAAAATCGGTATATTTGGTACTTGCTCTGGCATAGCGAATCAACTGAGATATGAACACGCCATAAGCAGGCGATGAAGGGATGTTGCTACTCAGAAAAGGAAAGTTTGTAATGCTGAAATTGAAGTCGTCACGTTTGTCATAGAGTGAGGTGTTCATGTGACCATCAGTGTCGTAGGACAACATTATGTCCAAATAGGATGCTGAATTATTTGTCTCTGTGGTTTCTTTGACTTCAAGCTCCGAAGGATAGATACTGCTCAGGTAATCCGCGAATTTAGGATTATTGATGGACAACACATCGTCTATGTATCTGTAAGTGAAGTTAAAGTCAGAAGCTAAGTATCTTTTCCCTTCAGAGACCAAAGATTGAATGAATTCAGCTTCGTACGAGTAAAGGAAAATGTCGGCAAGGAGTGGGGCACAATTGGTCCCCATTGGAATTCCGACAATTTGCTGGAAGACCTTTCCTCCAAACACCACAAAAATGTTGTCGATCAGAAAGTTTAACATCTGAATAATGTCTGTTTCAGTGTACTTATTTTCAGAATCGGACTTTTCTTTTACAAAGTAGGTTTTGTCATAGTTAACAACAATAAATTTGTATTTGCGATTACCGTTCTTACTTGTAAACGCATTACTTATAATTTTAGCGAGTCTTTCTTTCAATTTAGAATGTGGAATTGTAGTGTAAAGTGTCGAAAAATCAAAGGCTTTGATCGAATGGACTCTACTAAAATGAGTGGATTTCAGATGTTCTAAAAGTTCCTTCGAATTCTTTAAAATCCACATCTGGTTGATACCACTGCGAGAATACACTGTCGAACAATATTTTTGAAGCCCAGATTTGATTTCAGATAAAACTTTGGTGAGTAAGATCGATACAGATTTGGTAGAACATTTTGAGGAACCAGCGATGAAACGTTGTTTGTACGGATTCTTATGCATTTTAGGTATGCAGTACAAGTATGGTAAATCTAAATCTAAATTGGTAGTGTCGAAGCCAAAGGAAGTAAGAGCTGATTTGTGGTTATCTATTATTTCAGAGGCAGAAAGGTTTGTTGGGGTGTAAGTGGGATTTCCAGGTGTCGAATTTAAACCCAACTCTTTAACTAGACTGTCGAAATAGTACTTTTTGCAAGTAAATGTGTAATTATTTGAGGCTTTGTCCGCTGGTGTGATGACATAATGTTCTTGGAGGTAGGTGAGCTCCGTGATAACATCAGGGTCTTTAAATATAGACATGAATCTGGTGTTCACAGTTGATTTTAATCAGTTAATTCTAGATAAAAGTAACCCTCTGATTGATTTTATCCATTCGGAAAGGGTGTCGAGCTGTACATCCTCTTTCTTTGCCCAACGTCTTGCATATTCCTCACAAGAGTCCATGACAATTTTGACATTTTGGTTCCATGTAAAGGACATACTTTCTCTGTATTTGGGACCCTTTCTTAACAATTCTCTCAACTTGTCGTTCTTGACTATACTATGGTCACCTGTAATAACGTGTCCACAAGGAGAGTAGTTGAAATCCGATGAAGAACATTCGCAGGGAAGTGGATGTAGTGAGGGATTACTTAAATCAATACACTGTAGGAATCGTTTGTAATTGTAAATTTTAGATGCAACTGTTGGTGTGTAGCTATAGGAAATACAAGGAGTTTCTTTTCTTTTGAAATATGGTGGGATTTTTTCTGTGACAGTTTTGTGATTCAAAATTTGACCAAGATTCAAGTTATTAATACCTTTGTTTGCAAATCTTACTTTAATGAAAGGGCGGTTTGTTTTCTCCTCTGATTTATCTGATCTAACTGCTTGAAATAAACGAAAAGTAGAAATGTCCAATATGACTCCTTGTAGTCTGTATTCTGGGGAACGTCTATCGGTATATGTGAGGTCCTTCGTATAATCGTAGATTTCGTGCAACTTCCGTAAAGGAACAGAGTATAATTTGGTACGAATATAATGCAGGCCTAGAGGCTCATTCAAAAATGGAACCAAGTCATCGAAGGAGAAACTATGTATCTCAGGCCTATTGTATTTTCGAATGCCATGACTTCGAGGTCTTCTTTGTTGTCTGTTGAATAAGCTAGTCACATTTACCGATTGACAACCGGGACTTGTTAAGTTTCCTATAGTGCTGATGTTATCGTTGCACCCATAGGGCGCTGCAGTGTTAAGATTTTTTATCCAGAACTCTTCTCTGTTGCGACGGAAAGGTGTGCTCAAATTGGGATTGTTTGTGGGGTGATATATTTTCTCCAGGATTCTGACTCTCATAGATAAAACCGAATGATCGGCCTGGTCAAAATGTCTGTAAAGGAGTTGACTTCCTTTATTATTTATTTTTGACCGGTGTCCTGACATTCTGGTTCGGAGCTTACCTTTGGTTTCACCCACATAAATCAATCCACAAAGTGAGCACTATATTCCGTACACAACATTAGATGTCATGCAGTTAAGGTTTTCAAAACTATGCGTGTTAAATGTTTGTTTTGTGAGATTACTTGAGAATGAAGTGTCTGTTATTAGGATGTTACAAGTTTTGCAGTTCTTCGTGGCGCACTTAGAAACTGAGCAATCGCTTGGTGAAAATTGGTGCTCTTTTAGAATATCGACCACTTCAATCTTACAGGGCTTGATTTTAATATACCCATCTGCATGTTTGTACCAAAACTCATGGTTACTACTCACTACAAATGTCTCGTCTCTAATGGCATTTAGACTAATTCTAGGGACACCTAAGTTACCTGTTGCGTATGTGTCCGTAGACGCAACAGGTTGGGGCCTTTTTATAGTGGGCGACGCCCCAGCCACGTTGTAGGTCTCTTGTGTACTATCCATTGAAGCAAAAGACTGCCCGACAAGTGCCCTCGGGGACAATTTGTCCACCAGCAGTGACACATGGACAGTGATAAAAATGACAAATATGGATAATGACCATATCCCTGTATACAGCACAAAATCGATAATTCAAAAATCGGAAACCGAAGGCATACAAAATCAGGACAAAACAGGAACCAAAGCAAACAAACAAAAACCTCCACCATATATTTCTATTCATAGATTTCAATTACTCCAGGATCTATATTTTTTAAATTTTGTTCTCAAAATATATATCATAAATATTTTTCAAATTTAAAATTTCATAATTTATATTATATTCAACATATTTTTAAACTTTAGTTTGTATTAATTTAAGAAGTCATTTGTTCATTTAATTTGGGGGGGGGGTGATATTAGGGGGGTGTTGTGATCATCGATGTGCGTTTTTAAGGATCAAACTTATTACTTTATTACAGTTTTATTAAAAGTACAAATGTAATAAAGCGCAAGCGCGGATCCAGAAGGGGGGGGGGGGGTTCCGGATCACCCCTTGAATTTTCGAAACATAGCGTGTTTATTATAAATATATATAATTATACCGTATAACCAGAAATTTTTGTGAGATACTAATTTTCGCTATATTCGCGAGTGATTTTGAATCGCGAAAAATTATTCTCGCGAAATATTGTGTTTGATAAGGTATATAATAAATTGTTATATCCGTTACATTTGATCATATGGTACATGTGTCATTCTTCAATTTTTTTCTGATTAAACGTAACGAGGATCGAATTGAGTGCATTCTAATAATAAAACTTGCTTAAACTGAAATAATAAAGGTACAAAACAGTAACATCATTTTGAGCACATTTATTTGTAATTCAGGGATCGCGAAAAATTGTACTCGCGAAAATAAAGACACCCTATTTTACCATAAAATCACGAAATTTGATACTCGCGAAAATTTCTGGTTATACGGTGTAATAAGATCCCAATTCCCCTTATGTTGTCATACTATTTGAAAATTATATGATGAATTTGCATTAGAAATCTGTCATTTTGATAATATTTTGCCGACAGCTTTGCTCGCCAGAATTTATTACATACATGTACGTTGTTTTCAAATGATGCTGCACTTTTATATATACGGCACATCATAAACATAACACCTAGGTCAATAAACAAGGGCACTAAGAAGACGAAAAGAAACTGAAAAGGACACGAATAGTGAATTTATTCCAATTCTCGAAAAAATAAAATCGTTGGCTCGCCATTTGTTGTAATCACATAATGAAACTGACAATCAATAATCAAGTACTATGATGTGAAAAGAAAGATTTTAAGATTTCTGCTCGCCATTACTCTCCTGTCACCTGTTTTAATAACAATAAGAAACGGAACTGCCAATCATCAATCAATAACTTTATTTTCTTTCGTTTTTTTTTTTTAATTCGGACTAAAGGACCCCCCTCCCTGAAAAAAAAAAAACTCTTGGATCCGCCCAAGAAGCTAATTCAATTTAATTTAACATAAATTGTTATATTATTAAACATTATTTATTTTGGAATCACGACATTTTATATTTTCTAAAAGCTTTGAAATGAATTAAAATAATGATGCTGTCAGTTCGGAAAAATATCACCAAATCGTCAGTTGCTCATTCTCTATTCATTTTCTTTTGTATTTGAGTTGGTTTTCCGTATTTATTATCATTTCATTCTATTTTTTTCTGTTTTAGTGGATATTTTGTTCATTGTCTATGTTGTGTATGGACTTTTTTCTTTTCTATTTCGAATCAAGAAAGGAGAAATGGGGTTTGACGCAAGGATGAATAAAAAATTGCATAATATTTTTTTTTTAATTTACAAACGATAGGCAACATTGGTGAATGTAGAATTTTACAATGGAGGGAGGGGGGATAAACAGTCCGTCATAGACTTATTAATGCTTGCGTATCTTACAAGTAACTTCGGTCTTTTTTTAAAATTGCATATGACCAGTTCAGATATCAAGATCTTATTTCTACAATGTTAAAGCCATTAGACATTATAAGCTGTCTAGATCGAGTTAATCGCCAAATAAAAACAATTTTCACGAATGCGATGAATCTTGAATTGTCCATTTTGGACTTGACTTCAAGACCATGGGCGGAAAAGCACAACGATTAAAAATAAAAACGCCGGGCGCCCGACGTTAATAAAATATGTATTACACATAAAAATGGAACACATACACATAAGAATGTCAAAAACACATGTTTAACATATAAAAAAACACATTATGTTTATATGTATTATGCATACAATAGCACTTGATATCAACACATGTATTATACATAGAAATTGAAACACATATAATACATATATATAACACATATTTTACATATATAAAATATATTATATTTCGTATTACACATATTTACATAATTATATTAAACATGTATTAAACATGTGTAAAATCATACACCTTATACATGAGTGCTCTTTTTTGTGTTTTACATGTGTATAAAATATATTAGAAATATACTTGTTAGACACATGTGGACGTTATTCCTGTGTATGACCTAGCTCTCAGTTTGGGATTTCAGCGGTGCTCATGTGATATGTCTTATTTTCTTCCTTTAATTTCCATATCAATTACTTTATATTCCCTTCGAATGATGGTTTTTGAAGTGACCAGTTTGAATAATAAGTTTGAATAAAAACAAATATAGAAAGTCTTGAATCAAATAAAACGGAGCCTGTCTCTTACCTGATCACCTGAAAGATCAAGCTTGAAAAAATACCATCCATGATGTTCTTGGTCCTCAATTAGATCTGTATATTTGTCTTCGGCCTCATATCCAAATGCATACAGTGATTTGTCCGAAGAGAACAACAGGAAAGTCGGAACAGTAAATTCTGTTTTCGATGTTTTACCCGAAGGACCACCCCATGGTAAACTATACATCCGTAGTGGATCAAGTTCGAAGTCAGATATCGAGGAACATACGATGCCACTGTGTGTTGCACCAATTTGCAGGGCGCAAACGTAAGGATCCATCATTTATTCTGTAAATGAGCACAAACCAGAACTTTGAATGAATTAAAGCAGGAGTTGAATATTTTGAAATGTTGTTATTTATAATAATACGGAAGTGTTCCAACTCTTTACCTTCATGAAGAAAATTTCAAACCAATTGTTATGCACCAGTACTAAACTCTCATCAGTGATGCTTCTAGCCAAAGTGATGTTGCCGCGGCCACCGAAATGATAAGAATAAACATCAAAGAAGCACCTTACAGTTATTCAGTGACAAAGTCGATAAGGCAAGGCCATATCGTAAGAATTTCTATTGGAACGGTTGAGAACCCCGGAACGAGCAACATTCCGAAGTGAGACAAGGTACCCGGGGAGAGTCAGCGTCTCCTGATTGCATGCAACACCCGTCGCAACAGCTCCATGGAAACCTGTCAAATTCGATGATTGTCTCGATGAACATTTTGATGTACAGATCAGGTAAATATGTCTTGTTTGGAAATGACGACAGCCATTCAATCACAATGTAGAATGTCACTGATCATTCTGGAAAAGGGGATCTGATATGTTTTCATAATATCCCCGTAGCGACCCAAGAACTTCCGCAATGATGACATCAGCCATTGTGTGATATAACCCTGGACAAGTAGCTTACTTGCAAGCCGTCTGGCTCTAATGATGAAATATTCATATTTGGAACATGCCCTGGCGTACCGTATGAGCTGAGAAACAAATACGTCATAAGCAGGAGAAGGCGGAATATGTTGCTACTAAAATAATAATAATAATAAGGATGATAATAATACTTATTAATCTACAAAATGAAAGCCCAATTAGAATTTAGCTATTCTTCAATAGGGAATTATATATATTAAAACTAAAAACTCATATATATGAAACATACACAATATACATGAATCATATATATGTATTTATTACTCAATTTAATTTGTATTTGTTAGACGTTGTGAGGTTATGTTGTAAAACAAGGTGTGTTTGAATTTTATTAATCTTGTCTCCGTTTTAAGTGAACTTGCAATTTATTCCACAACATAATCCCCGAGTACTGTAAAGACTTTTCATATGTTTTAGACCAGATCATTATTGGTGGTCGAACAAAGGCTATAAATATCAGAAGATTGGAATTTGAATAAATCAGAAATGTAAGCTGGGGTCATATCATGGATTGCCTTGAAGATCACTATTATTTTAAGGATGTGACAGTTCTACCGAATTGAAGCGTCGGGTGTTATATGCAAGCAGGACATGCTTACTCTTCCTGGGCACCTGGTCTCACTCTCATATCGGGATTCCGCTTCTGTTCATGTGGTGGAGGTTTTTGTTTGTTTGCTTTGATTTCTGTTTTATCCTGATCTTGTAAGCCTTCGGTTTCTGATTTTCTGAAATATCGATTTTGTTCTGTTAACAGGGATATGGATATTATCCATATTTGTCATTATTAAAGTCAATCATTTCAAAGACAGTAAGCCATTCAAGCTCTTGAAATAATGGCATATGCTTTATTCAGAATAATCCTAGCTGCTCGTTTTTGGAGTTTGACAATTCGATCTAATCGCCCTTTTGCTGCGGAGCACCAGGTTATCAGGCAATAGTCTATCACAGGAAGAATATATGAATTGCAGTAAATTTTTCGTGTATTTATCGGCAGATACGCTTCAATTTTCGAAAGTTAATTAGTTTTGAAAGGGACGTTAGTTATATTGAAGCTGAAATCGTCACGCTTGTCATACAGTGAGGTGTTCAAATGGCCGTTTGCGTTGAAAGATAGAAGTATATCCAAGTATGAAATGGATCTGTCGCTCTCTGTTCTTTCCTTGATCTCTAGATCATGAGGATAGATTTCATGTAGATGGTTCTTACATTTTGGATTATTGATGGACAACACGTTACCTATGTATCTGAAGAAAGAATTGTGAGAATAAATAAATTGAAAATTGAAATTGGAGGTAAAATTGAACTGAGATGCGAGGTGCTTTCGTCCAGTCGAGAGTAAGGTCTAGATGAAGTCAGCTTCAAAAAAGTACAAGCGACCACGACACTAAACGTGTTTAAACCCAGCGGAAGGGATGGTGCATCGCTTGAGCCCTCTGGATACACGAATATGTAGATGTATCCAGACGGAACAAGGGACAGAACGTCCCTCATTCCGCTCGGACACAAGTACATAAAAAACCATACACACACTATCATGCTTGTCAGAATGTAAACGTCTTCAAATTGAATAGCATCATTTAAGAACAGATAAATTGGCAACGTGGACCAGACATGCACGTTTCGGGTACTTAACCCTCATCAGTGATCCTAAATCTAAACAATGTTATATGCCAAAAAAGTATGAAAATTACTATGTCGAAAAAGTGTACCGAAAGACGTAGCAGGATGGGTGGGATATGATGCTACAGAACCCACTTTTTAGAAAGTTCAAGAAATTTTGATAACAGAAATTTAGAATGCGTTGAAGTACTATACTGAAGCTCGAAAGGCTATAACTAGTACCCAGGTAGGTAATATTCTCAATTCATGAACCAAAGCAGACCCAACGAGGGGCGAGACCAGGTGCCTAGGTAGAGTCAGCGTCTCCTGTTTGCATGCAACACCCGCTGCCAAAAAGTCTAGACGGACTGATCGATAGAAACACGTCCAAGACTACTATAAGTTCAAAATAAAAAAAAGCTGAATAGATGCTCCCTGATTGACTACTTTACATCTTATAAAGTGAGTAAAATTAAACAAAAAACCTCCTCCCCCCACTCTAGAAAAACGTCCATATTTAGAAAAGGGTCTCGATTGACTAAGTAAAATAAAACGAAAAGTCCCCCAATTAAAAACACGTCCGTCCTGAAGAGAGATACTCACTGAACTGACAACGCGCGAGTCGGTGTGAATAGAAAGTCATATCACGAGAGGCCCACATAAGGGAGGTTAAAAATACAAACTGTAAAAATTAAACATTATAAGGTATAAAGAACGAATCTAGCTTCAGTTTAGCTTCAGTTTCGGTGATTGACCTCCGTATCCAATCAGAATAATTACCTACCTGGGTACTAGCTATAGCCTTTCGAGCTTCAGTATAGTACAGGTTCTGACTAGCATGATAGTGTGTGTATGTTTTTTATGTACTTGTGTCCGAGCGGAATGAGGGACGTACTGTCCCTTGTTCCGTCTGGATACAAGTACATATTCGTGTATCCAGAGGGCTCAAGGGATGCGCTGTCCCTTCCACTAGGTTTAAACACGTTTAGTGTCATGGTCGCTTGTACTTTTTTGTGCTTTTATATCTTTTTTTCAAGCGACGTGCATTCGCCCTTTGTTGGGCTGATCCGACATTGTCTGAATAGTGAACGTGGTTGTTTTCACCTCTTTTGTGCTGTCTATATATATATATACATAAAAGCACAAAAAAGGTACAAGCAACCACGACACTAGACGTGTTTAAACCCAGCGGAAGGGACAGTACATCCCTTGAGCCCTCTGGATACACGAATATGTACTTGTAACCAGACGGAACAAGGGACAGTACGTCTCTCATTCCGTTCGGACACAAGTACATAAAAAAACCATACATACACTCTCATGCTAGTCAGAACCTGTACAAGTACATATTCGTGTATCAAGAGGGCTCAAGGAATGTACTGTCCCTTCCGCTGGGTTTAAACACGTTTAGTGTCGTGGTCGCTTGTACCTTTTTTGTGCTTTTATATCTTTTTTTTCCAAGCGACGTGCATTCGCCCTTTGTTGGGCTGATCCGACATTGTCTGAATAGTGAACGTGGTTGTTTTCACCTTTTTTGTGCTGTCTATATATATATATATATATATATATATATATATATATATATATATATATATATATATATATATATTTATATATATATATAAAGCACAGGAAAAAATAAACAACAACGTTAAGTATTCAGAAAATGTCGGATCGGCCCAAAGGCTAATGCATGTCTCCCGCAGAAAAAAAGATATAAAGAGCACAAAAATGGTGCGAGAGACTCACGACATTAAATTAATTTACCTCAAATTTTCAGAGCACCTCGGCTCCTTCTTCAGGAGACACTCAGAACATACATTCAGAAAAAAATAGAGTAAAAAAAAAAAAAAACAAAAAACTATACTCCATGATTCCTTTCCTAGCGATCATGTCTAAGCAGAATGGATGGTTTCCACGTCCCCTTTTATTTGTCTGCCTTACTTTGTAACGTCCCTCTTCATTTTTTGACTGCCATGGTTTTATTACATGCCTTCCAGAGCATAGCCACATAACACCTTTATTTCTTTTTCTTTTTTTTCATCATTTTTTTCTTTTTTCCTTTTTTTTCTGAATGTATCACCCATCACAGGGTAGATTCAGTAGCATATCCAAATAGAATATATGTTCAATGTAGCATATGAGGGATGGTGCTTAGATGTTAACCCCCTTTAATTTCGATTATATTTTTCGAAATTGCAAAAAAATATAGCTATGATGTCAAATTGACAACAGGCCAAAACAAAAAAATTTTTCAGGTGATAGAGCTTGAAAAAAGTAAGTAATACACTTAACAAACATTAAAAAATATTGTCATATGTGTTTCTATGGTGTTGAGATATTGCCTCCGTATTTTTGTCCGTTTTCTTTTCTCATGATAATATTCTTTATCTTTTGGTTATGAATTGTAATTTATTGTGATTTTCTTTATCATAGATTCCTATTAACACTCATTCTCTGTAAGCAGCAGCAATTATGTGTAGGAGCCTGGCAACGATATGCTGATAATGTTTATGCCTTGCTTTTATCCCTACCCATATATAAAAATTCATCAAAATCAGAGAACATGTGTTTCCAAAAAATGTTTGGTACTTACAGAGAATTGGAAGCAGAGCCTTTTTTCGTTTCCATGATTACGTTTGTGAAGTGTTAATTCTTGTGGATAAGTTACATTCTGATATTTTAAAAAAGGACATAAACAAAACAGGGTGTCAATAGTTATTTTGCTTATTTTCTCGGTCCATCATAAAAAAAAGTAAATTATTCAATTCACGTATAGCAATTACTGAAACAAATAATTATTTTTCTCATTGCAATTGAAAAGTATCTTAGACTACCATTTTCATTTCATCACAGATCTGCAGTGCTGCGTATATGGAATACAACTATCATCACAAGGACGTTTTTCTTTTGCTGATGAACTGCAAGCCCCGACGATATCGTTCACATAATTCCTTAGTTTTATGGCATCAGACTTGAAAATTTGATAACTTGTTCCTAAAACTAAGGGATAACACCCAAATGACATATGTCATTATGATCATGGAGACACGATGGAAGTGTTGGCGTTATCTATGCCATTTTAATTTTGAAGAACTTTTTCGTTATGCGATTTAGAAAATTACAACCTACTTGTATCATGCCATCGTTTGCCAAAAGCGGAAAAGGGTAGACTCCCTTTTAAAAATAAATGAATTAAGTAAGATCTGGTGAATGCTGTTGCGCCGTTAAATAAATCGCCATTGTTAATGCCATACGAATAAGGAGTAGCAATATTTTAAAATGTTCCTTCACCCATAGAGCTATTGGATTTAAATTTTCGACTTTTTGTCATATTTTTAACGTTTCCCTTTTTTAAGTATCGTATTGCCGAGTAAATTGGCTGAAATCCTTTGTATCAAAATATCAAAAAAATATAAAGTTATGCCTACTTACAAGTACCTGCCAGCACAGAATCATGTAATCTACATGTTGCTGTTTGTTATCTAAAGATATAGTTGAAATGTATGAACTTTATCAGAAAATTCAGCGAACTTATAAAGTAACTAGATGTTAGACAATTTGATAAGATAAAGGAGGTGTATTTGCTTTTCAAAATTGCATTCAGTGTCATATGATATCCCATGATTTATCATGATACCTAATGTTAATGCATGTGAGCCATACGTGTCAACGATAATTTTCTTCTAAACTCGTTGTCATATCATTTGCTGTATTTAAAGTCATTTACAATCATAGTGTAGACATACACAAAAAGAGACGCAAAAGAGACGTTAGTAGCAAATGATGTTAGATTATTTGTACTTGATAATTATAAAAGTATATATATATAGTATGAATGGAGATCAGCTTTATTGAAATTTCTAAAATGTGGGTCCTCTAACATCATATCTACACCTATACTGCTACGTCTTTCGGTACATTTTTGGACAGTATAATTTTCACATTCTTTGGCCATATTACATCGTTTAGATCGAGGATCAATGACGAGGATTAAGTACCCGACCCGTAACGTGCATGTCCTGTCCATGCTACAAATTGATATGTTCTTAAATGTTGCTATTCAATTTAAAGACGTCCGAATTACATGTACACAATTTCAGTAACTCTCTATCATATGCCACTATGGTATGCATTTTAATGTTCATACATGTAGCTCTTTATGTTAAGCATATGTACAACAAATGTTAACGTATTCAAATTCAATTGCAGCATGGACCAGACCGGAACCCTCGTCAGTGATCCTCAATCTAAACAATGTAATATGACCAAAGAGTGTGAAAATTATCTTGTCGAAAAAAATACTGAAAGACATAGCAGGGTGGGTGAGATGATGCTGCAGTACCTACGTTTAAGAAATTTCAAGAAAATATTGATAAGTTAAACTGAAATTGTCGAATGTGTTGAAGAAATGATCGACTGAAATTGGTTGAAATTGAATACATTTGCCCTCGGGGACTCCAGTTCAACCAGCAATTACTCTCACCAAGTGGTACAAATGTTAAACGTCTTTAAATTCAATCGCATCATTTAAGAACAGATAAATTTGCAGCATGGGCCAGGCATGCACATTTCCGGACTTTACTCTCGTCAGTGATCCTCAATCTAAACAATGTAATATGACCAAAGAGTGTGAAATTGCTATGTCCAAATATGGTGCACTATATAATTTAATCATTATCTATTAAGACTATTGCTTGAGAAAAAGTATGCACTCACAAGGATCGCATTAAGTTTATTTACGATTTAAAGATTTTGATTTTTTTTCTAATTAATATATTTTTCCAAACTAGGAAACTCTATCTTCTTGTTCTGATTTTTTCACCAAAGGTAGGAACTTACATGCACATTGTTTGTTCTATTGTTAAAAAAAGATTTCCTCGAAAGAGTCTACTTATAAGAGAGTTGATGACAAATCTCATAAAATGTGCACATGTTTCAACCTCTACCGTCAGAGAGACATGCTCTGATCAGTCTCTTTATCTAGAACAAATTCAAATATGAAATGTATAATACAGAGAAAGATACCACAAAGGTTCAAACCAATGGCAGAAAGAACGTGCGGTCCACTTTCCTTATCTTATATTGCATATCAACTTTCTTTACTCTCATACGGAACGTATCTTCTTTTTGGCGCTTACGATATGTTTCAAACGGAATGTACCTGCTGTAAAATCAATAAGAGTTGTCTTGATGTCCTAACAAATGAAGAAAATGGAAGGCACTGAGTACCTCCTTTATCGAGTTATATGTAAAACAAAAGTAGAAAAACCAGGAAAAATATCGGTTGGCGATTTCTTTCTCTCCTCGATGCTTCGCATTATATCAGGTGTATATGCTCATGTGCACGGAAGTAAAATAGAAAATAATCTAAAAGGACAATAGTCAACCACCTACTTTGAACGTTTTGCTCTAAAGGTAGAGTTATCATGTGATCTTTTCTGATGACTCGTTACTTAGTTTAATTTCATATGTAAAAGTAGTTTCTATTTATCAAGAGATCAGGCAATTTATATAATAAGATATATACTGTTTAGTGAGGAAAGGAGGGGATCTCCAACAAAACTCGGCTGCAGCACCAACAGCAACACACAAAAAAAATCCAAGTGACCGAATGTGACCGTTTAACCGAATTGAAGCGGTGGGTGTTGTATGCAAGCAAGAGATGCTTACTCTTCCTGGGCACCTGGTCTCACTACCATATGGAGTTCGCTTCTTTTCATATGGTGGAAGTTTTTGTTTGTTTGCTTTTGTTATCGATTTTGTGCTTTGTACAGGGATATGGTCATTATCCATAATTTACATTTAACACAAAAGACCCCCATAAACCAACGAGATCCATGGGCAATCGATGCCGACTTAGGACGGCCTTCGTCCACATCGGCAGCAGATGGTATGGTGATGGATGGTGCGTATTACGTGCACACAATTCTCCAACTTTTCCGATCACCCAAAGGTCTCGAAGAACGCAGAATTGTTGTGTAAAATAAGCTCCTCACTTAAAGATGACAATAGAGACAATATTTCACAACGCAGGAGCCAAAGCAACAAAGATTATTATGTAAATGTATATAAAAATGGTGGTGCGCACGAAAATATGAAGGGTTATGATGATGAGCTGATCAAACAGAAGGTTAAGGTTACTTCGCTCTGATGTTTGAAGATTCACTATATGTTGTGATACGGTTTCTACATCATAATCTGTATTGTCTTTTTGAGAATTAACAACAAGCTAGCCGTAGTTTGTTGTCCAGTATTTCCCCGAGTCGCATGGACCAATCAAATTATCACCGAGCCGCGAAGCGGCTATGTTATAATTTGATTGGTTCATGCGACGAGGGAAATTACTGGACAACAAGTTACAGCTAGCTGGTTGTTATTTCTATTCTAATATTGTTCTGCACGAGTTCTATAGCACGTGCATGGACGGAGTTTAGCGAATTGGAAGTTTGTTGGATATTTTACACCAGGCGAGTTCTATTGTACATACATGTATAGGGAGAAAAATCTCAAGTCATGTCAGAATACATTATTTAAAGCAACGTGAATATTAAAAATATGAGTTATATCAAATAATCGAGGAGTGTATCTTTGATTCTAACGGGGATAATTCCGTGCATATCTGACTAATACAAAAGATTGTTGTGCATTTAAACTTATTCTTAACAGAGTAGACTTGTTGATATTATTTGATATATTGCGTATTATATATGATGCACTAAGCTACAACCTTTGGCTATTTTTGGTTATTTTTGGTTTCAGTAATATAACAGGGTTATCACTGGAATTTTCAGAAGGAAACAAAATCGACCTAGACTAAAAGAAGAGAAATGGCTTTCGTCAACGCATAAATTCTTACAGGTACATAGGTTTAGCAGGAATTAAACTGTCAATTATGAAGTTTTACCATAAATGGCTTTTAAATACTGCCATTTGAATATCGATACTGGTCGAGCAGATATTTTCGAAATAAAGATATTTCCAAATGATTCGCTAGTTCGGTTACCTGGAGGTACTTTTTCACAATTTTGGTGATACAAGCGTTTAAGTATTCAGAAAAATAACCTACATACAAAAGGAAATCTGAAAATAACTTTTTGGTATGTTTTTAGCAATTGTTTCTCCTCAGGTCGAAACATTCGTCAGTTTAAGAGCCGGGGTAAAATTACGTCATTGAGTTCCGAACAGATCTTGACCTAGTGTCGGAGAAACATGTTTTCCAAAAATCTTTTCTTGTCAACTATTCGATATGAATATTCAGTAAGAGGGGAGGGGGAGCAATAATTTTATACTAATGGCATTAAATGTACAGAACAAAATTAATTTGAGAATAATCGAGCGATATGTTTATGCAAATAAACGTCCTATTCAGTTTAACAAAACACTTGTTGTCTTACATTTAATGGATAGATTAACAAAATTTCATTATTTTGACTAAGTGCTTACTTTAAATTGTTTGTAGCCATCCTTATTAACAACGCCCATCTTCCAGCTAAACACCCGTGTAGACTTGCTGATAAATGACCTGTTTTATTTCTTATCAAATCTCGATCAGTATTTTAACGACATCAGGAAGTTCAATATTCCTACGGAAGCCCAGGAAGTATTTTTTGTTTCGTCCACATCAGTCAAAAGTGGAATTCAGTGAATGAAGGAAGATCCCAAACCACAATCGAAAGGCTTAAGAAAAATGAAAAATAAGAAAGAAAAAAAAACCCGTCCATGTGAAAAGAAATGCTGGAAAAACAGATAGACAGACACAACGACACAGCCACAGGGAAACACGAAGAACAATTTATCTTGACAAAATTTCACCGATCGTTGAAACTTCCCCCATTTTATACAAATGTCACGACAGATCACTTGGAAATGGAGCAGCGAAGATCTTTGTTAAATGCAGAACATAATTTTGAATAAAAAAAGACACAATGTGCGCGCAAATGAAAATTAATGGGAAGGGTTCCAACTCTATACATTCTTGAGGAAAACTATAAACGAATTTTCATGCACCAAATACTTGCTTCGAATATTGAATTTCCATCAGTGATGCTTCCAGCCAAAGTTCTTTCCATACGCCACCCAAATTCATTTCACTAGCACCCTCTGGTGTTATTTCTAGAAATTGAAATTTGAAACAAACGAAAAACATAATATTTGAGGACAAAAGTTTCTTGAAAGTTGTTCCTACACGGAATTGATATATCCGACAGGCGCCTTAAACGAGAAGTTGGAAAGCAATTCCAACGGACAAGATGACATTGGGAGCTATTCTTAGGAGACTTACAAAATACTTTTTATTAACTTATCAAATTACATCGGTTTAGTACCCGAAACGTGCATGTCTGGTCTATGCTGTAAATTTATCAGGTTTTAAATGATGCTATTGAATTTAAAGACGTTTAACATCCATGTAGTCAAAAACAAGTCCTGCATACCGTCAAACATCATTCGATATAAACTCCTCAATCTTAACATTGAAATATGGCCAAAAAATGTGGAAAATATTATGTCCAAAAATGTACCGAAATACGTAGCAGCATGGGTTGGATATGATCTAACAGGACGAATGCGTTGAAGAGACAGACGATAAGACGATCGTACCTAGATATATGTGTCTTCGGGGACTCCTGGTTCATCAGAGGTGACATTTTTGTGGTGTTTGGAGGAAAGGTCTTCCAGCAAATTGTCGGAATTCCCAGGGGGACCAATTGTGCCCCACTCCTTGCCGACATTTTTCTTTACTCGTACGAAGCTGAATCCATTCATTCTCTGGTCTCTGAAGGGAAAAGATACTTAGCTTCTGACTTCAACTTCACTTACAGATACACAGACGATGTGTTGTCCATCAATAATCCAAAATTCGCGGATTACCTGAGCAGTATCTATCCTTCAGAGCTTGAAGTCAAAGAAACTACAGAGACAATAAATTCAGCAACCTATTTGGACATAATGTTGTCCTACGACACTGATGGTCACATGAATACCACACTCTACGACAAACGTGACGACTTCAATTTCAGCAGTACAAACTTTCTTTTTTCTGAGTAGCAACATCCCTTCATCGCGTGCTTATGGCGTGTTCATATCTCAGTTGATACGCTATGCCAGATCAAGTACGAAATATACGGATTTTGTTCTGAGAGCTAGGCGTCTTTCAGATAAGCTTCTCAGTCAGGGATATGTTTGTGACCGACTAACATCGTCACTGATGAAGTTATACGGTCGTCACGGGGAACTCGTCATACACTATGATGTCCAACTCTCCAGAATGATGGGTGATATTCTGTCATAGACCATTTGAAGCATCCATTCCAAGATTGTACTCTATGTCTTCCAAAATGGAAGTTACCGGATGTGACAATTCTACCGAATTGAAGCGGCGGGTGTTGCATTCAAGCAGGAGATGCTTACTCTTTCTGGGCACCTGGTCTCACTTCCATATCGGAAGTTCGCTTCTTTTCATATGGTAGAATTTTTTGTTTGTTTGCTTTGGTTCCTGTTTTGTCCTGATTTTGTATGCCATCGGTTTCTGATTTTCTGAATTATCGATTTTGTGCTCTATACAAGGATATGGTCATTATCCATATTTGTCATTCACAAAGTGGTACAAATGTTAAATGTCGTCAAATTCAATAGCATCCTTTAAAATTTCCTGACTCGTTGTGCTCCCTTAGATAAGAAATTTATTGATCACTTTGATTTTTTTGCGTCGACGAACAACTCCCATTCTAGAGGAAAAAAAACTTTGAAAGAATTCTTCTACTCCATTCCACTCTTCAATATTCATTCATTTTGCTCAGATATAACAATTTAAATAGAAAGTTTAGTACATGTAATTGTATGAGACCATAACGAACACGGATGGTGCAATTTTGACTTCGTGTTTGTCAATAAATTACTTACATATCAAGAAACACATTACCAATGAAGTTTCAAAACAACACCATTCTCCCCCAAAATACTCGATAATAGCCATGAAATATGCAAAATACGAGGGTTGTTCGAAACGTTCGTAGACAATCGCAGTATTTAAGAAATGCGTGACAGTAACAGTACAATTTTCTCACAATACATTCATGAGGCTAAATTATTATAATCAATTTATGCAATATCAAGGTTACTGAAAAAATATGCCATTTAAACGATTATCTGGAATTATGTGTTGTGTCGTTTAGCGGCGCAATATGAAAACTGAGATAGCGAAAATTGTGTAAACGCGCATAATTCCTTTATTATTTCTAAATAGAGACGCCGAGAAAGTCAATGTATATACTTATTATTCGACAGTAATTATTAGTTATCATACTGAAAATTGAACTTTTTACGATGCATTGGTATTTAGATATCACTGTTACAAGAAGCGCCATCAATACGTATGATTGGAAATAATGACGTATTTCTGCATTTTCAAGAACGTGAAATCACCGATCTGTTATTCGAGCTGATACAAACAGATAGAATAGGACCAGGGAATAATTTAAGCGCATGATTGAATAGCTTATTCTGTATTATGAATTTTTGAGCCGATTGACATACAATAAATGACTTATGCGCCAATATGATTTCTAATTTAGAGACAGAACAAAAGATGAAAAATGATAAGTACTCCGTAATTTGCGTGGCGATGCTTTGGCCGACATTTACTGCGCCGCTTCCCGAGGTCACTTCTAAAGAAAAACACCGCATTCCTTTCATGATTGATCGATTACTTTAATATTTGCACAATCAGAATATCCAATCTTAAGTAATAAATTAGTATATGAACAAAATGTCTGACGATAACGAAATCAGTTTTATTAAACTTGTGTACAAATTTATCGAAAAGCCCTCGGACATCTAGAAATTTTTGGCGTAAATCTAGGACAGGATTTACGTCATTTCAGGAGGTGGCGTAGAATTTTGGAGTAGCTAGTCGACATTTGCGTTTTGGTGTAAATATACGTATATTTGATGAAACGCACTTACGTCAATAAATTGGACTAGTCGAGCGTTACGCCAAATTTTACGATAAGTACAGATTAACGCCTAATGTTGAAACGTGCTCCAGGTGCCCAGAAGAGTCAGCATCTCCTGCTTGCATACAACATCTGTCACTTCTACAGTACCGACAACGTTATCTTACAAGCAATAAACGAACGGAAACGATTAACGACCCAGATGTAACGAACGCATAACGCATAACGATGAAAGAAAAACGAACGGTAACGTTTAACGTTGTAGGAATCGTTTCGTTTTAATCGTTATCCGTTTTTCGTTATCCGTTATCCGTTAATCGTTTATCGTTATCCGTTTTTCGTTAAGCGTTATTCGTTAATCGTTTTCTATTATGCGTTATTCGTTTTTTATGTTCTTTTGTTTGTTATAAACAAATGATAAAAGAATTAATGACATTCCTTTTTAAAATCAGCAATGTACATATTTATAACTTATGTACGATTCTTAAAATCATCATGCGATTTTTTTGCGTGTTGGCTTTTATATTGATGTCGAATACTAAATGTATTTATATCTTTTTTCATTGGCGGATCCAGTACCGCCTTTTTTGTTGATTTCAATCAGAACTTGCTGAAAATTTTACAAAATACATGGTTTGGAGGATGGGTCACTTACAGCATAAGAGGAGGCCGAATGCCGCTTCTGCACCCAGTGAATACATCTCTGTTAATTAATATTCTTTTTATATGCACCGTATGGTTAGAAGGTGTGCAAATGTACATTTAATTCGTGCCGTACTTGTTATTATGAATACAATGTACGTCTACGTAAATACCGTCGGAGTGTTATCTACCGTCACAGTCACTTCAAAGAACTGTCCCTTATTTTGACAGAGAAGAAAGAAATAAAAAAGATAAGATAGAAAGAAAGGCGATTTCTATGATTTTAAACTCATCGAAATAATGCAATTATTGTCTCTTCGCTATCGAGGAAAAAAAGAGCAGACTGTATATAAAATTGTTTGCATGTTTAGACGTAGATATGTACTAAATATTTGTGATATACATAACAAAATAATTGCATTGCAGAAAGGAAGAAAAAAATTACAAGGTATTAAATGAAGTTCAATAGCCAAAAAGCATTGGATAAATTATTAATCGTGGAGAGATATATATACATTTCAGCTACGATACGACTTTTTTCTGTTTTTAGTCCCCTTCCGGCAACGCCGAAAGGGATTCTTAGTTTGTTTGGGTTTTTTTTTCATCTGTTAGAATCGATTCTTTTTATTTAAATCCTAGACTTTAAATATCTGTCAGATGATCTAATGTAATCAGAGTTGATGAAATAAATGACGTAACGGTTTCAATCTCCAACTTAAATAATGCACGTATGGTCACTCAGTACAGGTACAGTTGTACAACGTCTATTCTAAGCCCCGCCTTTGACCGATTCGGGCCAGCTGTCAATCATTATCTATCTCACGGACTACTGTGTGATCAACCAAGCGTAGAGGAGTAGTGTATGCTCGGTTCTTCAGATGTCAATGTCATGGCTTTGGTACTTATATATTTCATTGCTATTCGTATCGCTTAATTTCAAAAGATACTGCGTATATACTAGTATGTTTATATTATTTTAGGAAAATTATTATTTCTTAAAATACTTTATTTTTTACAAGATAAGAAATTTTCTCATAATAGATAATTAGCATTTATATTACGCCTTTTCAAAGAAAGAACAAACCGGCCTTTATCGAAAATACATTTTATTTATTGTCCCGCGAAAGCGAGGAGGACGAATTCATAACAAAAGTTGACTCTTGAATATAACGACATTTGGATAGTAGATTATTTCATAAAATGTTCATGCGTTCATTAATTAGTTTCTTCTTTCCCAATTCTTTTACAAGCTTTCTTTCTCTCAAACAAGCTAACCAAATATAGTCTCAAGTAAATACTTCAGTAAATATTTCAATAAAAATATATAACTCCTTTCCTAGCCCCTAAATCTATAAATGTTTAATTGTCCTACATTTCGAAAGAATATGTATGCTTCGTAATATTTTCAAGTTCTAACGATGATGAAAAAAAGAAATAAATGTGGTGGATAAGATCTTCTGTATATTTTTTTTTCGTTCATTATTGATTGAATATTTATTATTTACGCAAACAGTGACCCCAAAAAACAAACAACAACAACCCCCTCCCCCCCCAAAAAAAAACAGCAACAAAAAAAAAAAAAAAAAGAAAGAAAGAAAGGAAAAAGAAAAAGCAAAAAAATGCTAGCGTATTGTTCTGGTACTTCAAACGGTTCCATACAAGTCCGTAAAAATAATTGATCAAGGACGCGTATCCAGACAAAGATGAATCGTGTAAAAAAAAACAGCATTTTTTTCAGAATTGGAATAAAACGGTTAGACAATAATGCCATTTATATCTTTTTGAGGTTCTATATATATACTCCCGAATTAAGGGGCGTATCCATTGTGAGGAGCGGTAGTTTATATCGGACCGATTTGAGACGCGCAGTGCCGACTGGGGGGGGGGGGGGGGGGGGGTTACGGGAGGGATACCGGGGAAGACCCAAAGAATGTATTTTGAATCTTTGAACGAATAGGAAAACTACAGATCAATCTGGCCTGTACATGTCCTTCAATTTTCTAATGTTTCGTAACTTTTTTTTCATTTTGGAACAAAAGTAAATCGATATCACGAGCTAAAAGCAGCAAGGGAGAAGGAGGGGAGGGGGGGGGCAGTGGGGGCACGTCCCCCACTTACAATTTGAAAAGCGATGGGGGGGGGGCACAACCCTGTAAAATTTAACTTATCAAATATTCTTTGATGATTTGAAGTAAATCTAATTTCTTTTATTATTTTTAATGTTTTATCTCAATTCCGCAACTACAATATTATGGCGGATGAGGTTTTCGATCTTGTACTGGCTGTGGGTGAACCCGGATTTCACAACACGTAAAGTGTGAAATAAATTTAATCACAAGGTAACAACGTATCGTCGCTGATTCCACCTAGCCACTGACTATTTATCATTTTAAAGATACAGTGCAGTGCGAGGGAGGGAAAATGATGATTCAAACCATAGCTAAAAACCATTTTTTTTTTTGCTTTCATTTTATTTTTGTTGGGGGGGATGTGCACCTCCGGCCTCCCACCCTTCCCCCTTTGCATTAGAATGACCACGGTTGTATCAAGTATATGTTACAAATCCGGTTACTTTCAATATATTTGGGATTTTTTTTTTTTTTTTTTTTGAATATTTAATGAATTAACATGTTAGCTCCGATGACCGCATCATTTCCATTCAACTTGATTGTCTGACATATTTTGCAAATTATATTTCAGATTATGATCATGACTTTCTTGTACAAATGGGGAAAATATGATATGTTCCGTTAACTACAACACGGGTTATGATGATGCTATGTAGAATATTTCAGAATTTTTTGTGAATATTGATTGAAAAATAATGCATTCTAGTTTACATTTGGCAATGTCTGTTACTTTTGTAAATTTTAATCCTGTGCCTATGATTTACTAAAATCATAAACCGAGGGAGGGGTCCCCTTGCTGTCCATGCGTATATACCTTCCCCTTTCCGACTAGTGTAACATGCTATCAAGTATATAAAGGAGCAACCATTTGATTTTTAGGGGGGGGGACAGGAAGACTTTGCCAAAAAAAAAAAAATTCCGGATCGAGATTTAAGGGAAACAATTTTCCGGCCCTAAGGGCCGTCAAAAAATGATTCCGGACCATGAAATGCCCCCCCCCCTCAACCGACCTTTCCATATGCTTGGTACATGTAAACACTTTTTTGGTGTGTCATTTAATAACTAAGTACAAATAAAAATGAAACAAACTTTATTCAAAGGAATAAAATTAGCCTGTCTGCGTTGAGTATCATTTTCAGTTACACGTAGGTTTCAAATGCTACTAACGCCTTTCCAAAAATTGAAAAAAAAAGTAATAATTAGCGATCTTATAGGTAGAAATGCCTTAATATACTCTTCGTTGGAACATGATTTCTCTTCATGTTTGAATTATTTAATATGGCCCAAAAATCATGCTGTAAGAGTAGTTTTCAACATTGGAAAATTGAATAAAAAATAATAATCCTGCCCGAAGGGTCGGCGAAAAATAATTTTCCGGCTCTTAGAAATGTTTTGAAAGTTTTGTTAGACAAACAAAAACTATGAAATTAATATAATGATTCATTTGCTCCGAATCTTTCACGTGCTTTTATAAACCCTTGCCAAAACGGCTTAGTTATCCATGCAGTACTGTACCGAACAAAACTTTGCTTTTATCTAGGAAAAGTTGTGATTTACATTTTTTACTGTACATTTAAATATGAAATCTATTTGCAATGTTTAGGGTTTTTTATTGATAGGTTCTCTTTCTTTTTCTTTTTTTTTTTTTCTTGGATTTCTAACAATATTTTTAGATCGTTTCTTGTCCCATTTACATGTACAACATAATTCATAAATTAGACAATGCACAAAAAATTGCTGTGACTCTTTAATTTGTATATTCTATGACATTTATCCCTGTCCTGTACAATGTTGTCGAATAAACAACCCGAACGTGTCACTTTTCCTGGTAATATACGCAATACAAAATACCCTGAACCGTCTAACTATGGTTACAGGTACGATTAAAAGGGGCCTTCTATGAGGCACCTTTTTCCCAATAAGTACATTGTAAATAAAGCGATAACTTTATGTTGTGTATACATGTCCAGTAAAGAAAAATTTCTATATCGAGACGACGCATGTAATGTACCGCATATTTTTCTAGATTCACATACATTTATTTTCGAATTTTGATTTTAAAAAGAAAAAGAAAAGTAAGTTTTTTCTAGAAATACATGTATACATTATCATATAGGTCAACGATTAATATGGAAAATGATTTTTTTTTTCGCACGCACTAAAGGGAGAATAATTTTGTTTTCAAACGGTGGCGGGCTAAGTTATCCCATCCCGGCAATGAATGACCCTCTCCCCCTCAAACCTTTTGGCAATTTTTGTTTGGTCATGACTTGTCAATGATGTCGAGATCATGTAAATCGTCAAATATCGTCTCCTATCACCTGCAACGGGGACGCTGGATCCGCCACTGTCTGATTGGTATTATTTTTCTTTTTCTTTATTTTTTGTACACGATTAAAATTGTTTGGTCGCCGGCATGGATCGGGAAAACCATGCGCTTTGCGACATAGTCTTATGCCCCTCTGGGCTTTGTATTTGGGGGGGGGGGGGGGTTCGTCTTATTTAAGGTACGTCTTGACGTAAATCTAATTGATTTTTCTCCGACATTCTTTTTTATCCTTGATCTGCGCCTGAGATATAAATCTCCAATGTCCACTTACCTATCTTGTCTATATACAGGTACTTGTGAATGCATTCGTCTGTAAAATTATCATGTCATTTTGAAGTGGTCATTCATTGGGTACAAATAAAAGTAATAAAGCTGTACAGAAATGTCAATCACAGTTGAGTCCCCCTCCCTCAACGCACAGACATTAGTTTGGACTTGGCTGTTCGGTGATATTTGCAAAAATTGTACTGTAGATTTTGCATTGGAAATAGTAAAATTTGTACACTACAAAAAAAAAACCCCAAAAAACCCTAGAAAAATAAATAAATGATAATGATATGAATAAATTAAAATAAAACGTGCTGAAGTAAAAATGAATTCTCTATTCACTGTTAAACAGATTTGTCTGATGTATTAAAGCTTTTCGAAAAATCTTTTTTTTTTTTTATTTGGAATGGCCCTTTCGTGAGGAAACATGGCCCATTGTTTTTGAGATTGGCCCATTGAAGTCCAAGTGGAAAGGGTCATAGTCCCATTGAACAAGTTTGCCTTTCCGATTACCATTAAATGGTAACTGAATTGATGATATTTTACAAACGCTTGAAATCAATATACACCTGTAATGATATACTAAGAGCGAATTTGAGTGTGCAAAAGATTTACTTGTATATATTTCGTATGCGGATGTATGCATGGGTGGCTCTAGAAACTCTTCCACGGGGAAGGGGGGGGGGTGTTCCAATCATGCTTTAAAAAGAATATACATGTACTAAAAACGGGAAAATAAGTGATTGCAGCAAATTCTTCGAGAATGGGAGCCCTTGGTCTCCCAATGGATCCTAAAATCTGCCCAGTGTTATATTTTGGATTTTCCAGATCAGGGGATGATGAAGATCCAGATCGTCCAGAGAAAAAGAAAAAAAAGTTATTTATCATTTTTCGTTTCCTTACGACACTCACGATCCTATTTTTTGAATCCCTCCATCTTTGTTTTCTCATCACTAAACTGTCGATCAACATTAAATAAAATTCGTTTTGACATACCCATATCATCATGTCTAGTTCTGTTGTATAAGAACTGATCAAGTGTAGCGCTATATACATGCTATATTAGAAGGAATGTTATAACTTCTTAAACGTGCATGCACACAATTTTGCAATAAACATGATGTGTATAACATTTTCGTTTCAATTTAAGTCAAAATATTGCAGTTTTATTAAAATAAACTGAAGCGGTACTTTGATCGGTGAAAAGAAAGGTTTATTCCCGGAACGTCGAAAATATTCAAATGACTATGTCTACTATGTCACACTAAATTTGGTGTGAAAGGGGCCTTCTAAGGGGTATCCAATAAACCAATTAGCACAGATTACCTGTAATTTACCTGCGTTTTACCTGTATAAGATTTCATTCAAATGAGGAAAATTCTAAGTAACATGGGTCAATGTCAAACATGTAATCATTAACTGAGGCTAATTAGCGAAACATGATATTTAAACTTATTTTAAAAGAATGGTGCTATATTTACGTGTGATGTACTTATCGATGATTTATCATATTGATCTTATTGTTTCAGCAATGTTAAGATACTGGCATTGTTTTCTGTACTTCACCTATATGTAGCTAATACATAAATAAATAAATGAATGAATAAATAAATAAATAAATGAATAAATAAATAAATAAATAAATAAATAAATAAATAAATAAATAAATAAATAAATAAATAAATAAATAAATAAACTACCCTAAGGCCCCCTCCCGGAATGTAAAATAGACCGTTTCTCCGTCATGTTCAGATCATAGACGAATAATTTTAGGTCTATTATTATTATACATGTAACAGTATATGCTGACCCGATGTTTTCAATATTTATTGCAGTCTCGCGTCCTATTATTATTTATCAACTTATTATTTGATATATCCGAGGAACGAAAAATGTATTCTTTCATGTATTAAAGAATCTGTCATGCATTTTCCGTGTTGTTTATTCACATATTTTACACATTTTATTAAATCTCTCAGCTTTCTATGTCGTGTTTGTTTTCTACAGACATTGCCCCGTTTAAGTAACGTATATATTCCCCTCTATTGATGATTATTTATAAAATGAAATTTTTGAACAGCGATTTGACATCTCTCTAAGCTATCATGAGTATACGTTATATTTGCATGGAAACGGTCCTAACGATTAACAGATAACTTAAAACGGATTACGATTAACGAATAACGAATAACGGATAAAGCATAACGCATAACGAAAAACGGATAACGAATAACGGATAACGATTAACGATCCAGAGCACCCCCAAACGAACGGAAACGATTAACGATTAAGAGCTAACGAACGAATAACGCATAACGATTAAGAAAAAACGAACGAAAACGATTAACGCATGTAAGATAACGTTGTCGATACTGTATTGGCAGACATCTCATGTTTAGTCCAGCTGAATGGTGAAATAATGGACTGTGCAAATTTTCAGGAAAGCATGGAACTTGGCACAATTGTACATAAGGCCATGTTTTACAATGTTGGCTATGGACCCACCTCGAGAAATCAGAATTACCGCTATTCTCCAGATGGCCGCCATTTTCAAGAAACAATCTCATTATTCATTTGATAATTAATCCCTTTTCTTACCATTTCTGTAACGATCGAGTCAAACTTATTCTAGAAAATGTTTCTCGATTTCCATTTAAGATATGTTTTTCAAACAAAGGTCAACATGAACCGTGTTCACGTATAAATTATGTCATATGACGTTACGTTATCTTTATATGTATGTACACACTTTAGATGTTTTCTATCGTCACTGTTACAAATCGTAAAAAGTTGATATTGGTATTAAATAAGAGCATATAAAATGCTCATTTGTGCGTGTTTCAATTTTGTTAAGTAAGGTCATAGGAATCCGTGACTATTGTTACGTTAGTGACCGTTAGTTGTAATGATATTGCTCAAGAAACCATACATCGCCGGTGACCATATTTTGTCTCTTCATAGTAAATGGCTTCTCGTTGGTTATCGGAAATATCAAGTTTATCTTTATATCATAGAATCAAGTATTCAAGTATCACCGAGGCAGTTATAATTTCGTATATTGTGACATCTTCTGCTCTGACACTGTAAGGAAAAATACCTCAAAATTGGGAAAATGAATAAAAACACTTTTAGATTTAAAGTTCCGTTTTTAAAAAAATAATTATGAACTAAACCATCTTATTTGGCATGATTTCGTAGAAGTAATGGTGACAAAATGTTGTACATGTATTTCGAACAAGAATGTTCATAAACTGAATTTAGCAAAATAATTTATTGATTGGCTTGAAGTATCGAGACATTACAGAAAAATGTGCAAAATGCGGCGAAATAAGGTCATTTTTCCTCGATATTTTTGGACCCAAATAACCATACTGGTCAGGGGCAAGTTCTCGGCTAAATTTAAGCGTTTTTGTTATGTTTCTTTAGCATTTAACCAAATATTGATTTGGAACTTGCACAAAATTTAGGTGTACTCATCATCTATCATTAAATCTAATTTCCATAATAGTTTTTCATCTCAAACAAATCTTTTCACATTTTTACACTTAATTTTCACACTTTTTTGGCATATTACATTGTTAAGACTGAGGATCACTGACGAGGGTTAAGTACCCGAAACGTGCATGTCTGGTCCATGCTGCAAATTTATCTGGTTTTAAATTATCGAATTTGAAGTTTAACAATTTGTGTCAATTGGAGGTTTATAAGTTAAACCAAAGTTTTTCATTTCTACTGGACCAGTTCTAGGCTAATTATGTCCTGTTTATTCAAAACTTATTACTTTTAACAAATGTTTGGACAGAAATGAAATTTAATGTAACAATGTAACTTTTTCAAACAAACATTTGCAAAAACTGGTGCCAGTAATTCTCCCAAGCGACGGACTGAAATATCCACCCTCTCCCCAACCTCAAAATTAATATCAAAATTTTCTTTGCTGCATGAAGTGAATACAAAAAAAAAAAAAACGGATTAAAAAGTATTATATAGATGTAGAATGAAATTACATTTAGAATCGCTCGCGTAAAAATTCTCCTCAAAAGGACTAAGTGCGCTAACCCCTCATATCGGCCCTATCATTTCGACAAAAATGCTTTTGCTTATCAAATTATGAATTATCACTTTAAATTTTACAATGTTGAATGTTTGAGAAAATACGTCACGTCATAATTTTGAGCCCTCGTTACGTCTCGTGCCTGGTGTATGACGTCATGTTCTGACGTCATTTTCCCTGAATGACGCAAATCAAAGGAAAATCATCTTTTTTACGCACAAATCTTCAAAATTCATCTATTATCAAGGCCTCGCCCACGGAATTTATTATGCAAACTAAAAGGCTGAGCAGAAATCCATCGATTAATACAATAATATTCACGGGCAAGGCCTAGAGCACTACTTGATTTTATAAATTTGTATCGAAATTAAGCTCATTTATTGATATTTTTAATGATTTCAATTTTTTAGACATTTTAGGCGACGCATTATTCAGTATAGGACTGCGAAATCAAAACAGGCTTTCCTGATTTGGATTCACCAAGCATTTGACCTTTTATAAACTACAATATTAAGGATATACGATCATATTTGAAAATAGGGCCGAAATAGCAGGTAACCGCACCTTTGATTGACAAGGTCTTCAAATGAGGGTTAGCCGGTAACTGGTCTTAGCTGGGAACTGGTCCCCGTCCAGTATTTGTGTGGAATTCTTGTAGTTTGCATGTTATTATTCCAAGTAGATATTTTGAATTGACATCCTTTTAAGTAATTATTGATTGCCCATCCCATCCCCTCTTTAAACTTTCAGACTCTATATATATCTTTAAATATTTCCTTTAAGTTATATTACAAAACGGCTAAAATCATTATCGAGATAATCACCGAATACAACAAGTTTCCATGGAGCTGTTGCGACGGTTGTTGCATGCAATCAGGGGACGCTGACTCTCCCCGGGTATCTGGCCTCACTTCGAAATGTTTTTCATTCCGAGGTTCGCAATAGTTCCGATTGGAATTCTCACTATTTGGCCTAGACTTCGAGAATGAATAGTTGATAGGTTCTTCTTTTGATGATTATTATCATGTAATACTGAAATATCATAACTGATTCCCAAAGTCATGAAATGTGTCAAAAAGGAATTTATTTGCGCACGTTTTTAACTCAATTGCTGAATTTCAAACTTTTGAAATAATTCTAAAAATGACGATTGATGTTTGATGTCAAGAACATTGAAATTCAAACACTTTTAATGCTAATAGTGTGGACTATTTGTCCTTTGAAATGAACACATAACAATAAGATAGTTACCAATAATAGCATATGGACTTAATATGAAATAGAGCCTATCATTATTAAATATTAAATTTTCTATAGTAACTGTTATATTGCATAAATTGTGTACAACATGCAATTGTGATGACAGAAATACCCATGGGAACCTCTTGACTTGATATGAAATAGAGCCTATCATTATAAAATATTTAATTTTCTATAGTTATATTGCATAAATTGTGTACAACATACAATTGTGGTGACAGAAATACCCCCTGGGAACCATGTTCTAATACCATCGAATATAGCAAAGACCTACTGCATTTGTTTTCTGAATGTTGGTTTGATTTCAGAATGTTGGTTTGCTTTCAGACGATTCAGTACAAATTGTAGACTATCACATGTATATATTTTTTTATATCTTGTAATCTAGTGTCTTATTCTAAAATGCTTTCATGTCGTCTTTGGTGTTTTCTTCCTTTTCCTTTGTTTTATCGTATCCTGTTTTGCTTTTTATACGCCCGTCATTTGACTACAAGAACTTTATACAAATATATGGACATTGAGGATGCTTATATACATAGTAACAAAGAAATGAGGGGATCTGCAACAACGACTAGTTGCAGCGCCAATAGCAACCTCCAAAAACACCCACTGTAAAACACAAAGAAGACCACAAAGAAGACACGCACAGAAAGAGACGCAGTGGTACAAGGAACGTCAAATCACAGAAAAACTTAAAAGACAAATTACTACACATAGACCAACGAGACCAATGGGCAAACGGTGCCGACTTAGGACGGTCATCTGCCAAGTCAGTAGCAGACAGTGTGGTTATCCTGGATTACGTGCGCACAACCCTCCACTTTTCCGATTACCCAGAGGTATCGAAGAACGTACAACTAACATAACAGTATTCTGAAATCCAAACAGAATTATTTACTAAATTTAAAACAAACACTCGCGCATTTTGTTAGCGTTCATTTGAATTTTGAACTTTCTATGATTTGTTACAGCGAAGATGGAACTCATCTTTATACAAAGTAAAATAACGTAACGTTATATGACGTCAAATCACGCGCTTCATGTTGACCTCTTGATGATTAAAAATATTATAAACAAAGAATGAGTTTCAATTAATTCTAACTTAAACGGTCAAAATACTTTAATTATCAAGTGAATAATGATATTTTGTCCTTAAAATGGCGGCCATCTTTAAAATACCTGTCATTTTGATTTTTGGAGGTGTGTCCATAGCTATAGTAAAGAATGGTCAAAACAACAATTGTGCCAAGTTGCATGCTCTCCAAAAACATAGCGTAATTTATCGATTTATTTACACGAATCCACTGGACTTGTAGAAATTAAAGTGTCTTTCTCCTCTCCCCAAATTTGAGATCTAAACAAAGATTTTTCGCTTTTTCGGATCAAGACATCATTCTTCCCGGGCACCTGGTTTCGCATCAGAATACTGTTTATTCCTTGATTCGCAACTGTTGCGATGTAATTCAAATAGGTTTGCCTAACATTCTCGACATTGAGATTTAATCATTAATTGGTAATCTTCCATGTTTATGACAAATATGGATAATGATCATATCCCTGTATACAGCACAAAGTCGATAATTCAGAAAATCGGAAACCGAAGGCATACAGAATCAGGATAAAACAGGAACCAAAGCAAACAAACAAAAACCTCCACCATATGAAAAGAAGCGAACTCCCGATATGGGAGTGAGACCAGGTGCCCAGGGAGAGTAAGCATCTCCTACTTGCATGCAACACCCGCCGCTTCAATTCGGAAGAACTGTCACATCCGGTTACTTCCATTTTGGAAGACATAGATTACAATCTTTGGTTGGATGGTTAAAATGGTCTATGACAGAATATCATCCACCATTCTGGAGAGTGGGACATCATAGTGTATGACGCGTTCCCCATATCGACCGTAGAACTACCTCGGTGACGATGTTAGTCGGTCACAAACATATCCCTGACTGAGAAGCTTATCTGAAAGACGCCTAGCTCTCAGAACAAAATCCGTATATTTCGTACTTGCTCTGGCATAGCGTATCAACTGAGATATGAACACGCCATAAGCACGCGATGAAGGGATGTTGCTACTCAGAAAAGGATAGTTTGTGATAATGAAATTGAAGTCGTAACGTTTGTCACAGAGTGAGGTGTTCATGTGATCATCAGTGTCGTAGGACAACATTATGTCCAAATAGGATGCTGAATTATTTGTCTCTGTAGTTTCTTTGACTTCAAGCTCTGAAGGATAGATACTGTTCAGGTAATCCGCGAATTTTGGATTATTGATGGACAACACATCGTCTACGTATCTGTAAGCGAAGTTGAAGTCAGAAGCTAAGTATCTTTTCCCTTCAGAGACCAGAGATTGAATTAATTCAGCTTCGTACGAGTAAAGGAAAATGTCGGCAAGGAGTGGGGCACAACTGGTCCCCATTGGAATTCCGACAATTTGCTTGAAGACCTTTCCTCCAAACACCACAAAAATGTTGTCGGTCAGAAAGTTTAACATCGGAATAATATCAGTTTCAGTGTACTTATTTTCAGAATCGGACTTTTCTTTTACAAAGTAGGTTTTGTCATAGTTAACAACAATAAATTTGTATTTGCGATTACCGTTCTTACTTGTAAACGCATTACTTATAATTTTTGCGAGTGTTTCTTTCAATTTAGAATGTGGATTTGTAGTGTAAAGTTTCGAAAAATCAAAGGCTTTGATCGAATGGACTCTACTAAAATGAGGGGATTTAAGATGTTCTAAAAGTACCTTCGAATTCTTTAAAATCCACATCTGGTTGATACCACTGCGAGAATATACTGTCGAAAAATATTTTTGAAGCCCAGATTTGATTTCACATAAAGCTTTGGTGAGTAAGATCGATACAGATTTGGTAGAACATTTTGAGGAACCAGCGATGAAACGTTGTTTGTACGATTCTTATGCATTTTAGGTATGCAGTATAAGTATGGCAAACCGAAATCAAAATTGTTAGTGTCGAAGCCAATGCAAGCATGAGCTGATTTGTGGTTATCTCTCTTTCAGAGGCAGAAGATTTGTTTGGGTGTAAGTAGGATTTTCATATGTCGAATTTAAACCCAACTCTTTAACTAGACTGTCGAAATAGTACTTTTTGCAAGTAAATGTTTATTTCACTCTATTTCCCATACATCCATAATTTCTTATTTTTCACCACTGACCTTAAAACTTTCAGTGATATGATAACTCATTGACATAAATTCTATAATTTCGTAAAATTCTAGGGAAAAAATCAGAAATGTCGACGCCATAGTTAAAATAGATTTCAAAAGATGTTTCGAACATTCAAAAGATGTTTCGAACATATATGTTGATCTCAAAATAGACTCTCGACAATGCTGCAACAATAATAGATACATAGTCTTTTATTTGGCAAGTTGTTATTTGGATTTTCAGAAAAAAAACAAGGATTCAGAAAATTTAAGAAATCCCATATGGTTTTTCAAAACGTACGCCCATGTAATTTAAAAAAAGCGTCGTAATGGGACACATTTATTGAGTTACATATCGAGTTATCATATTCGAATTCGGAAAGTAATTGTTCCTAAATCCAATGAAATCTCTTGTGATTTCACTTGGGGTGTCTGGTGTGTTGCTGTTGGTGCTGCAACCGAGTCCTGTTGCGATGACGTCACTAGAGCGAGACAAATTTTACGAAAATGAAAAATTTTCTCAAAGTGCAGGCAATTCCGAATAGAACATGCTTTTTATTTTCCATAAATATAAAAATGTGTCCTCCATGCTGGGGAACAGATAAAATATGGTCTAAGTGGTGGGAATGTCCAATCTAAAACACCGTTGTTGAATTACCGATTTTTAATTGACGCCGTGGTGTTATATTATTTATGTTATGGTGAAATGTCAATTTCATTACGATCTTTAAAATGGTTCATTTGATAGGAAGAAGATTAAGACGATTTGTACTAAAACGAAAAAATCAAATAATGCATAAATGAGAAGGTTTGTTAACTGGAAAACCAATCCTATTTTTGAAGTGGTAAGATTTCGATTATATTCAATATCAAAGAAGTCAAATGTTTTTTTATTTGATATATCAAATAAACACAGTGACTTCGATTTTAAAGCTTTGCACTGAAATATATGGCTACAAATATATGGCTATAAAAACCCAAATAATTTGTAATTTGCGATTTCGTCCTTCATTTTGATGATTCGTATTCAAGCAATTTTTGGGAAAATAGAAATATACTAGTTGTACATTTGGAATACACGATAGATGTTTTTAATTCAGAATATAAAATTATTTAAAACTCAAAAAGGCTCATAATTCTGTTTTGAAAGTGATTTACTTAGCTACATATTTCCTTTATTTTCATTTAAAAGACTTTATGCATTTAAATCAAAATGATTATTTTGAGAGTCAAGATCGTTGTGGAATCGAGTGCTCGACATAAAATGACAAATACGGATAATGACCATATCCCAATATCCAGCACAAAATCGATATTTCAGAAAATCAAAAACCGAATGCATACAAAATCAAGATAAAACATTAACCAAACCAAACCAAAAACAAAAATAACTTCACAACATGAAAAGAAGCGAACTCCCAATATGGGAGTGAGACCAACTGTCTAGGAAAAGTCAGCATCTTCTGCTTGCATGCAACACCCATCGCTTCAATTCGGTAGAATTGTCACATCCAGTTACTTCCTTTTTTAGTCCCCTACTGGCAACGCAGAAGGGGACTCTTAATTTCGTCTCGGTCTGTCTGTCTGTCCGTCCGTCCGTCTACCCGAATATCAGTTTTCCAGACCTTGTTTCTGCAATGGATGGAGATATTCAAATGAGATTTGATACACAGTTTGGTCTTGGATCGTTACAGAGCAAGTTCGACTTTCGTGACACTTGATTTATTTTATAAAGAGTTCTGCCCCTTTATGTCTTGCAAAATTCATTTTTTTTATCATTGACGAGGGTTAGATACCCGAAATGTGCATGTCTGGTCCATGCTGTAAATTTAACTGTTTTTAAATGATGCTAATGAATTTGAAGACGTTATCATTAGATTCCCTTGTCTGTCATTGAATCTTGTTCTAGAATATTTTTCTTATTGTAGAGGATTTACAAATAACTGTGTTATCAAGAATTCAAATGGTATACAAATTAAAGAAAGATTTATATTAGTGAAACGAAACGTAATCTTTGAATAGGGAGGTGCAATATTAATGTTCCATGCATATTGGTTTGGAGTGTGAATGAAAAGATACCCGATATAGTCTAGTCAAAATAGCCTTAATTTGAGCCTAACCTCAAAGAAATTGCAACAAAAGTGGGGTTTTTTGTTGCCTCAACAAGTCCTACATGTATCATATGTCGGCTAAGATATCACACGTTTCTATTGACGAAAACGTAGTGAATAAAGCAAAATCTGCTTATTTCAGAGTTCAAAGTGCACGTTACAAAATAGGAATTTTATTTTTTAAAGACTTTAAATTAATATGTTTATTTCAGTGGTATACTAAGTCTTGCCACGAGTTGGTAAATATGAAAAGAAGCGAACTCCCGATATGGGAGTGAGACCAGGTGCCCGGGACGAGTAAGCATCTCCTGCTTGCATGCATCGTGAATGGGGACGATGACCCTGGCAGGTGAAGGTGGTTTTTGTTTGACATCAGGCTAAACCCTTAAAATCCCCTCAAAAACGTCCATTAAGTTTCTTTTTCTCAAGAGAAATGTATCATAGATCTATCAACAGTGACCAGGGAATATGCGCTTTTTATGTCGAAAAGAGAACGGAACTATGGACAAAGAAGGTCATACATAATAGCTGCTGTATTTCAATCAGTGTGTATTACTTTAAACTGTCAAAGAAATGTCATATGCATGGCAATAACTTTATATATGCGAGAATCTAGATTTTTTTTCAAAAGGGGCGGTATGATATTTTACCCAAATATCCGTACGTAAGGGATGGGGATGAGACGCCATCTTATAATTTTTTAAAAATTATTCTAGAGACTAAATTTTTACTAATATTTGAGAAAATTAAGAAAAATTCTTAAAATTTTCTTCATTAATCGCAGCTCCGATACGTCCGAACCATCCTACTCTAGATATATAGTGGGACAGTTAATATTATAGGTCATCAGAGCCGCGAGTTATGAAGATGACTTTTAGTCTTTATAGAAATCTGAATGTGTGGAATGAATATCTAATGAACATGATGAATCAAATTAATATAGAATTCCCAAACGACTAACACGTAATACGATATTCCTTCTGAAAAAGTGTATGTTTACATTCATTTTTAGAATCTGTACGCAGTGTCATGAAAAAGAGGAATACATATTTGTTCAATACTAAATTTTGAATACACGAATTATCATTATTCCATGGGATAAATGGCCATGTTTTTAGGCATTTGTAATACTCTCAAATGAATGAACAATGAAAAATTTCTTATCAATTATTTCCTATGTTTTCATGAAATCGACCTGTATTACATAAGCTGAAACGATACTGCATTGTATGACACGAGTCCTAATTGATTTCTTTTATCCTGCTTATTAATACACCGAAGAGTCAAAACTGATTTTTCCAATGATGTTGTATGTGCGGCGGACACATTCTCAAAATATGTTATCTACTATCAATTCTTTTCTGAGTTTGTTTTTATACGAAAATTATATTTAAAACAAAGGAGGGGATCTCCAACAACACCCAGTTGTTGCACCCACAGCAAAACCCCAAAACGCCCAATGCAAAAACACAAAGCAGACAAAACTGATCAGCCTTCGGAAGGGATTTTATAACAGAAAAATTCATCCGTTCGTCACAATATATCGATTGAAAATAACCTTCAAGGTGACGGTTCTTTTAAAAAACGATTATCATCATATGAACCCGGGTAGACACGACCTTCTCCGATGGTTACACACAATGAATATACATGTATACATAGTAAATAATAAATATCCATTCCCGGTATAGTCAATATAATCAAAATCAAAGTGACATAATGACGATTAAATTTGTTTATTGCACTAAACGTTTTCGCCTGTTGGCTCTTCAGAGTTGCAATGAATATAAACAATAACAATAACAAAGAACAGTAGGAATAATAACAATAACAGTAGGGATAATAACAATAATAATAATAACAATAACAATAACAAAGAACAGTAAGAATGTATACATGTATACATATATATAGATCATAAATATTATGAAAATAATTTCCAATATTAAACCTTTACGATACGAGATTAGATACGATGTAAAAATGAAAATGCTCCAACTCCCAACTAACTACTTTCTTGAACAACATTTCAGTTCAATTTTAATGCACAAGACAAGTGTTTCGGTTAGTTAATCCTCATCAGTGTTCTTTCAAGCCGGAGTGTTTTAGCAGCAACCTTTAGGTTTTATTCTCATATTTTATATATCTTATTTAGGAAGAGTACGCGGCCCCTAATTTCCTGTAGGGTCTATGCAGTGTTAATCTTCATATGAGTTTTATTTCAAGCCGGAGTGTTTTTCAGACAAATCCAAATTCATTTTAGCAGCAACCTTTAGGTTTTATTCTCATATCTTATATATCTTCTTTAGGAAGAGTACGCGGCTCCAAATTTTCTGAAGGGTCCCTGCAGTAGCATAATCAAATAAAATTTATGACAAAAGAACATTTGAGGGATGGAATATTAAAGCTCTTCTCAATTCGATGATATGTATTTTAGGATGAAATGACAGATGAATGATATAAGATGTAAAGATGATAAGATTCAAA
This sequence comes from Pinctada fucata, assembly GCA_028142955.1. Classification (NCBI taxonomy): domain Eukaryota; kingdom Metazoa; phylum Mollusca; class Bivalvia; order Pterioida; family Pteriidae; genus Pinctada; species Pinctada fucata. Next base: position 44,513,551 of record AP027111.1, on the reverse strand, counting down.
GCTTCTTTCAGCCAACAGAGCTAGATAGAGGGTAAATATAACATATGGAACACTTAGTCTTGTGGAACGTGTTTCGATGCTCCAAGTAGGAAAAAAAAAGAAAATGAGTGTAGACAATAAGAACATTGATATAGGAAATAACACAGCAAAACATTAAATTTATCGAGATTGAATTTCTCAGATAGATTGTGTTAGTTTTAAAATATAAATGAAGCAAAAAGATATTTGTGTTTTAGTTAAAATCCTGACCCGTCAAATGCAAAGCTAAACCACGCCTTCTATATCCTAATGTATCAGCATGACATAAGCAAGTTTAATATGTACAGATTGTACAAACGTTTCTAGTTTTCTACACTCGAAGGTATGAAGAATCTTTAGATACAAAAGAATCTGAGACCTTCATTGGCATTCGCTTCCGCATTTTAACTTACAGAGAAATGAAGATTTTAATTTCTGTCCTCATATTTTCCATTTTCGAATTCTACATCATTTCTGTTAGATTACCATGCCAACCAAAAGGGTACATCAAAGCGGTGATTGAACAGAATGCCGCACAAGATGGCGAAGTGTTGGCGTGTCTACCTGATCTTGGATTTGACATGTGTGTGCACATGTGTGAAAGAACAACGAATTGTTCTTACGTAGAACATAACTCGAGCACAGCATCATGCTGTTTGATCAAAGCTGAGAATTTCACCCTTGATGTTTCAAACTGTTCAATAACATTAAATACCACAGTGATAGGGGTTTTATCAACAAATAAGGTAAGATTTTTGTAAAAAAAAGAATTGAATGATTTCCCTCTTAATAATACTTGGATCTTTTGTTCCTAAAAAATCAAAAAGAATTTGTAGATTTTCTGTATTTGAATTTGACAAAAAAAGAAAAACCCAAAAATTCTTAAAAAGGTTTAACACTGTCCTAAGCTTGCTCTTTGTTATAATTACCGCGAGGGATCGTAACGTATTACGCTGTGATTCCTTACGAAAGTTTTTGATTGTTTTCGTATCATTTTTAAATCCATATTGTTTGTATATATCTCAAAACACTTCAAGAGTTCGTCAAAAGGAACGCTAGATCAAGAACGTGTCTTTCGTCGACAAACTATTGAAGTGTTTGCAAAAACTATGAACTTTTCATATACCTAGACGATATGGATTGATTTATTAAGTATTGTCGTACTGCAACGGCACATCAGTTTTGTAAAGTCTTATTTAGAACAACATAACACATACTAAAAACCCCACAAACCTCTCCAAGGAATCACAATACCATACGTCTCGATCCCACACGGTGGTCAAACATTTTTGTTTTAGAATATACTGTGCAAAACAAGTAAGTAAGTAAGTCGACGCTCAATTTGGTGTTCTATTGTGAGTGCTGTTGAGATTATCGTCAGGATCTTCTTTAATTCATTCGTGTCACACTTATGCCCTTTGCCATGTGGAGCTCGTAAAAAAGTTCCCCGCGAAGGGTTTGAATATTTTCCCGGACATGGTCGCCATGGCACTTTCTATATATGGATGGCCATAGACAGTGCAGTTCATGTTTTTATATGTTTTCATTTTCGTGCATGAACATCGACGGCGGATGCGGCTAGCAAACAGTGGATGCTTACTCCTACCGGGCATCTGGTCCCACCTCTAGCTTGCTAGGGGTCCTTCGATGATGCTTAATTTGATGTTCTATTCTGAGTGCTGTTGAAATTATTGTCAGGGTCTTCCTTGACTCATTTGTGTCACACTTATGCCCTTTGCCGTGATGAGCTCGTAAAAAAAAATTCCCTGCAAAGGGTTTAACAGTAAGTGTTTTGAATATTTTCCCTGACATGGTCGTAATGGCACTTTCTATATAGAAATGGCCTCAGACAGTTCAGTTCTCTTTGTCGAGAAAAAGAGAGTTTTTGCCTTGTGACGGAAAATGCTACGCTTCTTTGTTCTGGTTGGATGTTCCTGATTGGATAGTGTCTACAACAAATCTAGATACTTTTCATGACAAAAAAAATCAATTAAGTATTCAGTAATTTATAGCGTAAAAATCAAAAGAATGATGCTAGATCAGGACTTTCAAGCATAAAAAATACCGGAAGTCTTGCGAAGGTCATACGCGAAACCGACAATCCATGCCACGTTTAAATACATAAGACGTTGCATGCACGTATCCAAAAGTTTTACTCGATTGAAACAAGAAATATTGGAACTAGATGAGCTCAAATTAGGCATCCCTTTGATTTTAACCATTGGTGATGACATCGCATATGAGTCAGTTTATCAGGAACTTGACAAAATCGAAAACTTGAAGAACATTCAATTCATTCCTAATTTCAAAATGAATTTTTTTTTATTGATACCTAGCCGACACGAAATTGTATTGAACGTGCCATTTAAAACATATACGAAAAAGTGGGTACTTTCTTTTCTTGCTCAGTTTGTGTTCACTTTTTGATTTTGTGTTTTCAAGTTCCTTCATTTCAAACTCAGCATAAGTTATGAGATATTGTTTGTTGGAGATCCCCTCCTTTGTTTGAAATGAGATAAAGGAGATTCTGACGACAATCCCAACAGCACTCACGATAGAACACCAAATAGAACATCGAAAGACCCCAAGCAAGCTACAGGTGGGACCGGGTGCCCGGTAGGAGTAAGCATCTCCTGTTTGGCTAGCTGCATTGAATTACGCATATGGTGAAATAAATAATTATCATATTATAGGGAAATGTATTAATCATTTATAACCACATCAATCGTATGGCATTGCATACAAAGTGTTTGTAGATACATGCATATTATATATCAGTCCTCCAGGTGGACCATGTTGCATTGGCTTTGGTGAAATACACTCACATGATCGCAATATACATTGAACAACAAACGTAATGAACACAGAAACCTTGAATGAATACAACAATTTCTCAAGAGGAAAATGTATTCTGCCGGAGTTATCAATAACTCAAACCGACATAAAAAAAACCCGGAAATAACAATGAAGAGATTAAGAAGTGAAGCTTTGATTCTAGATCTCAAGATTCCATAAATGAGTGCCCCAATTACTTCTCCCTACCCATTAAATACCTCAATGGGACACTTTTATGATACGATTTCATAAAAAAATAATTTGTTATTTGCTATTGCATTTGAGTGTCCTTAATTTAGCTGTAGTGAGTAAAATAGAAAAAAAATAAAGCCTGTGTTTGTGAAACACGAATGCCCCCGGTGGCATCTTTGTTAGTATGAACACTATTTTCTGTTAAGTACATGTATGTGAGGTCACTGGGTTAAAAGGTCAAAGGTCAAGGTCACGAGGTCGAAAATGTTGGTATCAATGGAAAGGTCTTGTCACAAGGAATACACATATGAAATATGAAAGCCCTATCACTTACCATTCAAAAGTTATGCCAAATGTTAAAGTTTTTGAAAAGTAGGTCAAAGTTCAAGGTCAAGGTCATGAGGTCAAAAATTTTGGTATCAATGGAAAGGTCTTGTCACAAGAAATACACATGTGAAATATGAAAGCCCTATCACTTCCCATTCAAAAGTTATGCCCAATGTTAAAGTTTTTGAAAAGTAGGTCAAAGTTCAAGGTCAAGGTCATGAGGTCAAAAATTTTGGTATCAATGGAAAGGTCTTGTCACAAAGAATACACATGTGAAATATGAAAGCCCTATCACTTCCCATTCAAAAGTTATGCCCAATGTTAAAGTTTTTGAAAGTAGGTCAAAGGTCAAGGTCAAGGTCACGAGGTCAAAAATTTTGGTATCAATGGAAGGGTCTTGTCACAAGAAATACACATGTGAAATATGAAAGCCCTATCACTTCCCATTCAAAAGTTATGCCCAATGTTAAAGTTTTTGAAAAGTAGGTCAAAGGTCAAGGTCAAGGTCACGAGGTCAAAAATTTTGGTATCAATGGAAAGGTCTTGTCACAAGAAATACACATGTGAAATATGAAAGCCCTATCACTTCCCATTCAAAAGTTATGTCCAATGTTAAAGTTTTTCGGACAAACAGACAGACAAACAGACAAACAGACAAACAGATAAACAGACAAACAGACGAACAGACGGACAGGCCAAAAACTATATGCCCCCGAATCTTTGATTCCGGGGGCATAAAAATAATCAGAAGAGATATACATTTGTAACATTTTCTTTTTAAATATGAGATCTAAAGAAAAGGTTTAAATTTTTTAATTGATGTAACCGAGGACAAATTAATATATAAAATTCAAAAGGGCTCATATCAATACCTTTCATATATATATATTTTTTGAAAGTGGAATACTTATCTTCATATTTCCTTTATTAACATTTAAATACTATAAGCGTTCAAGTCAAAATGAATATTTTTCTCCTCCCGGATACCTGGCCCCACCTCTAGCCTGCAAGGGGTCCGTCAATGCTCAATTTTGTGTTGTTTTGTGATTGCTGTTGAGATTATCGTCAGGATCGTCTTTAACTCATTCGAATTCGGGAAGTAATTGTTTTTAAAATCAATGATACCAATAATCTAAAGTCGTTAAAGAGGCTTAACCTGGACATTGAGGTTAGATTTCTGTCATTCATTGAATCTTGTTTCAAAACATTATGTACGTAGAGATTAAAGAAAAGGGGATGTTCCCCAGCATAAATACGCTGCATTCATCCAGCGAAACAAACCGACAATAAAGTGATACGTAAATGACATCAGACAAAATTAAAAACCAACAAAAAACAAAACAAAAACAAAACCCGACAATATTCACTAGAACATCATACATGACAATCGAAACTGACGAACAGAAACATCGAACATTAATGACAACACATAGAAGGTAGGAGACCAATATGTCTTTCGCTTCTCAGTTGGAATAGATGCAAATAATAAAATTATTTCATCTGACTTTTAAAACTGAAATATTTGCTTGGCGGAGGAGGGAGGATTGAATAGACAGTGGTTGTATCTCTTATAGAGTACTGACAAATAGTTATGCATTCTAGAAATTTTCACAGATTTTGGTCATATTTCATTGTATAGATTGAGGAGTACTGACGAGGGTTTACTACCCGAAACGTGGATGTCTGGTCCATGCTGTAAATTTATCGACTCTAAAGAAAGGAGGGGATCTCCAACAACACTAGGTTGCAGCACCCACAGCAAAATCCCAAAACACCCATGCAAAAAACACAGAACAGATACCCACAGAAAGAGACGCAAAAGGGACAAGGAACACCAACTCACAACATAGAAACATAAAAGACTACACATAAACCAACGAGACCAATGGGCAACCGGTGCCGACTTAGGACGGCCATCTGCCAAGTAAATAGCAGACGGTGTGGTTATCCTGGATTACGTGCGCACAACCCTCTCACTTCTCCAGTTACCTAGAGGTCTCGAAGAACGTACAAATGTGGTGTAAAACAACCTCCTCACTGTAAGATGACGTCACACAAACAAGACCGCGAAACGCAGATGGCCCCAGAGACACAGATGAATATGTAAATGGATATAAAAAGAGGGCATGCGTAAAACAGTCCGTGCTCTGACGATGATGCTAATGAATGTAAAGACGTTGAACATGCAAGGGTATACATGTACAAAACCAAGGTAGAGTTATGAAATATCTAAGAGAAGAGAAATTGGGATATCATGTAACGAAACGTGATCTCTGAATAGTGTGAATAGTGTGGTGCAATATTCATGTTCCGTTCACATTGGTTTGAAATCTCTATAAAAGATACCTGGTGGATGAACTCTTCTGGGAGTTAAGCAACTGAATTCTCTTACTGTCAAGAATGAAAATTCACCTATATATTATGTTGGGTTTATGTAAAACATTGATATTTGATGTTTTCTATTACACGAGCAAGACAATTATGTTTAATAATTCATCAGGCATTGTTCAATGGTAAACACTTTTACGAAATATTCTTTTGTGAAGAAAAGCGGCGAGTGCAATTATTTTGAAATTCTTTCAACTTAATGAATTCAATTCATACATAAATAACGACAGTTACGTTACACAATTTCTATTTCAACGCTCTTGTTCCCTAATTTATGTCCCGAAAATTGAAAGGACTGCTCATCCATAATAATAAAGATACAGGCATGGACTCATTGAGTCATGAGTATCTTAGAAATATATTTCAAAGTTCAAGTCTACGCAGAATTATCATATACCAAAAGAGCAATTGATATTATTTGATTTAAAAATGTCCAACGAAACTGAATAAACATATATATATAGCTAAGTTATATTTTTAGAATTCAAATCGATAATATTTGAAGGTAACAAACAATGCATTTTTATAGGAATAGAGGAAATTCGAATTGTGAGGTTACTGAGAGCTCAATTGTAAATTTGACCTGATTATACTATTATAGATATAGATATAGATATGGAGGTTTTTGTTTGTTTGCATTGGTTCCTGTTTTATCCTGATTTTGTACGCCTTCGGTTTCTGATTTTCTGAATTATCGATTTTGTGCTGTATACAGGAATATGGTCATTATCCATATTTGTCATAACCAATTGTTTTAAATTAAAGGATCATTCCTTTATGAATATAAACATTAATACTTAACAGAATTTCTAACTGAACATTTTTAAACCATGATATCTTTGGGAATAATATCTATTTATTAGTGAAACATATATTACCAGAGATTGTCCGAATACTTTTTTACGTATTTTTGTTCAAATGTGCGGTAACGTCAATAGAGCGTGAAGAATTTTACGAAAATGACAAATTTTCGCAAAGAGCGCTCAATTCCGAAAAAACATGCTTTTTACTTCCAATTAACTTAAAGATGTGTCATCCATGCTGGGGAACAGATACAATATGGTCTAAGTGGCGGGAATGTCCAACCTTAAACACCGTTGTTGAAATACCGATTTTTAATTACTGCCGTAGCGTCATATTATTTATGTTACGGTGAAATGTCAATTTCATTACGATTTTTAAAATGGTTCACTTGACAGGAAAAAGATTAATGTAAAATAAGGAAAATGGCCATATCCAAATACACAGTACAAAATCGATAATTCAGTAAATCATAAACCGAAAGCATACAAAATCAGGACAAAACAAAAACCAAAGCAAACAAAGAAAAACCTAAACCATATGAAAAGATGCGAACTCCCAAAATTGGATTGAGACCAGGTACCTAGGAGGAGTAAGCATGTTTTGCTTGCATGCAACACCCGTCACATCTATTCGGTAGAATTTTTACATCCGGTTACTTCCATTTCGGAAGATAAAAGACTATATTCGGTGGTTGGATGGTTCAAATGGTCTAAGACAGAATATCATCCCACAATCCGGAGAGTAGTACATCATAATGTATGAGTTCCCCATATCGACCGTAGAACTTCCTCAGTGACGTGGTTAGTCGGTCACAAACGTATCCCTGATTGAGAAGCTTATCTGAAAGACGCCTAGCTCTCAGTACAAAATCTGTATATTTGCTCTGACTGAGCGTATTAACTGAGATATGAATACGCCATAGCTGGCTGGCGATGAAGGGATGCTGCTACTCAGAAAAGGAACGTTTGTGATGTTGAAATTGAAGTCGTAACGTTTGTCATAGAGTGAGGTGTTCGTGTGACCATCCGTAGGACAACATTGTGCCCAAATAGAATGCTGATTTGTTAATGTCTGTTGTTTCTTTGACTTCAAGCCCAAGTTAGATTTCCTTGTCCATCATTGCATTGTGTCAAATTGTTTTGCATTGGGTATTTAATTTATTAAATTGTAGTTTATACACAACTATGTGTTTGGTTCTTAGCTTATTGTTTTTATTCTTTTTCTCCAATGTAAAATCTTAATTTTAAATGTAACCTATATACTTAGGTGGCTGCTGACATTGTATAATATTCGTTTTCTCTAAATCCTTGTGAAATTTGCAAATTTCATACAACCAGTAAACAGACCTGACCAATCAGATTGCAGCATTATTAGTAGATTATTTTGGAGGGTAGCTGTGTTTAATTGTCTAGTCGAGAAATGTGATTTAATTCTAATTTGAAGAACTCTGTCAGCTTGGACTTATTGCACCATCTCATTCTTAGCGGAAGTAGACATTATCTTTATTGAATGTTCGTAAGTTGTTGGTGTTTAGTTGGAAAAAACTGAGCTAAGCATCATCATGCCGCCATCACGCAGTGGGCGCTCGCGTCGGGCGGTTACGTACGATCCGGAATTACCGATCGATTGGACATTAAAAAGACTTAGGGAAGAATTGCAATCTTTAGGGATCAACCCTCCAACTAACAGCAGAAGAATGGCACTTGTAAGACTGTTAACGGATGCGCGGATAACAGATCGTAGCAAGACTGCCTCACGTGATTCTGACGAAGTCGCCACAGATCAAGTTTCAGCTTCGAACAATAATGGAAGGGACCGTGCCATGATTGACATCGTCTCAAGATTGTCAAACACTGTTCACGTTTTGCAACAAAGTGTGAACAATTTGTCTAGTAAAGTCAGCACCCTGGACTCTAGAGTGAGTAATTTGAACTCTGTCACCACAGAAAATCCCGACAATTCGTTTAATCAGACACAAAGGCCTGAACTTGTTTCTTTTCCAATCAACACAAATCCTAGTACGTCTAGTGAAGAAGCTAGAATTGGTAACTTCTCTATTAGCTCGGCCTTACAACAGCAGATGAATCCACAGCTGATTCCAACATCAAACCGTCCTACATGTATTTCAGCAGCAGCAGGGAGCCAAGAACAGCTCCAGATGAATACAGGGCCCAACACAGTAACCAGAGGGAGATTTGGAATCTCGATGGAATCCCTACCGGCAGTGGATGCAGTGTCACCCCAACTGCGACAGCAAATTATTCAAGGTAGGGACGTCAATTTAGCTTCGCTACTTATACCTTACTTCTCTGGTCCTTTCCATGATTCTTTAGAACAAGCGCCGTATAATACATGCCAGACTCAAAAGCCAGACAACAGACTTAACAGGAATCTCTCACTGGGAGAGTTTATTCAGGCCTTTGGTATTTACAAGTCTGTCATGTGCTCAGCTTTCCCACAGCGACGACAGGAGCTTGATCTCTATGAACGAGACATAGTTGATATGGCTACCAGATATCCGGGTAAAGCGTTTTACGAGTACCACAAACAATTTAGCCTTACCGCCGCGGCCCATTTACGGTACAACAATATTCTTGTGGACTGGTCTATTCGCAATAAAAGCCTATTTTGTAACATATTTGCAAATTCAAAAGCTGCCTCCTGTACAATTTGCAATAGCACACTGCATACTACAGGATTTTGCCCGAGCTCGAAGGATGTAGATAGAGTGGAGAAAACACGACCAATCTCTCAATCAGATAAAGAAACCGATACATATGGCCGCAAGCGAATGTTTTTCTTGGGCAAAGAAATTTGCAACAATTTCAACGGAGAACGGGGATGTAAACTGTTCAGGTGCAACAACTCACACATATGTTTAGACTGTAAAGGAGACCATTCTCGTCTATCGTGCCCAAATACAAAAAACGGGACAACTTCTCAGGACAAAGCTCTTGTTCTGAGAAAGTAAGTTGCAGAGGAGTTCGTACGCCTGTTAATGTAGACAAACTAGAAACTTTCCTTAAAAATCATCCAGACAGCAAATTCACAAGTAATCTAACAGGCGGCCTAAGAAATGGGTTCCATACAGGAATTAAAACATTGCCACATACTTCTTTGGAATGCCGTAATCTTCGGTCTGCTTTAACACAACCAAATGTAACAGCTGCTTTAGTTGCATCAGAAGTAGAGAAAGGATTTTTGCTAGGTCCATTTCATTCTATACCATTTCCACTTTATCGCATCAACCCTATAGGAGTAGCAGAAGGAAAATATTCAGGGAAGAAAAGACTTATCGTCGATATGTCGTCTCCGCACAACAATGATAACAATCCAAGTCTAAATGATCTTATAGTCAAAGAAGAATACTCCCTACATTACGTTACCATTGACGATGCAATAAAGGTTATTAAGCATCTAGGACAAGGAGCATGGCTAATGAAGACGGACATTACAGATGCATTTAAAACTATTCCTGTTCATCCATCACTATGGCCGTTTCAAGGAATACAATGGGAGAATCAGTATTACTTTTACACACAGTTAGTTTTTGGAAGTCGTTCTAGTCCGAAGATATTTGATTATTTATCACAAGCAGTGTGTTGGATTGCTACAAATAAATTCGCGATTGAAAATATTTTACATCTGTTGGACGATTTCTTGGTTATTGAAGATCCAGGCAGGAATGCGAATGAAACCATGGCAAGATTTCAGTCTGTTTTTAATACTCTCAGTATTCCATTATCAGCTAAGAAGACAGTTGGACCGTCTACATCTATTGAATACTTAGGAATTATATTGGATTCTGAAAACATGGAAGCGCGTTTACCGCAAGACAAACTAAATCGAATCCTATCTATCATAAGGCAATTTTCTTCAAAACGTACATGTACGAAAAGAGAGCTACTGAGTCTACTTGGTCATTTGAATTTTGCGAGTCGAGTTGTAGTTCCGGGGAGGTCATTTGTTTCCCATCTCATTGCTATGTCGACAAATGTGAAAAAATTACATCATCACGTCCACTTGAATAAAGAGTGTAGAGCCGATCTTGCCATGTGGGCTGTTTTTCTGGAAGGATGGAATGGAATATCTTTCTTTTTAGACGACAATATTACTCGAGCTGCTGATATTGAACTCTTTACTGATGCGACACCAACTTCGTTCGGAGGCATCTATAATAATCAGTGGTTTCAAGGATACTTTCCGATAAGTCTACAAGAGGAACAAATGTCCATGGCATTTTGCGAACTGTACCCTATAGTCATGGCATGTATTTTATGGGGCTCAGCGTGGAAAAGAAAGCGCATTTTATTTCACTGTGATAATTTGGCTACTGTTGAAATAATTAGGAAAGGCAGGTCTAACATACCTAGCATCATGAAGCTCATGCGTTCTCTGACCTTTCAATCTGCCAAGTGTAATTTCATAATTCATGCGAAACATATACCCGGTGTAAGAAATGATATAGCAGATGCTTTATCTCGTTTCCAGATGGACAGATTTCGCAGGCTGGCTCCTCAGGCAGAGAAGGATCCCACTCCATGCGTCAGTGTCAAAGACATCTTAATGGACTGAACGATCAAGTTGAGAAGTTGCGTCAAGCATCTTTAAGCAAATCTACTCATAAGACTTATGATTCTGTGTTTAATACTTTTTTATCTTTTTTTCGCATGAATAGATTGTATACATCTTCAGAACACACTTCTTTGCCGTTAGTTGATTCAGATATCTTGATATATTTTGTTACATATTACCATAGTGTATTGAATTTGAAATATGATACTATTAAGTTGTACCTGGCCGGTGTTCGTTTTCACTATGTAAGCCTAGGAATGGAATTTCCATCTTTAGAGCTGTTAAGTCTTCAATACATTTTGCGTGGTATCAGAAAGTCGCAGTTGAATAATGTAAAACCTAGACTGCCTATCACCTCTCATATCTTGAGAGACTTGTGTACAAGTTTAAAGAACGGGGTTTTTTCACCTTTCTTAGATATGATGCTCTCATGTGTTTTCAAGTTAGCATTTTTTGCATTCTTAAGATGTGGTGAATTCACCATTGGGTCTAATTCAAGGTCATGTATTCAAATAAAGGATATCACAGTCAGTGATAACTTGGAATGTCTTACATTAGTATTGTTTACATCAAAAACAGATCCTTTCTATAAAGGTGTTACGATTACTATTTTTGAAATGAACTTCAGCCTGTTCAGAATATTTCACAGTATATACAGTTGAGATTAGCTAAAGGTGCAAATCCATCATCACCTTTATTTTTAGACTCTGAATATAGTGACAAGCCACTTGCTAGAATGACATTCATTTCTTATCTCAAACAACTGTTACTTAGATTGGGTTATGATGATAATCAATTTTCTGGACACTCTTTTAGGATAGGTGCGGCTACTTCAGCAGCCGCAGCAGGAGTAGAAGACCATGATATTAAAACCATGGGTCGTTGGGTGTCAGACTGTTATGTGCGTTACATTAGAACAGATCGTAGAATCATTCAGACTTCTCAAGCTAATATGTGTAGATTTTAATAGTTCATATGTATAATCATTTAACTTAACACTTTGGCTTATACATTTTTCTTGGGGGCTTTCACTCATTCTTCACTCATTTGGCGTGTTAATTCTGGGGAATTATCTGCCCCCAATTCAAAACGAGATATGTATAAATAGATTTGTAATTATTATTAACTATAATTAAGAAGTTTTAAGTAATTTTGGTTAAGGGTTGCATCAGGTAGCCGCAGGGATCAGCCCCGGCCAATTACCTAACTATTTCTCAGTACCTGCCGGGATCAGCCCCAGGTCTATCATGCTACTTAGGGAGCCGCAGGGATCAGCCCCGGCTAGTTCTTTACATTTCAAACCTGCCGGGATCAGCCCCAGGGAAAGTCTAGGCTGCAGGGATCAGCCCCAGCAATGTTTTTGTAAGAATTTTTAATGTACAAGTAGCCCCCATGTAAGCCAAAGTTTTTTATGTTGTAATTTAAATATGTGACAGTTTATTGATTTATTTGATCTAGTCATTTTGATAGTTTGTAGTCATGTACGAGTACTCAGTAGTTTGGATTGTTTATACCGGTATGGAAGTTTATATTTGTTTTTTAAGATTAGTTGCAATACAATAAATGAGTGCGTAGCATCTACTTATGTCTCTGAGTTGTGTATAAATGGGTATTTAATTTATTAAATTGTAGTTTATACACAACTATGTGTTTGGTTCTTAGCTTATTGTTTTTATTCTTTTTCTCCAATATAAAATCTTAATTTTAAATGTAACCTATATACTTAGGTGGCTGCTGACATTGTATAATATTCGTTTTCTCTAAATCCTTGTGAAATCTGCAAACTTCATACAACCAGTAAACAGACCTGACCAATCAGATTGCAGCATTTTTAGTAGATTATTTTGGAGGGTAGCTGTGTTTAATTGTCTAGTCGAGAAATGTGATTTAATTCTAATTTGCCACCCTCCATCCCCTCCTTCTCCATATTTATGGTCTCTTTTGCAGCTTATTAATATATCATTTTCGATTACACAGACTTATTGTCTCTTTTTGCAGCTTATTAATATGTCATTTTCGAATTACACATAGAATTAATAGTATAGATTCTTAATAGTTATCAATGTTTCATCATGGTTATATGTTTTATATGGTATAATTTGTGCAATTATGTAACCTGCAGTATTAATATTTTAAGCCGTGCCATCTTAGACTTTTATATACATATTTTGTATGCAATAGATTTCTCGGTTTTACACATTGCAATAGTGACTAATTATGCATCAACAATTAAGGGGTTATTTGTACATTAGCTTAATATCTTTTGGCGTGTTAATTCTGGGGAATTATCTGCCCCCAATTCAAAACGAGATATGTATAAATAGATTTGTAATTATTATTAACTATAATTAAGAAGTTTTAAGTAATTTTGGTTAAGGGTTGCATCAGGTAGCCGCAGGGATCAGCCCCGGCCAATAACCTAACTATTTCTCAGTACTTGCCGGGATCAGCCCCATGTCTATCATGCTATTTAGGGAGCCGCAGGGATCAGCCCCGGCTAGTTCTTTACATTTCAAACCTGCCGGGATCAGCCCCAGGGAAAGTCTAGGCTGCAGGGATCAGCCCCAGCAATGTTATTTGTAAGAATTTTTAATGTACGAGTAGCCCCCATGTAAGCCAAAGTTTTTTATGTTGTAATTTAAATATGTGACAGTTTATTGATTTATTTGATCTAGTCATTTTGATAGTTTGTAGTCATGTACGAGTACTCAGTAGTTTGGATTGTTTATACCGGTATGGAAGTTTATATTTGTTTTTTAAGATTAGTTGCAATACAATAAATGAGTGCGTAACATCTACTTATGTCTCTGAGTTGTGTATAAAGTAGAAATTAAAGTGTAAACAAAACTTTTTCGCCTCTTCGTATCAAGACTTCTTTCCGGGCACGTGTTTTCATTCGGAATATTCTTTTGTTTATTGCTTGATTCGCAACTGTCCCAATGGAATTCAAATGATTTCGCCTGAAAGTTACCGTCGCGACTTTTAAACTGAACGATTGATGGGTACTTTTTCGAATTTATTTCAACCTGATTTCCATATATCAATAATTTTTAATGTTCACCACTGACCTTAAATTTTCCATCATATGATAATTCATTGACATTTCATTCTATGAATTTATATGATTCTAGGGAAGAGATCAGGGATAGTAGTGAAAGTAGGTTTCAAAAGATGTTTCTAAGATACCTGTTGAACTAAAACGATACTTTCAACAACGCTGCAACAACTTGCATGGCAAGTTCTGATTTGGATTTTCTAAAAAAAAGTAAATAATAAAATCTTTATAATTTTTCTAAACGAACGTCAATGATAAAATCTTGAGTTACTATTAAAGACATTATTTCGAACTCGGGAAAGTACTATTATTTAGATTAAATGATATCCATACTTTAAAATCGTAACACGTTTTCAAATTCATAAAATCATTTAAAGACACACACGTATGATACTTTGCTACCGCCTCGCACACTGAAGAGTTTTTAGATAGAGGGATATATAAGTATGTAATACATAATTATTTGCAATCTAAGATAGCTCAGCCGGTATGGGTATTTCCTTGAACCTTAAAGATCTTGGGTTCGAACCCTAGCTTAACCTCACATTATTATCTTGCTTTTTTAGTGGAAATATCAAGAGGTCCGTATATTTTACTAACTGCCAATATGTTTTATATGTAAAATGCCGTTTAAAATTGTGCGGAAAAATATGCACAAAATTATCAGTGAAGTCATGTCAGTTTATAAATCATAACTCGGATTCGCTTCAACATCTTTTTCAGAGTAAAATCATTACAAAAATAAGTCTCAACAGAATTACCGTATCTGGAATCATAGAGTCATCTTCGACCTGCACATGAGCGAGATTCACTGACCGGTATAAAATGCATTCTTTCAGAGAAATTTCAGGAAGACCACCAGTAACCAACACTTCTAAGATTATATGTGATATTTATTATAATAAACATTAAAGAAGTACCGATTAGTTATTCAGTCTCAAAGTCGAGAAGACCGGGCAAAATCATTAGATTTTCCATAGGAACGGTTGCGAACCTCGGAATAAATAAAATTCCGAAGTGAGACAGACCAGGTGTCCGGGGAGAGTCAACGTTTCCTGGTTGCAACAGCTCCATGGAGACTTCTCAAATTCGGTGATCGTCTGGATGTACATATTGGTGTACACATCAGGTAGGTCTTGTTTAGTGATGATGGCAGTCATTCAATCACAATCCAGAATGTCACTGACCATTCTGGAAGGGGGATCTGATATGCTTTTATTATATCCCAAAGAACTTCCTCAAATATGATTTCAGCCGTTGTGCAATATAACCCTGAATGAGAAGCTTACTTGCAAGTCGTCTGGCTCTCTTCTTTGCCTCTAAAATTTAAATAATTGGTCACGTTTGTACAGTCAATACTGAAATGCATATTATATGGTAATAGTTCCACCATATGCAGAGGCATAGTATGTATTATCATTCATACAAGAAAGACAACTCTAGCATAGTTGCAATAACATTTTTGTCTTTGATTTTTATCTACGATTTTTGATATACCTTTATTAATGTCAGTATGTTTTATACGAAAAAGGTCACTATCATGCAAAATGTAACAGAGGTTGACCCTTACACCACCAACTTACGTCAATTTTTGTCTGATGTGCCATTGCTAGACAAACATTTTGGACTTGATAAGATAAAATTGGGAAAAAATAGAATAAGAATAAATCATGTGGATAGGTGTTTATAACTTTATTGAGATGGGATATTTTTGTTATTGATGTTGACACTTTTCGATATCAAAAATATTCACCCTTTTTACTGATTATCCGCCTATGACCCTAAGATAAGGTTAATTTGCTGCATGGACAAGACATGCACATTTGGGGTACTTTACCCCCGTCAGTAATCCCCAATCTAAACAATGTAACATGACCAGAGAGTGTGAAAGTTATTATGCAGACTTACAGAAAGACATAGCAGGGTGAGTGGGGTATGATGCTACAGGACCCATGGTGTAGAAATTTCGAGAAACAGTAACGAATGCGGTTAAATGCTGATCAGGATTGGGTAAAAAACCTTGACATTTAGTTTAGATTCCCTTGTTCGTCATTGAATCTTGTTCTAAAATGTTTCGCATGTAGGAATTGCGTCTTTCGCCTCTCAACGTCGTCATCACCAAATAAGACATACTTACCTGATCTTTACATCAAAATGTACATCGAGACAATCACCGAATTTGACAGGTTTCCATGGCGCTATTGCGACGGGTGTTGCAAGCAATCAGGAGACGCAGACTGGTCCCACTTCGGAATGTTGTTCCGGGGTTCGCAACCGTTCCGATGGGGATTCTCATGATTTAGTCTTGCCTTCTCGACTTTGAGACTGAATAACTGTACTTCTTTGCTATTTATTCGAATAAATGCTAGTAATTATTGAAATAAATTTGAGAGATGTAGGAAAAAATAATTTAAATCTGACTTTTAAGCCTGAAATATGTTCTGAAGGAGGGTGTTTCTCTAATAGAGGATTGCCAAATAGCTGTGTTATCAAGAATTCTGGTTAAGATTTTCTTGTCCGTCATTGAATCTTGTTTTAAAATGTTTCATATGTAGGATTTGAGCCTTTCACTTCTCAATTTGTTTAAATGCAAGTGATCTTTGAAATAAATTTGAGATGTGTAGGATGAAATTATTCTAACCTGACTTTTTAAATTGAAATATGTGCTTAGCGGGGATGTTTCTCTAACAGAGGATTTACGAATAGCTGTGTTATAAAGAATTCAAAGGGTATACTAAACAGACTGATATTCAGGGAATGAGGTAGTGTAACGGAACGTAATCTTTGAATAGAGAGGTGCAATATTAATGTTCCATGCATATTGGTTTTGAGTGTCAATGAAAAGACACCCGATAGACGAACTCTCGTGCGAGTTTTGTAACTGAATGCTTTTACCGTTGTGAATGAAGATGCATCTATATTTCGATGCTTTTCATTTAAATATTTATAATTAATTTTGCAATTTTTTTCTTTTCTATAATTTGATAAAGTGGGGTTTGTTTTATTAATTTCGCAGCTACGTTAAGGCACTCCTCAGAAATGACGTCTTCAAATATGGCGCGAAATGACGTCAACCTCAGATTTTGACGTCATCAACACGGAGTCCATTGTAGTTTGCAGATTTTGATACTCTTTATTGTCATTTATCATCGAGTTAGATCTTTATACATGGTTGAATTTTTTGCTGAATATGTTACAACGTTTATCTATAGTACAAATACTTGAATGGCATAACGTACTATACAAATATTTGATGAAAATGCTTGCATAGCAACCACGTGCGGATGTTACTCAAAGTCTTAGAAAAGCTTGAAGGCTTTATGGATTCTTTTTTTAAAGTAGATGATTCGTTTTTTAAACTGACGTTTAACTAACTGAGGATACAGCCTTTCAATCTTGATAAAGTGAAAGCAAGGAAATAATAATGATAAGATCATAATAAATTCTCTATAAAGGCCAAATTTAAAGAGGGGAGAGAAAATACTACCGACGACAACTTAAAAAAAGGCTTAAAAAATTAAAATGCTGGAAGTTACTAAGAAAGGTGGGGTGCGTAACATTCAGATTGGACTTTGTCAATTATGAATAATTGTACGACATGCATTTTCTTCGTGGTATTCTTTTAGATTTTAATTAGAATGAAAAAAAAGAAACAATGATATAAAATTTTCACGTCTCCCTGTTTGTTTGTTTTTTCTCTCTAGCTCTCTCTCTTAGACCACGTAAATTGAATAATGAAAATTATAATTTATATGTTAGTAACGAAATGTTACAGAATTAATCTTCTCTTTCCTAATATCACATATTTTATCTGTACTGTACAAAGCTCTTTTAATAAGTACAAGCATATACAATGTACTGAAACAATGCCTATTGATACCATGGTGCCTCTCACTGAGTCAACAATTAAAAAAAACCAAAAACTTCGTAAAAATTTTGAAAATTATAAAACTTCTGCCAGGATCGAACTTGCAAACATGTACTTTGCAGTCCTGCGTCATCACCACTACGCCACCGCACCGTTGCGTCAGAGTGATGAAATTGTAAAATACATTTCACTGATTGCCAAAGATTTAATCTTTTCACTTTTTTGATTGAAATACGATGAAATTTTCCTCAATTAAACAACATAGTATTTATTTCATCTTCTCAGGTAAATATTTGTGTTTAAAGACCACAAAACTGTGAGAACGAAATCAGCGAAGTCGACCTTGATTGATATAAACTACGAGTTGCTTCCCTTCGCTAGTCACATATACGTTTGAAAAAGATATCATCGTAGGGTGATGGTATAAAATTGCATGGCGCAGGCTGAAATTACAATGTTATGTGTTGGGGTCGCGTTAAACTAGTCCGATAGATGGTTGTCCTCCATGATCTAAGTAGGTACTTTGTCAATTCTATCTATGACTATTTAAAATATATGAAAATACTGAGAGTTCAGTGCTGTTCTAGTCATTTTTTAGATAAAAATCGTCTTTTATTCCAAAAATATAAAAAAGAATAAAAGTGCGCACTTGAACTCATAAATGGCAATGCCTATAAGGTATTTTGGTAGTAAGCATGGGACTGTAACTGCAGGAATGGCGTTGCGCCAGCTCGTTTTATACAAATCAATGTTTGCATGTTATAAATAGTTGTCACGTGACTTGTGATGTGGCACATGACATCACTATTGGCTGAATGTGTAGTACAAGCTTAGTGTTAAACACTGATACCAAATACATAAAGAAATTTTATTGGAGGATGTCCTTTTTCATTATTGAAAATGTCTTTTAAAAATGACACGAATATTGCAACGTAAAAACGAGGAGTGCCTTAAAGTAGCTGCGTTTTATTTGTTTTTATGCAAACATTTTGATTGGGTACTTTCAAATTGGATATTATCTACAATGATCAAGTCATGCGTGCTTATTCATTGATCAGAAATGGACCGATTGAACACACTAATACTTGAAATTCTTTTCGTGATGAAAAGCGGGGAGTGTGATTTTTTTCACAATGATCATATTCTTGATTGTGATTGAATGGCTGTCATCATCACCAACCAAGAAATACTGACCTGATGTGTACATCAATATATACATCGAGACAATCACAGATGGAGCTGTTGCGACGGGTGTTGCATGCAATCAGGAGACGTTGTCTCTTCCCGGGCACCTGGTCTCATTTCGGAATGTTTTTCATTCTGAGGTTCGCAACCGTTCCTACAGGAATTCTCATTATTTTGCCTTGCCATTGATGTTTATTTGAAATCCTTCGAACATAACGAATTCGATCAATTCATGAATAATGACAGCGATTTACACATTTCTCAGATTTTCACTCTCTTGTTGACTTCTTTGTGCCCAGAAAATTGAAAGGACTAATCACTCATAATACAAATGAATACAGGCACTGATCTATTAAGTCAACATTATCTTGAAAACATATTTCAACGTGCAAGCCTAATCAACCTGATGTACAAAACCAGTCATTTTAAAATGATATTGGGTTTAAAACAAAGTATCCAAATCATACATACAATGTATATACATGTTCAGCAAACATACATTTATACACATATTTTAAAAACTCTTATAGATATTATGTGAAAATCACAAATAATGATTTACCCATTTATCAGAATAGAGGAAATGGGAATAGTTGGTTCAGAGCTATACTCTGAAATTGATCTCATTCCACGATTATGGATGTAGCCAATTGTTTCAATGAATATTTATCTTTGAACCTTAAGATGTAGATTTTTGTATATTTGGTTTTCAACACCTTCGGCATCTTAGGTCTTTATAGGTACATGTACAACCGGATAAATTATTCGGATCTAGTTTTCTAGTGCTAAATCTAGAGTTTCTGCAACGCTGCATACCGATTAACTTTGTTGAAATCTTGAAATGTGAAAATATTTTTTGTCTATTATTTATCTTTAGACATATGGAGATAAGAAGGATTTTGAGAAGAGAAATCATTAAGAATATGGATGAAATTGTTTCTTCTTGTACGTTTTTACAAAATATTTAATAGCTATTCTCTGTAAGCATTTGCACTTTTATGAAGGACGCATGGCACGGCATGCTCGGATTTTGATAAAAATTTGTACATAAGGTTGGGTCTGACCCAAAAGTTAAAATTTGTTAAAAATATTCTTAATATCACATCCGGTTGCCATGGAAACAGACTTTGAATATTGAAAAAAATGCATTTTTGGGCGTTTTTGAAGTCACATACATAATTTATGCAGCATAATCAAAAACAAACACTAATGAATTATCAGTACCCTATCATTGCTCATTCAAGTCTAGTAATAATAGTGTTGGGTTTATGGCCTTATCTATATGTTTCCATAGCAACAACACAGGAACCCTATCAAAATAGTATTTTTGGCAATTTTTCTAAATTCAACGATAAATTACTTACATTTTTGAGTTTTTTATGCAAATAAAACATAAGCATTTACATTGGGAAAAAGTTTCTGTTCGTTGCTATGGCAACATGACCTCAAATCGCAAAAATGAAAGCAATTTTGGACAATATTTAGAGTCCTTTTTTTTTTACTAGATAATTGAATTTCAATTCAAAGTGATGACAATTGATTAATGTATTCAAGTAGATCTTTCATTACACGAAAGAATTTTTTTTGTAAATATTCAGGAAATGGCCCGTTGCTATGGGGAAGATTGTGTAAAATTGCACATAGGCCCATTTTGAGTCCTTGGATACGGGCATCAAAAATTAAGTAATCTGAAATTTTTTAAATCTAAAATAAAGTTTAGACTTTGTTTTATCGTATATGTAAAAAAGGTTGTATAAGCCTGTTTCGTTTTTTGAGGAAAAGGCTTCGAAAAACAACAAAAAATGCTTATTTTTATAATGTATGGCTAAATTACTATAGCAACCATTAATTATTTGAAACTTTTTTTATTATATTTTGATAGAGGCTTACTTGATCTAAATTTCAACTTCCTGGGATTAATAAAAACTGTTTTATGAAAATAATAAAAAATGGTTGTCATGGTAACAAATGTTCCCCATAGCTTTTTCACGGTTTTTGAAAGAGCTCTTTGTGTTGGATATTTCCCAAAAATTTTTATCTGTTCATCATGATGCAAAATTTTTTAAGTGACTCTGAAGTTGCAAAATAAGTAATATTAAAGACCATAGTTATCGTTGCCAAGGTAACTTATGTACATAGCAACAAGTGGAATTATCTTGAATTTGCTCATTTTATAAAATAGATACTATTTTCTTATCATATACCCATCATGAGAAAAGAAAAATTGGAAAATACAAACAGCATTTTTAAATCAATATATAAAAATTAGCTAATTATGTTGTCATGGTAACCAGCCTTTTTTACAATATCAGACACTTCTAAGGAGCTTATTTAAAATTGTATGTCCTTATCTTTAGGAAACATAAAAAATCTTCCATTGATGTCACATATAGACCAAATTATAGAGCTTCAAATTAGCCGTTGCCATGGTAACCAGATGACCTAGAATTAATTTTTTTGTCAAATTTTCCTTTTTTCATTGGTTCCTACTTATGTGTGAAATTTCATGAAAATCGGAGACCATGCGTGCCGAAATTGTTTAAATGGTTACAGAGAATTGCTATTAAATGTAAATACCATATTGTATTTTGATAATCAAGTTGCTTGCTTCAGTATAAAATATACATATAGGAAGACATTACAAAGTACATTATTTTCATTTTGATTCTCAGTTTTGGAATGTTAAATACTTTTAAAACAACAGCAAATGACACTAATTGAACGTCCTCAAATGAAATAGCATCATTTAAGAACAGATAAATTTGCAGCATTTACCAGACATTCAGGTTTCCGGTACTCAACCCTCGTCAGTGATCCTTAATCTTAACAATGTAAAATCGCAAAAGAGCTTGAGAATAATACGTAGCAGGATGGGTGGGATATGATGCTACAGGACCAAGGTGTTAGAAATAAAAAAAAATCAATAAAAGAAATTTTCGAATGCGTTGAAGAAGGATAAATCGAATGACAAATATGGATAATGACCATCGAACTTGGCTACATGTGCTCTCAGGGACTCCTGGTCGACCAGCATTGAAACTTATGAATTGGTACAAATGATAAAGTTCTTCAAATTCAATAGCATAATTTAAGAACAGATAAAGACAAATGATAACGTTCATTTGTCTAACAACCAAATCCAGGTAATTCTTCATTTGGATATTTACTGTATATTTATACGTTCTTTAGCATCAAAAACATATGATAAATTTCTGTGAGAAAGTCAAAGTTTTGATAAAGACCAAGGGGTTGAAAAAATGTGTATTTCAATGTTTGAATTTATTTTGTACTTAAGGCTAAGATCTGCGGACAGCAATTTTGCAACGAGGCAGCAATATGCACGAACCTGAAGACGAATAGAAATGCCTGTGTTGAACTTATCGACCATATTTGGTACTGCTCAACAGACAGACACCTCGTTACGGGGAAATATGGGGTAAATGAAGATCGAGTAAGTTTCTCGACCGTGCGAGGCGCTGGTCAGGTTGATTACTCGTACCAACTTGATAGCATCCATGGATGGACTCCAGCCTACAGTGATCAAAATCCTTGGATCCAGGTATAAAGAACATGACACGTCATATTCATACCCTCTCGCATCTTTATTGCGGATGAATAAAACAGAAGAGGAGATCTCCAACAACACCAGGTTGCAGCACCCACAGCAAAACCCTAAAACACTCAATGCAAAAGACAGAGCAGACAAGCGAAAAATGAGACGCAAAAGGGACAAGGAACGTCAACGCACAACACAGAAACATCAAACAAAAAGGACTACACATAAACCAACGAGACCAATGGGCAACCGGTGCCGACTCAGTACGGCCATCTGCCACTGAAATAGCAGAAGGTGTGGTTATCCTAGATTACGTGCGCACAGCCCTCCCACTTTTCCGATTACCCAGAGGTCTCGATGAAAGTAATGCCACTTGGTGTGGGTGAGGATGTGTTAGTGTGTGCGTGCTTTAGTCCATAAAAGCAAAAGAAAAATGGTGGACACTCTACACGTCACAGTTTACTTCCTTTTATAACTTGGATATGATCCTTCTTTCAACAGACGGACACTTGGCTTGGTACTTGACCAATGTATATCCTAGTACCAGCGCATACTTAAGAAGTGCTCTCTGACTGACAGTTTAATAGGATTCCATGACGGTCCCTGTCCAAACCTCTTTAGAGAAGACAGGAGCCCAACCATATGCCATCTATAATTATCCCGCCTCTGGCAAATTTCTTGCAATCTGATTGGTCGAGAAGAACCAAATATAATGTTGTATTATTTTACTGACAGGATATTATTTTGATATCCTGCTTCTGCTAAGACGCTTTACGTTTTTGACGTCACCAAGATGCTTTAAAATATGTTGACATAACATACACAAACCAAAAGCCATCAGCGGGATAAATTCGTTATACAGTGTTTTACATGGGAGATACAAACATATATTGGGTCGATGAAAAAAGTTGTGTATTGAGCGAGGCGAATACAACTGTTTTTCACCTATCCAATATATTTCTGTATACCCCCTGTGAATCACTGTATAACTGTAAATGTCGGTCGGACTCCTCAGGCTGAGCACGGACAGCATTTTGTAATGCACTCCCTTATTTGGTATCCATTATCATCTCCATCTGTGTGATAATTTGTTGAGATTATCGTCAGGATCTTCTTTGATTAATTTGGACTTCTGCATGATGTTGTCTCTTTGAATGGTCATCTTGAAAGTATAGAGTTTGAACACTTCCGTATTATCATCATAAACACTTATTTCATGTTGCAGTGTGGAGCAGATAAAATCGTTCCCCGTGACCTGGTGTTTAGAAATGTATTGATTACTTCTTCCCAGCTCTGTTGCCCGAAATAAGCTTTGTTTTGGCCCTTTATCGATTTGACATCATAGATATTAGTTTGCGATTTCAAAAACTTGTCATTCCATTCAAAACTATCAACGAAATTAAAGGAGGTTAACATCTTAGCACTATCCATCCTATGCTATTTTAAACATATATGAATCGACCCTACAGGAAATTTGGAGCCTCGCACTCTCTGTAAAGTAAATGTTCAAATCTAAATTCAAAATATCAAAGGGGATGCTCAGAAATGAATTTTGGTGGCTCCGCTAGAAGCATCACTGATGAGATTTTGATATTCGAAACACGTGTCTTGTGCAGGAAAAATTGGTTTGGAATTTTTGTCATGAAGGTATAGAGTTGGAACACTATTATAACAATGAGGAGGTTATTTTACACCAGTAATGTGCGGTTTTCGAGACTTCTGGGTATTCGAAAAATGTGCGAACGTAATCAAGATAATCTTACCATCTGCTGCTGGCGTGGCAGAGTGTTCTAGGAGATCCCCTCCTTTCTTCCAATCTTCTTTAAACTTTGCATACAAGCTGTCCATGGTTGCAGTCAAAACCGATTGACCATTGCGGTCAAAGATCAAGGTCACAATGTGCGATTTTAGAAATACCTTGTGTACATTTTAAAGGTCATAGTTTACTTCTAATTTCATACATTGTTACATGTATGTTGTTCATGGTGAAAAAAAACAACACCTTTTTACTTTCAAAATTAGAGGTTTAATGTCAAGCTCACTTTGGGCGAAAACCCTTGTGAACACTCTAGTGGTCACATATGTATGTAAGTTCAATTCCACAATGGATGATATCAGAAAAAAATGTTTTATTCAAAATTCAGCTGATTTGTTAATAACAATATTGTAGCCGTTTTCCCAAGCGATAATATTCTTGATTTAGAATTTTATTTTTGCATTTGGACACGTCGTATTCAAATTCAGAATTACATATTTACACACATCATATTCATATTTAGAACTTGTTATTTAGACACGTCATATTTATATTTAGACCTGGCTATTTACATCATATCTTTAGTTAGAACATGCTATTTAGAAATGCTGTCACTCTTATTCAGATTATTTATACGTTGTCGTTTGTCAATTCATACTTCCAAATGCTTAGAAATACGGGCTCTGTAGTCGGAGCCCGACTTAAGAGTTCATTAATGAAGACTGTTTGCTCAAGATACTTCATTATGGACTTCTTTTATTTTCGCACAAATTTTGAAACATCAAATTGATCTATTATTTTCTTGTTGATATCTTTCTAATACTGAATAATAGTGAAGCCAAATTTCTTTTGTCTGGTATTACACTTACATATTAAGGTATCCGATGTACAATAGGGCATTTTTCCATGCCTCGTGAGATACTATAAACTATATATTTTCTAAAAGGGTATAATGCCCACAGCTCAGAAATAATCATTTTGGGGCCAGAAAAACAAAGGGGAATAACTGATGAAGCATTTAATTTGTCTATTTTCTCAATATAATATATGCAATATAACAAAGTTGTACAAGAGTTTTCCCCTTTGATTTTAAGACCTGGGTGCCTTATATCTGAGCTCAGGACATCATTAACTTTCAGAAAATATATAGTTTATAGCACCTTAGTAGGCATACAATTAACCATACTTTACAATGAAGATGATTAAAACGCAATTGAAAATGACTCAGCTGTACAATGGATACCTTAATTGTTAACATGATTTCAATCAGTAAACCTCATATTGAAGCTTATGCAAACAAAAGCTATTCTTGTAAACCAGAGGTGAAAAAGCCATTACAAGTAGTTTTTGTATTTAGATTAACGTATCGGCTTCAGCTTAAAATGATGGAAAAAAGACAACACAGTAAGTAATTACATGTTTAACGTCTTCGAATTCAATAGCATCATTTTAGAGTAGATAATTTTGCAGAATTGACCAGACATGCACGTTTCGATTACTAACCCTCGTTAGTGATCCTCAATCTAAACAAAACACCTCAGTTTATCCCTTGACGCTATTATTAGCATTGAAGATGATTAACATTAAGAATTTCAATATGTATTAAAGTAAAGCTTTAATGCTTTTATGATGAACTTCTTTTGAAATTCGGACCCATACATACAACAGAGTATATTACTTTAGGTATTTCATTTAATGGTGACATAGTTAACAAAATAAGAAGGATCAAAGGTAGACAGCAATAGTATCGAAAATGCGTCAGAGTCATCAAACGCCTTTTATACCGTGGATATGATCCTAATGTGACCAGACGGACAGCTTGGTACTTGACCAATCTACAGTCTTGTACGAGCGCATTCTTCTTAGGACTTGCACTCTGACTGACTGTGACGACG
This sequence comes from Pinctada fucata, assembly GCA_028142955.1. Lineage (NCBI taxonomy): Eukaryota > Metazoa > Mollusca > Bivalvia > Pterioida > Pteriidae > Pinctada > Pinctada fucata. The sequence goes on along the minus strand of AP027111.1, from coordinate 44,487,097 downwards.
GGACTCTGTCCAAACCTCTTTAGAGAAGACAAGGCCTCGACCACCTGTCCTCTCTGAATCTCAGTCGGACTCCTCGGATGATAATATATATGAGCTCGCTACAGCCGGCAGAGCAGAGCACGGACTGTATAACGCATGTCCCCCTTTTTTATATCCATTCATATATTCATCTGTGTTGCTTGGACCCCAGTGTTTTACGGTCTTGTTTGTGTGTAGTCATCTAACAGTGAGGAGGTTGTTTTACCTCAAATGTGTGCGTTCTTCGAGACCTCTGGGAAATCAAATTAGTGGGAGGGTTGTGCGCACGTAATCCAGGATAACAACACCGTCTGCTATTTACGTGGTGGATTGCCGTCCTAAGTCGGCACCGGTTGCCCATTGGTCTCGTTGGTTTATGTGTGGTCTTTTATGTTTTATGTTTCTATGGTGTGAGTTGGTGTTCCTTGTCCCTTTTGCGTCTCTTTCTGTGGGTGTCGTTTCTGTGTATTTTTAAGATACTTCCTTTCAGGAAGTCTCTTACTGTTACGGTAACTGCTTCAATTGAGATACCGCCGCTTTGCAACCTACCTCAAAATCTAGAGCTTTTTCTAATTTTAGAATTTGCTATCTGACACATGCAAAATGCAAGAGCAAGGATATTGTCCTTCTTGAAAAAAAAAATCAATTTCATATGAAGTAAATGCATCATAAAAATCAACGATATATTTCTTGCTTTCGCTGCACATTGGTGGCGTAATAATAATATATTATTTTTGATACGAGTAATTTATAAGAGTTGTCTTCCTTATATTAAGACGAAACGATGAAAAACGAAAGTAGAAACAAAACACGGTCTTGTTGAAAGAAATAGGAAATTCTTGTAATTGAAATGAGAAGTTTTGGAAATTACCAGCAATAATAAACTTAAAGTTACTCTGGAACAACTAGTACATGCAACCGCTCTTTTATCAAATATATGGTAGACTGTCGGTAATTTAGACATGCATACATGGTCTTTTTCGTTTCTATAGAACCAAACGGGTTAATCAATTAAAGTTTAAGTCATGAGAAAAACTGTAATTTAAAGTATACTACTTCTAGTGAATATAAACAGTTTGTGCTGTTTTTAGAACATATTGAGCACATAGAAATGAATAATTTATTTTCATGATTAAGCTTCGAATCCTATGTAAAATATCATTTAAATACCTAAACAATAGAATGATTCAACATTTAGCTGCTGACTACAAACTTTGAAAAGAAAAAACTCTCAGGACCTTCAGCCCTTTGATTTTTTTTGCATTGGATTTTTTGGGATTTTGCTGTGGGTGCCGAACCTAGTGTTGTTGGAGTTCCCTCCTTTCTCTTAACTTCAATTAATTTCATTCCTGATAAGTATCATTTGAAAGCAAAATAAATTTGATTAAATTGTTTCCTTACAGGTTTTGTTCTATAGACGAAGACTTGTCACCGGCATTGTAACAAGGGGCTTGGCAGATAGTAACCACAATGCGTATGTTAAAGCGTATACTTTGGAATACCTATATATGAGCAATATATGGGCTAATGTTTTGGATGGAGCAGGAAACGTTACAGTAAGTCGATAAATGAAGAAAATTTTGAATACATCCGTAAAAATCAAAACAAGAATACAAGACACAAAAAATGCTTACTACATATATGAGAAATATTGACAATGAGCATACCCCAATACTCTGTACGAAATCGAAAATTCCGGTGGTCACAACCCAGATTTGGAGACATTCGAAATCAGGGCAAAACAGGAACCAAAGAATAAACACTCCACCACATGATTAGAAGCGAACTCCCAATTAGGAGTGAGACCAGTTGCCCAGAAAAAGTCAGCATCTCCTGTTTGCATACAACACCCGTCGCTTCAATTCGGTAAAAATATCACATCCGGTTGTTTCCATTTCGGAAGATATACGTTTAGTCTGTGGTAGTATGGTTCAAATGGTCTAAGACAGAATATCATTCACCATTCTTGAAGATGAGACATCATAGCGTATGACAAGTTCCCCGTATCGACCGTAGAACTTCTGCAGTGACGATATTAGTCTGTCACAAATGTATCCCTGAATGAGAAGCTTATCTGAAAGACGCCTTACTCTTAGAACAAAAGCTGCATGTCAGCCACTTGCTCTTGCATAACGTATCAATTGGAATATGAACACGCCATAAACAGGCGATTAAAGGATGTTGATACTCAGAAAAGGGTAGTTTGTGATGCTGAAACTGAAATCGTCGCGTTTGTCATAGAGATAGTTGTTCATGAGACCATCAGTGTCACAGGAGAGCATTATGACCAAATATAATGCTGAATTATTTGTCTCTGTAGTTTATTTGACTTCAAGCTCTGACGGATAGATTCTGCTAAGGTATGCGTACGTAGTCCGCAAATTTCGGATTATTGATGGACAGCACAACGTCTATGATACGTATGTTAAAGCGTATACTATCGATTACGTATACATGAGTAATAGAATATCGAAATCTCAAAGGAAAGACCATGGTCAAAAGAACATTACAAAGCAAGAAATAGGAATAAGAAAAAAAAAAAAGAAAACACAGGAAATCCGAAAGTGTTTACCAACCCATTATCAGCATCAGCAAGATAAAATGCAAATGTTCGATACAGCTCTTCACATTCAATAAATTGGACATATACAACTCAAGCTTTGTTTTGCAATGTTAGACATCTTCAAATTCAATAGCATCATTTTAGAACAGATAAATTTGCAGCGTGGATCAGACATGCATGTTTAGAGTACTTTAGAGTGATCCTCCTTCTAAACAATTTAATATGGCCAAAGAGAGTGAACGTTATTTTGTCCCAAATGTACCGAAAGACATATCTTTAAATTTTAGTTTCGGTAATATATATAATTCTTTAAGCAGTTTTCAGAACACGCACAAACCAGCAAACCATGAATCAAACACCCTCGATTTGATTCTGCTATAATTTTAAAGGCAGCATGGTAACCCGACAGTCTTGTATAAAGCCTTGTACTATCGCATTCCATGAAATTGCACTCTTTCTCTGGCTATGGTTAAGGGACCTCATGACTTGCCCTCTCCAATGTTAAATGTCTTATAGTTCAATAGCATCAATTAAGAACGATTAAACTTGAATCAAATGGAATCAAGAAGTTGTCAAGTCAATATGATTTCTTCAATGCAATTTTGAACATAGATTTTATTTGGATATGCTACTGAATCGACCCTACAGGAAATTTGGAGCCGCATACTCTCTGTGAAGTAAATACACAAATTTGAATTAAAAAATTAATACAAAAAGGCGCTACAGAAATTAATTAAGGCGGCTCCTGCAAAATCACTTTGGCTGGAAGCATCACTGATGAAAATTTAATATTCGAAACAAATGTCTGGTGTATGAAAATTGGTTTGAAAGTTTCCTCAAGAAGGTATAGAGCTGGAACAGAACTATTATTCATACGACTTTTCAAATATGTACACCACACATCCTCACGACAAAATTAATGATTGATTATCCAAACTCATCAAATGGTGCTATTGTCGAGAGAGAGAGAGGAAACAATATATGTACATCTGAATGAAAGAGTTTCTTTTCCACTAAAGAATACAAATCATACAAATCATGGACATTTTGAGACCTTTGCATCTGTACAAGCAGGTTGTAGCGATCCCTATGGGTACTAATTATGCGCCTCTTTTTGCAGATGTATTTTTTCTTCGCCTACGAAAAATAATTTATCCAGAGTCTTCAAAAGCAAAAAAAAAACAAAACAAAACAAACAAACAAACAAACAAAAAAAAAAAAAAAAAAACACGATGATTTCAAATGTGTCATTGGTACTTCGAGGTACCAGGATGATATTATTACTGTCGACAATTAACATTTGTACTACTTTGTGAGTGTCACTGCTGGTGGACCAGGAGTCCCCGAGGGCACATGTAGCCAATAATACGTAAATGTTCCAACTCTATACCTTCATGAAGACAATTACAAATCATTTTTTCTGCACCGGACACGTGTTTGAATATTAGATTCTCATCAGTGATGCTTCCAGCCAAGTTCGATCAGCTTCGGTTGATCGTCTGTCTCTTCGACGCATTTGAATTTCCGTTACACAATTTCTCGAAATTTTTAAAACGTGGGTCCTGTTGCACCATATCCCATCCATCCTGCTTCGTCTTTCGGTACATTTTTGGACATAATAATTTCCTATCTTTTTGATCATATTTCATTGTTCAGATTGTTCAGATCACTGATGGGGGTTGAGTACCCTAAACGTGCATGTCTGGTCCATGCTGCAAATCTATATGTTCTTAAATGATGCTATTGAATTTGAAAACGTTGAACATTTGGCTTCAACATTGTAAATGGCTTGATGGAAATGTTCCAACATTACTGTCATACGGTATATTCATTTAACAGCTCATCCGGTATGCTAAAGCATGTAATGATGTTAACAAACTAGTAAAGACTTTCTAGATATTTTACAAAAATTATTGTCAACTTCTTTTGAAATTCGGACCCAAGCAACAGAGTATATTTCTTTGGGTATTTCACAACTTGCATTTTATGGTGACATAATTAACAAACTAAGAAGGATCAAAGGTAGACAGAATTGCCATCGAAATTTTGTTAGAATTATCAAACGCCTTTTATACCGTGATATGATCCTCCTGTCGCCAGACGGACACTTGGAGTGGTAAATGACCAATCTAAAGCCTTGTACCAGCGCATTCTTAAGAATTGCTCTCTGACTTTCTTTGACGACATGACTCCATGACGGGCCCTGTGCTAACCTCTTTAGAGAAAACAGGGACCCGACCATCTGTCCTCTCTAAATCTGATCCCTCGAGTGTTAACATACATGAGCTCGCTACAGTCGGCAGAGTGCGGACTGTATTTCTTAAGCCTTCTGTTTTTATATCAATTTACATTATCCGTGTGTGTTTCTTGTGTCCCTGCGTCATGCTCTTCGTTCGTATGGTTATCTTACATTGAGGAGGTTATTTTAAACCACTATCGTGGGTTCTGCGAGACATCTTTGTAATCGGAAAAATTGGAGGGTTGTGCGTACGTTATCCATATTACCACACCGTCTGCTGCTGGCGTGGCAGATGTCCATCCTTAGTCGGCATCGATTGCCTATTGGTCCCGTCGGTTTATGTGCAGTCATTCGTGTTTGATATTTCTATGTGATTTGGTGTTCCTTGTACCTTTTGTGTCTTTTTAGGTGCGTGTCTGCTCTGTGTTTTGCATGGGATGTTTTTGGGGTTTCCTGTTGGTGTGCAACCGGGTATTGTTGGAGATCCCCTCCTTTTCTTCCATTTTAACAGTCAGGCATCCAATCTGTTGAAACGTAATAAAGAAAAGAGTTTTCATGTCTTAAGGGAATTTGCTGTTTATCCTTCTACTGATTGAAAACTTTCGAAATAAAGAAGGGTGTTTCTTATAAAATTAGGAAAGACGATCTCACATAATAAACAGAGAAGAACATGTGCAATCTAACGCTGGTGAATCAGAAAAATTATGGAATTGAATATTAACGAAAGGAGAAGGGCCACGGGACCTCTAAATTGGCCTTTCATTTTTTCTCTAGAATTGAATTTCATGGGATATACTTGATATCTTTCATGCAAATACACGAATGTTTACCTGTTCTAATGAAAAGAAAAATATCGTCAAAACAAACAATGTGTCACTTGACACATAATGACGTCATGAATTCATTTTTAAGGTCAAGACAAAGTATGGCGAAAATAGGTGGAGCATTTTCTTTTGTGATAGAATTTGATATGACCATATGCGTTAACAAAGATAAAACGTTTTTGACAAAAATATACCGATAATCTTTTACATATAATTTTTTATCTTAGTTAATGCGTGCGGTCATTGCTGATTTAATAGAAATATATGTATTTTTTTTACTTATTTCACGGGATATTGCAAATTTTGATGTTTTCGGAATGCTGAAAGCTATTGATGAATGCATTGTCAGCAAAATGTAGATTCATTATTCGGTAGAGAACACATCAGAGTGTCAAATCGCAGTTGAAAATTTTATGAATTACAGTGTTATCAATTAGGACCAATACCGGGCTTCGTGGTCCTACCTATTTGGATATTCACATGATTTTCTTTTTCAAAACTCATGACTTTAGCAACCTTTTCATGGATCGCACCTCTTTCTTTCAGGTATTTCAAGGCAACATCAACTGGCACACAGCAGTGCAAAATTACCTGTCTCATCCAATCAGAACGGCAGGTATTCGTCTGAGACCTGTTTCATGGAATGATCATTTAGTTTTAAGATTTGATGTACTCGGATGTTGAGAAAACGGGGAATTTTTTGTCGAGAACAAGGCTTTATGCATCATAGGAATAAATTTTAATAAAGTCAAAGTAATGAAATATTTTGTTAACGACAGGAGAAAGGTACCTTTTTGGGATATGTGAGAAATAAAATACACAAAAGCTTGCAACATTCCAAAATGTTAAGAAGTTACATTACAAGAAACTATATCATTGATTCAGTAAATTAGCTTAAATACCATATGATTTCTATAACATTATTTTCAAGAACGATTTATGATCGTTACTTTTCTCAAGATAATTGAGAGTTATTGACCCGACTAGAAGAATGAGGTTTTACAATGACTTTCATAGAAAATAGCGCTATCCCACGAATAATTGTTCATAGGTTTAAGTACCGTGTTTCGTAATCATAATGTTATAACGTCATACGTATTGATGATTGCAAAGTCATTTTCCTTTGAACTTTATGCTTAAAAAGGTAAAGTTCGCATCGAATAAGAAATCAATCGAACTTTGGAATGGATAGCTAATAAGAAGGAAATGTTTGTTGATCATAAAATGTTTTCAATTTTCACACAACATTTTTTCGTCATTTTTTGCATTTTTTTTTAAATGATATATATGTTTTTTAATTCTAAACATATAGTTAAAGGGCTCTAGTCACTCTACTTAAATACGATTTGCTATGTTTATAAAAGAAGGGAGGGGATCTCCAACAAGACCCTGTTGCAGCACAAACAGCAAAACAATAAAACACCCGATGCAAAAACACAAAAGACGAGCATAGTATGAGACGAAAAAGAGACATACGACATGTAAACATTAAACATAAAAGACTTCACATATAAATCACTTTGGCAACATTAAGTACCATTATGGGAATTTACTATCCGAAACATGTGTCTGGTGCATTAAGATTGGTATGAAATTTTCTTCTACAAGGTAAAGAGTTGGACAACTTCCATCTTAACGATATATCGTAGTTTACCACGTACAAGTCGAACATATCTGACAAAGAATTGTAAATTACTTTTATATGATAGGTATACCCAAGGGAGAAGTGAGTATCCTCTGACTGCATGCAACACCCGCCGCTCATGCTAAATCCATGTAGAGACTTATCAAATCCAGTAATGCCCAAGAATGTAAAAGGAGTTCAATTAAAGGTCGTACTCAAAAATGTCCTTAATCATCTTTGATAGGCAAAAGTCGAAATGTACAATAATATCCTTGTTCGTATATCTTTACTGTGTCTCTTGCTGAGCTTGCTTACTCTGTGTTTTAACATGGGGTGTTTTAATGCTTTGCTTTTGATAGGATGCTGCAACCAAGTCTGAATGGTGATCTTCTATTTTCATTGCTTCTGTAGCGACCATAGAAATTCGACAGTGACATCTTAAACCGTATCCAAAAATAGCCTTGAGCAAGCAGCTTGTGAATATCCTTGTTCTCAACATTAAGGTTCGTTCTTATAACATGCTCTTGCATAGCGTATTAGTTGCGAAATGAATACGCCATAGGCAGGCGAAGAGGAAATTATGTTGCATATGTAAAATTGTCACGTTTATCATAAAGGGAGGTGCTCAAATGACCGTTGACACTGATCGATAGTAGTAGGTCTAGGTAGGAGGCTTAAGTGCTGCTCTCGTTTGCTTCTTTGATTTTTGTTCACTGGATAGATGGCGCTTAAGACATCCTAGATAATTGATGGAGAGTACGTCATCAATGTATCTGTAAGTCCAGTCGAACTTAGAAAGTAGCTTCTTTTCTGATTTGAAATCAGAGACTGTATGAATTCTGCCTCGTACGAATAAGGCTATATTTTAGCTAGGAAAGGGATACAATTACCAAAACAACTTCGTGTCTACATTTAGCTGTATTTTCCTTTCTTAGACCAACCCGCTCTCCAAATACAGATGCGTAGGGTAGCTAATCATAAGATTTAGCGTAAAAACTTTGATAAGTTTCGATAAGTAAACGGTTAGATATTTGTTAGTCGCTGGAGTTCCGATTCGTTTCGGTGAAACCGCCTTCAGCGGGTTTCGTTTCTGTTTGAGTGTGTGGTAATATCCTTTTGTATTCATTGTGTGTCTCAGGCTTATAGTTCGCTCGGTGATTTTTGCATGTTGTCCTTTTCAAGTATCGTGTCGTCATATTCCTTATCATTGTGTTATAGTAAGGCGAATAAGGTTTGTCGAACGAAATCAATCAACTTTAAATTATGAAAGGGTCAATGTGGTTTCCGAACGCTTACTAGATAAATCGTTTAAACTTAAAATCGTTTAAACTTAAAATCGTTTAAACTTAAAATAATTAGATTCATATTGAAAATGAAAAACCTTCAATGAGGAATATTCAGAGTACACTAATCTTTGGTGAAAGACAATGACACTGTGGTTGGTGCTTCAGAAGTGATATATGCACCCTTAATCTATTTCATTATATTGTTGTATTGTACTAAAATTCAATATGTAACAATAGGGGTATCTGATGGTGTAAAACTAGTCTTAAATAATGTTTTGAAAGAGTGTATTTTTGCAGAATTCTGATATCATTTGTATCATTTCACTTCATATGCTCTGGTACATTACATTTTTTTTTCAATTTGTGAATTGTTGATGACTAAGTATTAATATTTTTATCCAATTGATATATATTCTTATTTCTGTATTTCATATGAAAATGAATGTTCTTTTTATGATAATTTCCGAGAGGAAAATAATTATCACGATAAATCTTTTAAGTTACATTTGGTTTCGTCAAGATCAAACCATGATTTAATTATTTTTGTCAAATCAATAGTAGAAGTGAGTCTATCATACTAAAACTTTTGAAACTAACTGGTTACAACAGCAACATGTGCCCTCCCTACCGAGTTATGATAAATTATTGCTTATAAAATGAGTACCCTCATATAACCTAGTTTTATCCAGAATCAGAGAAATTTAAAAAAAAAACGATAAAAAGAAAAAAAAAGTATTTGCTTGGTACTGGACAGACGGACCTTCGAGGACGATCGTGACATTGAAACTGAAATCGAATAAGGCACTTCAGTATAAATTTACATGTAGTTCGCATTGGCATATTTATAATATGTATAGATATTAGGTAAATATGTAAAACAGCTATATTGACAATATTTTGATATGTATCGATAAATTCACAGTCCATACCAAATATGGAATAAGCTGAAAATCACGGCTCAATAAAGGCAAATCGTCACTCAGGATTTGGTAAACATACGCGCATGCTTTTCATTCAAGCGACTTACACGCTGTTATTTATTTGAAAGTGTTCAATTTTCCCCTTTTAACATGGTTATTTGAACGTATCATAATACCTTTTCAATTTTTATTTACAACTTAAAAAATTAGTACGACCTAAAGTAAGTAAGTTGTCATTTACCATATAGTAAGAATTTCATTGCGACAGTGGAAAGCAAAAATATACACGTTGTTTACTACAGTTTTGTATCACTCTGACCTGATAAGATGGCACATTTCAACATACTTTACATGCAAATAACATTATTTCCGAATTAAAAGGGTATGGACATAATGTTAATCACCCTGTTGGATTTTATTTAGTGTACTATTTGGAATCTTTCCGTACACTTAATAAAAATCTCAACTTTAACGAGGCTGTGTACAATTAGAAAAAAAAATTGCTGACGGTGAAATTTCAATTTCTTTTTCTTAGAATGATATTTGAAGTACAAGAAATAAATAACATGAATTTGATTAAAATCTCTTGCGCAGAAACATGAAAAATTTGAGGAAAATCATTATTTTGCAGTAAAACCCCATAAGGTCTCACTGAAAGATGCCATTATCTTTGAGATGACCCCTACATAATACTGAACGGTCAACTTCTATTTTCTATCCTATAAAATGAATTTTATAATACTGCAATTATATGATCCAAATTTAGTCAAAATACCTTAGTTAGAAGTTCATCATTTTCTAATTAGACCAAGCCTCGTTAACTAGATTAACCCTAGGCATTCTCTACATCAAAAGCCACATTTTTTCCAATTTTAATCAACAATTACACTTATATTTCAACACCAGAAAACTTTTAAATACGTGTACCGAACTGCACAGCTGCACATAAAAAGAATTCATGAATATTACTATTACTTACCTTAAACAATCCAATGATACTATGTATACAAAGATTTGTGCATTGGTTATAAGTAAACCGTCTCATAATCTTATCAATCGCGTGTTTATACAAAACGGGGTCATTTTCACGTGCAGATTGGTCTAAACATACGTTGAAAAAAATAGAAGATTTAAAAGTTCCATGGGTAATCACAAGAATTTCGACTGTATCAATGATTTATTGTTTAGATTGAGAATCACCGACGAGTATTAAGTACCCGATATCTGGTCCATGCTGCAAATCAATCTGTGTCTTAAACGATGCTATTGAATTTGAAGACGTTTAATATTACATGATATATGTTAGTAATAGTGGGATAGTCTTGTGAATTATCGCTGACAAATTACAAATTTGCAACATTTCGATGATCCGCCTCTATGTTGATATGGCTACTGGCCATAGCCATGTAAAACGAATATAATCGTCATTATAAGAACGTACGACCTTAATTGGAGGACCAATGATCATTGTAATGTATAAGGTAGATTATATTACGAATCATGAATTCTGCAGGAGTGTAGCTGAGCACTTCGGTGCTCTTAGTTCAAATGGTCGTCTTGAAAAAATAATAATGATGCAGTTTTTACTCAGAAAAATGGAAAAATGTAAACCATTGGGTACAGAAAACATTATATTAAAAGATATAAAATTTGAGTCTTAATTCTGCAGAACGGCAGATTTTCAAGAATGCTTCATGTCGAAACCAATGTTGCCGGTATACTTTTGTCCATATCCCTTAACCAAAACTGTGTGTACCTGAGAATAAAAATGTCTTTGGAACAATAATTTGAGAGAAAATTTATGCAAGTAATAAATAAATGTTCAAATTGTAGTATTAAGAGCCCATTCCAGTTAAAACTTCGTTATCGACAGATTAATCTCTGCGAAACCATTTGTAACTTTAAAGAGGTAGATGTTACATACGTACATATCGTTTTCTTACATTTTTGTGCCATGTAGATGTAATAAAAATCCTTGATATGGATTTAAATTTGTTTGTTTTTTTTTTTCATTTCCTCAACGGACTGATGCAAATGGTCACTAATATAGTTCATAATTCTTTATATTACAAGCGTGAATATTCGACTTGAGACTTTCCTGAAAGCAATCTATGTTTGTGATAATCTTAATCTTAAAATTACATAGTGTTACACTGTAGGTCCTGTGCCATAACATTATGGTGTATTCATATCGCAATAGATAATGCATGTAATCTACTGAATTGACGAGTGTAACATGTAAGCTGAGATGCTAATTCTACCTTGACTGCTGTCCCTAGGGCACATTTAGCCACATTCGATAAACTTCGGTAGATCGTCTGTCTCTTCAACGCATTTGAAATTTTCTGTAACATTTTGTTTTTGAAATTCCTAAAAAATGGGTCCTGTAGCATCATATCCCACCAATTCTGCTATGTCTTTCGGTATAATTTTGGACATAACATTTTTCACACCGTTTGGCCATTGTTTAGATTTAGGATCACTGACGTGGTTTAAGTATCCGAAACAGAATATCATCCACCATTCTAGAGAGTGTGACATCATAGTGTATGACGAGTTCCCCATATCGACCGTAGAACTTCCTCAGTGACATGTTAGTCGGTCACAAACGTATCCCTGATTGAGATGCTTATCTAAAAGGCGCCTAGCTCTCAGAATAAAATCTGTATATTGGTACTTGCTCTGGCATAGCGTATCAACTGAAATGTGAACACGCTGGCAATGAAGGGCCGTTGCTACTCCGAAAAGGAAGGTTGTGATGCTGAAGTTGAAGTCGTCACGCTTATTATAGAGTGAGGTGTTCATGTGACCTTCAGTGTCGTAGGACACCATTATTTCCAAATAGGATGCTGAATTATTTGTCTATGTAGTTTCTTTGATTTGAAGCTCCGAAGGATAGATATGCTGAGGTAATCCGCGAATTTTGGATTATTGATGGACAACACATCGTCTATGTATCTGTAAGTGAAGTAGAAGTCAGAAGCTAAGTAGTTTTTCCCTTCAGAGACCAAAGATTGAATGAGTTCAGCTTCGTACGAATAAAGAAGAATGTCGGCAAGGAGTGGGACACAATTGGTCACCAATGGAATTCTTACAATTTGCTGAAATACCTTTCCTCCGAACACCACAAAAATGTTGTCGATCAGGAAGTTTAACATCTGAATAATACCTGTTTCAGTGTACTTATTTTCAGAATCGGACTTTCCTTTTACAAAGTAGGTTTTGTCAGAGATAACAACAATAAATGTATTTGCGATCGCCGTTCTTGCTGGTTAACGCATTACTTATAATTTTTGGTTTGGTTATGATTCAATCAAAACACTCTAGGCTGTATACAATGACCTTTACCATTGCCAATCTGTGATTCTGAACTTTGACTTATGATCTTGACAATCCATAGGATTCTTTCTCTTGTCTTCGGTTCAGATCAAATCAAAACTGCACCCTCTAGCCTGTATACAATGATAATTACCTTTTCCAATCTGTTGACCTTTGACATATGACCTTGAAAATTAAGAGGATTCTGCATCTTGTTATAAGATATTATTGTATGAAGCTCGGTTAATATCAAATCAAAACTGCAACCTCTAGCCTGTATACAAGAATTTTGATCTTTTCCAATCTATGACCTTGCCCTTTGACCTATGGCCTTAAGAATCAATAGGGTTCTGTCTCTTGTCATATACTATCACTCTACACAGGTTGGTTAAGATCCAATCAAAACTACACCGTCTAGGCTGTATACAAGGAATTTGACCATTTCCAATATGTGACCTTGACCTATGACCTTGAAAAATCAATAGTATTTGTCCTCTTGGCATAAGCTTTTATTCTATGAAGTTAAATTGAGATCCAATCAAAACTGCAACCTCTAGGTTGTGCACAAGGATTTTGACCTTCTCCTGTCTGTGACCTTGACCTTTGACCTATGACCCCAAAAACCAATAGGATTCTTCCTTTTGTCATAATCTATCAGTGTATGAAGTTTGGTTAAGATCCAATCGAAACTGCACTCCTAGGCTGTATACAAGAATTTTGTGACGCACACACCCTTACACACACACGAACGATATACTATATACGAACTATATCCTCCTGCAACTGTGATGCAGGGTATAATAACATCTTTATTCAAAATAACGTTGAAGGGATGGTGTAAAGATGTAAACCTCCTTTGATTTCGATGATATTTTTATAGGGAGGCAAAATTTCAATCTCGATGCAAACAAAATAGAGACCCCCCTTGCATGCAAAATGTTGATCAAAACTTCACTTTCCTGTTTCTTTCAGTTGTTAGCATTTAAGGTGGTCCCTAATAGGACCTATTCTCAAATTAAAAGCTGCGTAAACTTTACATCTACCTGTTTGCTTCAATGATAAAATGTTGTCATAAGGTGATATTTGTAATCGTTGATTACATTATGTTTCGTACTTAACAGAGTGAATCATTTATGTTCTGTGCGATCTATTCCGGTCTTTAAAAACTAAACTCTGTTAATATTGATTTCTATCATGATAGTCCTGTGTTCCGTGATTCGATGACGCCGAGTCATTTTCTCCGTCTGCTTTTTATTGTCTAGTGAGAATCTGTTCTTCTATTTACACTCTTTGGTTTCTCCGCTCTTACTTTTTTCTCTGATTTATATTTCTTAAGAGTTTGATAACTGAATTAAAGAATACACATCAAAGAAGTACCTAACAGTTACTTAGTCTCAAAGTCGAGAAGGAAAGGCCAAATCGTGAGAATTCCCATCGGAACGACTGCGAACCATGGAATGAACAACACTTCAAAGTGAGACCAGGTGCCTGGGGAGAGTCAGCGTCTCCTAAATACATGTAACATCCGTCGCACAACTCCATGGAAACCTGTATTCATCATGTTCATTCTAATTACTGTAGGCTTTGTATTTCATTTTAGTTCACTGATCTTATTGCGGTGAATATGCACAAAGTTTCTCAAACCTGATAGATAATATGATAATGAAAATAAGAGATCTAAAGTGAAATTTGAAAATGCTAAATTAGGATTGCTTTTAAATAAAGAAAGAAAAGAGTTGATAAATTATAATACGAGTATCGTAATTGCATAATGACTAATAGTTTTGATTAACACCTTCCAAGAAATTTCATTGATTCCTTCAACAAAGACGAATGACTTACACTCCCTTGTGTCTCTTGGTTATTGATCGATTTGTTTCCATATGATTATCTTGTGTTTCCTGTTAGGTATGCATGAGTTTTCATTTTGAATGTAGCACATTTCAATTTATTAAACATTAATTCGTTAAAAGCATAAATTCTTTGCATTGTCACTCCATGTTTACATTAACACCAATACAATTTTGTTATTTTAAACGCATAATCAAAGTTTCATAAACCCCGGATTTGGAGTGATCTAAACCATGAACAAATTTTATCCTTGCTCATTCAAATAAGTGCATGGTATTTTAAATAGATGCAAAAATGTCATCCTCGGATTTCATTGGCCATAGTGAGTCACGCCCTGTCTACATATCCTCTATAATTAGCTATTGTTACATAGTGAGAATCAGTGCTGATTCAATAGATAATCCGCAATAAGCAAGTAAACATGTATAGTTTGATTCGCAAAGATTCGAGTTATCGAAGGTTGATTTTACATAGAATGTAAACGTCTTCAAATTGAATAGCATCATTTAAGAACAAATAAATTGGCAACGTGGACCAGACATGCACGTTTCGGGTACTTAACCCTCATCAGTGATCCTTAATCCTAAATCTAAACAATGTAATATGCCAAAAAGTATGAAAGTTACTATGTCGAAAAAGGGTACCGAAAGACGTAGCAGGATGGGTGGGATATGATGCTACAGGACCCACTTTTTAGAAATTTCAAGAAATTTTGATAACAGAAATTTAGATTGCGTTGAAGAAATGATCAACCGAAATTGATCGAACTTGGCTACATGTGCCCTCGGGGACTCCTGGTCCACCAGCAGTGACACTCACCAAGTGGTATAAATGTAAACGTCTTCAAATTGAATAGCATCATTTAAGAACAAATAAATTGGCAACGTGGACCAGACATGCACGTTTCGGGTACTTAACCCTCATCAGTGATCCTTAATCCTAAATCTAAACAATGTAATATGCCAAAAAGTATGAAAGTTACTATGTCGAAAAAGGGTACCGAAAGACGTAGCAGGATATATATGTACCAATGTATATGTACCAATGTATATGTACCAATGTATATGTACCAATGTACATATATATGTACCAATGTATATGTACCAATGTTTGAATAGGTTATATATGTACCAATTACCCTTTACAAATAAGACCAATGAAAATCTTACTTGCAGTCTTCATGTTTTCGTTTATCGAATGATATGAATAATTTCTGTGAGATTACCATGGAACTAAGAGGTACATGTACATGTACACCGAAGCGGTAATTGAACAAACTGTCATACAAAATGGCGAAGCTTTGGCCTGTCTACCCAATCTTGGATTTCACATGTGCCTACACATGTGTGAGAGAACAACAAATTATTCACTCGTACAATATAACTCGGAAACATTAATATTCTCTTTAATAGAAGCTAAATAATTCACATCAGATTTTTCAAACTGAAAAGTAACATAAAACTCTACAGTGATATGGGTTTCAGCAACAAACTATGTTTTTTAAATATGGATTAAACAGTATTATTTTCCGTCATTCTTTGACTTGTATTCTTCTTTGTTTACTTCAAAAATTATTAGAATATTTTCTTATTTCTAAATTTGACAAATCATTTTAAAAGAAGGGAGGAGATCTCCAACCAGCATTACCAACGGCAAAACTCCCGCTGCGAAAACGCGAAGACGAGCACACTAAGAAAAAGAGACATACGACATATAAACATTAAACACAAAAGATTTCACTTAATCACATAAACCAACCGATGTTGACTTTGGGCGGCCATTTGCCACATAAGTAGCAAATGGTGTGGTTATCCAGGATTACGTGCACATAGCCCTCTCATTAATCGATTATCCAGAGGTCTCGAAGAATGTACAATTAAAACTTATGTTAAACGCTTGTTTTGATATACGTTTATGTTAAGAATGTTTCTTTGAGGATATGTATTCACTTTTTGAGTATCCTGTATTTGAACCTCAAGACATTGTCACCTTGATGAATCGAGCATGTAGTGAAAGGTATTATGAAGAACGACATCATAATCATACAGAAACAAATATTCTAATCAATCACAGATAGATGTGTTACCATTTCAATTGTCGAAATTCATAATGGCTGACAATATGACGAAAAATGTCCGAGGTATAGGCCATTTTTATGCACTTTTGTATTAGTAGGTCACATAGGAAGTACGTCATAATGAAAAATAACGCCATAAAATGTTGAATCGGAATCTTTTGGTTTCTCACAAAATCGGATAATTGTCTATTTGTTGAATGGTAAATGAGGTCTAAATACATACTATTAGATATGTATGAATATTATATATAAATAGAAGGTGAATAAGGATAAATCCTCAAGTAGGGCATTGTCCTTCATAAAATACTCTGAGTCTCACAGAATCGCAACTTACATTGAACAACAAACGACCGCACAGTTCCCAACGAAGATAACAAATTAGAATAAATACAACACTTACTAGATTGGTACTTAACCAATAAAAAACTTGTACCAGCGAATTATCAAGACTTGCAATCTAAATGATTGTGACGACGGGACTCCATGACAAGCACCTTTAGGTTGGACCACCTGTCCTCTTGGATGAATTCAGAATGCATGAGCTCGCTTCAGCCAGTAGAGCACGAGCTGTATATCATACACTGTTTTTATATACATTTAATACATATTATTCATCTTTGTTGTTTGAACCGCTGCCTCCCTTTTCTCTTGATGCACAAGTTTTTTCATGCGTTGCCTTATTTAAGTGCATTGATAATTTCTTTAACTCATAGAAAGAAAATACAAGCAATTGAGGATAAATATCGATCAAATCTTTATCATCAAAGAAGACAACTTTGTGAAACATTATATTTTGAATTTAAATATTCACGTTTTTGCGTTTATGTGTAAATTTAATTGTAACCTAATTAAAATTGATTACTGCCAATGAAAAACAATATACAAATACAAATTATGTAATAATTTTGCACGATATATCAATATATAAATAAAAGAATACAGTTATATCACCAATTTGACAATATCTGCTCAACTCTCAAGAATTATGGTCTCTCACATAATTATACTCATCAAAAAAGTAACGCATAGTATTTGTTCATTTCATCCCTAATGCACATATAAAATAATCACATTTATCATTTTAATAGACAAAATCAAACCAAATGTACATTTTGGTATTTTCAAGACCTAAGCTTTCAACGAGAACCTCTTTAGTCCTTTAAAATGTTAGTTAAAATGACTGAAAAACAATTTGCCCTCGATGTGCTTTTAGAGGCCAAATTGTGTATTTTTGCGAGATTCGTATGCGCTTGTTTTCAATATCATTTGAAAACGTTTTGATTCGATGGACAGACGGATACACCATAGTAAACAGCGACTATCTCATAATGGCGGCATTACTACGCATGATGAAGTTTTATTCTATGACGTCATCAAGAGTTCGCCGCATTCCATGAATTTACAAATCAGTTTTCTCGAGAGAAATTTGTTTCATCAGAAGAAAAATCCTCTAAATTTGACTTTTTGGTCCTTGAACTTTACAGAGTATTACTCACTAACAAAAAACAGTTATTCGAGTACGTCGCAATATTCAAACGTATGGCATTGGTCATTGTAAGCATGCATTGCATTAAAGCGGAAGTGACCCGAAGAAGTTAAAGTCCAAAATTTTTTATGGGCATCAATGAACTCTGACGTGGGCAAAATTCAAATTCCTCATAAACATGGAAAATGCATAAAAACATGAAAAGTCGAAAATTCAAAACCTCATGTTTTTACCTAAAAAGAGATTGTATGATAATCAAAAAATCGTACTTAAGCCCTAAACTGCCAGTCCTTTCTCTATACCATCATTAATGCAATCAAATAAGGTCATATGATCAATAGCTTTTGTATATTGAATAATAATAATACATTGCAATATTGTTATATGCGTTTCTTCTTTTGAAGAGTATATTTACTACTATTATTCCTTAATTTCTAACATACATAATACTAATAAATGCTTTCTCAAGAGGGCTATAATGATTTCATATGGTATTAAGTAAATTCATATTTATCAGGGAAAGTCTTTGGTGTCTGAAAACAAGATGTAAGGAATATGATGATTATCAATATCATGACAAATAATTATGGATAATGACCATATCACTGTAATCAGCACAAAATCGATAGTTAAGAAAATCAGAAACAAAAGGCATACAAAATCAGGATAAAACAGGAACCAAAGCAAACAAACAAAATCCTCCACCATATGAAAAGAAGCGTTCTTCCGATATGGGAGTGAGACCAGGTGCATAGGAAGAGTAAGCATCTGCTGCTTGCATGCAACACCCGCCGCTTTAATTCGGAAGAATTGTCACATCCGGTTACTTCAATTTCGGAAGACATAGAGTACAATCTTTGGTTGGATTGTTCAAATGGTCTATGACAGTATATCATCCATCATTCTTGAGAGTGGGACATCATAGTGTATGACGAGTTCCCCATATCGACCGTAGAACGTCCTCAGTGACGATGTTAGTCGGTCACATACCTTTCCCTGATTGAGAAGTTTATCTGATTGACGCCTAGCTCCGTATATTTGGTACTTGCTCTGGCATAGCGTGTCAACTGAGATTTTAACACGCCTTAAGCTGGCGATGAAGGGACGTTGCTACTCAGAAAAGGAAAGTTTGTAATGCTGAAATTAGAGTCGTCAAGTTTGTCATAGAGTGAGGTGTTCATGTGACCATCAGTGACGTAGGACACATTATGTCCAATTAGGATGCTGAATTATTTGTCTCTGCAGTTTCTTTGACTTCAAGCTTCGAAGGATAGATACTGCTGAGGTAATCCGCGAAGGAAGCTAGGCGTCTTTCAGATAAGCTTCTCAGTCAGGGATATGTTTGTGACCGACTAACATCGTCACTGAGGAAGTTATACGGTCGATATGGGGAACTCGTCATACACCATGATGTCCTACTCTCCAGAATTCCGTATCGTTTTTTTTTCATTAAACTCTCTTTTTGTACGTTTCATTAGAATTGTAGAATCAGAAATGACATATCTTAATAGTAGATATCAAAAGATTATTTGAACGCATCTGTTGATCTAGATATAAATTCTTAACAATTTTGCAAAACAAACAAAGCCTGTGCGCACGTAATCCAGGATAACCACAGTATTTGCTACTTGTGTGGCAAATCACCGCCTGAAGTCGTCACCGGTTACCATTGGTCTCGTCGGTTTATGTGTAATCTTTTGTGTTTGATGTTTATATGTCGGATGTCTCTTTTTAGTCTCTTAGTATGATCGTCTTTGTGTTTTTGCATCGGGTGTTTTGCTGTTGGTGCTGCAACAGGGTCTTGTTGGAGATCCCCATCCTTGTTAACATAAGGCAGATTAAGACTATCAGATGAATTAGAATGACAGAAGAGAAATAAATCCAATATGGTGTTTTCGAAAAGTATTACAATGTCACAACAGAAGTGTGTAAAATCAAGTCTGATCATTAAAAACTAGAGACAGGTTTGTTAGTTCGGTGAAAGCATCGGTATCTAATACGGTCTTTTTCTCGTCATAATCTTTTTAGAAACAACGAAATGGAAGTAACCGGATGTGAAAGTTCTACCGAATTGAAGCGGTTGGTGTTGCATGCAAGGAGGAGATGCTTACTCTTCATGGCACCTGATCTCAATCCCATATCGGGAGTTTGCTTCCTTTCATATGGTGGAGGTTTTTGTTTGTTTAATTTGGTTACTGTTTTATCCTGATTTTGTGTGCCTTCGGTTTCTGATTTTCTGAATCATCGATTTTGTGCTGTATGCAGGGATATGGTCATTATCCATATTTGCCATTGTTCGCTTGGGGAAGATTTCCATCCTTGATATCATCTTGGGTCAAAATGAATTGCATATAGCCGTAAATCCGTCCCTGATTACATCTTGGGTCAAAATAAATTGCATGTAGTTGTTAATGTATTATATTGATGAAAAGGAATGATTTGATAAAAAAATGATGATTCTCAAAGTTCGTAAAAATTTGCTAAATTAACGAAATATCAACTGACATACAACTGTATATATACATAATTTACACAAAGCACTTGCACAACATATTATTTAGAGATGCGATATTTATAATCAGAAACCAATCATCCACGCATATCAAAAATTCGGACCCGACACCCAATACACTTCGGTATCTTTGTAAGTGATATTATTTCTGTATCATGCAGTATCATACAATTTGTATCAGGCGTTTCGGCGGCTTTAACATTGACATATCATTCTATATAAGGTCCGCCATCATCAGGAGTCCCCTTATATAGTTTTTTATTTTTTAATGCGTGAACTTATCACTAAGTCTAGTATGTTTTTATGTTTTTTGTAAGCTATAATTGGCACTTGGTTGAATATCGATTTACAATGTTCATCATTCTCAATTATTTTCCAATGTTTTGTCAATCTGCGTTTAAGTTCCTTAATTTTTGGGTCGTATTTTGTGATCATTACAAGAGGAACTTCAGCTTTATCATCTTTTATCTTGTGTTGCAACACTATTTATAATCAGAAACCAATCATCCACGCATATCAAAAATTCGGACCCGACACCCAATACACTAGTATTGAGATGAATGAGCACAAGAAAATGTTTTTGCATGTAGATATACAAATTTCTTCATTTCTTCTCTTTGTTCAACTCACTTAGCCTTTTGCTTGAATTTCATAAATATATGGAGGTATTCAAACATGTCTTGTAAAACTTAAAACATGGCACAGCTTAAGCCATAATGGGTTGAAAGGGGTGTATTTCTCATCGAGGATTAGCAAATAACTGTGTCAAACAGAATTCAAAGGGTGTGTATGAACAAAGAAAGAATTATTTAGGGAACATATGTGGGAAAAACACCTTCGTGGTACAAAAAAATAATATATCAATAGAAAACTGCAATATCATTTGTTATGAATCTCGATAAAAGGTACCCGGTAGATCAACTCTTCCGGGAATTATAAAGTGCATTTTAACAATGATATCGACTGTATACTCTGACCGTCTTGAATGAAAATGCACTTTTATTTCAATCCATTTCTTTTAAATATTGATAATTTTAAATGTGAGTTTTCTGTAGTGCGTGATATCTATTATTTTTAGATATCTATACAAAATTCAGTTTTACTTAGATATAAAAGGTTTCTTAATATTGGTGAATTAAAGTAATTTCATTTGTAATGTTTACAGAAATATTTCGTTAGTAGTGTTTTTGATCAGAAAAAAAAAAACAAATAATCGCGGACAGTTTTAATTTTCTTACGTAATTAATTAATCATAACTGTCGACTGTCATTTTTCCCTTTACGGTCATATTGAAATATTTGATCTGTCGTCAAAATTCATTACACAATATGCGCACTTCAAAAAATGTATCATCAGCGCCACATGAGCACTTTCTATATAGACATAACGTCAGACAGTGTATGCGTTTTATATACTGTGTTCTTCATCGTGCATTAACATCGACGGCGGGTGCGGCTAGCCAACAGGGGATGCTTACTCCTCCCGGGCACCTGATCCCACCTCTAGCTTGCTAGAGGTCCGTCGATGCTCAACATAGTGCTCTATTGTCAGTGCTGTTGAGATTATCGTCAGGATCTTCTTTAACTCATTTGTGTCACACTTATGCCCCTTGCCGTGTGGAGCTCGTAAAAAAGTTCCCCGCGAGGGGTTTGCCAGTAAGTGTTTTGAATGTATTTACCTGACATGGTCACCATAGCACTTTCTATATAGACATAACGTCAGACAGTGCATGTGTTTTATATACTGTGTTCTTCATCGTGCATTAACATCGACGGCAGTTGCGGCTAGCCAACAGTACCTGATCCCACCTCTAGCTTGCTAGGGGTCCGTCGATGCTCAACATAGTGCTCTATTGTGAATGCTGTTGAGATTATCGTCAGGATCTTCTTTAACTCGTGAGACTAAAGAAGAAGAAATTAAAATATGAATATATGAAAAGCGAAATTCTAAACATTACCAAAAACGTATTTCGGCAATCCAGCAACAGACAGAACTATGCTATTTAGTTTCAGAAAATAAAGTTTTAAGTCATTGACTTGGACCGATTCAATAAAACGAGGTAAACTATTTTCAGTAAAATTAAATTCAATCCAAATTTAAACATTTTCCGTATCGATTTGTTTTCATTAAGCTAATTTTTTGTACGTTTCATTAGAACTGTAGAATCAGAAATGACATATCTTAATAGTAGATATCAAAGGATTATTTGAACGCATCTGTTGATCTAGATATAAATTCTCAACAATGTTGCAAAGCAAACAAAGCCTGTGCGCACGTAATCCAGGATAACCACAGCATTTGCTACTTGTGTGGCAAATCACCGTCTGAAGTCGGCATTTGGTCTCGTTGGTTTATGTGGAATCTTTTGTGTTTGATGTTTATATGTCGTATGTCTCTATTTCGTCTCTTAGTATGTTCGTCTTTGTGTTTTCGCATCGGGTGTTTTGCTGTTGGTGCTGCAACAGGGTATTGTTGGAGATCCCCATCCTTGTTTACATAAGGCAGGTTCTGATTAAGACTATCAGATGAATTAGAATGACAGAAGAGAAATAAATCCAATATGATGTTTTAGAAAAGTATTGCAATGTCACAACAGAAGTGTGTAAATTTAATAATGTCGAAGAGTTCCAACTCTATACCTTCTTGAAGAAAATTCCAAACCAATTTCCATGCACCAGACACGTGTTTCGAATATTAAATTCTCATCAGTGATGCTTTCAGCGGAGCCACTAAACATAATTTCAGTAGCGCCCTCTTTAATTGTTTGAAGTTAGATTTTTACATTTACATTGCAGAGAGTGCGCGGCTCCAAATTTCCTGTAGGGTCGATTCAGTAGCATGTCCAAATAAAATCTATGTTCAAAATAGCATTGAAGGGATGGTGCTGATCATTAAAAAATAGAGACAGGTTTGTCAGTTCGATGAAAGCATCGGTATCAAATACGTTCTTTTTCTCGTCATAATCTTTTTAAAAACAACGTTTGGTTGCTCGGATAAGATTTCCGTCCCTGATGACATCTTGGGTCAAAATGAATTGCATGTAGCCGTTGATCCGTCCCTGATAATTGACAATTTTCATAATGAATTGCATGTAGCCGTTAATGTATAATATTGATGAAAAGGAATGATTTGATGAAAAAAATGATGATTTTTAAGGTTCGAAAAAATTGCTAGCTGAATTAACGAAATATCAACTAACATATATATATACATAATTTACACAAAGTACTTGCACAAAAGCATAACATATTATTTAGAGATGCGACAATACGATAGCCCTCAGTTGAATGAGTACAAGAAAATGTTTTTGCATGTAGATATACAATTTTTTTTCGTTTCTCTCTTTGTTCAACGCACTTAGCCATTTGCTTGAATTTCATAAATATATGGAGATATTCAAATATGTCTTGTAAAACTTAAAACCTTGCATAGCTTAGGCAAGAATGGATTGAAAGGGGTGTATCTATCACTTCCTTGCGAATGTTCTTCATCGGATTTCAACTACTCTCCTTGTGGACACGTTATTACTGGTGACCTTAGTATAGTCAAGAACGACAAGTTGAGAGAATTGTTAAAAAAGGGTCCCAAATACAGAAAAAGTATGTCCTTTACATGGAACCAAAATTTCAAAATTATCATGGACTCTTGTGAGGAATATGCAAGACGTTGGGCAAAGAAAGAGGATGTACAGCTCGACACCCTTTCCGAATGGATAAAATTCATCAGAGGGTTACTTTTATCTAGAATTAAATGATTAAAATAAACTGTGAACACCAGATTCGAGTCTATATTTAAAGACCCTGATGTTATCAAAGAGCTTAACTACCTCCAAGAACATTATGTCATCACACCAGCGGACAAAGCCTCAAATAATTACACATTTACTTGCAAAAAGTACTATTTCGTCAGTCTAGTTAAAGAGTTGGGTCTAAATTCGACACCTGGAAATCCCACTTACACCCCAACAAACCTTTCCGCCTCTGAAATAATAGATAACCACAAATTAGCTCTTGCTTCCTTTGGCTTCCACACTAACAATTTAGATTTACCATACTTATACTGCATACCTAAAATGCATAAGAATCCGTACAAACAACGTTTCATCGCTGGTTCCTCAAGATGTTCTACCAAATCTGTATCGAACTTACTCACCAAAGTTTTATCTGAAATCAAATCTGGGCTTCAAAAATATTGTTCGACAGTATATTCTCGCAGTGGTATCAACCAGATGTGGATTTTAAAGAATTCGAAGGAACTTTTAGAACATCTCAAATCCACCCATTTTAGTAAAGTCCATTCGATCAAAGCCTTTGATTTTTCGACACTTTACACCACAATTCCACATTCTAAATTGAAAGAGAGACTCACAAAAATTATAAGTAATGCGTTTACAAGTAAGAATGGTAATCGCAAATACAAAGGAGTAGGTTCGGTAACCATGGAATTCGGCCCTGTCGTACTTTTGAATGAAATTTTGCATGTTAAATAACTGATGTCTGCAGTTTCTAAAACTGTTTTCTTTTTTCAAATATCTTAAAAATTGACGAAAATATGTGGAATCGTTTGAGGCATGGTATAGCATATTGAGCGACGTCAATGACGTTGTCACATGTCGCCGTCAAGACGATGTGTTGCCTTACGAAATTTATGAACACTAGTTGTAACGGAAACAATAAATTAAAAAAAACAAGAAGAAAAGAAAGTATTTACATTTACGGTTAAATTAGACGATTTGAAAAGATATTAGCTGGAATAGCCTCAAGATAGCGAATATGCGTAGCGTGCTTTCATCGGAAACTCGAGATCCATGTAATGAACACGCAGTCGGGATCGTATTTTTCACATATTGGATTTTTTTCTGCAGAAGTTAATTTCGTTATATAACAGCTATTAGGTCAAAAGATCCTATACTTTTTAAAAAAAGTCGCATAAAATTGTTTACTAGTATACATGCAAAACCATGAACAGTTTTCTAATCGGTATATCCCATTCGATTTTGGTCCTGTTATTTTTCTTCTTTTTTATTTCTCATGTTTTTCTTATATACGCTTGTGCATTCAAGGTATCCATAAAGTATATTATATTTATTAAATGACCATCGAATTGTGTTCAAACGTACCTTGCCTGTAGATAGTGCAAGTATTATGCGGTACCGGTACGATTTAAGTGACATGCGACATACATTATCTTTTCATCTTTCAGTCTTCTTAAATTGCAACCTTTTTACCAGTGTTAATGTAACTGTTGCATCATACATGTAGCTTCAATGTTCCAAACATCATTCATGTCGTTTCTAATCTTAAAATATCCCAAACACATAAACAATAGTTAGGACAGACGACATACGGAAGCTATTTCACAATGCGCACACAGGGGCCGTAGCCATATTTTTTTTTCTTATTCCCATGAAATAGCTGTACGTAGCTGATTAAATGGAAGGAGGGAAGAGGGATGAAATTTTGATATATGCAGGATAATAAAAAATTCTGGCTACGGCCCCTGTGGATGTGCACGAATGAAATGTTTCATTTTAAAATCTCTGAATAGATAACGTATTGACACCTAAAAAAACACTTGTTCCTGGACAGTTTCTTAATTTCAACAGGACCCGTTGTCTTTAGCTCATAATAATCCATTTCAGCGCCTGGTAAATGTATCTTTTACATTCTACAGAACTTAGATTGCGTTTCATTTGCAGTTATTGTGTATTTTTACTAGATTTGAAAATTAACAAATCATAACATTCAGATTATCGCATCGTCCATTTTTGTAATCTTTTGCGAAGTATACTTGAAAAGTGCACATTCGATGCGGTGAAATTTCATCTTTTATTAATGTTTATTAATAACGTCTTCAAATTCAATATCATCATACTAGAATAAATGTAGATCTGTGCGCAAATTTGAAAAAAAGATCGATTTTCAAGCCGGAAGCTGCTTATTACAAATTGATTGAAAAAAATGAAATAGATAAAAACACAAAAACAAAGAATTGTGTGTTATACCTAGGCTATGATTGGATCATGATACATGAACATAAGCAATTTTTTAAAAAGTTCGTCTCATTATGTTAACATCCTGTCAAAATTTCGGGGCTATTGAGTGATGTCCGTCCATCAAACTTCCTAGTAGAGCTTCCTAATAGGTTATTCATGCCGGTAATAGATTTCTGGATTAAATCGGTCTGCCCGTGTGTGTGTCCGTCCGTCCGTCCTTCCGTCGCCCTAAACATGGTTCTGAACATTTTGAAGAAAACCTTACAATGAATCGATTTACTTCCTTTACATAGCCTTTACAAAAAAGGTCATGTTCGAGTATGACCCATGTCGCTCAATTATGTGAACTCAGATTTACTCCTTGCAGAAAAAATGCAACCTTTTCGGTAAATGTCATGCTGCATTTTTTCTTGAAATATTTTTTTCTAAATTTAATCCATTTTACTCTTTCTGATTATCTCTCTTTAGACCAGTGCTTTTAGTTTGATGTTGGATTCATGAGAATACAAAACAGACCGTTTTATTTCTTTCTTATTGATACATAACGAACTCAGATCCCGGGTACATTTTGTATCAAACATGAACACAAGCTAAGTAATAAGCTAGAGTATCGTACATCATATTTGCATAATCTAAATTGGAGTTTATAAGTCATACCAATAATAATAACATTTTCCGATACTATCTCTCTCTTTCTCTCTCATTTTCTGAATAGAAATTTCGTTTTTCTGTTAGTCGTTTTGAATTTGAGAAGGTATGAACTGTAGTCACTGTTATTACTATTTCTGTTTAGCGTTTGAAAAAAATGATGTTGTATAATGAGCGAATATTTCTTCATTTTATTCAATATATATTAACCTTCCATTACACTTGCAGAATGGACATGTATGAATGCTTAAATACATTCTTCATTCAACTTAATTTTTTTTTAATTTACGTATACCTATATCGTCCATCTTTTTGTTGCTACTGTCCGCGCAGCACACTTAAGAAATCGGAAAATAAAGATTTTGTCATCTTTATCTTTTGAAACTTTTGATAAGATGTAGACCATTTGATAGTTTTACTTTTAATATAAATTCAATATTGATATGTACATCGTATTTTTATACCCAGAAAGCCTAAAAAATATCTTATAAAATCGCCCTATCAAACTTAATTTCTGGTCCTGGTAAATATGTGATAGTAGCACTTATTATGTTAGGAGTTACGAGAAATCAAGAACAATCAAACTGTATAAAAATTATTCTCAAAATCTGTAGACACTGAAAAAATTATTCTCGATTTTCTGATTTCTAAAGAGAGCTGTACACGCCAAATCTCTCTCATGTTAGTAGAAGTACGACACAGAAAACTTTAAAATAGATGCACAGCACAGTGCGTCACAGACACGAAATTCTCTATATAGCAAGATTTGAGTATGACCTTCAATTTAATACCAATTCAATTTCTGTGACAACGTGTGCTATGGGTGAAATTTCAGGATAAAGACTCTAAAAATGTTAAAAACACGGAAATTTTCATACCGTCATGGATTAACGACGTCATAGATGACGTCACAGCACGTGCAGATTCCCAAATGTCGTATTTTTCTGAACTATCAAAGTTTGTCATTGCTTTCATAAAGAAATAACATGAAATAAAACAATTTTAGAATCTAGGTTTGAACAGGGCCAATATCGGTAGTTTCTGAACCTACTCCTTTATAGTTGTGAACTATGAAAAAACCTAATTTGTAAAAGAAAAATCCGATTCTGAAAATAAGTACACTGAAAAAGATATTATTCAGATGTTAAACTTTTTGATCGACAACATTTTTGTGGTGTTTGGAGGTAAGGTCTTCAAGCAAATTGTCGGAATTCCAATGGGGACCAATTGTGCCCCACCCCTTGCCGACATTTTCCTATACTCGTACAAAGCTGAATTCATTCAATCTTTGGTCTCGGAAGGGAAAAGATACTTAGCTTCTGACTTCAACTTCACTTACAGATACATAGACGATGTGCTGTCCATCAATAATCCAAAATTCGCGGATTATCTGAGCAGTATCTATCCTTCAGAGCTTGAAGTCAAAGAAACCACAGAGACAAATAATTCAGCATCCTATTTGGACATAATGTTGTCCTACAACATTGATTGTCACATGAACACCTCACTCTATGACAAACGTGACGACTTCAATTTCAGCATTACAAACTTTCCCTTTCTGAGTAGCAACATCCCTTCATCGCCAGCTTATGGTGTGTTCATATCTCAGTTGATACGCTATGCCAGAGCAAGTACTAAATATACGGATTTTGTTCTGAGAGCTAGGCGTCTTTCAGATAAGCTTCTCAGTCAGGGATATGTTTGTGACCGACTAACATCGTCACTGAGGAAGTTCTACGGTCGATATGGGGAACTCGTCATACACTATGACGTCCCACTCTCCAGAATGGTGAATGATATTCTGTCATAGACCATTTGAACCATCCAACCAAAGATTGTACTCTATGTCTTCCGAAATGGAAGTAACCGGATGTGACATTTCTAACGAATTGAAGCGGCGGGTGTTGCATGCAAGCAGGAGATGCTTACTCTTCCTGGGCACCTGGTCTCACTACCATATCGGGAGTTCGCTTGTTTGCTTAGGTTCCTGTTTTATCCTGATTTTGTATGCCTTCGGTTTCTGATTTTCTGAATTATCGATTTTGTGCTGTATACAGGGATATGGTCATTATCCATATTTGTCATTGAGGATTAGAAAATAGCTGTGCCAATCAGAAGTCAAAGGGGGTGTATAAACAAAGAAAGAATTATTTAGGGAAAAGAATTGGGGATAACACCTTCGTGTTACGAAAATAATGTATCTATAGAAGACTGCAGTATCCTTGGTAACCGTTATGGATCTCGATGACAGACACCCCGTAGATTAACTCTTCCTGGAATTATTAAGTGCATATCAACAATTATATCAACTGTATACTCTGACCGTCGTGTATGGAAATGCACTTTTATTTCAATGCATTTCTTTTAAATATTGATAATTTGAAATATGAGTTTTCTATTGTGCGTGATAGTAAATCAAGTGGAAACATAAATTTATATCGACGAAAGGCAAATGAAGATGTTTGTAAAGTCGCATTCCTAAATTATTCAATTATTCATCAGTCATTGTTCAATTGTAAACAATATAATTTAGTAAAAATTAGAATCCTTAACTTGCAATTGAAGAGAAGCGGAGTTTACAATGGCCGATATATACCGGGGGATCCAGGATTTTTTTCAGAGAGGAATTGGAGGGGGGGGGCTAAAGTCCGAATTTTCTGAAGAGTAAAACAGAAACACACATCAATTCTGTTACTAATTAAAAAATAAACAGATGACTGGCGAGCAAGAGGCTTGAATTTTCACATCATAGAAGTCGATTAATATTTACTTTTAATATGTAGATACCACAAATGGCGAGCGAAAGCGAACCATTAAATTTTTCTCCTCAGAATTGGAATGAAATTTCGATTTGTGTCTTTTTTTCAGTTTCATAACTCTTATAGCCCTTGTTTATTGACCAAGGTGTAAAGAATATGGCTTTTATAGGAAAGTGCAGCAACATTTGAAAATAATGTGCGAAATATATTCTGGCAAGTAGAAGCGAGCGAGAGAATTTTTTTTAATGTTAACGGCAAAATATTATCAAAATAATTTATTTCTAATACAGTCAAACTTGTCTTAAAATGACCCTCTTTTAAGCGACTTCCTGCTTTATGTGATTTTTTTCTATTCCTTCCGAGCAAATTTCCTATCAAATTAACCTGTATATAGCCACAACATGTCCAACGCGACAACGACCGTGTTTTTTTTTCTGTCCCGTACCGAATTCCGTACCGATTTGTTACGTCTTTTAATGTTGCAAAGGACCCAAACTACGAAATATTTTACATTATATGTAAATCTCTTCATCGGTGTCTTTCATCATTAAATCTTCTGTGATTAATGAAATCTGTTGTGTTTTTATATGTGCAATACGATTAATTGATAAATACACGAATTAATATATGCAGTGATTCATTTAATAGTATTGCTCTTATACTACGGAAATTGTATTGGTCAAAGTCAGATCAGCTTGAACCTGCATTCAATGACCACCTGTCTTATGTGACCTATTTTCTGTCGGTCCTTGCAAAGTCACATCAGTCAGGTTTGACTGTACAAATTCTTGTATTCTTTTTCAGATATTATGACAATAAAAGGGGAATCGGGACTTAATCTTATGAAATATATATATTTACGGGATCCGGACCCTGCCCCCCCCCCCCTCTGGATCCGCGCTTGTATACTGAAAGCCTTCCAATGTTACATATCTTCAAATGTATAGCATCATTTAGAAACAGATAAATTTGCAGTTTACTTCCATAAATATTACCCCACAATGAATTGTTTTACTTAGGTCTTTGTAATTGTACCGTATTTTTATTATAATGATTCGATACCGTCATACGTATAATGATGGCAAATCAATTTTCAATATCTTCTTGATGCTTATACAAATAAATTCAGTTTCCCATAGAAAAGGGTACATTCATGGTGGAATTTCTTTTTATGCCCCCCCCCCCCAAAAAAAAATTGGAGGATCATATTTTTAGTCGCCGTGGTTTCCGTCGTTCTGTCTGTTCGTAAGTCCGAGCTCATATCTACTAAACGCTACATAAGAATTTGCTTATATTTCACAGAAATGATCATTAGGATATATCCTTTAAGACAAAAGTTTTTCAAGGTTAACCATCAATGGTCAATTCCAGGCTAAAAATAGCTTTTTTGGCAATAAAAAAAGTTAGAAATTAATATATCATTATATTCAAATAGACTGAAATTCTGAACAGTGATAGAAAGATGCTTAATCTTTTACATAAGTCACGGTTTAAGATTTCTTATTGCACTGAGAAAAATTGTGTGCAAAAGAGTGCAGGGGTGTTACATGTAACTCAATGTGAATATATACACAGCGTAAACTATATATTTAGACTGCTTCTGATAATGCCATAACAGACCCCGCAATCGTTAATAAGGGTAGCCCCTACAGGACCCGGGTCAATTAAGGTCAATCATAAAAGGTCAAGGTCATTTCAAAGCTAAAAATAGAATTTGTGCAATAGAAAAATTAATGTTCTTAAAAAATCAGCGTGATAAGTCAAAACGGTATGAAATTTTAGATGATAATGGAAAACTGTGTAATCTTTCGAACAAGTTAGGGGTTTAAATATGTTTTTTTTTTGCGTTTATGAGAAATTGTATTCTAAAAAGAGTGAGGGCGTATTACACATTACTTCATGGGGACAATTCTACACAATTTAAAACTGTTTTGCATGATGTTGGCTTTGAGACAAATGGTAAAGGTCATTTATTGTTTTGGGGTTTTGCTGTGGGTTCTGCAACCTGGTGTTGTTGGAGATCCCCTCCTTTGTTTTATTATCATTTGTAAAAGGCAAAAGATACTTAGAAATCTAAACTTTCATGGAGCATTCATCAGTTTTACTGATTCTGTCTTTATTTATACAGATGACATAAGTTAGGACTGTAAGATGTTAGAGTTACATTTGGTCTTGTAAAGATCAAACCGTGAATAAATCATTTGGTCCTTTTTTCATTGAAGCGAGACTAGCATCAATCACATATGTCCTCGATTCCGAAATATGATAAATTATTGCTTCTAAAATGGGTACCTTAATATAACCTTGTTTTCTCCGAAGAAAGAAGGAAAACGTGTAAGAACTAACTTATTGGGCTAGTACTAGTAAAGTTGCACAGCAAAACATCTTAGACCACGGATATCACATGGGACGTATGGGAATCGACTATCGGTTTTATCAAAATATGAGGAGAGATATGTAATAAGCAATAAATGGAATTAGTATAAGCTGGGCATTGGATACAGGTGCCTTGAATGACAATCATGCCATCTAGACTGAATTCTAAAGAGAAATTAGTCAAAAGGGACATACAATGTACATTTTTATGTATAGTTCTCGTTGTTATATTCATAAGATTTATAGATATCAGAGTGTATATATCTTCACAGTATTTTGATACTTATGCATATATTCACAGTTTATATCAAATATCCAAAACCATGAAAATGATAACTAGATAACGGCAAATCTTTACTCAGGATTTAGTTAACAAACGCACATGTGTAGCAGACCACATCTGCATTTCATTTAAACGTCATACACGTTGTTGGTCATTTAAAAAGTGTTCGTGTTTCCACGTTTGAACGCAATATAATATCTACATACGAGATCAACGTTTTACAAACTATTTAAATAGGAACATCCTCAAGTAAATAATTCATTATTTTTTCTATCGTGAGATTTTGTGCTGTATACAGGGGTATGGTCATTATCCATATTTGTCATCGCTACAGCCGACAAAGCCTGTGTTACGGACGTCCTCTTTTTATATAAATTTTCCTATTCATCTGGGTTGTTTGTGCCCCTGCGTTTTACGGACATGTTTGTGTGTGGTCATCTCAACAGTGAGGAGGCTTTTTATTCATTGACGAGGATCTAGCACCCAAAACGTGCATGTCTGGTCCATGCTGTAATTTTTGTCTGTTCTTAAATGATGCTATTGAAGTTGAGGACGTTGTGCATGTGTACCACTTGGAGAGTGTCACTGCTGGGGGACCTGGAGTCCTCGAGGGCACATGTAGCCAAGTTCGATCAACTTCGGTTGATTGTTTCTTCAACACATTACTAAATTTCTGTTCCCAAAATTTCTTGAAATTACTAAAACGTGGGTCCTGTAGCATCATATCCTTTCGATCCTGCTATCTTTCAGTACATTTTTGGACATAATACCTTTCATATTCTTTGGTCAAATTACATTGTTTAGATTAAGGATCACTGGCGAGGGTATAGCACCCTGTAAATTAATTTTGTTCTTAAATGGTGCTATTGAATTTGAAGACGTTGAACAATTACACCATAATTGTACGTTCTTCGAGACCTCTGGGTAATCGGAAAAGAGAGAGGGGTGTGCGCACGTAATCCAGGATAACCACAGCGTCTGCTACTTACTTGGCAGATGACCGTCCGAAATCAGCACCGGTTGCCCTTTGGTCTCGTTGGTTACAATGTATTTTTGTTTCATGTTTCTATGGTGTGAGTTGGTGTTCCTTGTCCCTTTTGCGTTTCTTTCTATGGATGTCTGCTCTGTGGTTTTTTGTTGTTTTTTTTGCATTGGGTGTTTTGAAGTTTCGCTATGGGCGCTGCAACGGAGTGTTGTTGGATATCCCCTCCTTTCCTTTATTAGTGCATTGTGACTCATTCAAGGTTGTGAATATTCAATTCATGAATGAAGTCGACATTACATGTATTCAAATAATATTATCAAAGTGTCGGGATATGAACTGACCCGCTTCTTACAATTATTTTTTTATATTCTTCCAAAGCGTCACTACTGAAAATTTGGCAACATCGCTTTATAAAATATAAAGAAGTCCAGTACTTCAAAAGTGGATGCAACTTTTGCTCGACGATTTCGAAAAAAACCATATTGTTTTAATTGCTTATCGTTGTGGAATAATTGAGTGATTATCGTAATTCGGCAGATGAGATTTGAGGCATGTAATAGTTTACATCCATGTCTCGAATTTGAACACTTTCTGAACGAGTTTTGCATTGTTTTGATGGGCACTTTTCAAAGCCTTTTGCACTTTCCAGACGCGTCATTAACGTTCCCTTGTTTCTCATTGTTAATTTACCATGATTCTTTTGAGTTATGCATGATTCTTCTTTTCAATGAAAAGAATTCTAAGGTATTAAACATGTATTCATGAAGTTGATCGATGTAAATGTCATTCCATGCTAATATCATATCAAATTATACATGTATGTTTTGCATATGAATCATTTACATGTAGAAGGATCTAAATCATAGACCAATTTTCATACCCGACCTTTCAGTTATTCGCAAGTCTTTTTGAATACGTGCAAGTTTGTCATCCCTTGAAGCTAGTTGTATTCATTGGCCATACTAAGTCACACCCCTTTTCCATTTATGCTTCATAACGGTAAAAGTAATATTCATATATTTGTGAGATTAAGTGCTGATTTAACAGACATACTGCTACTCCATATTTTCATTCAAAAGTATATTGTTAGTGTAATTGAAATAAATTAACAGAAACGAATTTTCATATAGATCTTAATAGGTTATATATGTACGAATGGACTCTTAAACTATCAGTGCAATGCAGATTTTACTTGCAATCCTCATATTTTCGTTCTACGAATTTTACATAATTTCTGTGAGATTACCATGACAACCAAAAACATACACAAAAGCGATGATAAGAAAGATGTCTGAACAAGATGGTAAGGCGTTGGCTTGTCTACCCAATCTTGGATTTGACATGTGTGTACACATATGTGAAAGAACAACTAACTGTTCCTATGTAGAACATGACTCGGACACATTTTTGTGTTGTTTAATCAAAGCTGAAAATGCCATCGTGTCTATTTCCAACTGCAGTTTGACAGTCAAAAACATTGTTATGGAGTTTATGCCAGTTATTAAGGTAAGCTGAAACACTTTTATAAATATATGTATGAATGATAAACGTCTTCAAATTCAATAGCATCATTTCAGAACAGAGAGAACATTTTGCTAGTTTAAGAATTCCATGTATATCTTTCCATAGGCGTTATTGAGATTAAACTTAGCTTGAGGATCACTGACGAGGGTTAAATACCCTAAACGTGCATGTCTGGTCCATGCAGTAAATTTATCTGCTCTAAAATGATGCTTATGAATTTGAAGACGTTAAACATTTTTGTCATTGCTTTTGATGGCCTGTCAAGGTTTCCTCTTAAACATGTTAAATGCCAGAACGATCAGTGACATTCTAGATAACTTACCTAATGTGCACATAGATATTTACATGGAACAGTTTTGAGTTGTTGCGACGATTGCTGCATGAAATCAAGAGACACTAGCTCTCCCCGTGCACCTGGTATCAATTCGGAATGTTATTTTTTCTGAGGTTCGCAACCGTACCTATGGAAATTCTAACTATTTTGCCTTGCCCTCTTGACTTTGAGACTGAACAACTGATACGTTCTTCCTTAATGTTTATTCTTAAGCGACGATTTGAAATTCAAGTTTACAAGTTTATTTTGTTTTATATCATCAACATATTGAGAAAATATATATACAATGCAAAATCAAATCAACTTAATGCATGCGCTATACTACTTAAATTTCTACATAAGTTTTCAACCTGGAGGGTTAACTCTCTCGAAAACAATATCAATGAATTTACAAAGATTTATAACTGTAATTTTATCCTGACAAGAAAATAAATTATAAAATGTGAAAGAATTAGGATGAAGGTAAAAATTTCTGGGTATCAAATTATTTCTTTCTGCATCTAAAGCCTTGCAAGTCATAATGTAATGAAATTCGTCACCTACTGAAAGATCACATAAATTACAAAGTCTCTCATTTTTTGGGGATATCAAGCCATCTGCCTGTTTCCACAGGTAATCTTTGATTGCTAGTTCTAAATCTCAACAGTTTAAAAATATTACATTTAGGTATATCAAGGTCTAAGTAATTACGACAGATAAAATTCTATTTTGATCATCATTACATGTATGACGATAAAGTGAAAAATTTTAAAGTAATCATGAATAATCTAATATGCATCTGTACAATATAATATTGTAAAGGCACCTCTACCTAAGTATATAGATATTCAGTATTATTTCTCCCGAAAAAACTTTATCTGAAATGTGTTGATCGCCTATTTGACACAATTATATTACTTATTTGTGTCACACTTATGCCCGTTGCCGTGTGAAGCTTGTAAAAAGGTTCCCCGCGACGGGTTTGACAGTAAGTGATTTGATTTTTTATCCTGACAATGTCGCCATAGCACTTTCTATAAAGACATAACCTCAGACAGTGCATGTATTTTATATATTGTTTTCATTTTCATGCGAGAACATCAATGGCGGGTGCGGCTAGTCAACACGGGGTGCTTACTCCTCCCGGGCACATGGTCCCACCTCTGGCATGCTAGAGGTCCGTCGATGCTCAATTTGGTGCTTTATTGTAAGTGTTGTTAAGATTATCGTCAGGATCTTCATTAACTCATTTTCCATAATCCTACTAGTCACAATGAATGTGTTTGAATTATTTAATTTTCAGTGTGTTGCCAAATATCTTGCGAGGCCAGCTAAGTATTTTAAATAAGTTAAATAAGTTTCTGATCAAAAATAAATTATAATGTTTAGGCCATAGTAACTGAAAACATCGTTGAAAGTCCGGTACTTATTTTGAAATTTGAATCGGGAAAAGAAATTTAAGACTTAATTCAAAGAATGTCAGATAAAATTTAAATTATTCAACACAGCACTCATAAAATATCAATCAGCCCTCGTATCTTTGCTTACCTACCATAATAACCTTGATTTTGTTTTACAATGATACGAAACAATTTAAGAATTTGCGTATTTTTTGTCGCTACGTCTTTCTTCTATAAACTAAACAATCGCGATGTTTTGTTTACGAATTTGCATTTAGTGTGTAGAAATGTTATTAGAGATCTTTCTTTTAAGAACGCACGTAACGAAACGAACCTAATAACACGTACCGATACCTTACACTCTCTGTAAAGTAGATGCAGAAACTTAAATTCTAAAAATAAAACCAGAGGTTGCTAGTGAAATTAATTTGGACTGCTTATGAAAAGCACTTTGGCTGGAAGCATCACTGATGAGAATTAAATATTCGAAATATATGACTGTCTGGTGCATTATATTCTTCAAGAAGGTTTAGAGTTGAAACCCTTCGGCATTGCTAACAGGAAATAAGATTGGGAGCGGTCATTATTTTTCATCGACGGGTGCGGCTAGCCAACAGGGGATGCTTACTTCTCCCGGGCACCTGATCCCATCTCTAGCTTGCTAGGGGTCCGTCGATGCTCAATTTGGTGCTCTATTGTGAGTGCTGTTGAGATTATCGTCAGGATCTTCTTTAACTCAATAGTATAAGATAAAAGAAAACTGCGTTTAATCCCTATATTATACAATGTTTATTGAGTTATTCGTGTAAAATTGAGTCAATATTCAATTAAGTACTATTCAGAAATAACAGGAATGAAAATTACTTATATGAAACTCAGATTAATTGAACTGAAAAAATTATTAAAAAGA
The DNA here is from genome assembly GCA_028142955.1 of Pinctada fucata. Taxonomy (NCBI): domain Eukaryota; kingdom Metazoa; phylum Mollusca; class Bivalvia; order Pterioida; family Pteriidae; genus Pinctada; species Pinctada fucata. Next base: position 44,449,186 of record AP027111.1, on the reverse strand, counting down.
ATCGTTTCATTTCTTGTAAACGGGCGAGTAGCCGGAGTACTTTTCAAGTGGAAGCACCTCTTAGACAGGGAGATTAGGAGCCGCTACATGTATGAGGCCCCAAATATGTCCACGACGAGGCCCTGATTTGGGATTCAGGGGATGAAGCCCCCAGAAGCAAATGAATTACACACATTTCCGGGGTAATTTTCTGCATTAGAAATGACCCTTTGTACACTTTTTTTCGTTGTCACAGTGGTCTTAACATATGTTGCATGACTATGTAAAATCACCTGCATACGCCAAGCTACGCACCCGAAAATATATACGAAATCAAAATACAATGTATTCAACTTCGATTACGCATGTCTACACTTGTTTGTGGTGGACAAGGTTAGTCGGTTATTCTCATATATGAGAGTAGATCTATAGTAGTACCTTGTTGCTTTGAACAGCGAAATTCTAGACACAAACAAGCACACCATGAATATTGTCAGCTCGAAAAAAACCCTTTTACAAAGGAGATGTGTTATGAGAAACCTATTCTTTTGAATTGATTGAATATTTATGAATACTTGTATATAATCACTGCTAAAATACTTATTGGATCATGCTACGTAAATATTAATAAATCCCAAAGAAATAATACAAAATAAATGTAAATCAAAATCATAGTTCAGATTATAATAAACAAAAAGCCAACAAAACCAGTTACAAATAGACAAATAAAGAGTTACTGTAATAATACGGGAGTGTTCCAACTCTATATTTTCAAGAAAAAAATTCCAAACCAATATTTCTGCACCAGACACGTGTTTCGAATATAAAATTATCATCAGTGATGATTCCAGCGGAGCCACCGAAATTCATTTCATAAGCGCTCTCTTTTATTTTTTGAATTTAGATATATACATTTACTTTACAGAGAGTGCGCGGCTCAAAATTCCAGTTGGGTCGATTCAGTAGCATATCCAAATAAAATACATTTTCAAAATAGCGTTGGAGTGATGGTGCTAAGATTTTAACCTCCCTCAATTTCGGTGATAGTTTTGAACTGGATGACAAGTTTTCGAAATAGCAAAATAATATCTATGATGTCAAATCGATAAAGGGCCTAAACAAAGCGTCTTTCAGGCGTCTGTGCTGGAGATAAGTAATTTATACACTTGACAAATATCAAGTCACGGGGAACGATTTAACTGCTCCACACTGCAACATGAAATAAGTGTTTATAATAATAATAATACGGAAGTAAGACATGGCAGACAGTAAGACATGACAGAAGTCAACTCAAAAAGCTAGCACCCCCTGACCGTACGCTTGTTACACCATCATGTAAAATTTGTAGCATTAGTAATTAAACCAGGTTATTCAAATTTAATAATAATCATTCAGTGTAACTATCTATACAAGCAGGTTGTAGGAATTCCTATGGGTTCTAACTGCGCGCCTCTTGTTGCAGATTTATTTTTATACACTTATGAAAAAGAATTTTATCCAAAATCTTCAAAAGCAAAGAAAATTTGATGAGCTGAAATGTTTCAATAATACTTCTAGGTATCTGGATGATATTCTAACCATTGACAATCCTGCTTTTGAATTATATAAGAATGAAATTTATCCACAAGAATTAACCCTTAACAAGGCAAACCTTTCAAATACAGAAACACCCTTTTTGGACCTAAATATCAAAATTGTAAACGGAAAGATTCATACAAGTGTATATGACAAAAGGGATGATTTTGGATTCAACATAGTAAATTTCCCTCGGCTTGACGGTGATGTTCCAAGATTACCGTCATACGGCATTTACATATCACAGCTCATCCGGTACGCTATAGCATGTACTGATATTTTGGATTTTCACAGTAGAAATTTACAAATTACCAAAACACTTTTAGGCCAAGGTTTCCGCTTTCATAAACTAGTTAAGACTTTCTGGAAATTTTACAAAAATTACAGTCAACTTTTTTTTAAAATTCGGATCTATACATGCAACAGAGTACATTACTATGGGTATTACACAACCTGTCTTTTATGGTGATATGATAAACAAAATAAAAAGGATCAAAGGTAGGCAGCATAACCGTCGAAAATGCGTCAGAATCATCAAACGCCTTTTATACCGTGGGTATGATCCTAATGTCACCAGACGGACACTAGGCTTGGTACTTGACCAATCTACAGTCTTGTACAAGCGCATCCTTGAGACTTGCACTCTGACTGACTGTGACAACGGGACTCCATGACGGGCCCTGTCCAAACCTCTTTAGAGAAGACAGGGCCCCGACCACCTGTCCTCTCTGAATGTCAGTCGGATTCCTCGGGTGATTACATACATGAGCTCGCTACAGCCGGCAGAGCACGGACTGAATTACGCATGCCCTCTTTTTATATCGTTTTACATATTCATCTGTGTCTATGGGGCCTCTGTATTTCGCGGTCTTGTTTGTGTGATGTCATCTTACAGTGAGGAGGTTGTTTTACACCACAATTGTACGTTCTTCGAGACCTCTTGGTAATTGGAGAAGTGAGAGGGTTGTGCGCACGTAATCCAGGATAACCACACCATTTGCTACTTGCGTGACAGATGGTCGTCCAAAGTCGGCACCGGTTACCCATTGGTCTCGCGTCGGTTTATGTGTAGTCTTTTGTGTTTGATGTTTACATGTCGTGTGTCTCTTTTCCGTCTCGTGCTGTACTCGTCTTTTCTGTTTTTGCATCGGGTGTTTTGGTGTTTTACTGTTGATGCTGCAACGGGGTCTTGTTGGAGATCTCCTCCCTTCTTTTTATCTAATATGAGAATTTACTGACTTCAATTCATTCATACTGAATACTATAATAAATACAGTTTATTGTTACTCCCTTACTTCCTCATCGAACACAAGTTTTCATGGAGCTGTTGCGACGGGTGTTACATGTAGACAGGAGACTCTGATCCGGACTGTTGCTCAATACGGGGTTAACAACTGTTTCAATGGAAATTCTAATGATCTTGCCTTCCCTTATCGACTTTGAGACTGTTGTTTGATATTTTTTTATATTTATTCCTTTACAAAAACAGTCCATAGCGCCCCCACACCCCGGGTATCAATAGACGTGCAGACGAGTCCTTTGACATATCTATAAATCTTGAATTCGTAAGTTATGCCCCTTATAAGAACTGAAAAGGAATATACATACTACCCTTGATTGATTTTTTTAAACGTAGACAGAACCGTATATTTTAAATACGTCCCTGAAATAGATAATGATATATATCCGACAAAAAAAGAAACGCACATCATATTATATAGTGATTTTTTTCAATTGACCAAAAATATTTCGTTAGTCATTTGATTATAATTTTCTTTTTCCAGCACTCGAATTACCGGGGATAAAGCACGTTTCGATCATTTTTTCGCAACTTATCACAATGATAGTGCTGAAAAAAGCACGTTGTTTCTAGCTTCTGTTGCACGGCCGCAGGTTTGGTATCCTTCTGAAATTTTGTTGTTTGACTACTTTCAGCAAATTTTCTGTTAAAATATAGATGAATGTAAACGTCTTCAAATTGAATAGCATCATTAAAGAACAGATAAATTGGAAACATGGACCAGACATGCACGTTTCGGGTACTTAACCCTCATCAGTGATCCTAAATCTAAACAATGTAATATGCCAAAAAGTATGAAAGTTACTATGTCGAAAAAGTGTACCTAAAGACGTAGCAGGATGGGTGGGATATGATGCTACAGGACCCACTTTTTAGAAATTTCAAGAAATTTTGATAACAGAAGTTTAGAATGCGTTGAAGAAACGATCAACCGAAATTGATCGAACTTGGCTACATGTGCCCTCGGGGACTCCTGGTCCACCAGCAGTGACACTCACCAAGTGGTATAAATGTAAACGTCTTCAAATTGAATAGCATCATTTAAGAACAGATAAATTGGCAACATGGACCAGACATGCACGTTTCGGGTACTTAACCCTCATCAGTGATCCTAAATCTAAACAATGTAATATGCCAAAAAGTATGAAAGTTACTATGTCGAAAAAGTGTACCTAAAGACGTAGCAGGATGGGTGGGATATGATGCTACAGGACCCACTTTTTAGAAATTTCAAGTAATACTGGTTTCTCCATTCAAATGTAGTCAAAATATGCCAATAAATCTGAAAATTAAATGTCTTAGTCGGAATATCCGTATATTGGGGTATGTTTTACAATAAAGGATATCAATATTTGGCAATTCTGATCCCAAAAGAAAACTACTTTTGTCTTCAGCCATTCTTATTTATCTGTTGCAGATTTATCTTTAACATCGCATTTAAATAAGCAAATGAAATACCAGAAAAGCTTAAAACTAACGTCCAAAATCATTGAAAATGCACGTAAAAATGACCTGTCAAGATCGAGGTATTGTTTCTGAAAACTGTGCTTGCGAAAAAAGGTCAGATTCTAGCTGCAGTAGGGTAATTTTGTGTTTTGCGACACATTTAAGGGCGAAAAATATCACAACACGGACTTCATTTTCAAAAAAGTTTATGTTTGGGATGTTTTCCTCAAATTTAGACTTTCTATTTGATGACGTCATTTGAAGCAATTAAATGAATTTGTATTCAGGGAAAATTGTTTATCATCATTTGAAAAACAAATCGCAATGCCTGATATATCAGTCTTGATAGGTTAAACATCTTTAATTATGTCTAAAATGTGAACGGAATTCTTAAAAACCATTTTGTGACATTGCGTTTTGAACCAAGTGTCTTTATCATTGTGCTGTGTCTGATCACGAAGACGGATTTGTTTGGCGTTTGGCAGAATAAGTCACTCGTATACCTACAATTTATGATGGAAAAGAAAAGAATACCTATAGATTACATAATTCATTTTATAGAATGAAGATTAAGTGGTGCGTTTCTTTTTTTGTTGGGTATATGATATCAGTTTAGATCATGTATCATTTTGTAATACATGTATATATACGATAAATTAAAAAAAAAAATTGTATTTATTCTGGGTCCAGCATATCCATTTTCTGTATACCGGATCCTGTCTAAACTGGCTGATTCAATCGGAACGAATAAAAGGCGGTTTACACAGATTATAATTATATTGTAAATTTACTTTATCTTTAAAATATAACACCAATACCATGAAAATAGCAGGTCGACGCTGAATAAAACTATTGTTTCACTTTTCATCGATGTTTTGTTTTACGATAGTTGAAGAAACTTCAATCTTCACGCAACACAATTGAAATGAGAAACATTTGGTAAATATAAATGTCAGTAAAATAATTTCATTCAATCAATTTACATTTCATAGTGGTTCGACACAACGGACTTAAGATGGCATAGTCCTCTTCTTTCCTCTATAAATTACAAATAAGGAAAAGTAGAGGGAAGGCGGGTTTCGTTGTGGGTCGTTTGTGTCAAGCTCCTGTTTGACATAGAACAAATCAATACCAGTTCTATCCAATGAGTACTCCCTATTTCAAGTTTCGATACGTACAGGTACGTTCGTTTAAGTTAAAAGTTAAGGTTTGCGTTCTTAAACGATTTGTCTATTAGAAAGGACAATATAATAGAACTTAAGGTGAAAAAATATTAAGCTTTTACTTGATTATGAAAATTACCAAAATTCCAAAAAATTATCATATTTTTGTAAAACAGGGTCCTGTTCTCTATGATATGTTTTACATTCACTGTAGATATTCACTTACCTTATTTGTTTATTTTTTACAGATAGGTACGTAAGCAGGTCTCTATTGCTTGACAAGAAGCTTAGCAAATAAGAAAAATAAACAGGCATTGTCAACATGAGATGACTTTTATTATATATATGTTTATTCAGGAACCTTAAGTCATGTAGCTTTCACATTATTCAAATTTTCAATGACTTATGGTACAGTCTCCATTAAAGTGTTAAATTACTAAATTTGCGCGTCCGCAGCCTGTACAAAAATATTCTAATGGTTAACTAAGCAAAAATATCGATTTTGATTACCTTTCACATTTTTCCATATACCACAATAGTAATTACAACCAAAACATTCATGGTCCTTTTCCTTGGACTCTCAAAGGGTCAATTTTGAGTGAATATGCCTTGTCCGGTGCAGAAGGCCACATTTTTTATGTAGAAACATACATTATAGAAATGTATCATTAGCGTCCTTTTTTCTCCCAATTGAAACCCCAAAGTATTACTTTTACATAAGGACTAAAACTTTTCTTGCATGAGAAATGTTGTTTTTGAAATCTGAAATATTCTGTTGTCCGTTCGAAGGCGAACAGATACGTTACAAACTTCAAGCTGCTAGAAATGTAAGACAAAAATGGCATATCCGAAATCTTTGAGTAGAAAAGAAAGCGCATACATGGGTACTATCAGCAAACAGAGTCCTTCAACCATTCTAGCAAGTAATATTTTATCTGTTTCATCCTGAGTATTCAAAATCGGCAATTGGACGTTTAGACAGCAACACATACGTTACCAACTATCTAGCTCTACAGTGAGAACTCAACCGATTTGGTCCTATTTATGGATAAGATTGAGAAAATGTTGGTTAAAAACGTCGGCTTTTTATAATAAGAATGAAGAAACATACAATATAATGCGGAAAATGCAGCTAAAACAGATACGTTACCGACAGAAACGTTACCTAGACTTCATTTTGGCCCATATAGAAGTTATATATTACTGGTTTGACGCTGATATTTTAGCTTTTATCAGAAGAAACATTTAACAGTTGAAAATAAAGCAAAACCATAGTTTATAGGGCATATCCTGAGAAACAGCCTTTCCCTCGGAAAATCAATACATTTCTTAATACAGAGGCATAATTTATGCCATAAATTGTTGCTACATTACTCATTTGTCCAAATATTGAGATTCATAGGGGATAACCTTCGCACTGTACTCAAATACGGCTTTAGAACTGACAGTAACGTATCCGTTTCAAATGGTAACGTATCTGTTTCGATAGTATTTGTAGTATTATAGCGGAACTAACGTGAATATCATAAAATAATGGGTTACTCATATACACTGCTTACTTATTACATCAATTAGACATATTTTTGACCATATATTTGATAATTGGTACTTTTATAACAAATGCTCTATCAATGGTATACCAACGTGAAATGCTTCAACGATTTTCTAAGCAATTTAAGCAGGATCACATATGATATCCTCTGGCATGACAAGCAATAAATATTTCGTTGACCAGGGATGAATGCTTTGTATAATTTTAGATGGAATGTACAGAGGGCGAAAAATTTAAAGACAGATGTATTTATGCGTTCTTCAGATGTCAAATTTTCAAATAATTTACGAATTTCAAATCAAAAAGGTTTATTATACTTCAAAAGATTTCTTACGCATAATAAAACGTCAGAAGACAAAAAATTATACTTTATCTACGTTTGTTCCTTCAGCGATAGACTGAACAAATGGCTACCCTTGGTAACGTAGTTGTTAAATTGCAATCAAGGTCCCTCTATTGAACAAAGCATATCAATAGAAGTAGACCAAGTAGAGATTTCCCCTGTTCCATTTCAAATACCTAAGATATATATGACAAATATGGATAATGACGATATCCATCAATAAAAATATAAAGATTTATCAAATGCGAAACTTTATTTTTCACCATGTTCAAATCGTAGTTTAACACTTTAGTAGAGACTGCACCTTATACGAATATACAAACAATCATCCATCATGTTTTTGCACTCAAATTAATAAAATGCACATGTTTACATTATTATTGATAAAACATAATTATATAGTGGATGTCCATCTGGTTTTTTTTTTTCAAGAAAAATCAGATCGTAAAGAATAGGTAATTCACATATAACAAGAATATAGATTATTTCTAATGTCAATATTGACTACTTTTCATCAAATTAAGATAATTGGAATAATGGGGCAATGGAGAAAAGACTTTGATCCATGCCTATTGCTTATTTCGTTTTACTACATATATATAAAAGAACAATCTTTGAGCTTTTCCTCTTCTTTGTTGTATTGGTTCCGGCATTCTTGGAATATTTACATTTCTTATTCTATGTGGATTATGAAACACTAAATACGAAGTTTCGTTTCACTACAGATTCGTAAAAGAACATGCTGCCATGTTTGTCATTTATTAAAACTACATTAGATGATTCAGAACGATCTTAGCATTGAGTTACCTTTCATGAAAAGTTGAATGGACTCTTCTTTGTTTATATTTAATACCCATCTTTTGATTACTGAATTAGGTTTTATGTTATTCACTACAGAAAATGTCAGGACTTGTCTTGTTATAATTGTTCAATAAGACCTTACCGTAAAATCGTTATACATTATTTTATGAGATGCTTGTACATGTACACCATCTTTAAGCAACGTTGAAGACATTTTCCGAACTGAACTCTAAGACTTAGTGATTTTCACGCTAGAGAGTTAGATAGGGGACGTCACTCTTACTGAGTATGTTTATCATCTTCGAACAAATTCATAATTGAATGCAATTGTAACTATTAGCGAATAAATGTAATGTTGAAAATGTACTTTCGTAAGAAATTCAAAAATGATTTATCCTAAATTCTTGAAAACATTATGAGGCACTGATGACCATTGATAAATACCAAACTCAGCAAAGGTCTGATTTACCGACAAGTTTATGCTTGGAATGAACCAATTAGTGAATGCATAAATGTAGTGTGAAAATATACTTTTAATTGATCTAAAGATAGTTTATACATACTAAGTGTAAAAATATCTGTCTAGAAGGATGTCTTTTGGCAAGAGAGTTTGAACTGAATTTTTCATGTAAAGCATTATTTAGGTATGTACCAAAACACTTCGATTTACATAACAGTACCCAGCCGATTTTTTTAATGATAAATATTTATAAGACTGCTATATTCGATTTCATTACACGAATCATATATCCATCGTATTTCTTCTAAATAGATCTCAAAGGAAGGTACCAAAGACCTTAAGGATAAAAGTAAATTGTCGTGAATATTTCAAAATTACTAAAAGAAGTACAAAGAAAAAAGAACAAACCATGAGTGAATTTTATGTTTAAGATAATACGGAAGTATTCAAACTCTATACCTTCATAAAGAAAATTTCAAACCAAATTTTCCTGCACCAGACACGTGTTTCGAATATTACATTCTCATCAGTGATACTTCCAGCGGAGCCACCAACATTTATTTCAGTAGCGCCCTCTTTAATGTTTTGAATTAGATTTGTCCATTTACTTCACAGAGTGGGCGGCTCCAAATTTCCTGTAGGGTGAAAAAAAAGTGGAACGGTAAGGAAAACCATTAGAATTTCCATTGGAACAGCCGAAAACCCCGGAATAAAAATATTTCGAAATAAAACAAGGTGTCAGGGGAGAGTCAGCATCTCTTGTTGTCTGCATGTATTACCCTTCGCAACAGTTCCAAGTAGACTTTCAAATTCGGCTATTCTCACCATATACATATTGATGTTCATATAAAATTATATATAATATGCCTTATGTGATAATGGTGATAAATGATAAGCATTTCTTTAATGTTTATCTTGCTTAGTTGTGTTTACAGCCATTCAATCCCAATCAAGATTGTCACTGAATTTTTGCATTGGGGGTTTTGGGGTTTCGCTGTGGGTGCTACAACCGGGTGTTGTTGGATATCCCCTCCTCTGCTCTTGATAAAGGGATTTTATATGCTTTTATGAAATGAAAGAAATTTGGGAAGAATTACAATACAATTACACCATAACCCCCTTAAAAATCTTTTTAATTCTTCACTGCTTGTAGAAATAAGATTTAGAGTTAGGTTTCGCTTTAGCCATATCTTAAATAAGGGTAGCTTGATATTGAACTACCTTACGACCTTTATATTCTACTGTAGCAAAACAAAATGAAAATTTTGGTATGGTTCACTATTAGGTTACATTCGCCAGTATGCTGATAAACAAACGAACAATCCTGGGATATTCTGAGATGCAAGTCATGCACATGTGACATTTGTATCCATGGAAACTTTGAAGAAGCGAGTAAATCAATTTATGGAATGTTGTTTGACTGTTTTCCTCTGGTGTAGCATTTGTCGAAATTTCTTTTTTTCCCACTCGGTTTAAGTTGTAGACCCCGCAATCATCAAACATGGATGAAATTTAACTTGTAGAATACAACCTGTATTTTTCTAGCATTACCAAAGGTATTAACTTTCCGTAAATAAAAAAAAAGCAATCAAGCTCCCCAAGATACCAAAATATAAAGATAATTTATTGTAAAATTAATATTTCTGGCTCACCATATTTACACCGAAAAATGGCAAACCCCAAGTTACGCATGCTCATTAGCATGATTACGAATTTAAAATTATAACGACATAGCTTATTCAACTGAATGAATGGTGAATAAGGGTAGATTTTTCTCGGATTATTTCGTAGGTAGTTAGCTACTTAAAAACCTTTCAAGATCGATGACTAGAAAGCTTCGTGAGATAAAGCTCACCTTTTACGACATGAGCTTATTTATAATTATTGTGATTGTAAACATTTTGAATTCGCCGGTAAAAAACATATTATGCTAAACCTTATAGACCCTGGACAAGTGAACGTTTTGTATGTTTCTTTACCCAATAAAACCAAAATAATGAAATTATCTAAAATACTATTTTTGCTAGAAGATACATGGTGTACATCTTTAAAGGAACTTGCTGAAAATTCGACAGTGCGTCGAACTTATTGACAAATATAGTACTGCTTTCATCAATTATTGATTCTGAGGATTGGCAAAGATCGTATTCAAGTTAATTAGCTTACGCTCTGTACATAATCGGTCTTTTCTGCCTGGTTTTGACACAAGTGATTGACTGACTGCGGTAGCGCAGTCAATCTAATCTGAGCATTTAACATATTTCTAAAATGATGCACTGTATATGCAAATAATAATTTCCGAAGCTAACCGAAATCATGTGTACCCAAGAATAAAACGTCTTTGAAATAATTGTATCAGAAAGAAATTTGCAAGTAATAGAATACATATTCAAATGGCAGTATTTGAAAAATCTAATTTGTCATAAAACTTCACGATGATCATATGAATCAAGGAGGACCATATGTACAAGTTATTAACATAGAAGAAACATCCTTCACTTACATAGTCTCAATGCCTAGAAGGCTGGGCAAAATTATCACCAAGGCCACAATTAAAAAATTGTTTGTTTCCCCTCCCCCCGGGTCTGATTTTTCCAAGCGACCCGGCAGGCGGGTACTTTTTTTTTTGCTGCCAGAACTACATGTATCAAATATGTTGAAAGTCGCTTGAATCCAAAATTGAAATTGAACATTACTGGACTCCTTACAGCTGCACAGTCACACTTCGTGTTTCTTATTGATACGATAAAGACTAAGAGCTGGCAGCCGGCGACTTCTCGCCTCTTACTTCGGGGAAAATCGCCGCCTGCTTTCCGTAAAAAATATCCGTTATGTCTCAATTTCTATCGCTGGTTAAGTATGAAATGTCTATTTTTTTATTGAACATGTTCAAAAGAAAATTACGTTGTCCTGTAAAACCTACTCTATATAAACAAAATTGTACCAAGATACTAGCACATGATAAATATTTCCGAAACGCGGCGTAAAGGGCCATTTTACGACAACGTCAAATCTGCAAGAATAACATGCACTATAGAACGATTACATCTCGACTCTTTTTTACAACTTGTAAATATTGAATTTGTATAGATATTGACCACGCGCAACCACGAGTTACGGAATATAAATTTAATGGCCGGCGTTTTCCAGTGCATGATAAAGATATACTTTTCTTTCTCGGTCTGTTTATTGTTTGTTAACAGTGAAAGTGAAAAATAATTATACGCACAACATCAAGAACTCATTGTAATATTGAGTCTATTGATAATGACGTTCACGATGCAAGAAGTTAGCCAGGACCGCCGACAACCGCTAGAGAAACGTAAGTTAATCATAACCGAGTACAATGATCAGGTACTGTAAACGTGGTTATTTACGGGGGGGGGGGTATTTCGCGATTATAACATCAAGACGTTTCGCGTGGGGGAAATATTTGCGATAAAAATGTCTTTCTTATTGCGAGAATGAAGCGGTGATATTTTCGCGTGGGGAAAATTTTGGCAACGTCACTTGATTCGCAAAAATTACCCAAAAACGAAAATTTCCACGTTTAAAGTAGTTTTTTTCTTATTCACTCGATTTTATGCATTTAGATAATATGCCTGAATTTTGGCCCACTCAGCGGACCGTTCCAAATGAGCGATGGGTCTTTATATTGCGTTCAAACGCTTATCCGTGAAACGCTCGAGATTTCACAAGTAAGTTGAGGAACTAGATTGGTCACATGCGTATACTATACATGTAAAGCACTCGCATAGTTCGAAAGGCTTGTTTGAAATTTTACGTCTGTAGACCGAGCGCTCGTCTATCTTGTTCTCAAAAAATTTTGGGAGGATATTTACAAGAGAAAGAGATAATTATCAATGTACCAATGATACGTAATACAAAGCCAACGTGAATGAAAGACGGGGTGTGGGGGATACAGCAAGATTTCTTATAATAATGTAGGAATGAGAAAGCTACTGAGTTGATTTACAATTCTATTTGGATAGAATATTGTAACGTTGAAACTGAAAATGGACATGGCCATGATTCGATTTCTGGACCAAAAAATAAAAAAAAAATATCTGACTTTTTGGCTATAAAAAAATCTGACTCGGCAGTGTTTTTCCTGACCCGGTCGGGGCGAGGGGAAACAAACAATTTTTTAATTATGGCCCAATTTTGTTGCAAAAGTTGCGAACCCCGGATTAAACAATACGCCGAAACCAGGTGAGTTGAGAGTCAGTATCTCCTGCTTGCATGCAATGACATATATGGATAATGACCATATCCCTATACATAGTACAGAATCGTTAATTCAGAAAGTCATGAACCGAAGACATACATAATCCGGACAAAACAGGAACCAAAGGAAACAAACAAAAACCTCCACCATATGAGAAGAAGCGAACTCCCAATATGAGACCAGGTACCCAGGAAGAATCAGCATCTTCACGTTCATACAATACCCGTCGCTTCAATTCGGTAGTCACATCCGACTACTTCAATTTCGGAAAACTTATTAAGTATAATATATGGTTGGATGGTTCAAATGGTCTATGACAGAATATCATCCATCATTCTGGAATGTGGGACATTATAGTGTACGATGAAATTTACATATCGACCGTAGAACTTCCTCAGTGAGGATGTTAGTCGGTCACAGACGTATCCCTGACTGAGAAGCTTATATGATAGGCGCCTCACTCTCAGAACAAAATCTGTATATTTGGTACTTGCTCTGGCATAGCGTATTAACTGAGATATGAACACGCCAAAAGCAGGCGATGAAGGAATGTTGCTACTCAGCAAAGGAACGTTTGTGATGCTGAAATTGAAGTCGTCATGTGTGTCATAGAGTGAAGTGTTCATGTGACCATCAGTGTCGTAGGACAACATTATGTCCAAATAGGATGCTGAATTATTTATCTCTGTAGTATCTTTGACTTCAAGCTCCGAAGGATAGATTCTGCTTAGTTAATCAGCGAATTTTGGATTATTGATGGACAACACATCGTCTATGTATTTGTAAGTGTAGTTAAAGTTAGAAGCTACGTATCTGTTCCCTTCAGAGACCAACAATTGAATGAATTCAGCTTCGTACGATTAAAGAAAAATGTCGGCAAGAAGTGGGGCACAATTGGGTATCATTAGAATTCCGACAATTTGCTGGAAGACCTTTCCTCCAAATACCACAAAAATGTTTTCGATCAGGGAGTTTAACATCTGAATAACATCTGCTACAGTGACTTATTTTTAGACTCGGGCTTTTCTTTAACGAAGTCATAATTAACAAAAAATGAATTTAAACTTGCGATTGCCGTTCATGCTTGTAAACGCATTACTTTAATAATTTTCGCTAGTCTTTCTTACAATTTAGATTATGGGATTGTTGTGTAAACCTGTCGCAACGGTTACATGGACATCTGTCGAATTCGGTGATTGTATTGATGTACATATTAATTTAGATTTCAGGTAACGATGACTTGTTTGTTGAGGTTGACATCAGTTTAATCGCAATCCAGAATTTCACTGGTCATTCTAGAAAGAGATATGTCACATGATTTTATAAAATCCCTTTATGTAAGGAAGAAAAGCCTCAAAATATCCATTATGTCAGAGAAAGTACTGATCGAGGCCAGTCACCTTTACCCCCACTTAAAACATGACACCTTTTGTTTTAATAATGGACAGTCACAGGTATATTCTTTTGCAGAAATTTAGACACCTCAAAATCAAGAACCGTATCATTGGTAAAGAGATGATGATCAGGTGCACGTAGCTTGAATCCCTGGCCAGTCAACCGTTCGAATTCTTTAGTCCTAATAATGGACACTTTCATGTCAAGGTCAATCACTGAGTTGTTGAGAAAATCATTCATTTCGATGCAGCCATATCTGTGATATACAACGTCTCTTAGGAACTCGGTTTTATTTTTATCTCAAATACTATCATTGTTAAATGGTTTTGATTTAGACTGGTTTTTTTCTGTCTTTATGCTATTTTTCTATTTTCTTTTTTTAAGTTACAGACACGGAGAGAGAACTGATGTTTCGTCTTGGATTTCGACGAACTTCAACATTTTGTAGTTTTATTTACTTCATTTTACGTGTATTTCATTTATTTCTATTTCATTTTATATACATTTTCGGATGTAAGATCTTGTAATGCCGCCCCGTTAAAGGTAACTTAATGGTCAGTTACAGGTAAAATTTTGGACGAAAAAGCATCATATAGAGACAATATGACGTGGAAAGAACTGATAAGACAATGAGATGACGTCATAGTCAATGGTTTCATTTTTGGTCGCATTACATTGTTTAGACTGAAGATCACTTTCGAGGGTTAAGTACCCAAAACGTTCATGTCTAGTTCATTCTGCAAATTTATCTGATCTTAAATGATGCCATTGATATTTGAAGACGTTTAACATTATAGCCAATTCTTATCTTATCGTATCGAACACAGAACTTAGCGTTGTTGCGATTTCGCAGAGGAATGTGACATTGTACGATTTTAGAGATTTCATACAGTTGTATCAGCAATCAAGACTTACATTGACTAAATTTGACTGATGTGAGAAGACACAATTTGTGTTCCCTATATTAATTATGAGTACTTCGCTGATTAAGTTTTTGATTTGATTTAATTTTCTCTAAATTTCTAAGGGGCAGCAGTGCGGACAGTGCTTTTGTCCTGAAGCAGTTACATGTAATCTACTGAAGTCAGGTGGACATGCCTGTGTTGATCTGATAGACCTTATCGAGAAATGTTCAATCGACAGATATCTTGTAACTGGCAAATATGGCGTTCCAACACAGAACGTCAGATTTTCGTCTGTAAAGTATTACCCTTCCTTTTCGAATAACAAAAAATATCAACTTAACAGCAACTTTGGATGGAATCCTAAATATCAACTTAATCAATGGATCCAGGTAATCTATGTCTATATTTTTTCTAGCATCTCTGTTGTACTGATATTGACAGTCAAAGCCCTGATAACTTCTTTATTAAGCGTTATCCGGTATTACCAGAAATTTTTGAGAGTATCAATAACGCGATTTCATGGAAGAATATGATGCCTTTATTTCCGCGAGTACAAATTTTCGCGATTTCGAAATTACAAAGAGGATATGTACATAATTATGACTTCACTGTTTTGTACCTTTCATTATTTAAGTTGCAAATATTTCTATTTAAAGAATACACTCGATATACTCCTCTTTATGTTTAAGAGGGACATATGAAGAATGACACATGTGCAATAACAAATGTCATTGATATACCAATTCATTTTACACCTAATCAAACATTCTTTTCGCGAAAATAATTGTTCACCATTCCAAATCACTCGCGAATAAAGCGACACTTAGCATCTCGCTAAAATTTCTGGCTATACGATAGATTAAAAAATTAATGTAAGTCTTTCACTGTCGCAAATGGAGAGGGTAATCCGCTTTGAAGAAGAGAATAATGATTATTCTTATTCGTGCCACATTTCTGTCACATTCGTGGGCATTTTTTCTAGACGTTTCACGTTTGTATCGGATTCATTTGCATTCTGCCTGTTCATGGGATCAATGTTTATATATGTTTTAAGCCAAACTTTCATTTTCGCGCATGCATATAGAGGCAAATAAACATTCAGAAGTTACAGAAAAAATGTTTAAAATTCGTCAGCTAATCAGAATTCTTGGCAGCCATAAGCCAACATTTATGGCCTCGAAAGGCTCTGATTGGCAATTTCAACAACGCCTTTGCATCCGCAGAGAATTTCACGAAACATTACAATAAGAAGGTACGAGAGGTCATTTAAAACGTTTGTATTATTGGTGCCTATCAGGTAACAAATATGCCATCCGAGGGCATTCATTTGCTGTCACATTTTTGCATCTCGTATGCAGTCGCTACACTGAAAATCACTTAACTATACAAGACGCAAGTACTCAAGGTTATTTAGCCAGTTTCTGTTTTTGCCCGATTATTCACAAATAGCTGACAAATTTCTTCTGTAGCTGCTACCTCTGAAATTCACCAAAAAATTCAGGAAGTAAATAATCAAGGTCATTTACCAAGCTTTTGATTTTCCTACCGATTAGTCAATGCATACGGTTGTTGGGGGCTCTGGTTGGCTTACTCACTTTCTACATCTCTTCTGTTGCGAAGTTTCACGAAACCTAACAAGAGACAAGTACTCAAGATCCTCTACCAATTTTTGAAGCCTATCAGGCAACCAACATGGTCACAGTGGGTCAGGTGAGTAATGTTGCCCCTTGTGCCTCTTCTTATCCTGATAAGACAATGATACGAATGCAATACATGTACATTTGGTGTACATCTGAATAACACAACTTCAATGAAAATTCTCAAAACCAATCCGGGTTCTTATTATGTTATTTGGAAGAAGGGAGGGGATCTCCAACGAGACCCTTCTGCAGAACCAACAGCAAGTAACAAATGGTGTGGTTATCCTTGATTACGTGCGCACAACCCTCTCACTTCTCGAATTACCCAGAAGTCTCGAAGAACGTACAATTGTGGAACGTAGATTTGGAGGATTTTCTTAGATGAAGTTAAAACTTTAGCTCCTTATAGTTTTATATGTTTCTTAGAGTTCCTCTTTTCCGGGCTTGCATCAGTAATGAAACATACTATAACTTGTTGTAATGTCTTGAAATAAAGTTTTTTTTCATTTGTTTTGATTTGATTAAAACATCATTCACAGGTTTTGTTCTACCGAAGTAAACTGGTCACTGGTATTGTAACCCAAGGAGCTCGTTACAAGAATCGACACGTCACCGAATATCGTATAGAATACCTCTCCATAAGCCGTAACTGGAAGAAAATCAAGAATCCTTCTGGAAACGTATTTGTAAGTACACAAGCGCATGACCCTCCAATCATATAATATGTAAATGTATACAGAACAAAGGAGGGGATCTCCAACAACACCCGGTTGTAGCACCCACAGCAAAACCCCAAAACACCAAATGCAAAAACACTAAGCAGACAAGCATGGAAAGAGACGCATAAGGGACAAGGAACGTCAACGCACAACACAGAAACATCAAACACAAAGGACTACACATAAACCAACGAGGCCAACGGGCAACCGCTGCCGACTTAGGACGGCCATCTGCCACGGAAATAGCAGAAGGTGTGGTTATCCTGGATTACTTGCGCACAACCCTCCCACTTTTCCGATTACCCAGAGAGCACAAACGAAACAGTACATTAACGACCGATGGACCTTGGCTTATCAGACTATACATATACTTATTAAGAGTGGATTGAAATTAAATTGCTTGGTCTTTGAATGGAATTGCTGTTAAGAATAGATTAAATTGTATAAGATTAACAACTCTTTTTACACCTAATATTAAACTTCAAAGAAGGAACTTCTAGACTCTGACAAAAAAAGAGTGTTTTAGATCAACCTTTCATACACAAATACATTCAAGTTGAAATAATTCTAGAGCATCGATGCATATAAAATGACTACTATACGCTGAGCTTACTTCAAATAAATATCAGGAAATTTTAGGTTTGTCTTCCTTGTCGCTAAATTTTCTGATTAAAATTCATATTTGTGAATAGAACTTGAGCTATCCAACGGTGTGAGTCCATGCTGCAAATGTATCTGTGTTTAATGCTACTAAATTGGAAGACGTTTAACATATGTCCGTTCATACAAAACTATTTGTTTTAGATGGGAGATTTTGAGATTTTTTGTCCCCTATGTTAATTTTAGCATGATGTCGCCGATATTTAACATTGAGTCTATAGAGGACGTAAATAACGTCAGGCTACAATTAACATAGAAAACTCTTAATCTAAAACTATAATCTTTCTTTGAGAACTTAAGGTACATCGCGGCGTTACGGCACGGAAAATTTTGCGAGAAGACATAGCCTGAAAATTTGTCTACATGAAATATAAGATTTGGTCAATCTTTGATA
The DNA here is from genome assembly GCA_028142955.1 of Pinctada fucata. NCBI lineage: Eukaryota > Metazoa > Mollusca > Bivalvia > Pterioida > Pteriidae > Pinctada > Pinctada fucata. Next base: position 44,430,626 of record AP027111.1, on the reverse strand, counting down.
TAATTTTCATGTAACTATTTCACGAAGTTTTTCGAGATTTTAAGCCTCAAAGACGGCATTGACGTTCTAATCCGAAAATATGCATTTTCTGAACTAAAATAATTTTAATCTAGAAAATTGACCGAGGAGGATGAAAAGGGAGATCAAAAATATTGTTGCCATGTTGAGTATTGTATTTCTACGGATTATTGTGTCTCTAAGGGGAAATTTGCAATTTTTGTCGCCATTTTGCAACTTATTATTCGAAAGTCCGCTCTCATTCAAAAGGCAAAACACGGCTTGCTTCATTATCATTTTCTCCATTAAGTTGTGGAGGTCCTTAAAGCCCTTTTTACACGTAAAAGTAGAGAATGAGCTGAATTCGAATATATAAAAACATGGATAGGTCTTCTCGGCAGATTTTTTGCAATTTAAGATTGAAAATTTGTTTTGCGTGGCCTCGGCGTCAATTCTACTCGCAACGTCAAAGTCACAGCGTGTTCAGATCGCATATGTCAACATGACGTCAAGGAGTATGCGGAATATTTGATTCTCTGTAACGGTCTTCTTTAAAACATTCAGAAACCTTTTTTTTTAAAGATAATTAATCAACAATTACATGGGCTGTATTCGAACTAGACCTTATATCTTAATTTAGAAATAAAATTATCCGTACATGACATTTTTTTCTTAAAATATTTGAAAACATTATACGGAACAGACGGACGGACATGCTCATTACTATTTAATCCGATATCTTTTGGCGGGGTATACAAAAAAATCCCTCTTGTTTATATGTACATATACTTTATAATATCGGATAAGGGTTGGGGAGGGGCGGTCCATGTAAGATATACATTGTGATTTTCATTTCATGCTCGTTTTCTATCATTACGTTCAGCCGCCTCGATTGTCGTGATATATATTATTAAAATGAAATTTCCATTTCTCCGAGTTGAAAACAAATCACGACAGCTTTTGAATTTCAATAATTTTTTATCACGATAGAAATATTAAGGATAATTATACTCTGGTATAATCCTGAGATGAAACCAAATTATATACAATACCGTTTAACCTTGTATATTTCATACAATGTCTTACATGTATATGCAATATTATGTTATCATTATCTGTAGAAGATATGTGCATCTTTTATGTCAGCATACAAGTTGTGGTGAATAAAAACAATAAAAAAAAGTAAAGCCTTCTCCGTCCGTCTATGTGGTACAATAAAGAAATTAGATAAGGATGGAGGAGGATGGATGAAAGAACATTAATTTCCAACGTAATATTTGAAGAAAAAATTGCATTCATATATCATTCCCTAGAAATAGTTAAAATATAACCAAACATCCCTCAAAGTTTCCGCTTCTCATTGCAAGCGTGTCTAAATACATTGACTGAATTTAGACACAATGTAATGTTTATGTGTAAAAATTTCGGCTCGCTACGCTTACTAGAAAATATAAGTATTTAAAAAAAAAGCCATTATTTGCGCCCTAACGATATATGTCGCGCAACGTAACGTGACGTTACGATCAAGTAAGGTTTATGACGTCATAGCGTAGATGTGCACATAAAAAAATTCGAGGGTGAAACCTGCGTACACATTTGATTGTGATGAAAGCTTCCCCGCGAGCTACGTTAATGATCGCATGGACAAGCAGCTTGCAACATTAGATACGAGAGTTCGGCTAATTCCAGTATGATTTTTCTGTTGAATGATTTTTCTGCTTTATTTGGGACTACAAAGGAGAAAATAAAGAAATAATTAGTAGTTTCAAATACCTCGCCTTGAATTTATTTTAGACTGGAAATTTTAGGCTTACAACAATAACTATTGCATCACAAGTCCGAATGCACATGTATGGTCTTTAAAGATAATTTGAAAATATGTATTTTAATAATGAAACAAAACTTAGTCTTTTTGAAAGTAATGTTTTAGTGAACCTAGTTACGTGGGGGGGGGAGTCTGGAGGTTTTATAAAACAGATTTCATCGAAAATCCTTAAATATGTTCTCAAAGTCAAAACTTCTACTCCTAATATGATGGTATACTCAGAACTGAGAAGGTCACCACTATATGTTAAGTTTTATAAAAAAATACTTAAATATTGGAACAAGCTCTTTAATGCTGAAAATTACATTCTACAAAACGTTTACATAGATATGTTGTGCAGAATAGATAATGTCAATTGTAATAGTAATATGTGACGTGTGTGTGTTTGAAATATTTTATTCTCTTTGGGTCTCGGAGACGTATGGCTTCGCCATGATTTTACAAATGACAAACTTTTTGGGTGTTTGTAAAACTCGCTTGACTGATTGCTTTTTGCAGGAGCGAAACTCATATTTTGAACGTTCTACGAAAAGTTTTTTTTCTATAAGCATATAATTGACAGGTTCACTTTACAGTTCTATCTTACTACAGATTTACGTACAAAATTGATATCTATTATGTTTAAATTTCGACTTTTTGCTAACATTTTAAATATTAAGGTAGGCAAATATTGCAATCTCGCTCGTCAAAACAGATTATGTCCTGACAGTAATACCATAATATTGGATGAGACCTTTATCCTTTAAATTAGTAGTCTTTTATCCTCTGTTAATATTAAAGAAAAAAATTAAAGAAAGAGGTTCGCAACCGCTCCTATGGAACATTCTGATTCTGTTGATATTACCTTTCCTTCTCGACTTTGAGACTGAATAACTGATAGGTATTTCTCTAATGTTAGTTTCATTCGGGAAGTTTCTGTTCGAATCTTGTAAGATACGCCATAATGCTGTAAATCGAACGATTCATAAATCATAACTTGTATAGTTTTGAACCTCCTTTCGCAACTTATAACAACATCACATTTTCATGTTACATGTATATCTTTTCCATTGTGTCTATGAACTTAATTTATATTTATTGTACTTGCCTATACTTTTATCCTTTTGGCTAATAAACATTACATTACATGTACTGCTGCTGGACAAGGAGTCCCCGAAGGCAAATTTGACCAAGTTCGACCGATTTCGAATAGTCTTTCTTCAAGCGCACTCGAAAATTCATTTTTACAAAATTTCCTCATATTTCTGAAACCTGGGTCATGTAGTATCATATCCCAGTCATCTTGCTTTATTTTGGCTACATTTTATTTCTTTTTTCTTTTGGATTGAGGATCACTGACGAGGTATAAATAACCGAAACGTGCATGTCTGGTCCATGCTGTTAATCCATCTCCTCGTTAATGATGTCAATTAATTTGACGACGTTAAACAGGTAATCTTATTTTTTCTATTGCACTGGGGATTATATTGAATCTTGCAAGTGTATTATGATACTCTCTGTCAAGCTCAATCGCATAAAAGAAGAAAAGCTTTGTTATGGTCCTCTGTTAAACTGGCATCACATACAACTTTGATGTTTGAGTGATTTGTCATTTAATCCTGTCATATCATAGAAATTTGTCATTTTATCCTAACATATCATAGAAATGAATGGAGGTTAATTAATGGAGGACAAAATTTTTGGAGGACAACATGTTCACAGATTTTGGTCATATTACATTGTTTAGATTGAGGATCACTGACGAGGGTTAAATACCCGAAACGTGCATGTCTGGATCATTCTGTAAATTTATCTGCTCTAAAATGATGCTAATGAATTCAAAGACGTAAAACATTAAGATTCTAGTCGTAGTACCATTCCCCTTATGCTATTTTGATCATAGATTTGATTTTGGAGCTGCACACTTTTTAAAAAGTAAAACTAGAAAGCAATTCTAAATTAACTTTGGCTGTGTATGAAAAACACTTTGACCTAGTGTACCACAGATGCGGGTAAATTATCCGTTACGAGTTTCTAGTGCATTAAGATGGCTCAATAATCTAGGAATTCTTTGTCAGAGGAAAAATAATATTCTGTTTATCTAACATTGATATCTGATGATTTATATTTGTAACTATGACTACATGTACATATTATCGTTGATTTGATTGACGAGTGGTCCTCTGAATATACATATGTAAACCAACTCCGAGATCTGTCGCAAACAATGCATTTTGACAGATAAAACATGATATATTGAATATAATTCCAGATTAAAGCCATTCTTGCAATCATTTTCACCATACTATCATCAAATATGTATATATCTTTATAGATAATGCTTTAAAAAAGAGTGAAATAGCTAAAACTATTCTAGAAAAGTAAACTTTGTGTACACCCACCCCAAAATGTGGATCTTAAAAAAATTACTCAGTACCATTATTTGACATCAAAGTGATAAGAAGTCTTTGTCAGAAGTTATTTTCTTTTATGTATTTTTCAATGACAAACTCTGCCCTTCGACAAAAAAATAAAATATAATATAAAAATCTTCATGCGAATTACATGTTTTCGTGCATCCTGAATTATAATACTTGGGTGTCATAGGAACGAGTGTTTAAAACTTTGCACGAAGTCAAATTAAAATGCCCTGTTCCCTTAGTTTACATTATAATGATGAAAGTATTTGTTAAAAGCTGTTATTGTTGACATATTTTCAAGACCATACTCTTATTCTTTTACAAAAGTATAAGACATTCAGCTTTATCTGTTTCCATATTGTAAAAAATCTACTTTGTTAACGACGGACGGACGGCTGACGGCGCGCTATGACAATAGCTCAAGTGAGCTAAAAAATCAGATACTCCGAGTCGATATTTTTATTTCCAAACATTCAGCGAAAAATTCAAATTCTGGTACAAAGAAGAATACTCACACAACTCTGATCATCGAAAATTCAAATGAAAAAAGAATAAAACAAGTTTACAAATAATGTGTCGAAAACATCAACAAGAAAGGGAAGTAACATGTGTAATTCATGTAATTCTTATATCCCTGGTCAAGCTTTTTTTTTCCTTTGTAGACTTACCTTTCATGTTTTGTTAATGTCCATTAAATGAGTTTTGTCAAAATAGTTCTAGTCTAAACTTAAAATAATGTTTTGTTCAAAATTTTATTTCTGGTTCCATGAATCTATTTAGAGATACAGAAACATGAATAAGAGAAATATACCTAAAGTAAAGCGTTTTTAGACATTTTGACGTTCCATGTCAATAAACGGACGTCAATCGACCCTCGTTTCCGATAATGCGTGCAGTTACCTGTGAAATGGATATATCTTTGAATTTGAAGACGTTAATCATTTGTACCACTTGGTGAGTGTCACTGCTGGTGGACCAAGAGTCCCCTAGGGCACGTGTAGCCAAGTTCGATCAATTTCGGTTGGTTGTTTCTTCAAACGCATTTGCAAATTTCTGTTTACAAAATTTTCTCAAATTTCTTAAACCTGGGTCCTGTAGCATCCTATCCCAGCCATTTTGCTACGTCGTTTGGTATATTTAGGACATACTTTTCACAGATTGTGGTCATAATATATCACTGACGAGGGTTAAGTACCCGAAACGTGCATGTTTGGTCCATGCTGCCAATTTATCTGTTCTTAAATGATGCTATTCAATTTGAAGACGTTTAACATTGATTAGATTGAGGATCACTGACGAGGGTTAAATACCCGAATCGTGCATATCTGGTTCATGTTGTAAATTTATCTGCTCTAAAATGATGCTTATGAATTTGAAGACGTTTATCATTTGTACCACTTGGTGAGAGTCATTGCTGGTTGACCAAGAGTCCCGAAGGCACGTGTAGCCAAGTTCGATCAATTTCGGTTGGTCGCTTCTTCAAACGCATTTGCAAATTTCTGTATACAAAATTTTCTCAAATTTCTAAAACCTGGGTCTTGTAGCATCAAAGCAGCCATTTTGCTGCGTCTTTTGGACATACTTTTCACAGATTTTGGTCATATTATATTGTTTAGATCGAGGATCACTGACGAGGGTTACCCGAAGCGTGCATGTCTGGTCCATGCTGTAAATTTGCTCTAAAATTATGCTAATGAATTTGAAGACGTTTAACATTTGTACCACTTGGTGAGTGTCACTGCTGGTGGTTCAGGAGTCCCCAAAGGCATGTGTAGCCAAGATCGATAAATTTCTGTTGGCCGTTTCTTCAAACGCACTTGAAAATTTCTGTTTACAACATTTTCTCAAATTTCTGAAACCTGGAACCTGTAGCATCGTATCCCAGCCATTTTGCTACGTCTTTTGGTATACTTAGGACATACTTTTCACAGATTTTGGTCATATTATATTGTTTAGATTGAGGATCACTGACGAGGATTAAATACACGAAACGTGCATGTCTGGTCCATGCTGTAAATTTATCTGCTCTAAAATGATGCTAATGAATTTGAAGCGTTAATCATTTGTACCACTTGGTGAGTGTCACTGCTGGTGGACCAAGAGTCCCCGAAGGCACGTATAGCCAAGTTCGATCAATTTCGGTTTGTCGTTTCTTCAAACGCATTTGTAAGTGTCTGTTTACAAACTTTTCTCAAATTTTGAAACCTGGGTCCTGTAGCATTTTCTGGTTCCATCGATACCAAACTTGTCGAAATCCGTCAAGAAACAGTCGAAGTACGGGGGATGTTGAAGGCCGAAAACTAAAAAAAAAAAAGGCCACATATAAACTTACCGCACTCGATATCTGATGACGTCAAACGATTATTGAGCCTCCTTATAATGGGTTTGAAATTTTATTTTAAAGATTTATTGATTGCTTCCCTTTTCTGAAGTTGTTGATGGTCATCCTATAAGTTGAATTTGAAGACGTTTAATATTGGCATCAGTTTGATTTATATGTAGTCTTTACTGTAAAATATTTATTCTGTCTTCGGTAATTGGTCTTTTTTTTTTCTCTTTGCTATCTTTGATTAAAGTGAATCAATAACTTTAGCTCTGACCCCGAACGAAACTTCGTTTTGACCCTTTTTCCTATAAATTACTTTGTTATATCGGAAACTTGGCATATCTTTCAAAACAACAACATCGAAATTAAAGGAGATTTTAACATCTAAGCGCCATCCCTCAAATGCTATTTTTGCTATCGATTTTATTAAACTATGCTACTGAATCGACCCTACAGTACATTTGTAGCCGCGCACTCTCTGTGCAGTAGTTGCAAAAATATGAAACAAGAGGGTGCTACTGAATTGAATTTTGACTGTGTCTGAACATCACTTTGGCTGGAAGCATCACTGATGAGTATATTTTACTATCCGAAACACGTGTCTGGTTCATTAGAATTTGTTTTAAATTTTCTTCAAGAAGGTGTAGACTTAGACCACTTTCGTTTTATTGAGGTTTTTGGATGTGCTTGTAAATTATGTCGACAAGTTACCGATTGTGACCTTTCAAGTGGCGGGTGTTGCATGCAAGCAGGAGATGCTCACTCTTCCTGGGCACCTGATCTCATTCCTTCGCGGTGAGTTCACTTCTTTTCGTATGGTAGAATTTGTATTTCTGTTCATTTGCCTTCTGGTTTTATCCTGGTTTTATATGCCCTTGGTTAGATGATGTTTCGATAAACAATTATGCACTTCTTGATAGGGATATGATTTTTCCTATCTTTGTCATTCAGCGTTATAAACGTAAACAAATATGCAGAGACCCTGTGCTAAAGTATAATACATGTATATACTAGTTATAGTTAGCAACACATTACTACGTGTACATTACTTATAATGTGTACATTGCTATTGATTATAGATTAATATACACGTACACTTGCATGTATCAATATTCAACCTAACACAATGTCTATTACAGATTTTTCCTGGTAATATAAATGGGTACACGGAAAAAGTGAATTACCTCCAACATCCAATCAGAACTGCTGGAATTCGACTATTACCTGTTTCATGGCGTGGAGATAGAATCACAATGAGGTTCGACGTACTCGGATGCTGAACAAGATCTTAGTCCTTTTGCAGTGTGGAGCAGTTCAACTTATCCCCTGACTGAATGTTTGTAAAGTGTATTGATTTTTCCCTACTCTGTCTTGCTCTGTTTTTATCCTAGAATATCTGGTCCATGCTGTTAATTTATATGGCATAAATGATGCTATTGAATTAAAGACTTTTAACATTTTATCAAATCGACATCAGAGAAATTTGATCGAAATGGGAAGAGGGTGTTGGTGTCTTGCTGCCATCCCTCCAATGCTGTTTTGGGCATATATTTTAGTTAAATATGTTAATTGGTCGGCACAGCGGGAAGTTTGGAGCTGTGCGCTCTCTGCATGGGTGGATTCCTTGAATAAGACCAGGGTGCGCGGCTTAAATGTATTTTGACGCCTTATGAAAAGCACTTTGGAAGGAAGCATCACTGGTGAGGATTCTATATCCGAAACCCGTGTAAGGTGTATATTTTGAAATTTTTTTCAAGAAGGTATAGAGTTTGGCAACTTCCGTATATTTTAGAATTACATTTTCTTATTGGTTCTTCAGTATAATTCGGTGTATTTTTTTGTTTACCTTTTTTCTTTCCGTCGGAAACTTATTTGTGCATAATAAAGATGGATATTAGACCATTTATTCTTCGGGTTTCTTATTCGACATGTATGTATGTCAAACAGAATTTCAGAATGGGATATTTATTTTTATTTAATTTTTATTTTATTTTATTTTAATATTTATTTATTATCATTTCGAAAGAAATTATATGTCCCCGGAATCTTCGATTACGTGGCATAAAAAAGAACATGTATACAGTACACAGACAAGGACAAATTTAGTATATAACAGAGAATACTTGTACTGTTTGTTGTTGCGCGAGTCAGATGTAACATGTTCGTATATCAATATTTGTGAACGATTGAAATAGCAAAAGAAGAGCAGTTATGCTTAATTACGATTTACAGTGTTTAGGTTAAATGAATGTAAACGTGATTAATGTATTGTGAAAATATTTTGTCATTGTGCAGATTTATGAGTTAGTATTGAATTAAGGCATAAGGGGTATGATAATCTACTTCCGGTTGTTTTAATAACAGAAAGAAATGAATATCATGAAGTTGGCCGAATACGCATGACTTCGGCAATGTTCGGGACCATGTACGATAATTGGAATAAAAACATTATAAAGTATCAAAAATCCAGAAATATTTAAGATATGGATGTACAAATGTACATATTTCTAGCTTTTCGACAATATTTTTTCAGTTATTATACCCCTAATACCATGATTATTATTTTTGTTTTGTAAACGTAATCCTAAAAGTAATAACAGTTTTATATTTGATTCTGATTGATTCAGCTTTGATTTTAAATTTTGAGAAAACTAGACTGAGAGATTGGGTCAAAGAAATTAATGAGATGTAAATGTCTGTGCTTTAGAAGATATATTACTGTGCGTTTGGAATATGTAGCTGCCATACTTGCAATTAGGTTGTATTATTGATTTATGTGCATATATTTGTGATTTTTATATTTTATTACATCTTTACATAATTGCTGAAATATTGATTTTTGTAATGCTCTAGGTAAATTAGAAATGTGTCACTTTCTTTCATTATTAAATAAATAGATATTTGAAAAAACCTAAAGGTTTAGAACTATTTTGTATGTTGTAGATATCATATCTTTTCTAATGTGTCATAATCTAGAAGGACAGAAATTCCATTATGCATGAATCTGTTCCTTACCAAAGAGTGATAAGAGGCGTAACTCTTACTATTTTTTTAATTATTTGACTTACAATTGATTAATTTTGTAAAAATATAAATAAGAATTTTGGTCAAATTAAATATTAGTACTAGCCAGTTCAATGTATGCTGTAATTTAAACTAGTGTGTCGTAAGAACCTTATATTGTCCTTAAGTGTTTAGATGAATAAAGATATCATATGATAATTGCATCAGGTCTTGTTTCAGCCCTCCAGTTGGAGGGTTTAATTTCACCAACAATAACAAAAGTATGAGGATAAAATACTTGGTGAGTGTCACTGTTGGTTGGTCGTTTCTTCAAACGCATTTGAAAATTTCTGTATACAAAATTTTTCAAATATCTAAAACCTCCGTGCTGTAATATTATATCCCAGCCATCTTGTCTTTCGGTATTTTTGGACATAATTTTCACAGATTTTTTCCATATTAAATTGTTTAGATTGAGGATCACTGACGAGACTTTAATACCCGAAACGTGCATGTCTGGTCAATGCTGCAAATTTATCTGCTCTAAAATGATGCTAATAACTTTGAAGACGTTTAACATGTAAGGAATGATGGTTGAAATGTTAAACGTCTTCAAATCAAATATAGAATCATTTAAGAGCAGATAAATTTGCAGCATGGACCAGACATGCACGATTCGGGTACTTAACCCTCGTCAGTGATCCTAAATCTCAAGAATATCATATTACTAAAGAGTGTGAAAGCTGACAAGTATGGATAATGACCATATCCCTGTATAAGTCCAGCTGATGTGCAAATAAATAGATGAATTGTGCAAAGTTTCAGGAAAGCATGAAACTTGGCACAATTATTCTTTAGATCACACTTTATAACATTAGCTATGTATTATGTCTGTCCTTCCTGCACTTGGTACTGTCATCTGAATCGTTCTGTCAGATTTTGAAATCGTTATTCCATATCTAAATGCAACGAAACAAAAATGAAATCCCTGTTTTAACGAATTATACTTAAGAGACAAAGTAATCTACAAATTGATCATTTAAGTGATATCACATGAATATCAAACATTTATGCTTTGGGAATATACAACAAAGCGTTGAGGGGCTATTCTTAGTCAGAAGATGTTTTTGCACTGATCATGCCTAGATTTCAAAGAAACTTGAAAGTAGAAATTAAAGGAAACTTTACTGATGCCCTGTGTAGTGTATCTGACAACTTTTTATTTAATCATTGTCTTCTTTTTCTTCAGAAGAACAGTTTGTATTTCATTAATTGTTATAGAAACAGTCCCGGCCTGAAATGATGAGTGTCCTTCTGGTGTTCATATTCTTACTTAACACCCTTCAATTAATTCCTGTACTTTCTCAATGTCAACCAAATACATACTCCAAAGACATAATAGAAAATATGATAATTCCGGATAGCGAAGCCTTATCTTGTCTACCTAACCTTGGATTTGACATGTGTGTGAAGTTATGTGAACATTCAACATTCTGCTCTTACATAGATCACAGTTCGGACACATTATTGTGCTGCCTTATGAAAACGACGAGTGTTCAAATGGATATTTCTAACTGTGTCCTAACATATGACAACGCAGCCTACGTTATAAAGGTTGGTGAAGAGTAATAAACTAAGGCGAAGCTCCTAAAAATGTTTTAAGATATGATGACCAGGAGCAAAGAGTTGTTTCCATTTCTCGATATTATTATATTAATTTCTATTTAAAGTTAAATTTAAATTTATTTATTGAATGTTAAACACTCAAAAACAGAGACTATCTTTAATTATTTAATTAAAAATCCATACATACTTACAAAAGTTTTTTTTTCGAGAAAATTGTACGTGTCTTCACGAGATAGATTTTTGGTTTTATACAAAATGTTCAGGATGGAATAAACCTACCTTTTTCCTTTATGACAAGTATTGTTTCAATTTACTACTGCCAAACTGTCAAAACTGTGTGTCATAAAAGGATGTCTTAAGTTTATTGATACATTTTTTTTTTCATTAGTTTAAAAAATATTTATTTCTGTGCTTATGAAGTTGGTTTGATAATATCATTTTCCTTTAAATTCAAAGACACAACATTGCGGACAGTGTTTTTGTCCCGAAGGAGCTACATGTAGACCAGTAAAATCAGGTGGACATTTCTGTGTTGATCTAATAGATCTCGTGGAGACATGTCCAATCGACAGATACCTTGTTACGGGTAAATATGGCGTTCCAGGAGACAGAGTCAGTTTTTCGTCCGTAAACAACCACCCTAACTACTTCTGGTACATTCTATATCAAATTGATAGCGACTTTGGATGGCAGGCTGGCAGCAATGACCTAAATCAATGGATTCAGGTAAGTTTATGTACATTGTTTGCTTCTTGTTTGCGTGAAAGGAGGTTATGACAAAAATGGATGATGACCATATCCCTATATACAGCACAAAATCGATCATTCAGAAAATAATAAACCGAAGGCATGCAAAATCAGGATAAAACAGGAACCAAAGCAAACAAACAAATACCTCCACCAATTGAAAAGAGGCGAACTCCCGATATGAAAGTGAGAACAGGTGCCCAGGAAGAGTAAGTAAGTGAGACCAAGATTCACTATCATTATACACAGGAACTGAACGTTCCTGTGCTAGACAGATTCATTTTATTTTCTAAAAATTCGAGTTTCTAGCTTTTGCATGCTGCAAACTTATAAGTAAAAAAATTGTAATAAACACTACATAAAAACCTATCAGTTATTGAGACTCATATTCGAGAAGGCAAGGCAAAATAATTTAGATTTTCCATTGAAACGGTTGCGAATCTCGACATGAATAAAATTCTGAGGTGATACAAGGAACCAGGGGAGATTCGGCGTCTCCTGATTGCATGCAACACCTGTCGCATTCGGTGATTATCTCGATGTACATATTGATGCACATATAAGGTAAGTCGTTCTTGTATAGTGATGATGGCAGCCATTCAATCATAATCAAGATATCACTGATTATTCTGGAAAGGGGGGTCTTATATGCTTTGATTATATCACCATGGCGACCGAAGAACTTCCCCAAAGATGATTTCAGCCGTTGGGCAATATAACCCTGAAAAGTAGCTTACTTGACACTAACGATGAAATCTTCATATTTGGAACATGCCCTGGCGTACCGTATGAACTGGGAAACAAAAAACGCAAAAAGCAGGAGAAGACGGAACGTTGCTACTCATGAAAGGAAAGCTAGTTATGTGGAAGCTGAAATCATCTCCCTTGTCATACAGTGAGGTGTTCAATTGGCCGTTTACGCCGAAAGATAGAAGTATATCCAAGTACGAAGCGGATCTGTCGCCCTCGGTTGTTTCCTTTATCTCTAGTTCATGAGGATAGATTTCATGTAGATCTATTTCGGAGAAGTGATGGACAACACGTCATCTATATATCTGAAGGTAATATTGAACTGAGATGCGAGATGCTTTCGCTAATTCGAGAGCATGCTCTGGATGAAGCCAGCTTCCGCAAGCAGTGGGGCGCAATTAGTACCCATGGGGATGCCAACTATCTGCAGGAATACAGTTCATCCAAACGCCACAAAAATGTTGTGAATAAAAAAATCAAGCATCCGGATGATATCGTCTTCGGTATACTTTTTGTTTGAATCCGAGTGTTTCTTCATGAAATAAGTATCCTCCCGCCCCCTGACAAGGTATTTGTATCTATTGTTCCAAATTTTTGAAAGAAAGGTATTGCCAATAACATAGGCCAGTCTGTTTTTGAGCTTTTGGTGTGGAATGGTAGTGTAGAGCGTGGAGAAGTAGAAATATTTTGTGCTGGTAATATGATTGGAGTTGATGGCTTTTAGATTTTCCAAAAGTTCCTTAGTATTCTTTAGGATCCACATTTCTGGAATATGTTGTCTCGCAGTATGTTTGAAGACTTTGCTTGATGCGAGTTAATATTTCGTAAGCAACATGGAAAGGGGTTTTGTGGAGCACCTGGATTAACCGGCAGAGAATTGGTGTCTGTAAGGATTTTTGTGCATTTTTGGGAATCCAGTAGATATACGGCAGTTCTATTTTTTCTATATTTGTTTGTGAACAAGTATTTACACATTAGTTTTTTTTAGCACAAACATATTTCCCTTTGTAGTATAATTCCATTCACAGGTTTTGTTCTATAGAAGAAAATTGGTAACAGGTGTTGTAACCAGAGGTGTTCTCTATCACAACATCCATGTCACAGAATATCGTATAGAATACCTCTCTACCAGCAATAAATGGAAAAATGTCTTGAGTCCCTCAGGAAACATAACTGTAAGTACGTCAGCATGCCACCTTGAATATTTCACTATTATAATAACATGTAAATAAACGTAAAAAGATGAATTATTTCATATGCAACAGATTAAATTTTCTATCGATTGTCCATGAAATATAAAAGAAATATGGAGATAAAACCTTTTCAATTAAATTTAAAAGTTGTTAGCATAATTATTACATTAAAGTATTATTACTAATACATACTTACAATAAGTACGTTGGTACATGTATGTATCATCAAACAGTTAACACAATGTCCTGTCAGTACTCAACCTTACATTATTTCTTTTACAGATTTTTCCTGGCAATATTGATGGGGGAACGAAAAAGGCTAACTACCTATCTCATCCGATCAGAACCACTGGAATTCGTCTCTCACCTGTTTCATGGTATACTGCAATCATTATGAGGTTCGACATACTCGGATGTTAGATACGAATTTTGCTATTTTCAGGTCAATGTTGAATGACGACCAAATTCAATGAAGATCGTACAGATTCAATGAAATACAGGACAAATATCAAGAATGATGACCAATCTACAGTTTTGTAATATCGCTTTCTGCACTTTGATCAACTGTGTTGATGTGACTCTACAGCGGGCTCTGGCCAAACCTTTTGAGACAGGACAGGGCCCCAATCACCTGTCCTCTCTAAATATCGGATGAACTCTAGCATCACCTTCTGGTCTCGTTCGATTATTGATGAGTGGTGGACATGGTAAAAGGGAGGCGAAGGAAGGGGGTCGGAGGAGGAAGAGAGAGGGAAGGGAGGATGAAAGGGGAGGAAGGGGCGGGCGGAGGGAGGAAGGTGGGCGGGAGGGGGGAGGTAAGCAAGGGTAAAAAGGAGGGGGACGGAAGAGGGGGCGGTAAGGGATGGGAGGGGGAGAGAAGTACCCCCTGTCCGCCTCCCCCCATTGTTAGTCTCATGTGTTTTGATGTCATATTTGGTATTAATTATCGCATTGTGTATCATGCATATGTTGTGTATGTCTTCTGTGTTTCAGTTTCCAGGTATTTCTTTGTTTACTACAGGCGTTCCAACATAGTCTTATCGATGGTTTTCTCCTTTACTTGATGTTTATTCTTAATAAAAACTAATTTCAGCTTTCCTTGGATGATCCTAAACGACCAAACAATTGTCTCAGTCTCTTCCGTAACAGGATAGATTTTGAAACTCTAAGAATAAAGAGGATCTGTCGTACGCGTAACCATCCGACAATTGTAATCTAAGCGGTAATATCACTACACCCCGATTAACGTTTGCTGAATATACACGCATTGTAAGCATTATATATATACGAGGGCTGTCCGTAAAGTTCGTGGACAAATGCAAGTCTTAAATTCAGGAAAATTAGCGCCGATATTTATTTTTAGTTTATCTATTTTCATACTCTATTTTCGAATTACGAAATGCAAACAATTATCATATTTTGATAATAGTATTACAACTATGACTTCGTAATTAGACATAGGATAGTGACCCGGAGCACGGTATATTTCATAAGAATGTGTTCATTATCATTTTATTCATTTAATTTCCATTTTGTAAAACCTCGCGTATAAAAGGATATTTTTACATTGCGATGTTGACAATAGTAATGACATCAGGTAAAAGTTTCAAGGTGATAGAGAAAACTTGATCAGAAGGTAATAAGACTAGGTCGTCGATGTTTGAAAAAAATGAGTTTATTTCAAATGGCGGAGCAAACAGCAATGACAAAATTTTGCGTAGGCTTCTGAAAAACACAGACAGAGACCCTAAGATTGGAAAAACATGATAAATTTAGCTGTTTGTAAGTCTTTACGTGGCAAAGAGGATTGTTGGACGTTAGGGTCAGTTTAGAGGATGGTGTGCGCTAGGGAAGACTTTCTATCAAAGAAAGAAGTGCTTCTAAATTAAGAACGTGGCGTGATTCACTGCGATCGGCGACTAACAATTCGAGAAATTGCAGGTAATTTTAAAAGAAATTAGTGCATAAGATCCTATCCCATGATTCTAAAGCGAGTCATATTTGTGCTGAATTTTTAAAAATTTAAATTTAGCAAGTAGAGTATGATTGTCACAATAGTCGATAACGGATAACGCCAAGGGTTCTCTTGCTAGTGCTCTGGATATGAGATTGTGTCCTTTTTATAGTGTTTAGAATTATACTTATCTGTGCTTTGTTTGTGATGATATTTGGTATATTATTAGTATGAAACTTGAATTTGATAAGAATGATACTTTCATTTATCAAGGCAGTCCACGAACGTTATGGAGAACCCTCGTATATGAATAATACTGCTCTGCAAAATATGTCATCTGTAACTCAGGTATTATTTGAGAGAACCTGCATCTGTTACACGGAGATATCATAACACAAAACAATCAAATTGAAATTTTTATTTTGTAAGGTAATGATGTTATCCATATCTTTCGTTGTCCGTTTCATAATAATTATTTCTTTTTTAATCTTTGTTTCTTTTATCTCAGTGATAAACACCAAAGAAGTGCCCTTCAGCAATTCATTCTCGAAGTCAAGAATGCAAAGAAAAACATTAGAATTTCACTGGAATAATTGCTAAGTTAGTAAACTTATAATCAATTGAGTTATTTCAATGACAAATACAAATGTCATTACCCACCTGAAAAATCGTTCTTCTGAACCAAATTTTAAATACGACTATAATACAGATACATTGTATACTCAATCAGAGATGAGCAAAAATCAATTCTATCACAAATTTCTGAAATTCTTCTGAAGATCTTGTGGTGTCGATGGTTTCTCATTTTGAAAGTCATCGACAAATGAACGTAGTAAAAATAATCATGTCGTGTCACGTCAAAACTGCAAAGCCCGATTTAAGGTTTCCGTTTAAGTACTTCTACATTCATACCCATGGTAACGTATGGTAAATTTTACGCCAGGTAAGGTAGTATAAACTATAATTTTCTGAAAGGCAATTATAATCCCTTGAGTACAGATATAAGACTCCTAGGACATATAAATCAAAGGGGGTACAACTTAGATTTTTTGTATGTGTAATATAAAACATAGAATTTATGCTTCATTTTTTATTCCCCTTTGTTTTTTCTAGCCTTAAAATCATAATATCTAAGCTGTGGATATCAACTTGTCTTTGTGTTTAAAGATAATCAAACATATACCAAATTCTGCATTCAAACAGTCCATAATTTGTTTCAACATCCAAGCTATTCTATTACCAGTTCTCCTGAAAAGAGGGGGGGGGGGTCTACATTAAGGATTTACACAACGCTTCTGTGTTTCGAGTATTACATCTTCCTCACTGAGGTTGTTAGATTTTGCTAATTTTATGCTATATGACACCGCTTGACACTTTTCTAATGAAAAGTTTACATTGAAAATACTTTAAATTTTCCATTCTCTTGAAATTCATAGAGGTGATGCGAAAAAAATCTATGATCCTAATAAAGATGAAGAAGGACATTGTTTTCGTGAGTGAATTTTAATAAAGATTAAATGACACATTAGAGATGTCTATATGAAAAGAATAATATTTTTTTCTATTCTCGAGAGAAATGCATGCCAAAGACAACGCCCTCAGAACATCTAAGCCAATCCTTTGAAACAACTAATTAACATTTTGAACAACCACTACACTATTCTTAACGCAATCCTTTTTCCCATCCCATTGTGTGTTGTGTTTATGCATGAATAAAAAATATGTGAAATTGACATACATGTAACTGGCTCACCAACATATATTGAACTGTTAGAATATGCTACAGCTCATCTGTATGATACGCCCATCGTTTTTTGCATATATTTGCAACTTACCTAGATGATTATTTGTATTGCAAATCATCGAAAAACTCAACTACAGGGATACTACACTATTCTATTGAGTCAAGCAACAGACGACAAATAGCTCAACCAAAAAAAAACCCAATTAAGATAAGGTAATTAGAGAGCTGAAAGCCATTCCAAATGCACTTTTTGAGAACAGATATGAAGGTTGTTGTATTATTGTTGATACTCATATCCTGCGTCTTAAGTGAACGACTGCCATGTCGCCAAAAGAACTACACCACAGAAATGATGAAAAAGATGGCCAACCAAGATGGCGAGGTCTTAATCTTCTTACCAAATCTTGGATTTGACATGTGTGTAGATATGTGTGAAAAAACAACGAATTGTTCTTTCATAGACTTTAGTGCAGAAACACTGTCTTGTCGTCTGATGAAAACCAGCTATGCCGAAATGAATATTTCAAACTGTAGTTTAATAACAAATGACTCGGTGATAGAGTTTATACCGGTAACTAAGGTAAGATTTAATCGAAATTAAGTATAGGATAAAGACCGAGTTAAGGTCTGTATGAAGGTTAGATGCCCAAGGAGAGAACAGGGTGGTATTAAAAGGCCGAGGGCTTTAAACACCACCCTGTTCTATCCGAGGGCTTCTAACCTTCATACAGACCACAACGAGGTCTTTATCATACTTAAAAACCTCAGATATTCTTCAATTTTCAGAAAAATATTTAATACACCCTTCTTTTCAAATGAAATTGATCCTACAAATTATCTGGTGGAAATATGCTACGGTTTCGATTATTATGCCATAGAAGCAAAATCATGTGTTTTACATTTTTTGCAATAATTTCTGAAAGGTACCCTGTATTCGGTAAAAGAAGAAAATAACAGCGTAACAATGAGTTCTATTTTTCATTAAAATTTTAAATAGGTGATTTATTATTGCAAATAGAAATAAGGAAAAATTTTCTAAGTAAGTGAGGATAATATTTCTTATTTTTTCATCAAATAATCAATCTCAACAGCACTCACAATAGAGCACCAAATTAAGCATCGACGGACCCCCAGCAAGCTAGAGGTGGGATCGGGTGTCCTTGTGGAGTAAGCACGCCGTTCATGTTCACGCACAAAAACGAGAACAATATCCACTAAACATGCACTATCTTAGGTTATGTCTATATAGAACAAAGGAGGGGATCTCCAACAAAACTCGGTTGCAGCACCAACAGCAACACACCAAACACCTCAAATGAAAACGCAGAGAAGACATGGTCGATATGGGGAACTCGTCATACACTATGATGACCCACTCTCCAGAATGACGGGTGATATTCTGTCGTAGACCATTTGAACCATCCATCCCAAGATTGTACTCTATGTCTTCCGAAATGGAAGTTACCGAATGTGACAGTTCTACCGAATTGAAGCGGCGGGTGTTGCATGCAAGCAGGAGATGCTTACTCTTCCTGGGCACCTGGTCTCACTCTCATATCGGGAGTTCGCTTCTTTTCATATGGTGGAGGTTTTTGTTTGTTTGCTTTTGTTCCTGCTTTATCCTGATTTCGTATGCCTCGGTTTCTGATTTTCTGAATTATCGATTTTGTGCTGTAAACAGGGATATGGTCATTATCCATATTTGTCATATGCAGCAAGAGACCAGGAACAGCAAACGAAACATCAAACATCGAACATAAAAGACAACACATAAACCAAAGAGACCCACAGGCATTCAGTCATCAGCCACTTTAGAAACAGATGGTGTGGTTATCCTGCATTACGTGCGCACAACCCTCCCACTTTTCCGGTTACCCAAAGGTCTCGGAGAACGAACAATTGTGTAAGATAACCTCCTCACTGAAAATGACCATACAAAAGTGCTATGGCGACCATGTAAGGGAAGGCATTTATACACTTACTGTCAACAAACCCCTCGCGGGGAAATTTTTTACGAGTTCCTTAAGCTCCTCAACATAAATTTATCTAAAATGGAATAAATGGTCTTCAAGAATCGCTATATGGATCTAGATTGATTTGATATGGCATTTTGCGCTTTGCGGGATGGAAGAATCTATTCGTCTTCCGTTTATATTTCTTATAAAAGAATCTTTTAAGCGGACGTAAAACCGATATTTTCTATACTATGGCCGAATACTTATTATAATGAAAACAATTCACATCCGCGACTGAAATAATTTTCTCCCCCCCCTCCCCTCTTGACCTTCACACTTTCATAAAACCTCGTATATGTAGAATTGTCCACAGTCTTTATGAAATAAAATGACCAATGATTAACATTTGAAGGTTTGTAATTTAAGCATAGGAACAACATGGTAGACTTTCACTGCAAATTCATGATGGAATAAAAGGTTGTATTTGGGCCAAGTATCATGCAGAGTATCCCTCTGGTGACACCAGTGATCATATCAATGCTTTATATTGCGTATGAAGATTATGACACCTTTTCGAAACACATTAGGTCCACATTTGATCCTCCTTATTGATATGCTTATAACTTCATCATAAGAGGAAAGTTCAGAAATTCCCAAAGTTATACAATCTGTTACACATAAAAATTCAAATTTCAAAGGAAGCTAAGAGATTGTTTCTTATATTTCCAGAAAATCTGAACTACTTTATCCATGTTGTTCAGAAACCTAGACTCAAAAGTTTCTGTTCAATTGTCAATTGTATTTCTACTGTGAAAGCATAACATATGGTACATTTGCTAGTGTATCAGATGAGTTGATAATGTTAACCTCATAATACGATAGTCTACAAAACAAATGTAGGAACATCATCGTCAAGTCAGGAAAAAGGGGTAGGGCCACTAAGTCCTTAATTCGGCCATATTCCTTTACATTGGAATTCATCTGATATTTATTTGTGATTTGATACTTAACCAGAGGGCGCTACTGAAATAAATTGTGGCTGAGTCTAAAAATTATTTTGACTGAATGCATTACTGATAAGGATTTACTATCCGAAGCACGTGTCTGGTACATAATTAATTGGTTTGAAATGTCTTCAAGAAGAAACGGAGGTGGAACACATACGTATTATTTATAAAGTTCTTTACTAAATTATGAGTTAATTAAGATTTTGTAAACAATGCATATATATATCAGTAGCGCTAAGCCCTCTGAAAACCCGAAAATCGACTCTTTTCCGTGAAACTCCGATGAAACCTGCATGTTTCATAATAATTACAATTGGCCGCATGGATGGAGAAACAAACATGAGAAGATCGTCGACATTAAACGTGAGAACAAAATACAAATGAAAGATGATCAACATAATTGTCTTCTTTTATGTTTGTAAAGGCATGTTTACAAAAACTTTTCAGATAAAAGTTTAAAAATAAAAGTTTTATGTTTTTAAACGCATGTGGCCTCATCACAATTCTCCATTGACGACACATTTTCTTGCAATTTCGATCATAGTTTGTCAATAACGACAAAATGGCGTCACTTTGTGAGTGACGTCATACTTCCTATGGTGGATTGTTTGGTGATACGTTCCTTTCGAGAAAAGCGAAAAATATTAATTGATTTTCATGATATAAAACAGTTATTTCTAAAAAAACTTGATTTAAGGAAAATTGCAAGGCTTCATGGCAGTACCCCTTTTCTAAGTGAATCCAAAAATAGTGTCTTTTGATATACACATTGGTATAAATTACTCCATTCAAAATTATAATATCGAGTTTTTTTGTATGAAATGACAAATATGGATAATGACTGTATCCCTGTTTACAGCACAAAATCGATAACCCAGAATATCAGAAACTGAAGGCATACAAAATCAGGATAAAACAGGAACCAATGCAAACAAACAAAACCCTCCACCATATGAAAAGAAGCGAACTCCCGATATGAGAGTGAGATGGTAATAAGGGATATACATGAATCCTGTCATGGCACCGCTTGTACATTGGTTTCGTTGGTTTATGTTTGGTCCTTTTGTGTTTGGTGTATTGATGACGTATTTGGTGTTCCTTATCTTTTTTGCTTCTATTGCTGTGTATTACTGTTTTGTGTTATCGCTAAGGGACGTTTTGTTGTTTTGCTGTGGATGTTGTAATAAACCACACTAGTGTTTCGGATAGTAAATCTTCATCGATTATACTTCATGTCAAAGTGAATTTCAGGCAAAGACGAATTTATTTTTCATGCGACGCCTACTTTGATCTTTTGAATTGTATGTATATATTTTGCAAATTTACTGTAGGATCGAAAAAGAGATTATAGAGAAGCATTGAAACAATTAACACAATATTATGAAAAGCCTTTTGTCTATTTGTACCCACAAAATTCGAATTATCTGTTAAAATGAGAACAAACTATATAAGACTCATTTGTCTTTTCAACTTTTTGCCATAAAAAACGATTCCTAACGAATTTTTCAAACTTTGAGCATTTACGCGTTAATTCCACCATAACCTCCTTGAAATGAGCTTGTCAGAGATTCATATACTGTAATTAGTGACAAACATAAATATGTATAATGAAGGTGTGACTAGCCTTTAAAAAACATAAAAAAAACATATAAAATCTATATAAAAAACATATCAAAGGCAAATGAACCGTTTTAGAATTATATATCAAACCCGTGTTTTGTAGCTCTCTTCCACTGAGGCATAAAAAATATTTGGATTATACAAAATAGGTATCCTTTTGTTCCGGCTTTCTTTTCAGGAACACTTTTCATTCATCTACAAAGTTAACATATTTTAACTTGGAATTTATTATTTCAGGGTTCGGTTTTATTACCATCCTTTTAAGCATAAAATTCATAATCAGTAAATATCTGTAAATTATGAATTGTCTAAACGCGCTACTCTCCTCTTGGGATAATTTAGCTAGCTGATTTATATCTTTGATCTGTTTCAAATGATCAATTCACAAAAGGATCATTTGTTTATGCTTCCAATTCCGAGTGCAAAGTACGAACGACAAGTTGCCGTTTTCACTATAAGTCAACCTTTGAGAATATATAATAAACACCATGTTATTATTTAATCATGAATGTACGCAATGAAATATCTGTCATCTTTGAACTGTGATAAATATTTTGAAACACGAAATACATCCGATTCATCTTTTCAAAGAATGTCATCAATGTTAAACTTTTCAAATTCATAGCATCAGTTAAGAGCTGATAGATTTGCAGCATGGACCAGGCATGCGCGTCTGTGATCCTCAAACCAAACAATGTCATATGGCCAAAAATTTAAAAAGAAGGGAGGAGATCTCCAACAAGACCCCGTTGCAGCATCAACAGTAAAACACCAAAACACCCGATGCAAAAACACAAAAGACGAGTACAGCACGAGACGGAAAAGATACACACGACATGTAAACATCAAACACAAAAGACTACACATAAACCGACGAGACCAATGGGTAACCGGTGCCGACTTTGGACACACCGTCTGTCACGCAAGTAGCAAATGGTGTGGTTATCCTGGATTACGTGCGCACAACTTCTCACTTCTCCAATTACCCAGAGGTCTCGAAGAACGTACAATTCTGGTGTAAAACAATAGGTACATGTATATCAACGCAATACCGAAAGATAAAGCATGATGAATGAGATATGATGCTGCAGGACCCACTTTTCATACATTTCGAGAAGATCTTGTGAACAGAAACTTTGGAAGTAAACGAGTCGTCTCATTTGAATGAAAGCGAAATTGAGTCATATTCTATTTAAATATTGACACTCAAACAGGGACTACAAATAGAAATTAAACTCAGCATAATGATATGATTCCCACTCCTCTAACAATGATTAACGTATATTTGATATTCTAATACGAGACAGATATTACAGTGAAACACATCTCCATGCATGTGTTAAAATATATAATAAAAAATTGTCAAAGAAGTTTTTATTGAAAGTGATGTTTTAAGGATTTATATTGAATTTTCGCCTTAGTAGATACCATGGTTAAGCTCTATAGAAAAATATTCCGTTGGGATTGTTCTCTTCAACCTGAGCAAGCGGTAATATGGTAATATAAACATAAAGGCAATATGATTAGAATCTCGGCTCAAAACATGTTCCGACAACCGTACGTAGGGTGTCATGTCGGGGTCAAAATGGAATGATACTGTACAAAACGCATATTCTACAAAGATTTGTCGTGAGATTTTTAGCAATAATTATTTGAAAAAAAAGACTCCTTCTGAATGATTGTAAGATATTTATGCAGGTAACGCATGATAAGAGCTTTACTAGCAATTCTCTGTATCCATTTGAACAATTTCGGCACGCATGGTCTCCGATTTTCATGAAATTTCACACATAAGTAATGATCAATGAAAAAAGGTAAATTAGACCAAAATTTTATTTCTATGTCATATGGTTACCATAGCAACGGCTCTTAAAATTGAGAAAATGGCAAAATTGAGCTACTTTGAAGCTGTATAATTTGGTTTATGTACGACATTTCTGGAAATATTTCTAAGCATCCTCAATATTAGGACCTAAAATTTTAGATAAGCTCAATTGTAGTGTCTGATTTTGTCAAAAAGGCTGGTTAGCAAATTTAGCATATTGATTTGAAAATGCTGTTTGTATTTTCCCATTTTCCTTCTCTCTTGATGGGTATATGATAAGAAAATGGAATTTATTTTATGGAATGAGTAAATTCAAGATAAACCCACTTGTTGCTATGCACATAAGTTACCTTGGCAACGGTAACTATGGTCTATAATATTACTTATTTTGCAACTTCAGAGTTAAATTTTAAATTTTTGCATCATGATGAACAGATGAAACAATTTGGAATATATCCAACACAAAGAGCTATTTCAAAAACTGTGAAAAAGCTATGGGGAACATATGTTACCATGGCATTTTTTTGTATTATTTTCATAAAACAGTCGTTATTATTCCCAGAAAGTTCAGATTTATTGTTAATAAAGATCGAAAAAGCCTCTTTCAAAATACAAGAACAAAATTTCAAATAATTAATGTTTGCTATGGTAATTCGATACATACAATAAAAATATATGCATTTTTTGTGTTTTTCTAAGCCTTTTTTACAAAAACTGAAACAGGCTTATACAATTGTTATTACATATATTATATAGGAAAGTCTAAACTTTATTTTAGATTAAAAAAAAAAAAAACTTTTCATATTACTAAACATCGGATGCCGGCATCCAAGGACTCAAGTTGGGCTTATGCACAATTTTACACAATCGTTCCCATAGCAACGGGCTATTTTCTGCATAATTAAAAGAAAATTCCTTCATGTTTTGAAAGATCTACTTGAGTAAATACATTAATCATCATTACTTTGAATTAAAATTCGATGATCTAGGAAAAAACGTCTCTAAATATTGTCTAAAATTGCTTTCATTTTTGCGATTTGAGTTCGAGTTGCCATAGCAACATACACAAACTTTGTTCCATGGTGATTTCTTATGTATTATTTGCATTAACAACTGAAAAATGTGAGAAATTTTTCATTGAAGTTTGTAAAAATGCCAAAAACACTACGTTGATAGGGTACCTGTGTTGTTGCCATGGAAACATATAGATAAGACCATAAACCCAGCATTATTTTTACTTAACTTAAAGGCAATGATAGATTACTGATAATTGTTTAGTGTTTGTTTTAGATTATGCTGTATAAATGATGTATGCGAATTCAAAAACGCCCAAAAATGCATTTTTTAATATTCAAAGTTCGTTTCCATGGCAACCGGATGTGACATTAAGAAATTTTCATATTTTTTTTTACTTTTGGGTCAGACCCAATCTTATATATAAACTTCATCAAAATCTGAGACATGCCGTGCCATGCAAATGCTTACAGAAAATGGCTATTAATTTAATCAGACGGTGATGTCAGTAAATGAATTAAATTGACAAAATGTTGCGGTAAATATATTATAATCTAAAATGTTTGATACGTGAGTACACAGCACCAAATCAATTCATTTGTCTTAACTATGCATTTTGTTAACATGTATTACATTTAAAAAATGCACTTGCTTTGTCTTTGACCGAAGATAGACATTAGGCAATGCAATCCCAAGAAACAACTTATCTCTGGTTAAAGAAAAAACCAATCATTGATCTTCCGAAATTCCCATGAGTTTAGTGATGCATTGAATTGGTTTTCGAAATACATGCGCGTATTTCCGTTTTTTGCTTGAAAAAAAAGAAAGTTTCTCGAGGATTATCTTTTTTATAAACAAAATACCTGAAAGCTGCTACAACTTATCACGGTGATATTATATATATATATCTAAACGTATCTTTGTTAGGGAGAATTGCTAGCGGGTATCGTGCATGGGCGCTTTGTAAAGAAAATGACATATCATAAACGGCCCCCTTTTGAACTTCTTTTCGGTTCCCTTTCTTATCCTTTTCTAACATCGGAATGTTGTTCATTCAGAGGTTCGCAACTTTTTAAAAAAAAATTTTTCAAATTGAAATAAAACTTTATTTATTTTACAACGTTTAACAAACAAGTTACACAACTTATATATAGATGTCTCACGTTGGCTCAGATGTTGGCGTGAGGGGGCCCAAGGAGCATGAGTAAACCGGAGTACCCGGAGAAAAACCCCCTGCAGAGGCCTGGGTGGGGGACCACCTACCCTCCAAAACAAGACCCTTTGCCGAATCTGAGATTCGATCCCGGGATCTTAGAGGTGAGAAGCGAGCGCGCTACCCCTGCGCTAACCAGGCGTTAACTGCAACTGTTCCATTGGAATTTCTAATGATTTGGTTTTACCTTTGAATAACTAATATGTACGTCTTTGACGTTTGTATTAAGTTTGGTCTTGACATAAATTGTTTTAAAATAATATTTTTGGTACTTAGATAAAACAATGCGGGGAGAGCTTTTGTTCCGAGGCAGCAATGTGTACAACTTTGAAACTTAGGGGGAGTATATGTGTTGATCTGATTGATCACATTGAGACATGCTCTACTACCAGACATCTCGTCACTGGTAAATATGGCGTTAAGGAAGACAGAGTAAGTTTCTCAACAGCTGCGGACAGTGCATACCAACTAGATAGCCTCAGCGGATGGTCACCTACCATAAGAGATCAAAATCAATGGATTCAGGTTTGTAAAAACAAACTTAACCTTTCTCTTTTACTCGCATCACATTTTTTGGTATTACCAATACTGAAAAGAATTTATATATAAAATGTTCTTCTTTTATTAATAATTCTTCACTTTCTTTATATTTTCCAACGGATATGCAAAAGCATATTTAAAACAAATCACAAATGACCCTTTGACACAGAAAAAACCAAAATACATGTATAAATGATCCATTAAATACATATCTAGGTTAAGGTGGGTCCCTACTCATAGATTTAACAATTTCTATTTAAGTGTTTTTGCTATACACATTGATCCAAATGAGAAATAAAACATAGAGTGACATAGATATGATTTTTTTTTTATCAGAGATACAGTACATTATAGAAAGATACTTTGCACATTAAGATTGAGGAATATCAAATATCCAGCATATGCATTTGAGCCCTCCACATTCCGTAATGAGAAGAATATGTTTAATTGTTTTGTTTTATTTTATGATACAAGTCATATAGAAGAGATATAATAAATTAAATGATATTCTTACATAAATCTAAGGATGATATGACTCCAAACATAAGGGTACCCTTTATAATTTCAATGCATTTTTTACCAATAATATATACTATATCCAACTATTTTGCATAAAAACACAAGCACTTTAATTTTTTTCCAAAACATGTAGACTTTAAATAAATAAAACCACCAGAGGGCGCGAATGAAATAAATACGGCCAGCTTATGAAAAACACTTTGGCTGGAATCATCACTGATAAGAATATAATCTCGAAACACGTGTCTGGTGCATGATAAATTGGTGTAAAATTTTATTCAAGAAGCTATAGAGTTGGAACCCTCCGCATTACAAATTAACCAAAATTCGTATCTTGTTCTGTTTCGCAGGTTTTGTTCTACAGAAGGCGATTTGTCATTGGTATCATAACAAAAGGTGCCTCCGATGGTTATTTGAATAAACACGTGTCGCAGTATCGTTTGCAATACCTGTCCATTGGGCACACATGGAACAATGTCCTTGATGAATCACGAAACATTACCGTAAGTATATACATGCAAGGGGGTGAACTCAAACAAGACTCGGTTGCAATACCCACAGCGAAAACACAGAGTAAATAAGCTCAAAATGAGACGCAAAAGGGAAATGGGACATCAAAAACGACATAAAAGCACTTAAGTTGTAGGAATTCCTATGGGTACTAATTGTGCGCTTCTTGTTGCAGATTTATTTTTATACGCGTATGAAAAATAATTTATCCAAAATCTTCAAAAGCAAGGGAAACATGACGATGTGAAATGTTTCTTTGGTACTTCTATGTACCTGAATGATGTTATTACTATCGACAATCCTGTTTTTGAAAAGTATAAAAATGTTATTATCAACCAAAATTGATTCTAAACAAGGCAAACGTAACAAACACAGAAACACCATTTTTGGACCTAAATATCAAAATTGTTCACGGAGAGATTCATACAAGTGTGTATGACAAAAGTGATGATTATGGATTCAACATAGTAAATTTCCCCTGGCTTGCCGGTGATGTTCCTAGATTACCGTCCTATGGTATCTACATTTCACAGCTCATCCGGTATGCTAGAGCATGTACTGATGTTTTCGATTTTTAAAGTGAAATTTACAAACTACTCAGAAACATTTAGGACAAGGTTTTCGATTTCACAAACTAGTGAAGGCTTTCTGGAAATTTTACAAAAATCATTGTCAACTTCTTTTGAAATCCTGACCTATACAAGCAACAGAGTACATCTCTCTGGTTATTTCACAGCCTGTATTTTATTGTGACATAATTAACAAAATAAGAAGGATCAGAGATTGACAACATAACCATAAAAAATGAGTAAGAATCATCAAACGCCTTTTAAACCGTTGATATGATCCTGATGTCACCAGACTGACGCTAGGCTTGGTACCTGACCAATCTACAGTCTTGTACCAGTGTATTCTTTAAACTTGCACGCTGACTGTCTGTGACGACAGGACTCCATGACTGGCCCTGTCCAAACTTCTTTAGAGAAGACAGGGTCCCAACCACCTGTCCTCTCTGGATGTCTGTTGGACTCCTCGGCTGATAACATACATGAGCTCGCTACAGCCGGCAAAGAACGGTATGCATTACGTACGCCTCTTTTTATATCCATTTACATATTCATCTGGACTGCTTGGGCCACTGCGTTTTGTTTGTGTCTTGTTTGTGTGCGATCATCTGACAGTGAGGAGGTTGTTTCACACCGAAATTGTTCGTTCTTCGAGTCCGCTGGGTTATCGGAAAAGTGAGAGGGTCGCACGTAATCCAGGATAATTACACCTTCTGCTATTTTCGAGGCAGATGACCGTCCTTAGTCGGCACCTGTTGCCCATTGGTCTCGGTGGTTTATGTGTAGTCCTTTTTGTTTGATGTTCCTGTGTTGTGCGTTGGCGTTGCTTGTTCCTTTGTGTCTCTTTCTGTGTGTGTCTGCTCGGTATTTTTGCACTGGGTGTTTAGGGTTTTGTTGTGGGTGCTGCAAATAGGTGTTGTTGGACATCCCCTCCTTTGTTTTAGCACGAAAGTCTAAACCGACTCTGTGTAAAGCAAATACACAAATTTAAATTCCAAAAATGAAAGAAGAGGGCGCTACTAAAATGAATTATGTTGGCTCCACTAGAGGCATCACTGATGAGAATTTAATACTCGAAACATGTGTCTGGTGCATGAAAATTGGTTTGAAATTTTCTTCAAGAAGGTACAGAGTTGGAACCCTTCCACATTTTCAATGTTCGCTGACCAAGGTTTTTTCAATTTATCAAAAAAATGTCCAAAAAACGTTGGCGGTATGCTTTCCGAATTATTGTACAAATATCAATGTGCTTTTAAGAAAGATAATTCAGAAACTTCTAAATATGCCGTAAAAGTAACTAATTTGATGATTATGTAAGTAAACATATTATAAAATGTTTAACGGGTATACTAGAAGAAAGGAGGAGATCTCCAACAACACTAGGTTGCAGCACCCACAGCAAAATCCCAAAACACCCATGCAAAAAACACAGAACAGATACCCACAGAAAGAGACGCAAAAGGGACAAGGAACACCAACTTACAACATAGAAACATGAAACACAAAAGACTACACATAAACCAACGAGACCAATGGGCAACCGGTGCCGACTTAGGACGGCCATCTGCCACGTAAATAGCAGACGGTGTGGTTATCCTGGATTACGTGCGCTCAACCCTCCCACTATTCCGAAGTTGCTTTTGTACCCGATAAGTAAAATTAATTCTATTTTACTTATGAACAACATAACCGGTTTCAATATCTATTTCCAAGAAGGGAGGGGATCTCCAACAAGACCCTGTTGCAGCACCAACATCAAAACACCAAAACACCCGATACAAAAAGACAAAAGAAGAGCATAGTATGAGACGAAAAAGAGACATACGACATGTAAACATAAACCAAAAAAAAAAAAAAACGACGAGACCATTACTTGTTAAAAATTTATCGGATTCTGCTTATTTGTAAAGTTATAAGCTTGAAGACGTTGATCATTAATATCGCTCCCGTTGTTTTAGTGTTTGCGCACTGCATTGGAATATATTCTTTTTTCTGTCATCAAATTTAGTCTAACTTTCAAAAACTAAGGGATATCTCCCTCATTGCATGCTCTGTCCTTATCTTGGGTTTTGGTATTTGCTGGTGATGTTGAGAATTAAAAAAATCCTTGTGTCTACCCTCCAAAGATTTTTGGTCATATTTATCACTTAAATACGCTTCTGAATACAATCTACACAACATTTGGAGCAGATCAGGCTAAGAAAGAAGAAAAGTAAAAGTCTATATTGTAGACGATGCTAGAAAAATTCGCTTTCGCTTTATTCAAACTGTTTGACATGAAATACCACTGACGAGGATCCACTACCTGAAACACGCGCCTAGTAAAATAAAACTGGTACTACAGAACATATATTTCAATGTGAGACGTCTTCAAATTAATTAGCATCATTTAAAAGCAGATCAACTAACAACGTGGACCAGACATGCACGTTTCGTCAGTGATCCTCAATCCAAAACAATGAAATAGAGTCAAAATCTGTGAAAATCATGTTCAAAATATACTGAAAGACGTAGTTAGATGGCTGGGATATGATGCTACAGGACCCAGGTTTTAGAAATTTGAGAAAAATTTGGAAGCAGAAATTTTCGAATGCGTTTGAAGAAACGACCAACCGAAATCGGTCGAACTTGGCTACATGTACCCTCGGGGACCCCTGGTCCACCAGCAGTGACACTCACCAAGTTGTAAAAATATTGACAGTTACAATGTTTTTATTTCAGATTTTCTCTGCCACCAGAGCGGGAACGTTCAACAACCTGCCTCGACCAATTAGGACTTCTGGTATGCGTCTTTTGATAGTTTCATGGAATCAATGGATCATTTTGAGGTTTGATATACTCGGGTGCTGAACAAATGTCTAAATAAATGCAAATGGAGGTTGGCCCGTTTCATGGAATGAATGGATAATTTTGAGGTTTGAGATACGTGGATACTGGTCAAATAATCTAGAGGATGATATTTACTCTAAGTAAACGAACATTTGTAAATGGAAGCTGGTCAGTTAAATGAACCGAGCTTGATTGTTTTTAGGTCTGATATACTCGGATACTAAAGTAATGTCGTTACGATTTTAAGATATTTGCACTTGTGAATTTTCGATACACATCTTTTTGTCTGAAGTCCAATTTTTTTTGGTACGATCAGAGTGTGCCCGCAGTTGTCAGAGAAGAGTGGTCTTGATTTTACCTTACCCTTACCATATCTTTACAGTGCATTCTAATTTGTTGTACAATGGAATGGTTTTCATCAGAATATCTATATATTTTTATTTCATAATTCGATGACGTCACAAATGATATCCAATCTAAGATTTTAAATATTTATATTCGCATGAGTGGCTCGCGTTCAATTACTAGTTAGTTTTGCATATCAAACAAACTCTAGAGGTGAATAATTATTTGCCATAAAAAGTACAATGAACATAATCATTATAATGAAAGTATTGTATATGCTTTTGTTATCGAGAAATTTTTACGTTTGTTATTATAAATGTAGATATACCTTACATCCCTTTGAAACTTATGACATCCCGAGATTGATAAAAAGTTATCTTGACTTAACAAAGGCTTAATTTTTTGCATGCTTTCTTTGCTTGAATTTATCTCTCTGTACATAAGGTGCACTTCATTGGATATGTCAGCTAGGATTCGTTACGTTAAAAAGCTGTCTAATAGAGATGTTTGATATTCTAGATCATTGTTATCAAACCATTTACTATTAATTTGATAGTTACTGATATTCTGGCTTTAATTCCTTCCTTATTCCTTCACTTATTGTATGAATCAAAAATAAGTTTTACGAGTCTCATTCCATTCATTTCGATTATTTTCCTCAAACTACTGAAAATCTGGTGTGCTTTTTATGTCGTGAATATACTTGTGTTTATACAGTACATTTTGTATAAAATGACGTTTGCTTATCTTATAGTAAAATGGAATATAATTTTGTTGCTAAGGAGGTATTGTTGCCTTGCCAGTCTGTGGTGTACAAGTTGAATGATCTTAAAACTTTAGCATGAACGTTTACATGAAAATGATAAATAAAGAATCAGTATATTGTCATATATTTGTCATTTGTCGACCATTTAGGAACATTGAAAAACAATGGGTGCATATATTTTATTTCATCATGAATAGGGCATGTAAATTGCCCAGAATTCATATTTTCAATTCCTTGGTGTCTGAAAACTGATATGTTATGAATAATAAACGTCGTCATTATTTTAAAGCATATAAATTTACTGCATTGACTAGACATCGACAATTCGGGATATCTAACCCTCCTCAGTGCTCCTCAATCTAAACAATGAAATATGGCCAAAATCTGTGATAATTATGTCCAAAATACACCAAAAGACGTAGAAAAATGGTTGGGACATGATGCTATAGGACCAAGATTTCAAAATTTAGTAATCAGAAAAGTTCTTTAAATCTCAAGTTACTGTATCATAAATGTTTATTTGGTTTTGTCTCTTTTATTCGTCTAGGCCTTCAAGTGTGTGTGTGTTGGGGGGGGGGATTCATATCTTAGTGGAGTTAGCGCTACAAAGACTGCGCTTATTGAAGACTATGCTGAATTATTGAACTTTTATAGATTAATGTTGAAAATATGCAATGTGCGCTTATTCATGATTACGCCAATAAAATTATGTCAATTAGCCAATTTTTTGGTCCGGTTTGCGCTAAAATTTGGTTGCCCTAAAATAAGTACACAAGTCATACAATATTTCCCGTGTTTTCCATCGCTGTGCGACAGCATTTTATCATATAGTGATAGATTAAAAAGATAAATATATCAGTCGCTTGCTCTTGATGAAGATCATATCTTTGTATATAACTTGAAATCCGTCAAGCTATTCTTATTGACGAATACGAGAAAGTGTTATTTTGGCAATTTTTATGTTTACGAAAATTAATTTCATAAAAAAGAAACCTTTTTGCAGTATCATATAAATGGATATTCGAAGACTCCATACTTATTTTTGGCAAGTAGCATACAAATAAATTACTTTCACTTTCAAGTGAAACAAATTATAATGAAAGAAAAAGATCTGGCACATAATCGCTCTGCTATGACTCAGTCAAACAAACGGATCATAGACTATAGACAGTAGATCTGAGAAGTGCGAAGTATAGGGAAATGTTTCAATGTAAAACGTTTTGTTGAAAATGAAATCGATTTTTATTTCAAAATGTGTATGTTGCACCATCTATACATAAATGATATGCAATTCTACACAAGGTAATCGTCAACAACAGGCTTCGATGGTAAAACTCGGATTGATTGACAACACGTTTTGCTGTATAATTCATGTAATTTCAAATACATCTTTTCATAGGTTTTCATTGAATGAAATCATTTTAGAGGCATTGTAGTATATTTAATTTATGCATGCGGAAAAGGGGATGGTACGTTCTACCTACATGTAACAATGCAATGCTGTCTACAGTGCAAAGATAAATACATGTACATCACAATTAGTGCCTCTTTGGACGGCAATGTAAAAGTTTCACAGAATTCTTTAAAGTTGTATGCATCAAGGCAATTAGAATTAAATCGAATGTTTTTCAGAAAAAAAAAACAGATGTCTCCCCCATCCCTCTAAGTTACTTTGACCTTGGGCCAAGATGATGGGAAACCTTTGAGTCATGGGCAACATCATACTTAAACAAGAAAGTGATTCATTGTATTGTTTGAGGTAAAGCCCAAACATGATTAGCATATACAATTTCATATTTAGTGAAATTGACTATGGTCACATGGCCTTGGATAAAGGTGATCTCAAAAATACATTGTATGGATCATGCGCAACAAAAAAACTGAATTAGTGATTGGATACACGATTCAAAATATAAAGCCTAAACATGATAAGCATAACAATTTCAGCCTGGACATGATTAGCATATACAATTTCATTACCAAAGTAAGAAGTGACCTTAATCATGTGACCTTGGGACAATGTGATAAGAAACATTTAGTCCTGAGAAACAACGTATTAAAATATGAAAACAATTGTAAGGTTCATCAGATATAGCACAGACAAGATTAGTACGTACAATTTCATTAAAAAGAACTAAATGATCTTGACCTTGGGCACATGACCTTGGGTCAAGATGATAAGAAACCTTCCAATCCTGAGCAACAGCATTCTAAAGTATCAGAGCGATCCAGTATACGATTCCACAAATATAGTCCAGACTCAATAGTATTTACAATTTCATTAAAACATGTAATATTTGACCTTGACCTTAGTAATATGACCTTGGATCAAAGTGGTGTGAAACCTTTGGGTCATCAGCACCATCATACTAAAATATCAAATGATCCGATCACAGTTCAAAAGATTAAGCCTGGACATAATACACATAACAAATACAATTTCATTTAAAATACATGTATACTAATTGACTTTGACCTTGGTCACATGATCTTGAGTCAGCGTGATGTGAAACCTTCGGGTCATAAGCAACAACATACTAAAATATAAAGCGATCGTGCAAGCTGTTCAAGAGATATAGCCCGAACAGGAATTGATGTACAATTTCATTAAAATTGTACTACATGACCTTGACCTTGGTCACATGACCTTGGGTCAAGGTGATGCAAAATCTTCGGGTCATAAGCAACAACATACTTAAATATGAAAGTAATCCGGCAAACGGTTCAAGAGATCTAGCCTGGAAATGAATGTATGCATAATTTCATTAAAAATGCACTTAGTGACCTTGACCTTGGTCACATGACCTTGGGTCAAGGTGATGTGAAATCTTTGGGTCATAAGCAACAACATACTAAAGTATGAAAGTGATCCGGAAAACGGTTCAAGAAATCTAGCCCGGACAGGAATGTATGCAAACTTTCATTAAAAATTGACTAAGTGACCTTGACCTTGGTCACATGAACTTTGGTCAAGGTGACGTGAAATCTTTGGGGCCATGAGCAACAACATACTAAAATATGAAAGTGATCCGGTAAAAGTTTCAAGAGATACAGCCCGGACAGGAATGTATTCATAATTTCTTTAAAAATGCACTAAGTGACATTGACCTTGGTTCAAGGTGATGTGAAATCTTTGGGCCATAAGCAACAACATACTAAAATATGAAAGCGATCCGGCAAACGGTTCAAGAGATAAAGCCCGGACAGGAATGTATTCATAATTTCTTTAAAATACACTAAGTGACCTTGACCTTGGTCACATGACCTTGGTTTAAGGTGATGTGAAATCTTTGGGCCATAAGCAACAACATACTAAAGTATGAAAGCGATCTGGCAAACGGTTCAAGAGATATAGCCCGGACAGGAATGTATTCACAATTTCTTTAAAAATGCAGTAAGTGACTTGACCTTGGTCACATGACCTTAGGTCAAGGTGATGTGAAACCTTCGGGTCATACGCAACAACATACTAAAATATGAAAGTGATCCGGCAATCGGTTCAAGAGATCTAGCCCGGACAGGAATGTTTGCATAATTTCATTAAAAATGTACTACTGTCCTGTTAACTGATTCCAGAGCACCCTGTTTTCCCGGTTTTATCTAAAATATGATAAAGTCATCTTCCAAAAAGATATCAATTTTATAATACTCCTTTAGTCGTAACAGGAAATACCATTCTTTTGGCTGTGCGTCAGCTAAGTTAGAAATAGGACGGACAATAAAAAGTTTACGGGGATTTTCTATAGTAA
This sequence comes from Pinctada fucata, assembly GCA_028142955.1. Lineage (NCBI taxonomy): Eukaryota > Metazoa > Mollusca > Bivalvia > Pterioida > Pteriidae > Pinctada > Pinctada fucata. The sequence continues at coordinate 44,394,604 of AP027111.1, read as the reverse complement.
AATCGCTGAAAATGTGTGACGTCGAAGGCTTTGACGTCACTGTTTACTATTGTTGACACGGAGAACAATATGGCGGCGGCTTGAAATTAACATAGGAATTTCCCGTAGACATTTTATTTTTTCATATTGCGGTTTAGGGGCAGCTGATAGGGTAAGTTGAAGTTAATTTCCAGTTACGACTAGAGGAGGTCAATTCTCGGAAACTATAATTTATAGCAAAATTCTTCAGACGACAGAATAAATCGCCCAAACAGGGTACTCTGGAATTAGTGAACAGGACAGTAAGTGACCTTGACCTTGGTCACATGACCTTGGGTCAAGGTGATGTGAAACCTTCGGGTTATAAGCAACAACATACTAAAATATGAAAAATGATCGGGCAGACGGTTCATGAGATATAGCCCGGACACGATGTGTGACAGAAGGACAGATAGACAGAAGACGGACAGACAGACGGACGACGAAGGCAAAACCAATATGTCTTCTCCCCGTTGGGGGGGAGACATAAATATGTTTAACAAATGGTTCGGTGCTTTTTTGTTGTTCTGCTTGGTTTTGTTTTGTTTGATTTGTTCTCTTTTTTGTTGTTTTTTTTGTTTTTTGTTTTGTTTTGTTTTTTGCAAAAACGAATTTCTCATGTTGAAAGATATCAGATTAAATGATACACAATGCCCTGTGAAAGGTGACATTCATTTTAAGGGAAATCAGAAAATGTAAACTATAGATGGGATACGGATACAAAATGGGCTCAAGAGTGCAAAGAAAGAGAGGAGGGGAAAACAATGAATGAAGGCGTGGATCCTCTTTATTCGAAACAAATAATGTGGTACCTGGATTCTCTATATACCGTAAGCAACAAATTCTTGTTTGATTTGTCTCATGTTTATTTGACTTTTCAATTAATTGAAATCGATTATGATATACTCCTACATGCACCAGCAATGAAAAAAGTTACTTTCTATCTCACATAATTGCACAACCTAGCTATGTGATACAAAAGAGGGGATCTCCAACAACACCAGGTTGCAGCACCTACAGCAAAACCCCAAAACACCCTATGCATAAACATAAAGCAGACAAGCAGACGATATAGCAGACGACTGTGACACAGACAGTGATATAGCAGACGACTTAGATATTAGTTTTTGTCAGGCAGAGAGCAGTCTTTGATGTAATCTTGGTTTCTGTTGGCAATAATCGTCAATTAAAGAATATGTGAAAGAAACGGGACGACTTTAAATTCAAAACGACAAATTTCACATTCTTGAGAAACATGAAATGAATTTTCTAACTCTGCTTTGAATGAAAGTCCTTGATATAATCTTGGTTTCTGTTGAGAATAATTGTCAATTAAAGAATATGTGAAAGAAACGGGACGACTTTAAATTCAAAATCACAAATTTCTCATTCCTGAGAAACATGAAACGAGTTTTGTAACTGTGCTTCGAAGGAAAGTTGTCAGGATAGTCGGGGAGCCAGTGGGACCCCCATGCATCCCATTGATTACTTTTTTGATGGTAACACAATCTTTCCTGGGGTCTACTGAATTGATTTCTTGAATGTACTCAACAATTAACTCATTAAGGCTAGTACTTTTTTAAAGGTTTTCATGGCAACCCCTTCAAGTTATAAAATTGTTGAAATAGGTAAAAGTGCCAAAAATGTCTATATAGATGGGTGGAAATGGTATCAAAATGATCGGGAGACATTGTTCTATCTGAAAATGTATATATATGCTAATTACCTAATTTGCATATTCATGAATATCAAATAAAATCATAAAATTCCTAATTCCATCGTAATATCTTTTTAGTTCATAGAGTGAAATTTCTATAAATACTCCTGAGCAAAAGTTGTCTTCTCTGTTTCGTGATATATCTACAACCAAGTGCTCATTCCTTATACTTTTAAAGGGGTATTTCTTTTCTACTTCAAAAATGTACTTGATCATTGAAATTCTCTTCACATAACTTTATTTGATATATGGATTTGAGCAAGTCTATGATCAGTAATATTTTTAAGTTTTTCATGCATGATAATCAAGTTCTTTCCTTTTAGATATGACCGAACTCCTTAAGTGCTCATTGACATTTTAAAGACATTGTTGACATATCTGAATCATTTGATGAGTATAAAAGGTATTTTCCTCGTTGTTTATAATGTGCTATCAAATATTTACAATTTTATATGTTTGGTTTCTATATAGGTTAGATTGGAGCTTGAAGAGTACGTCAAGCCAAATCCCAAATGAGAATTCAAGAAAAACAATTAAAATGTCAAACGTCTTCAAATTCAATAGCATCATTTAAAAAACAGATAAATTTACAACACGGATCAGACATGCAGGTTTCGGGTACTAAACCATCGTCAGTGATCATCAATCTGAACAATGTAATATGGCCAAAAAGTGTGAAAATCATTATGACCTCTGGGTAATTGGAGAAGTGAGAGGGTTGTGCGCACGTAATCCAGGATAACCACACCATTTGCTACTTGCGTGACAAATGGCCGTCCAAAGTCGGCACCGGTTGCGCATTGGTCTCGTCGGTTTACGTGTAGTCTTTTGTGTTTTATGTTTACATGTCGTGTGTCTCTTTTCCGTCTCGTGCTGTACTCGTCTTTTGTGTTTTTGCATCGGGTGTTTTGGTGTTTTGCTGTTGATGCTGCAGCGGGGTCTTGTTGGAGATTTCCTCCCTTCTTGACTTATCTTTTTTGCATGCTTTTTTGATTGAATTTATCTCTATATACATAAGTTGTACTTCATTGGATATGTCGGCTAGAATTTGTTACGTTAAAAAGCTGTCTACACGTTTGATATTCTAGATAATTGAAATCAAATCTATTTATTATTAATTTGATAGTTATTGATATTTTGGCTTTAATTCCTTCTTGTTTTGGAATTGAGTACCTTTTATTGTATGAATAAAAAATTACTTTTACAAGTCTCATTCCATTCATTTCGATTATTTTCCTCAAACTACTGCAAATCTGGTGTGCTTTTTATGTCGTGAATATACTTGTGTTTATACAGTATAAAATGACGATTACTTATCTTTTAGTAAAATGGAATATAATGTTGTTGCTAAGGAGGTTTTGTTGCCTTGTCAGTCTGTGGTGTACAAGTTGAATAATCTTAAAACTTTACCATGAACGTTTACATGAGATTGATAAATAAAGAATCAGTATATTGTCATATATTTGTTATTTGTCGACCATTCAGGAACATTGTAAAACAATGGGTGCATATCTTATATTTCATCGTGAATAGGGCATGTAAATTGCCGACATTGAATTGATATTTTCAATTCCTTGGTGTCTGAAAACTGATATGTTATGAATAATAAACGTCGTCATTATTTTAAAGCATGTAAATTTACAGCTTTGACTAGACATTAACGTTTCGGGATATTTAACCCTCCTCAGTGCTCCTCAATCTAAACAATGAAATATGGTCAAAATCTGTGATAATTATGTCCAAAATACACCAAAAGACGTAGAAAAATGGTTGGGACATGATGCTATAGGACCAAGATTTCAAAATTTAGTAAACAGAAAAGTTCTTTAAATCTCAAGTTACTGTATCATAAATGTTTATTTGGTTTGTCTCTTTTATTTTTCTAGGCTTTCAAGTGTTTGTGTGTTGGGGGGGGATTCATATCTTAGTGGAGTTAGCGCTACAAAGACTGCGCTTATTCAAGACTATGCTGAATTATTGAACTTTTATAGATTAATGTTGAAAATATGCAATGTGCGCTTATTCATGATTACGCCAATAAAATTATGTCAATTTGTCAATTTTTTTGCTCGGTTTGCGCTAAAATTTGGTTGCCCTAAAATAAGTACACAAGTCATACAATATTTTCCGTGTTTTCCATCGTTGTGCAATAGCATTTTATCATAAAGTGATAGATTTAAAAGATAAATATATCAGTCGCTTGCTTCTGATGAAGATCATATCTTTGAATATAACTTGAAATCCGTCAAGCTATTCTTATTGACGAATACGAGAAAGTGTTATTTTGGCAATTTTTCTGTTTACGAAAATTAACTTCATAAAAAAGAAACCTTTTTGCAGTATCATATAAATGGATATTCGAAGACTCCATACTTATTTTTGGCAAGTAGCATACAAATAAATTACTTTCACTTTCAAGTGAAACAAATTATAATGAAAGAAAAAGATCTGGCACATAATCGCTCTGCTATGACTCAGTCAAACAAACGGAACAAATACCACAGACAATAGATCTGAGAAGTGTGCATGTAATTCCAAAATTTTCTTAGGTTTTCATTGAGTGAAATCATTTTAGAGGCATTGTAGTATATCTAATTTATGCATGCGGAAAAGGGGATGGTACGTTCTACCTAACAATGCAATGCTGTCTAAAGTGCAAAGATAAATACATGTACATCACAATTAGTGCCTCTTTGGACGGCAATGTAAAAGTTTCACAGAATTCTTTAAAGTTGTATGCATCAAGGCAATTAGATTTAAATCAAATGTTTTTCAGAAAAAAAAACCAGATGTCTCCCCCCCCTCCCTCTAAGTTACTTTGACCTTGGGCCAAGATGATGTGAAACCTTTGAGTCATGGGCAACATCATACTTAAACAAGAAAGTGATTCATTGTATTGTTTGAGGTAAAGCCCAAACATGATTAGCATATACAATTTCATATTTAGTGAAATTGACTATGGTCACATGACCTTGGATATAGGTGATCTGAAAAATACATTGTATGGATCATGCGCAACAAAAAACTGAATTAGTGATTGGATACACGATTCAAAATATAAAGCCTAAACATGATAAGCATAACAATTTCAGCCTGGACATGATTAGCATATGCAATTTCATTACCAAAGTAAGAAGTGACCTTAATCATGTGACTTTGGGACAATGTGATAAGAAACATTTAGTCCTGAGAAACAACGTATTAAAATATGAAAACAATTGTAAGGTTCAGCAGATATAGCGCAGACAAGATTAGTACGTACAATTTCATTAAAAAGAACTAAATGATCTTGACCTTGGGCACATGACCTTGGGTCAAGATGATAAGAAACCTTCCAACCCAGAGCAACAGCATTCTAAAGTATCAGAGCGATCCAGTATACGATTCCACATATACAGTACAGACTCAATAGTATTTACAATTTCATTAAAACATGTAATATTTGACTTTGACCTTAGTAATATGACCTTGGATCAAGGTGGTGTGAAACCTTTGGGTCATCAGAACCATCATACTAAAATATCAAATGATCCGATTACATTTCAAAATATTAAGCCTGGACATAATACACATAACAAATACAATTTCATTTGAAATACATGTATACTAATTGACTTTGACCTTGGTCACATGATCTTGAGTCAGTGTGATGTGAAACCTTCGGGTCATAAGCAACAACATACTAAAATATAAAGCGATCGTGCAAACGGTTCAAGAGATATAGCCCGAACAGGAATGCATGTACAATTTCATTAAAATTGTACAATTTGACCTTGACCTTGGTCACATGACCTTAAGTCAAGGTGATGCAAAATCTTCGGGTCATAAGCAAAAACATACTAAAATATGAAAGTGATCCTGCAAACTGTTCAAGAGATATAGCCCAGACAGGAATGTATTCATAATTTCTTTAAACTTGCAGTAAAGGACCTTGACCTTGGTCACATGACCTTGGGTCAAGGTGATGTGAAACCTTCGAGTCCTAAGCAACAACATACTAAAATATGAAAGTGATCCGGCAAACTATTCAAGAGATCTAGCCCGGAGAGGAATGTATGCATAATTTCATTAAAAATTGACTAAGTGACCTTGACCTTGGTCACATGACCTTTGGTCAAGGTGATGTGAAATCTTTGGGTCATAGGCAACAACATACTAAAATATGAAAGTGGTCCGGCAAACGGTTCAAGAGATCTAGCCCGGACAGGAATGTATGCATAATTTCATTAAAAATTGACTAAGTGACCTTGACCTTGGTCACATGACCTTTGGTCAAGGTGATGTGAAATCTTTGGGTAATAAGGAACAACATACTAAAATATGAAAGTGATCCGGTAAACGTTTCAAGAGATATAGCCCGGACAGGCATGTATTCATAATTTCTTTAAAAATGCACTAAGTGACCTTGACCTTGGTCACATGACCTTGGGTCAGGTGATGTGAAATCTTTAGGTCATAAGCAACAACATACCAAAATATGAAAGTGATTCGGCAATCGGTTCAAGAGATCTAGCCCGGACAGGAATGTATGCATAATTTCATTAAACTGCACTAAGTGACCATGACCTTGGTCACATGACCTTGGGTCAAGGTGATGTGAAACCTTCGGGTCATAAGCAACAACATACTAAAATATGAAAGTGGTCGGGCAAACGGTTCAGGAGATATAGCCCGGACACGATGTGTGACAGACGGACAGACAGGCAGACAGACGGACAGACAGACGGACGACGAAGGCAAAACCAATATGTCTCCTCCCCGTTGGGGGGAGACATAAATATGTTTAACAAATGGTTCGGTGCTTTTGTGTTGTTCTGCTTGGTTTTGTTTTGTTTGTTTTGTTTTGTTTTGTTTTTTGTTTTTGTTTGTTTGTTTTGTTTTGTTTTTTGCTAAAACGAATTTCTCATGTTGAAAGATATCAGATTAAATGATACGCAATGCCCTGTGAAAGGTGACATTCATTTTAAGGGAAATCAGAAAATGTAAACTATAGATGGGATACGGATACAAAATGGGCTCAAGAGTGCAAAGAGAGAGAGGAGGGGAAAACATTGAATGAAGGCGTGGATCCTGTTTATTCGAAACAAATGCTGTGGTACCTGGATTCTCTATATACCGTACGCAACAAATTCTTGTTTGATTTGTCTCATGTTTATTTGACTTTTCAATTAATTGAAATCGATTATGATATACTCCTACATGTACCAGCAATGAAAAAAGTTACTTTCTATCTCACATGATTGCACAACCTAGGCTATGTGATACAAAAGAGGGGATCTCCAACAACACCAGGTTGCAGCACCTACAGCAAAACCCCAAAACACCCTATGCATAAACATAAAGCAGACAAGCAGACGATATAGCAGACGACTGTGACACAGACAGTGATATAGCAGACGACTTAGATATTAGTTTTTGTCTGGCACAGAGCAGTCCTTGATGTAATCTTGGTTTCTGTTGGCAATAATCGTCAATTAAGGAATATGTGAAAGAAACGGGACGACTTTAAATTCAAAATTACAAATTTCACATTCTTGAGAAACATGAAACGAATTTTCTAGCTCTGCTTTGAATGGAAGCCCTTTATATAATCTTGGTTTCTGTTGAGAATAATCGTCAATTAAAGAATATATGAAAGAAACGGGACGACTTTAAATTCAAAATCACAAATTTCACATTTTTGAGAAACATGAAACGAGTTTTCTAACTGTGCTTCGAAGGAAAGTTATCAGGATAGTCGGGGAGCCAGTGGGACCCCCATGCACCCCATTGAGTGGGGTCTACTGAATTGATTTCTTTAATGTACTCAACAATTAAATCATTAAGGCTACCTTTTTAACGGTGTCCATGGCAACCCCTTCAAGTTATAAAATTGTTGAAATAGGTAAAAGTGCCAAAACTGTCTATATAGATGGGTGGAAATGGTATCAAAATGATCGGGAGACATTGTTCTATCTGAAAATGTATATATATGCTAATTACCTAATTTGCATATTCGTGAATATCAAATAAAATCATAAAATTCCTAATTCCATCGTAATATCTTTTTTGTTCATAGAGTGAAATCTCTTTAAATACTCATAAGCAAACGTTGTCTTCTCTGTTTCGTGATATATCTACAACCAAGTGCTCATTGCTTATACTTTTAAAGGGGAATTTCTTTTCTACTTCAAAAATGTACTTGATCATTGAAATTCTCTTCACATAACTTTATTTGATATATGGATTTGAGCAAGTCTATGAACAGTAGAATTTTTAAGTTTTTCATTCATGATAATTAATTTCTTTCCTTTTAGATATGACCGAACTCCTTAAGTGCTCATTGACATTTTAAAGACATTGTTGACATATTTGAATCATTTGATGAGTATGACAGGTATTTTCCTCGTTTTTTTTTTATAATGTAATATCAAATATTTACAATTTTGTATGTTTGGTTTCTATATAGGTTATATTGGAGCTTGAAGAGTACGTCAAGCCAAATCCCAAATGAGAATTCAAAAAAAAAAAAAAAAAACAATTAAAATGTCAAACGTCTTCAAATTCAGTGGCATCATTTAAAAAAACAGATAAATTTGCAACACGGATCAGACATGCAGGTTTCGGGTACTTAACCATCGTCAGTGATCATCAATCTGAACAATGTAATATGGCCAAAAAGTGTGAAAATTATTATGACTCGTTCAAAAATGTACCGAAAGACGTACCGAAAAGGGTGGGATATGATGCTACAGGACCCACGTTTTAGAAATTTCAAGAAATTTTGTGACAGAAAATGTCAAATGCGTTGAAGAGACAGACGATCATCCGACGTTGATCGAACCTGGCTACATGTGACCTCGGGGACTCCTGGGCCACCAGCAATGACACTCACCAAATAGTTCAAATGTTAAACGTCTTCAAATTCAATAGCATCATTTAAAAACAGATAAATTTGCAGCATAGACCAGACATGTACGTTTCGGGTACTTAACCCTCGTCAGTGATCCTCAATACAAACAATGTAATATGGCCAAAAAGTGTGAAAATTATTATGTCCAAAAATAAGGTATACGAATCCATGCACAATTCAACATTCAATAATGCATAATCTCCAACTTTAAAGTGCAATAATAAATATTCAATGAAGCTAGGAGAGTCCCTTTTTTTATATTCATCTTTATTCGTATTGTCGTTATTTTAAAAAGTTAACATATGTAATCTTCAATTAAAGGAAACGGTTTTATCATCTTCCTTTTTTGCATTTCTATAATACAACTTGACGTTTGAATTATGAATTGCCTTGATAATAGATCTCGACAATCCCTACCCATATGGACAATGAAGTCAAATACCAACGATGCTGACTCCTCCCGGGCACCTGATCCCACCTCTAGCTTGCTACGGGTCCGTCGATGCTCTATTGTGAGTGCTGTTGAGATTATCGTCAGGATCTTCTTTAACTCATTTAAGTCATACTTATGCCCTTTGCCGTGCGGAGCTCGTAAAAAAGTTCCCCGCGAGGGGTTTGACAGTAAGTGTTTTGAATATATTTCCCTGACATGGTCGCCATAGCACTTTCTATATAGACATAAGGTCAGACAGTGCATGCATTTTATATACTGTGTTCTTTATCGTGCATTAACATCGACGGCGGGTGCGGCTAGCCAACAGGGGATGCTGACTCCTCCCGGGCACCTGATCCCACCTCTAGCTTGCTAGGGGTCCGTCGATGCTCAACATAGTGCTCTATTGTGAGTGCTGTTGAGATTATCGTCAGGATCTTTTTAACTCATTTTTCAAACATCACCACATTCCATTGCATAATATCCCCGGCAATATATATCAATTGGAATATTGAATTATAACTTTATGTTCTCCTTTGAGAGTATGAAATAAAGCGATAGCATTGCTTCATTATTAATCCATGCTCAGCCTGATGATCTGAAATACAACCGTTTCACCAATACCGTATTCAAGTACATGTTCATTGATAATTTAAACGATAAACGCTCAAGTACATGTTCATTGATAATTTAAACGATAAACGCCGCCTTTCAGGGCAATATTCATTTTGTTCGAATAAAAGCTCCCCTAAATTTAGAATATCAATTCCCATATAGAAAATTATTCTTTCGTTTCAACGAATATAAAGATATAGGTCTACAAAATGAGACATTGAATCCAATTCTACAAATGCTGTTGATCGATGTTCTTTAACAAATCATTTTCATACTTTGAAATCACAGAATCATGTATAAGTGAAGAGCAATCATTTGACGAAATACCTTGAATCAAAATGCATATTTTTGGCTTTTCCTCGATATATATACTGATAAAAATGCGGCAATGCCAAATTGGCACATGGACATGTCTTATTGATTTGTGTAGCAAAATTTATACACAAGCAAACGTTACAGACACAGAAACACCATTTCTTGCCTTTATGAAAGATATCAAATTTGTTAATGGAGAGATTCATACGAGTGTATATATATGACAAAAGATATAATTTTAGGTTCAAATGACTAAATGTTACCTGGATTGACAGGTATGTTTCCAGAATATCGTCATACGGTAGTTACGTATCTCGGATCATCCGGAACGCGATTGCATTGCATTGATGTTTTACAGTGCAAGTTTTCACAGTACTAGAAAGGTTTAGGTCAAGGTTCCCGCTTTCATAAACTTGCTTTCATTAAATTTTACCAAGAAATAATATTCTTTTTTTTAATTTCGTACATATACATGACACAGATCGAGTATATTATTTTCTGACTTTCACAAATGGCCTTTCTTTTGACATAATACACAAATTAGGCAGGGTCACAAATGGACATAATTTCCATAAAAAATGCGCTAGAGTTAACAAAAGTTTTTGTATCCTGCTGTCATCAGACGGACACTCGACATTGTACGAAAAAAACTACGGCCTTGAACTAGCGTGTACTTAAGAACTGCACTATGACTGACTGTGAGGACGGAACTCCATGACGAGCCCTGTCAAAACCTTGTTTAAAAAGATAGGGTTACTCAGACTCCTCAGGTGATTACATGCACCAGCTCGCTTCAGCCGATAGAGACTGTTTTCCTATGACCTTTGTTTTTATATCCATAAATTAACATATTCATCTGTGTAGCGCATTAGTCTGTATATTTTGCTGTCTTGTTTGTGTGGTCATCTCCTAATGAGGAGATTGATATAGATTAAAATTGTGCTCTCTCCAAGACCTCTGGGTAACTGGAAAATTGGCAGGGTTGCGCACCTAATCAAGATTACCTCACCATTTGCTACTAAAGCTGCAGATGGTCATCCGAAGTCGGCAGATTGCCAATTCGTTTCTTTGTGCTACGTTTTTTTGTGTTTTGATGTCATATTTAGTGCTCCTTGTCCGTCTGCGTCTGTTGCAGCGTATGCATACTCTATGTTTTCGATTGGGATGTTTTGTTTTCGATTGGGATGTTTTGTTCTCTGTCTGTGGATGCTGCACACTAAGTCATCTTGAAATCCCCGCCTTTCTTTCATATGCATTTTAGTCATGTTTAGATATTCGCTTTTTGACTTTCTCTCTTTCAATGACTATACAGTGTTTATTGGAATGCGCATGTAGTGTACTAGATAATGGAACTTTTATGTAATTGTAGATAATTTTAACCATAGATGGACCTATATGTGCTATATAATACATATGAGCATACGCTTCGTCACAAAATCAAATGACTGACCATCGTCAGTTAAATCCATACACATTTCATTTTTTTTACTTTACTTTATTCCTAAGTTTCTTCTGTCTTCATCGTTTTTTACCTAAGTACATTTTACATCATATGTTTCTCTTGAAAAAAATAGCATAGCTTTATTATTAATCCATGCTCAGCCTGATAATCTGAAACACAACCTTTTTACCAATACCGTATTCAAGTACATGCTCATTGATAATTTAAACGATTTTCATACACGAAAAACGCCGCCTTTCTGGGCAATATTCATTTTGTCCGAATGAAAGCTCCCCTAAATTTAGAATATCAATTACTTCATAATAAATTATTCTTTCGTATCAACGAATATGAAGATATAGGTCTACAAAATGAGACATTGAATCCCATTCTTCAAATGCTGTTGATCGATATTCTTTAACAAATCATTTTCATACTTTGAAATCACAGTATCTTGTAGAAGCGAAGAGCAATCTTTTAACGAAATATCTTGAATCCAAATGCATATTTTTGGTTTTTCCTCGATATATACGTATACTGATAAAATACGGCAATGACAAATTGGCACATGGACATGTCTTATTGATTTGTGTAGCAAAATTTATACACAAGCAAACGTTACAGACACAGAAACACCATTTCTTGCCTTTATGAAAGATATCAAATTTGTTAATGGAGAGATTCATACGAGTGTATATATATGACAAAAGATATAATTTTAGGTTCAAATGACTAAATGTTACCTGGATTGACAGGTATGTTTCCAGAATATCGTCATACGGTAGTTACGTATCTCGGATCATCCGGAACGCGATTGCATTGCATTGATGTTTTACAGTGCAAGTTTTCACAGTACTAGAAAGGTTTAGGTCAAGGTTCCCGCTTTCATAAACTTGCTTTCATAAAATTTTACCAAGAAATAATATTCTTTTTTTTAATTTCGTACATATACATGACACAGATCGAGTATATTATTTTCTGACTTTCACAAATGGCCTTTCTTTTGACATAATACACAAATTAGGCAGGGTCACAAATGGACATAATTTCCATAAAAAATGCGCTAGAGTTAACAAAAGTTTTTGTATCCTGCTGTCATCAGACGGACACTCGACATTGTACGAAAAAAACTACGGCCTTGAACTAGCGTGTACTTAAGAACTGCACTATGACTGACTGTGAGGACGGAACTCCATGACGAGCCCTGTCAAAACCTTGTTTAAAAAGATAGGGTTACTCAGACTCCTCAGGTGATTACATGCACCAGCTCGCTTCAGCCGATAGAGACTGTTTTCCTATGACCTTTGTTTTTATATCCATAAATTAACATATTCATCTGTGTAGCGCATTAGTCTGTATATTTTGCTGTCTTGTTTGTGTGGTCATCTCCTAATGAGGAGATTGATATAGATTAAAATTGTGCTCTCTCCAAGACCTCTGGGTAACTGGAAAATTGGCAGGGTTGCGCACCTAATCAAGATTACCTCACCATTTGCTACTAAAGCTGCAGATGGTCATCCGAAGTCGGCAGATTGCCAATTCGTTTCTTTGTGCTACGTTTTTTTGTGTTTTGATGTCATATTTAGTGCTCCTTGTCCGTCTGCGTCTGTTGCAGCGTATGCATACTCTATGTTTTCGATTGGGATGTTTTGTTTTCGATTGGGATGTTTTGTTCTCTGTCTGTGGATGCTGCACACTAAGTCATCTTGAAATCCCCGCCTTTCTTTCATATGCATTTTAGTCATGTTTAGATATTCGCTTTTTGACTTTCTCTCTTTCAATGACTATACAGTGTTTATTGGAATGCGCATGTAGTGTACTAGATAATGGAACTTTTATGTAATTGTAGATAATTTTAACCATAGATGGACCTATATGTGCTATATAATACATATGAGCATACGCTTCGTCACAAAATCAAATGACTGACCATCGTCAGTTAAATCCATACACATTTCATTTTTTTTACTTTACTTTATTCCTAAGTTTCTTCTGTCTTCATCGTTTTTTACCTAAGTAAATTTTACATCATATGTTTCTCTTGAAAAAAATAGCATAGCTTTATTATTAATCCATGCTCAGCCTGATAATCTGAAACACAACCTTTTTACCAATACCGTATTCAAGTACATGCTCATTGATAATTTAAACGATTTTCATACACGAAAAACGCCGCCTTTCTGGGCAATATTCATTTTGTCCGAATGAAAGCTCCCCTAAATTTAGAATATCAATTACTTCATAATAAATTATTCTTTCGTATCAACGAATATGAAGATATAGGTCTACAAAATGAGACATTGAATCCCATTCTTCAAATGCTGTTGATCGATATTCTTTAACAAATCATTTTCATACTTTGAAATCACAGTATCTTGTAGAAGCGAAGAGCAATCTTTTAACGAAATATCTTGAATCCAAATGCATATTTTTGGTTTTTCCTCGATATATACGTATACTGATAAAATACGGCAATGACAAATTGGCACATGGACATGTCTTATTGATTTGTGTAGCAAAATTTATACACAAGCAAACGTTACAGACACAGAAACACCATTTCTTGCCTTTATGAAAGATATCAAATTTGTTAATGGAGAGATTCATGCGAGTGCATATATATGACAAAAGATATAATTTTACGTTCAACTGACTAAATGTTGCCTGGATTGACAGGTACATGTATGTTTCTAGAATATCGTCATACGGTATTTACGTATCTCAGATCATCCGAAACACGATTGCATCGCATTGATGTTTTACAGTGCAAGTTTTCACATTGCAAGAAAACTTTAGGTTAAGTTTCCCGCTTTCATAAACTTGCTTTCATTAAAGTTTACCAAGAAATGATATTCTTAGCTTCTTTTTAATTTCGTATATATACATGACACAGATCGAGTATATTATTTTCTGACTTTCACGACTGTCCTTTCATTTTGACATAATACACAAATTTGGGAGAGTCACAAATTGAAAGAATTTCCATAGAAAATGCGCTAGGATAAACAAACGTTTTTGTATCCTGCTGTCATCAGACGGACACTCGACATTGTACGAAAACTCTACAGCCTTGAACTAGCGTGTACTTAAGAATTGCACTATGACTGACTGTGAGGACGGAACTCCATGACGAGCCCTGTCAAAACCTTGTTTAAAAAGATAGGGCCCCGATCGGTTGCTCAGACTCCTCATGTGATTACACGCACCAGCTGGCTTCAGCCGATAGAGACTGTTTTCCTATGACCTTTGTTTTTATATCCATAAATATACATATTCATCTGTGTAGTGCTTTAGTCCGTATGTTTTGCTGCCTTATTTGTGTGGTCATCTCCCAATGAGGAGATTGATATAGATAAAAATCGTGCGCTCCCCAAGACCTCTGGGTAACTGGAAAATCGGCAGGAATGCGCACCTAATCAAGATTACCACACCATTTGCTACTTAAGCTGCAGATGGCCATCCGAAGTCGGCAGATTGTCAGTTCGTTTCTTTGTGTTACATCTTTTTGTGTTTTGATGTCATATTTAGTGCTCCTTGTCCGTCTGCGTCTGTTGCAGCGTATGCATACTCTATGTTTTCGATTTGGATGTTTTGGTTTCGATTGGGATGTTTTGTTCTCTGTCTTTGGATGCTGCAAACCAAATCATCTTGAAATCCCCGCCTTTCTTTGATATGCATTTTAGTCATGTTTAGAGCTTCGATTGTGAGATATTCGCTTTTTGATTTTCTCTCTATCGACCTTGGGACTCAATGACTATACAGTGTTTATTTGAATGCGCATGTAGTGTACTAGATAATGGAACATTTATGTAATTATAGATAATTTTTACCATAGATTGACCTATATGTGCTATACAATACATATGAGCATACGCTTCGTCACATAATGAAATGACTGACCATCGTCAGTTAAATCCATACGCATTTCATTTTTTTTAAACTTTACTTTATTCCTAAGTTTTTCTTGTCTTCATAGTTTCTTTACCTAAGTACATTTTACATCCTAAGTTTCTCTAGAAAAAAAATGTGCTTGTTTTAGAAACGTTCATATGAAAAGAAGCATAACTCTGACTGATGTTTTGTACTTCGTCTATAATATGGTTTCTAAAATGATCTTCATCGGGTATAAAGGCTTCTTTGTTTGACTATCAGACAAAAGAAAACAAGGGCTAAGAGGACTAACTTAGTTCACGGTAGCATATCACGTGATACGCAAATAATATCGGAGGTTGCTGTTGGTGCTGCAACTAGGTGTTGTTGGAGATCCCCTCCTTTCTCTTAGATTAAACGAGGTACATACTGTCTAAATCTCCCTTATATGAAATTATTTTAGACCTATCATAGTGGGATAATTAATATTGCCAAAAAGGTCTACGTGTTGGCGTTTATTTTCGCGGTACTACTGAAATACTACTGAAATCTCAAAAAGCGAGAAAAAAGCAAGAAAACTATCCCCACCGAACATTTCCAGTTTACACGATTAGAATTAAGTACAATGACGCAATGTCCATAATGCATTTTTTTCCAAATATAGAAAAACTACTTAACAAAGGATACATTAATGAGCGATTAACTTTTGTCACCGAAACAATTTGATGGATGATGCAATCATATTATAAAATATTGAACCGTCTTGTTTCCATCCTTGTTGGAAGTACAATAATGTAATTCTATATTGGAACCATCCTAAGGACAGTATATTACAAATTTACCGGATATGACTTGTTCTCCTCGGCCTTATGAGTTAAATAAGATCCTGTCCTCCTTATAATACCGAAGTGTTAAAATTTCAAGCCATTTTTTCTTGCACCAAACACGTGTTTCCAATATTAAATTTTAAGTGACGGTTGTTAGGAAATGATGGTTTGGTAGTCTTCAGTGTTAACTTTAATGATACGGAAGTGTTAAATGTGAATCTATTTCGAAAAAGCAGGTTCTAAAAGAAAGTTCTATTACGTTTGGTAGACCTTCGCATCACTGGAATAAATTAATTGCATTTTCACTGTGTAGCATCACGTGACTTAAGTTGGTGAAACCACGAATAAATAAAATGCTCAGTTGGAGGAAAGAAAACAGGAACTGCAATAATTGCTTTGATTAGATTCTATCTTTTCATAGCCTATATCCTTGTCTATACTGATGCTTTTACAATCGTTGACTAGTTAGAAAATAAAACGACGTTGATTTTTACAAACATTGTGACAAAAGCAGTAGATATGTGCGTGGAAACCACTACAACATTGTGTTTAACATATTTCGACCACGACATTCCTTTCGTCAGAATGTTTGTAAAAGCTACAATGATTTCTTGGTCATCAAACAAAGAATCATGAAAATATCATTTTTTACTAGGACATCGGCTATGAAAAGATAAAATTAGATAAAAATAATCATAACAGTACCTGTTTTCTTTCCCCAAACGAGCGGTATGCCTCCATTTTGTGTTCATGGTTTCACCAACTTTAGTCACGTGATGCTACACAGTGATTTTGAATTATTGTGTACATTATTGTGTATTCTTCATTTAAGTTATTTTTAGAATCAACACCACCTACATACAATGAATTGTGGCAGTTTTCTTATTTTCAATTCCGGCCCAGTGCCCAAAGTTCGGACTTCCTTGATTTTACTTAATGCAGCTTCTTTGTCAATTCCAATTTATTAGATACTATTACTTGCAGTGTATATGTTAAGTATTTTAAAATTAATATGAGATTTAAGCTGAACCTATTTATATACAGCGCATATTAAACAGCGCCACCTCAATAAATTCCGTTCCTGAACTTGACACTCAGTATACATGGTATAGTTGTTCGTCGTGTTTCGGAGCTGACCTGTATCACAAGTATTATTTCCGACTGCTTGTTCACTTATTTCTTTCGTGTGAGGAAATTCGGTTAATTTACATGTCACTTGATTGTGAATGTTGTAGTCATTATTCATTACTGACACATATAAAATTATTCTTTGCTCGTAATCTTAAACATGCATGCCTTTACACATCTATCGTATGATGAAATGGTGGTTAAAAAGAGATCGCAAAAGGAAAGGAAGAGTCACGGTTACCATTGTCAATAATTTGACAGAATTATCAAGGAATTGGAACTACATACCAAGATCACTTAAATTTTATGATTTTTCAAGTTTTGTTTTAAGAGAGAGCTTCTTGATCACATACCATTTGGCAGCTGTGTGACAATAATTGCGCCTACGAAAACCAGATAATTTAGGTTAAGCGTGACGATATGTAGTTAGGCGAAATACAAACATAAATAAAGCAATTCCTTGTGCGTGTCATCTATGCACGATATCACAAATTGCCAACCACTTGAGACATTGTTCGTCTGAAATGACATTATCTTCGAATGAATTTTTGAAGGATTACGTGATGTGTGCATTCCCGAAGTACACTTCGTTTTCAGTCCTAACAAGATCTAATTTTGAAGCATGTGACTCGGGCTTTACACTTTCACAGATACAGGCAAAATATGCAAATATTCCATTCTGCTGATCAATGTTGTTTTTATCTTTTCCTATCAGCAATGTGGACCCATTTGCTTCTACTGTCTACCATGGAAAGAAAAGATAACCATTTGCAGCAGAATGGAATATTTGGATAACTTGATGTATTTATGCAAAAGAAATATGATAATCGTCTCTGTTGTTTGTTGCATGTAAATAATACGGAAGTGTTCCAGCTAATTACCTTCCTGAGGAAAATTTCAAACCCATTCCAATGCACCAGACACGGGAGGGGTTTGACAGTAAGTGTTTTGAATATATTTCCCTGACATTGTCGCCATAGCACTTTCTATATAGACATAATGTCAGACAGTGCATGAAGTTTATATATTGTTTTCATTTTCGTGCTTAAACATCGACGGCGGGTGCGGCTAGCCAACAGGGGATGCTTACTCCTCCCGGGCACCTGGTCCGATCTCTAGCTTGCTAGGGGTCCGTCGATGTTTAATTTTGCGCTCTATTGTGAGTGCTGTTGAGATTATCGTCAGGATCTTCTGTAACTCATTTGAAAGCACCAGACACGTGTTTCGGATAGTAAATCCTCATCAGTGATGTTTCCAGCCAAAGTGATATTCAGACACAGCCAATTATTTATTTCAAAAGCGCCCTCTGGTGTAAAGTGATGTTAAGATGGCCAATATTTAACATGAATAGTTCAATCGGAAGCGCTATCCAGTAGGGCGGCCAAGCCGGATTTGCAAGTGCGGCGTAAAAAGGAAAATGTGAGTCCGCGAATGCATGACGCACTCTTTCTCGTCGGAGAAAATATGGACGCCTCCGAATTTTGGTCCTTTTCCGAAAGCTCTAGACAGCACATTTTTTTATTTCAGCAAGTAAAATATCGCCGAACTTTTGCTATTAGCTTTATATTTTACCCTCCATTAGTTTATTTTAGACAAACCTGACATTTCAATTACTAAATCGATGATTGAAGTTGGCTAAATTTTCCCGGGAAAAAATGCCCCAAAAAGTGGAAAATAAAAATGAGGTACAAAAAAATGGTCCCTCACAGATTTTTATAATATTTTCAAAAAATGACATTCACATCGGCATCTTTTAAATATCAAAAAATTACAGAACCACTTTTTCATATATTGAAATAATTCCCGTTTGAAATCAGCTGGTGTTAGCTTCGTTTCGGCATGCGCAGAATCACGATTTTGCACCCTATACACATTGAACGTGTGTCACATTGTAAACATGAATGAATTACTTTATTCGGAGTTTATAGTATTTTGTGTATGAAAAAGTATAACTGTTGGATAATTTTTATCTCGTGAACTCATTTCTAACCTTGGATTAGCAATTAAGAAGAGATTAATGAAGGTTTCAAGCTGTTTTTGTCCAACCCGACTTCACGAAGGCCGATGTCAGGGCAGTGCCAGTGTCGGTGTGATGTAAACTTGATGACGCAAAAACATGGTACGACTTGTGTACTTCACATACATGTACTTTCTTCAGTTCAGCTGTTTGTTTATATAGTGAAATGGATACTAGGCCGATGCTCGATGACGAAATTAATCTAGGAACCATTGAAAACATCGACTTTTTCCTCAAGCTCAAGGTAAATAAACAAATTTGTAAACAAATATTTTCTCTCTCTCTCTCTCTCTCGTTCTCTCTCACACATACACACACTCACACATTACTAATACTACCAAGATTTGTAATAATTTTCAATCACTGAACTGATCAGTTTATTAAGTTAATTTATGTGCCTTTATTTTGACCAACCAAGCCTACCCCCTCCCTCCCACCCCCACCCCACCTCATTGGGCCCTAAGGCATATTCTTTAGATTTTAGAAAATTAGACTTTGTCATTCACAAGTATACATGTTATTATAAATGTATTTTTTTTATTTAGAATATAAAGTGGAAAGAGAAAAGAGATTGATGGGGGGGGGGGTTACTTATTACATTTACATTCAAACATTTACATATAAAATGCAAAATGCAATATGGATAATTTAAACTATGGATTTCTAGATAGATAATATATCATAATGTAATTTGATTATCTTGCAGTTCAAGTCATTAAAAATAATTTTCCATGAATTCCATTGGTTTAGTGTTGAATTTATCAATACTATTCTTTCCAGTGATAAATTATGATTGCTAAATAAATAACATATACAAGCAAATAGTTATAAAGGATTTATACAGTACAATTTAAGTACAATTATATTTATGAATCATTTTGATTTTTTTCAGTTTATGACTATGCATTAGTGAAATTGTATCAAAGTAAACAAGTAAATAAATAAATGAGTAAATAAATGAATGAGTAAATAAATTAATGACTTAAAACTAATTAAAATGTATTATTTTTTTCAGGTCAAACTTGTTAGAAGAAATCTTGCTGTCTGAAAATCACCCAGTGGCTTATTATATGGAAGGCATGCATTTAAAAGGAATTATTGATTGGAAATTGTGTACTAAAGTATATTGATAATATATTCTACATCGAATTGGTTTGAAGATTGTGCATATTGTCATCATATTCTTCTTTGTGAATTGTGAGTGTGCAAAAATATCATACAAATGGATTATTCACAGAAGATGGAAGATTTCAAGACTGTCAACATTTCAGAAAACAATTAACACGATTAATGACTGTGAATCTTATTGGGCAATGGCAGATATAGTGAGATAATGTAATAGATATTTTGTGAATTCTTGCAGAGGAATAATTAGTCAATTAAATTTCTTCTTCATGATATAGGAATGTAAACTTCAACTGTCATGGATCATGGGCACATTAAATTATAATAGTTATTTCTTTTGTAATGACTATCTGGAGTAAAAAGTAAATATAGGCTTACTTGCAAAAAATATCACATATTTGTTTCTTTTGTTTTCCAATTATTGAAAGCTCCTGCACATTAAACAGAACAAAATTGGAATTTTCATATGTATTTTTCTCGGATACAATGAGAATATTTCAAATTGTGCATGAATTGTCTGGCATATCCAAGAAAATGTCATTTTTCTCTTGTGCGTGGCAGTTTTGTACTTGATCAGAGGAAATTAGGAAGGTCGCTAGAAAAATCTTCGGTCTTTTGAATTCTGGAGATATTTTTCACAATTTAAATGTTTGCTCGTCAAAAGGTAAAAACAACCTTTTCTTCTGGAATTGTATATTCGAATTTATATCATCCTTTGTGAATTTCTGATGTCGAAGCGTTCGGTCGATCGACGATTTCTCCAAAATCGTCGAAACTATGCATCATGTAGGGGTACATAAATGAGGTACAAAAAATGGTCCCTCACCGATTTTCATAAAATTTGAGAATTGAACACTTGGATATATTCTCCACAAGATATCAAAAAATTACAGAACCACTTTTTAATATTTTTGAAAACGATCCCCCTGTTTGCGAGGAAGGGGGCATGGAAGTCGAACTTTAAAAGTGATGCTGTCATTTTGTCAGCTGATTTTCGACAAATTGACAGAATGAAACAGCACATCTTGGGTAGATTAAGATAAATAAAATCTTAAAGATTTTGTTTAATCTTTTTAAATTTGATGCCATCAATATATATCGCTGTCATTAGCATTTTACCGCGGTGAAAAAGTTTCGAAAAATTGCTTAGTAACGGCGACGCGAACATCTTTCGATATTAATGCGCCGTTCTTAGCAACGGTTGCCGTCACGCGCAAATCTGGCTTGGCCGCCCTACTGTATCGATGGGTGATGAACTCCACATACAGTGTAACGTTGAGCAAAATTATTATGCTTCCTAGCTAGTCAGTTTTATTTTTTTGCGATTTATAAAAGTTTAACCCAAATCGCCATTATTTAATAGCAATTCTCTGTAACCATTTAAACAATTTCGGCACGCATGGTTTTCGATTTTCATGAAATTTCACACATTAGTAGGGATCAATGAAAAAGAGTAAATCTGACCAAAATTTTATTTCTAGTTCTTCTGGTTACCATGGCAATGGCCTTTAAAGTTGAGAAATTGGCAAAATTGAGCTACTTTGAAGTCATATAATTTGGTATATATACGATATTAATTGAATATTCTTTATGCATCCTTAAGATGAGGTCATATAATTTTAAATAAGCCAACTAGTAGTGTCTGATATTGTAAAAAGGCTGGTTACTATGACAACATACTTAGCTAATTTCGATATATTCATTTCAAAATGCTGTTTGTATTTTCCAATTTTCCTTCTCTCTTGATGGGTATATGATAAGGACATGGAATTTATTTTATAAAATGAGCAAATCTAAGAAAACCCCACTTGTTGCTACGTACATAAGTTACCTTGGCAACGGTAACTATGGTCTACAATATTACTAATTTTGCAACTTCAGAGTTATTTTCAAAATTTTTGCATCATGATGAACAAATAAAAATTGTTCGAATATATCCAACACAAAGAGCTCTTTCAAAAACCGTGAAAAAGTTATTGGGAACATATGTTACCATGGCAACCATTTTTTTTTTATTATTTTGATAAAACAGCAATGTTTAATCACAGGAAGTTCAAATTCAATATCAATAAAGATCAAGAAAGCCACGATCAAAATACAAGAAAAAACTTTCAAATAATTAATGGTTGCTATAGCCATTTGGCCATACAATCTAAAAATAAGCATGAGATGATTTTGGTTATAACATAGTAAATCTCCACTGGCTTGACGGTGATGTTCCTAGATTACCGTCCTACGGTATCTATATTTCACAGCTCATCCGGTATGCTAGAGCATGTACTGATGTTTTGGATTTTCATAGTAGAAATTTACAAATTACCAAGAAACTTTTAGGACAAGGTTTTCCCTTTCACAAACCAGTAAAGACTTTCTGGAAATTTTATAAAAAATATTGTCAACTTCTTCTGAAATTCGGACCAATACAGGCAACAGAGTATATTACTTTTTAAAAATTGGATATTTCACAACCTGCATTTTATGGTGACATTATTATCAAGAAAAGAAGGATCAAAGATTGACAACATCACTATCAAAAATGCGTCAGAATCATCAAACGCATTTTATACTGTGGATATGATCCTTACGTCACCAGACGGACACTAGGCTCGGTACTTGACCAATCTACAGTCTTGTACAAGCGCACTCTTAAAACTTGCACTCTGACTGACTGTGACGACGGGACTCCATGACGGGCCCTGTCCAAACCTCTTTAGAGAAGACAGGGCCCAGACCACCTTTCCTCTCTGAATGTCAGTCGGACTCCTCGGGTGATAACATACATGAGCTCGCGGCGGCAGAGCACGGATTGTATTACGTACGCCCTCTTTTTTCTCCATTTACATATTCATCTGTGTTGCTTGGGCCCCTGTGTTTTGCTGTTTTGTTTGTGTGTGGTCATCTGACGGTGAGGATGTTGTTTTACACCACAATTGCACGTTCTTCGAGACCTCTGGGTAATCGGAAAAGTGGGAGGGTTGTGCGCACGTAATCCAGGATAACCACACCTTCTGCTATTTCCTTAGCAGATGGCTGTCCTAAGTCGGCACCGGTTGCCCATTGATCTCGTTGGTTTATTTGTAGTCCTGTGTGTTTGATGTTTCTGTGTTGTGCGTTGACGTTCCTTGTCCCTTTTGCGTCTCTTTCTGTGCTTGTCTGCTTTGTGTGTTTGCATTGAGTGTTTTAGGGTTTTGCTATGGGTGCAACAACCTGGTGTTGTTGGAGATCCCCTCCGTTGTTACATGTACTAGAGGCCACTGCGTTTAACTTTCTCGTTTGTGATTTCACCTTGCAGTGAGAAGATTAATGTTTATACAACAATTGTGCGTCTATAAAGACCTCTGTATATCCGGATAAGTGTGAGGGTTGCGTGCACGTAATCCAGATAACTACACCATCTGCTAATAGCAGAAGGCCGTCCGAAGTCGGTGCCGGGCGCACATTGGTCTCCTTCCTTTTATGTCTTGTCTTTGATGTTTGATATTTCTTTGCGTGTGTGTCATTCTTTTGTATTATGTTCTAGCGTCATTGTGCGGTTTGTAGATTTGTCTGATGTCAATCTGTGTCAGTTTCTTGTGGGTTTGTTTCACTGGGTGTCTGCAGGGTTGTCATGCTGGAGATCCTTTCCATTTTTCAATATCAATGAAGATGCGAGACCGTTTGAATTGTTGTGGGTCATGTATTATTTTAGTTTTACTTTATGTGTAGGTACACATGTACTTAGTCATGTTATATTATGATTTCATAATAATTCTTTCTAGATTTTACTATGTCATGTTTATTTCATAAGAGAATATTCCAGTATGTTCTTTGTTACATCATTATCATCACATGACTGTGATTTCTAGAATTTACTCTATTGTTAATCATTTGTAATGAGTCATTGTTCTAGAAGCTTCTGGTTAATTCATTGGTATTAAGTATAAATACCTCTGAGGAACTGTGTTGAGGGCATTCGTACACATTCGTAGACACGATTCATTCATCTATTCTGATATACTGGGACACTTTATTTGTTGAGACTTTAATCCATTTAACAACGTTTGGACATCGATCTTTCGAGAACGTTTGTGATTACCGGAAACCATACATTCGATAGACTTTGTGGACCGTAACGGACACTTTGATCCGGACATTGTATTGTAAGTTGTAATCATTGTAAATATATATATTTTGTACATAATTAAACTTGTAAATTTATATTCTGTCTTTGTCTGATTTTTGCTGGCGTTTTGGGGTATTCTGACCCATAACAGAATTGGGGGCTCGTCCGGGAAGTGAAACTCGTCTAGAAGTGAAACTCGGACATCTGACCGTGCATCAAAAAGAGGAAGTGCACCAATTAATGCGGGAATATACGACCATCTTTCCGGACGTTCCAAAAAAGACAAATGCGTCTCATCATGACGTCATTGTAGGTGATGCGTCACCTATCAAACAGCATCCCTATCGGTTAAATCCAATAAAACTTCAATACATGCGGAAAGAAATTCAATACATGCTCGAAAATGACATTATTGAACCCAGCAATAGTGATTGGAGTTCCCCATGTATTCTGGTTCCGAAGCCAGACGGAACTTACCGATTGTGTACTGACTTTAGAAAAGTCAATTCAGTCACCAAAACTGACTCTTATCCGATCCCACGAATCGATGACTGTATCGATAAAATTGGCAGTGCAAAATTTGTCAGTAAATTTGACTTGCTCAAAGGCTATTGGCAGGTCCCGCTTACCGAGAGAGCCAGAGAAATATCGGCATTTGCGACTCCAGATGGGCTATACCAATATAAAGTAATGCCCTTTGGTATGAAAAACGCACCAGCCACATTCCAGAGGATGATTCATTCGCTCCTAAATCATCTCGAAGGATGCGAGGCGTACATCGATGACGTCATCATCTACAGCGACACCTGGATTGATCATCTCCGAATCATGCGTACCTTCTTCGACATACTGGCGAAAGCAAACCTCACAGTGAACCTTGCGAAAAGTGAATTTTGTCATGCGACTGTAGAATATTTGGGTCACAAAGTAGGTCAAGGTTTTGTTACTCCTATCATGGCCAAGGTGGAAGCTATTTCAAAGTTCCCGATTCCTACCAATAAGAAAGAGATAATGAGATTTTTAGGAATGGCAGGATTTTACAGAAAATTTTGTCCAAATTTCTCGTCAGTTGTTGGTCCACTTACCAATCTGTTACAAAAGAAAGTGCATTTTGCATGGACCAATGACTGTGACGAATCTTTTAAGAAAATCAAATGTGTTCTTATGAATAGTCCTGTCCTGTCAGCTCCAAATTTTGATAAGCAATTTAAGCTTACTGTTGATGCCAGTGATGTAGGAATCGGGGCTGCTTTGTTTCAAGAAAATGATGATGGTGTAGATAGAGTTGTTTGTTATTTCTCAAAGAAATTAACAAAATGTCAAAAGAATTACTCTACTATTGAAAAAGAGTGTCTTGCATTATTGTTAGCTTTACAACATTTTGATGTTTATTTGAATGTTACTTTACATCCCATTCTTGTGTATACTGACCACAACCCTCTCACATTTTTGCACAAAATGTCAAACAAGAATCAAAGACTTACAAGGTGGAGTTTATTGTTGCAGTTGCAAGAGTACAATATTATTATTAACCATATCAAGGGCAAAGACAATGTGATTGCAGATGCACTATCGAGAGTTTCATGAGTGATTTTTGAAGAATTTACCACCTAAGTTTTCATTGACATTCAAACTTTTTTTAAGGGGGGAGGTGTTGTGGGTCATGTATTATTTTAGTTTTACTTTATGTGTAGGTACACATGTACTTAGTCATGTTATATTATGATTTCATAATAATTCTTTCTAGATTTTACTATGTCATGTTTATTTCATAAGAGAATATTCCAGTATGTTCTTTGTTACATCATTATCATCACATGACTGTGATTTCTAGAATTTACTCTATTGTTAATCATTTGTAATGAGTCATTGTTCTAGAAGCTTCTGGTTAATTCATTGGTATTAAGTATAAATACCTCTGAGGAACTGTGTTGAGGGCATTCGTACACATTCGTAGACACGATTCATTCATCTATTCTGATATACTGGGACACTTTATTTGTTGAGACTTTAATCCATTTAACAACGTTTGGACATCGATCTTTCGAGAACGTTTGTGATTACCGGAAACCATACATTCGATAGACTTTGTGGACCGTAACGGACACTTTGATCCGGACATTGTATTGTAAGTTGTAATCATTGTAAATATATATATTTTGTACATAATTAAACTTGTAAATTTATATTCTGTCTTTGTCTGATTTTTGCTGGCGTTTTGGGGTATTCTGACCCATAACAGAATAGAAAAAAATCATTAACAAAGAATCATTTTCCTTTTTCTATACGGGCGCCAAACCAGAGTACTATTCGAGTGGAGGCACTTTTAGACAAGGGAAAGGGAGCCGTTGTGAGGTCCAAAATAGGTACAAGGCGAGGCCCTTTTGGGGAATCAGGGGATGAAATAATGAGTTTGACACATTTCAAGGGCAGGGCAGCTTTCTGTATCAGAAATGACACTTTATACGCGCTATAATTTTGGTCTGAATTTGTTTGAGATTTTTCTGATTGGGTGGGGGTATATACATGTAACTCAGTGGAAGCACACATATATACGACATCTAGCTATTCGACTTCAATTACGCAGTGGACAAGGTTGAATGGTAATTTTCTTTTTCATTTGGTTAAATTGATTAGAAATGACAGAAGTCGACTCACAAAATCTTATGACTATATGCTTATCACTCTTGTCGTAAGTAATTAAACCAGTCAATTTGAATTTAACAATAATTATTCAGTGCCATAATCTATAACGGATATTTCCATACTTCAAATTATATATGGTGAAATCAATACATTTACTCGGGTAACTCCCTTTACGTTCTTTACAAAAGCATTCCACAGCCCCCCTTCCCTGACAACAGTTCTTCATGTACCGTATATGTGAACGCATATATCCCTAGAAATATCTATAGAGATATGAATCAGTAAGGTATGCCTCTTATACCAAAAAGTAGAGAGGGGTGGATTTCATAGAGGGTCGTTTGCGTCGAACTCCTATATTACAATTCCAGCATGAAAGAAAAAAATCATTCCCCTTGATACCTCAGTTCCACCCAATGAGGACTCCCTATTCAAAGTTTAGATACGTACAGTTACGTTCGTTTAAGTAAATGTTTATGGTTTGCGTTCTTGAACGAAAGATCTCTATTGGAGACCTCCTTTATTATGCCAATGTTGCTGTTTTATAAGAAGATAATATTTACAAGTATTCAGTGTTAATCGTTTCATGTTACTGTAAAACGAGAAAATTTAGCGCAAACATATTTTAGCGCAATAAGGGATGAAAACCTTTTGGCGCAAACTTAATTTAGCGCATTGACACCATCTGGTCCTTAAAATTAGCGCAAAGTGACTTTAGGACTTTGTTTCTCAGACATCGCCGGTAGCAAATTGCCGTCGATGAATCGTAATGTTTTGTAACGTCAGACAAAAAAATTCCGTCGTTCGGACGATTGTTGGCAATACGAAATAACTATCAATTCTTTTAAAAGTGATGAAAGAAAATATCGCTGTTCTGTAACATGGATGAATATATATCGTCCCAAAATTTCAACTTGGCGTAACGGATCATTTTACGGCAACGGCGCTAACATCTTAGCACCATCCCTCCAATGTAAATTTGAACATAGAGTGCATGTCTGGTCCATGCTGTAAATTTATAAGGTTTTAAATGATGCTATTGAATTTAAAATCGTTTAACATTTGAACATAGATTGTATTTGAATATGCTACTGAATCGACCCTACAGGAAATTCGGAGCCCCTTCGATGATGAGAAATGTGTGTTGCATGCAAGCAGGAGATGCTTACTCTTCCTGGGCACCTGGTCTCACTCCCATATCGGGAGTTCGCTTCTTTTCATATGGTGGATGTTTTTGTTTGTTTGCTTTGGTTCCTGTTTTGTCCTGATTTTGTATGCCTTCGGTTTCTGATTTTTGAATTATCGATTTTGTGCTGTATACAGGGATATGGTCATTATCCATATTTGTCATGCTAAATTGTGACTTTAGATTGTTGAAAAAGAAGAAAGTATATAATTGATATTTTATGATACCGTGGCTTAATGACGAAGCGTTTTAATTGACAACTTTCAATAAACCTCCTTGGTTCACTCTATCCATACGAGTTATCGATGCTCCCCTTGTCTCTCCTTGTTAGTTTACCATCATATTTTGTTCAGCAATTTGGTATTCCTTTGTCTTCGTTTTGAATGAAACCATTTTAAGGAATTAAATATTAATTCTTTTATTTCCTCAGTGAATTGAAATGCCAGTCCATGTTAATATCTGTACCATCAATTGATATGTTTTGCACACAAATGATTGTACATTTATAAATCAACGGTTTTTAAAGGTTCTCAAATACAGATCAAATTCCATTACCGATATTTCCGTAATTGCATGTTGTTTCAAATAGATGAAAAATGTCAGTCTCAGAGGCTATTGGTTTTCATTGGCCGAATTTTCCCCTTCTATCATTCATGAAGCAAATGGTATATTTTTTAACGAGAATTAGGGCTGATTCAAAAGACATACTGCTAAAGGGTAGTAACATTTTATAATATATGGTTTTATTTTCAAAGTTTGTAGATAACGAAAAAATAAAATTTTCATAGATTATTTTGAAAGGTTATATAAGATAGATTAGGCTCAAACTTTCTTAACGCAATGAAGAGCTTACTTGTAGCCTTCATTTTTTCGTTCCTCTATTTTTATGTCATTTCTGTGAGATTACCATGCCAATCAAAGACATACACAGAAGCGATGATAAGAAGGATGTCTGAACAAGATGGTAAGGCATTGGCTTGTCTACCTAATCTTGGATTTGACATGTGTGTACAAATATGTGAAAGAACAACTAACTGCTCCTATATAAAACATTACTCGGACACATTGTTGTGCTGTTTGATCAAAGCTGAGAATGTCATCGTGTCTGTTTCCAACTGCAGTTTAACATTCAATAATGCTAGGCTGGAGTTCGTGCCAGTGATTGAGGTAAAATAAGATACTTTTTGTTTGATTAACATCTTTATCAATTTTGAAATAAATATCATGTCCTACATTGAAGACGTAACATTTAACCTTTAGTTGATGAAGTTTTCTCAATAATTATAATTAAGGCCATGTCTTTGTTATTTTCTGTTTTGCGTCCTCGTGCTGGTAGGTTTTGAGCCCATAGTCATAAAACAAAACAAAATTGAAATGATAAAATCTTGGTAAATTTAATGTACTTTGTACAAAAATTATATAGAAATTGTTTAGTTCTTTATATTACATGTAAAAATGTAAAAGTACTTTAATGATTCAAGACATTTATTCTTTTGTTGTCTAAACTGTGTTAATATTCAAATGAAGCAAGTTTCAGTCAGATTTCACATGGTACGTATAGTACTTCGCATATTATGAAATTTCAACTTTGTTTTATATGCTTGTTTGTTTTTCTCCCTGGCTGGCTGGTAGGTTTTTCAATTTTATAAGGACGCAAAACAGAATAAAAACAAGTAATGGCCTAAGCTTATAAAACAAAAATCCTATATCTTGAAGCAAAAGGAATGAAATAATATTACATATCGATATAAGCTTAATACCGTAATTACTGAACGTAGCAAATACTTTCAATTTAACATTCAAAAATACCTAATATCAGTTTTCAAGTCTCAAAGTTGAGTGGGGCAAGGCAAAATCATTAGAAGGTCCACTGGAACGGTTGCGAACTTCAGGATAAAATTCCGAAGTGAGACCGGGCCCCGCCGTCACCAAGCTCCCTCAACTCTTCCCTCAGCCTCAATTCTGAGTTCCTATTTTCTCAACTATGTCGCCGTCAGCACTCACATTTGAGTTTTCTTCAAGACCGATATTTGTAGCACCCTCATCTTCACCTTCAAGTACATACCAAATCTTTGATTCCATGTAAGATGAAAGGAAAGGACAACGAGAGTTATTTCATACAACTTTATGTGAAAATATACAAAAATAACTCCGGCTGAAATGCTATGTTTACTTCATAAAGTTGCCGCTCCTCTACTCTCAGCTTTCTTCGTTGTCATTAGTAACGCGAATAGACATCTCTAACGCTTAACATTTCGTACTTCGTTCTAGCTAAATTTTTCATGTGCATCTTTTTGAAAATAGTCTTGTTTATTTAAAAAAAATCCAGGGAGGTGAAAGGGAGGGCTTATTGTCTACTAATATGTATTTAATTTTGCAAAACTATGTGTAAAAAAGAATAAATAAATAACATTGATGTGGAAAATTTGGCGCTCCAAAACTCTCGCGCTATTTTCGGATATAGAGCTTATTCAAAAAGAATATTGGTGTGGGGTCGCAAATGTAGCCTCATTTTAGGCATAGCAGTATTCAGAAGAAGTTTCTTTAGAAAGGAAATAATCCTGTTGCCGAAAATGGACTTCTAAAGGTCATTTGTAGCCGATATTCAGACTCATTCGCATTACCTAAATGCCGTTTTCCCAAAATTCTGGAAGTACTCCCAAATTTAAACTTCACGATGTACATACAGTTCAGTCATATAACAGATTAATTTAGATAAATTGCCTCTCATTATCGATTTACCCTAGAATCTTCGCAGTGTCTCTTATTTTGATTAAATAGTTAAGATTTACCTAAAACTTTAAATAAAAATAAAAACTTTAAAACAAAAAAAAAAGATTTACATATCAGGTTTTTTTTTGTAAAGAAGGAGAGGATACCAAAAGAAAAAACACAAGAAAATTAAGAATATGTATGATAAATTTGGATGCAAAAATAAGGACCCTTTTCAAAATTAACGAAATGTTTTATTGCCGTTGTTTTGGTATTGATCAGTGTAACAAACAAATTTTAGTCCAATTCCATCAATAGAAAAAATTGATTTTCAATTTCAATCAATTACAATGTAGAGCGTTGCCTTAATGAGATAGATAGCTATAAAAAGAACCAAGCGCGGATCTATAGATGAGATTCCCTGGAATAGCAAAATCATCCTTATTTTTTCCCGTTTTTACGTTCAATTCCTTTCAAAATCAAATGCTGGATCCCCCACCCCACTAGAGTTGAGCGGCGGACTACGTTTGATTTATTGATCCATAACGTATCAGATTTATCCCAGTTATACTTTGTAAATTTCATTGTTTAATTGTAAATTTCAAGTTATCCCTTCTTTTTTGTCGCATCTCTGTAATGGATATACATGTAGTAACTGTTGCATTTTTCTTTTAATATTCAATAGGAAACACACATTTAAAAAAATGGCAACAATTTTCACGCCAAAACGATTGAAAAACTTCATGATATTTACAGCGGAAGGTAAAACTTTAATAACATGATTGAGTAAGAATAATTATATACATTTTTGTATTATTTTGACGTTGCATTATAAAACCCGCGAAAACGCACTTTGAAAACTTTACCAACAACTTTGAGATGAGTGTGAAATATCTCCCTCAACTGAATTGACCCTCAAAATGAATGATGACGGCGATCTGAGTGAAAATCCAAGTTGAGTGACCCTCAGTTGAGTTTTCCCAAGGATTTGAGTTGAGTTTTTAATTTGAGGGAAAATTATTTTTTATGTCGGCGGGCAAGGTGCCCAAGGAGAGTCAGCGTCTCCCGATTCGATGCAGGTTCTCCTATTGCGTCGAACATAACTAATTAAAAATTTTACTTGTTAATATGGGCAATTAATTTTGACAATAGAAGATATATTTCAATATTGACAATATACCAAGATGGAGAACATAAAACATACATGTAAAATCTTAACTTGTGTTTTGATGTTGACTTCGATTACTTTAATCAAATAAGAGAAAAGATTTCAATCCCAAGATCAAGGAGTAAGCACTTACTGTCATTTGTTTAAGCGCGTTTCATGGACATTTATCAATGTTTCGCAATTCAACGTAAAGTTTCAATAAGGGAAAACATAAAATTACCGTAAATTATTTGGATACAATGTTCGTAAACATTTTTAGAAAGATGGTCATAAAGGGAAAAAATCACAAAAAGTCCCACCAGAATTACTTTATGGTCTCATATATATTATAATGTACTATTTATTCCTAGGCGCATAAAGCGGAGAATAACAACCGTACAAGCAGGAGATGCTTACTCTTCCTGGGCACCTGGTCTCACTCCCATATCGGGAGTTCCCTTCTTTTCATATGGAGGAGGTTTTTGTTTGTTTGCTTTGGTTCCTGTTTTATCCTGATTTTGTATGCCTTCTGTTTCTGATTTTCTGAATGTTCTATTTTGTGCTGTATACAGGGATATGGTCATTATACATATTTGCCATGCAGTCATTTATGTTTGATGTTTCTATGACAAATATGGATAATGACCATATCCCTGTATACAGCACAAAATCGATAATTCAAAAATCAGAAACCGAAGGCATACAAAATCAGGACAAAACAGGAACCAAAGCAAACAAACAAAAACCTCCACCATATGTGATTTGGCGTTCATTGTATCATAAGCGTCTGATCCTGTACGTGTCTGCTTTATGTTTTTGTGTATAATAGGTACTTAAAACGGGACTATTGCACTTGGTGCTGCATGCGGCGTGTATTGTTGATGATCACCTCCTTTCTTTTACATATAACACGTAATGGGTGGAATTCGATATCGATATACATGATTTTCATGCATATCACCTGTTGGAATACAAGTTAGAAACTTTATCGAAAACTGTAACAGAAAGGATACTAGGATCTCAAACAACACTTTATTGCAACACCCACAGCAAATCACTGAATGCAAAGACACAGATCAGACACGCACAAAAAGAGACGTAAAAGGGACAATCTGGTGAAAAATGGACATATCGAGTGATAATTGCAATGAAACATGGTAAAATGAACCATGTTAAAGCGTGAATCAACTTCTATTATGGTGTTTTTGATTTTGACATTGAAGATCAAAGTTGGTTTGAATGTTTTTGTGTTGCTTTTTATCATGTATCTCTTTTTGAGTGTTTGTCGAAATGATAATTGTCAATATCAATCATCCGGATACTTCAAAATAGATTTGATCTAATTATTCAATGATGATTTTTTTTTATAAATCATCGATTAAAAAGCATATACTTATCTATATTCTCTTTTATTTTAAAGGAGAAGATAATGTCTTAGCTAATGCTAATCACATGCACGATATAAATGCACTTGCTGAGAATTGCATATCCTTCAAAAACACAAATTAAGATACTTATTCTATAAATATTTCTTAATTTTACGTGCTGCTTATCTGCTCTATTGTGAGTGCTGTTGAGATTATCGTCAGGATCTTCTTTAACGTATCCAATGTACAAATGAAGATCTCGCGGACGTCTCGTCCATTTAAACAGTGTTAAAATTATCTCGGTAATTTCCGGCAGTGTCTCGATAGTTTCCGTGGCTTGAGTGACGGTTGGCATGTTGACCTTTGCTGATAGAAACCATTATTTATGTTGTATTATGTACATGTAGGTAAAAATATGCCATGATTTTAACTATATAATACACTTGATATTTATTTGTACAACGGATACCTTAACTCAGATTGATTTGTTTGACCCTGATTCGTTTTTCTTTTTTTTTTCCTGTACGTGTTTCCGTCATATATTATTTTTTTCATTTCTTGCTCTAATAATTGTGGTCAGTTTAGCGTTGCTTCGCTGAAAATCATAACCATACCTTGTAAAATATTGTGGTGCTAGAGACTCTTCTCACCTTCCCATTCTTTTTATTCAAGTTGGACATGGAAGATGATTTATTTTTCATTTCTTGATTCCTCGACAGACTGTATCAATTGTTAGGCTTAATAAAATAGGATAGGTACACTTTCACTGTTTTAAAGATACGTCTTCAAATTCAGTAGCACCATTTGAGAACTCATAAATGCGCAGAATTACCATACATGCACATGTAATATAGACAAAAAGTGTGTATATTCTTATGTCTATAAATGTAACGAAAGACGTAGCTAAACATATTCAAAGAATACAATTTAAAACTTTAGGTTTTGCCAGAAGCATATCTTTATTTTAGTTATTTGTATCGCATTCTTTTGATACGTTATGAAGAATGATACATTGCAATTATATATATATATATATATATATATACATATATATATATATATATATATATATATATATATATATATATATATATATATATATATATATATATATATATATATAATGTTTACAATCTATTATATGACGTCATTTTACTGTTTTGAGTGTGTCATGTGTGTGGGAGACATCCTGCGACTGTATTTTCTAGCTTTTAAAATATTTATTCAAACACTTTTAACAATGAACCGCGTTTTCGCTTATATTTGCTATTTCAATTATTTATGAAACATTCTTTTGTTTCTAAATATGAATGACCACACAAAAATCTTCATTCGAATTGTTTTTCGACGATCTTTTTCGTATTGTAACAACACGCAGCGCATTTATTTCTAGTCCACTATTGCGAGTATAGAGACTAATGTTAATTTTTCTCAATCCGGAAAAGAAATACTTGTTTTTGAAGGATAATGAAAAATATCACGCTTATTTAATTAGTGAATATATGAAAACTGAATGTAAAACGTCGGGATAAAACTTTTTTTCTAATGTTCGTGTCATTTGAAATTTCTAAATCGTGGGTCCTGTAGCACCAACTTTTTTTTTTTCGTTTTTAAATAAATGTTGATATCGACCAAGCTTTTTTGGAAAGCTAATACTTGTCAAAACAACGATTTCTTAATTGGGATGATACTTTTTAAGAAGATGGATTAG
Source organism: Pinctada fucata (assembly GCA_028142955.1). Classification (NCBI taxonomy): domain Eukaryota; kingdom Metazoa; phylum Mollusca; class Bivalvia; order Pterioida; family Pteriidae; genus Pinctada; species Pinctada fucata. Next base: position 44,359,338 of record AP027111.1, on the reverse strand, counting down.
CGCAATGAACGTACAAATACGAATACGAAGAAAACCAACGATAATTTGTCATTCAAAACACAGAAAGGCTGGTTTTAAATTTACAAATAGATGTTTAAATATGCATATATTTTCTTTCAGCAAACATCTATAAATAATGAAAAAACTAATTAGTCGGGTAATTTAAAAAAACAAATAAGAAATTTCCATCAAAATACGTTAACTGATATATAACGCGATTGAGGCGTGATGCCCGACTCGACGGCCATGACGTCCTGTTTTTGGCTCTTCGCCGCTAGGTGGTGCGGAACTGGAAAGTGGTCAATTTCAGGAAATAAAACAGAGAAAATGAAATGCTTACTTATGAAAATAGATAATGATATATAGAGAAACCATAATAAATTCCCGTTTACCTCCGTGCACCGCGCGGGAAATTCCCCTATTATTACGTCATGATTAAGTCATGCAGATGCTTGTCGTGAAAACAAACGATGGTAACGTAACGCCAGGCAACAAACGTTCGCGTGATATATTATGAGTTACGTCCCTTACCCTGACACTACCATCTTAAATGATGCTATTTAATTTGAAGACGTTTAACATTTATGATTGTTTAAAGGCGATGCATAGCTGACCCCATGAAACTTAAATGTCAAATATTTGCAAATTAGGTGATGTCATTTATGAAAATATGAGCAAATATTACAGATTATAAGTTTTGAATTTGAAAAAAAAAGTTTTCATCTTGAATGAGCCCGTGATTGTACTTTGCTATCTGGGCTGATATCCCGCAAATTCGAATTCGTGCGGGGACATGAGACATTCAAACATGGTATCGATCCCAAATTCATAAAATACAAATGAGATACTGTAAAACAATACTCTGGCAGCGGCTGATGTCAAATAATTTGAGAAAAAACATCATGGTCTCATCTACCAATACGTTTATGCATGGATTGTATTTATAATTAAGGGTTCCGACTTCCGTCGGAATCCTTTCTGTTATTGTATTGTCTTTTCTTTATTAAGGATTCCGACTTCCGTCGGAATCCTTTCTGTTATTGTATTGTCTTTTCTTTATTCTTATTATTATTCTTATTATTATTATTCTTACCCCCAAACCGTTCCGGACACTTTACATAAAAGTACAGCATGGTATGAAAAAACGGAAAGTACCATGTGAAAGAGCATATTAAAATCTTGAATGAAATTTTTTTTCTTGTCAAAAAGTTCACATATGCCCCCGCTGGAGGTCATCAAAGGTCAAATCTTTAAACACTTATAACTCCTAAACTATCCGTCGGATTTGAACGAAATTTGTTTTATATTAATTTTTGGGAAATTTGCAAACTTTTATACGCCTACATGCTCGATAAAATATTTACGGTTTTCGTGCTATTTTGAGTTGAAAATGGAACTTTAAATTGGCACAGTGCCAATTTCTACAGTTTTTGAGATTTTGAGTTGAAACTTGGATGGTAGGCTACTAATAGGTAGTCATTGATGATGACCTAGTTTCAAGGTCACATTATGATTCTCAAGGTCACAACAAACTTTTGCCTATAGAACAAAGACTATTTGACCTTGACAGTTCAAACTTCATAAATACAATCATTGAGCCAAGCCCTTTCACCTTGACCTTGACCCAAGGTCAAATTTTGATTCTCAAGGTCACAACAAACTTTTACCTATAGAATAAAGACCATTTGACCTTGAGAGTTCAAACTTGGCGCAAATATTCCTTGCATCAAGTCCTTTCACCTTGACCTTGACCCAAGGTCATTTGTTTGATTTCAAGGTCACAACAGACTTCTGTCGATAAAATATTGAGCTTTGATTAGATTAAGACGACTCTTGATGAGAATAAATTCAAATGCTTATCTTTTATCCATGACCTTGGTTAAAGGTCAAATTAACTTTTTCAAGGTCATAACAAACCTTTACTCTTGTAAAATTCACAGGATTTTGTCTTTAACTATTTATTCTTCACACAAGTAGTACTTCTTATTTGAACTTTACATAGTAAGATAGATAACTCTTTTATTCTTGTTCTCTGTTTCTTTCATTTTTATTCTTAGTAGCATTACATATCAGTAGTTTCATGTTGTTGTCATTTTCTATTAATAGAATTATCTCATTGCAAAATCATTGTGCAATTCATTTTTGAGAAAGTCATTGTAAAGGATTAGATATTTATTGTGCATGGAGTTTAAAGCTTTCGTAAACATGAAAGGTATTTATTATTTTTTCTTCTGTTTTTGTTGATAAATAAATAAGAGTCCGAAATTAGACATAAGCTCTTTTGACTCATTTGCTGAAGTTGATATGGTACTAAAGCAACTATTCTTTTTCCATCTTCTTTTTTCGGATTTTAGCACTTCAGTTCCGAAGAAGGTCTAATAAAGGAGGAATCCGTCTGTTGCTTGCAACAGTAGCCATCTAGTTCTTATTATTATTCTTATTATTATTATTATTCTTACCCCCAAACCGTTCCGGACACTTTACAAAAAAGTACAGCATCGTATAAAAAAACGGTAAGTACCATGAGAAAGAGCATATGAAGATCTTGAATGAAATTTTTTTTCTTGTCAAATGGTTCACATATGCTCCCGCTGGAGGTCATCAAAGGTCAAATCTTTAAACTCTTATAACTCCTTAACTAACCGTACGATTTGAACGAAATTTGTTGTATATTGTTCTTTGGGAAATTTGCAAACTTTTATACGCTTACATGCTCGATAAAATATTTACGGTTTTCGCGCTATTCAGAGTTGAAAATGGAACTTTAAATTGGCACAGTGCCAATTTCTACATTTTTTGATATTTTGAGTTGAAACTTAGATGGTAGGTTACTTATAGGTAGACATTTAATGCTAACCTACTTTCAAGGTCAAATTTTTATTCTCAAGGTCACAACAAATTTGGGCCTATAGAACAAAGACTACTTGACCTTCAGAGTTCAAATTTTATACATACTATCGTTTAGCCAAGCTCTTTCATCTTGACCTTGACCCAAGGTCAAATTTTGATTCTCAAGGTCACAACATACTTTTGCCTATATAACAAAGACTATTTGACCTTCAGAGTTCAAACTTCATACATTCTATCGTTAAGCCAAGCTCTTTCACTTTGACCACGACCCAAGGTCAAATTTTGATTCTCAAGGTCACAACAAACTTTTACCTTTAGAACAAAGACTATTTGACCTGAAGAGTTCAAACTTAATACAAATATTCCTTGCATCAAGCCCTTTGACCTTGACCTTGACCCAAGGTCATTTGTTCGATTTCAAGGTCACAACATACTTTGGTTGGTAAAATATTGAGCTTTGATCAGATTAAAATCAATCTTGAAAAGAATTACCTCAAATACTTATCTTTTTTCTGTGACCTTTATTCATGGTCAAATGATCATTCTCAGGGTCAAAACAAGCTTACTCGTGTAGAATTAGCAGTTTTTGTCCTACGCTATTTATTCTTCACTCAAGTAGTCTTTCTTATTTGAACATAACATAGTATAAGAAACATAACTCTTTTACTCTTGGTCTTTGTTTTTCTTTTTTCTTAGTAGCATTACTTGGCTGTATTTTGATTCTATTGTCATTTTCTATTTATAGAAATGCTCTCATTGCAAAATCATTGTGCAATTCTGTTTTGAGATAGTAATTTTAAAGGATTTAGAATTGATAGATCATGGAGTTTAAATCTTTCGTAAACATGAAAGGTATTTATTATCTTTTGTTTTATTTTGTTGATAAGTTCCAAGGAAGGTCTAATAAAGGAGGAATCCGTCTGTTGCTTGCAACAGTAGCAATCTAGTTTCTATTCAATATTTTGTATGCACAACAGTCTGAAGACGCCAATTTTCATTACTCAGCAGATCTATTTAATATGTTTTATGTTAAACTCTTCAATCCATTTCATTACAATGTATTTGAGTAGCAACACTGAAAACGATTCTTATCCAATAAGGTAAACTGTACCTTTGATTCAAAATGTGGGGGAAATTATGCATGGATACCCCTTATTTTCTTTTCATATCATTGAATATTAGGTATAGCAAATACAGGTTTCAAATATATATTTGGCTAAAGTTAAATGTTTCTACAATGTAAAAAATGTGATTTTCCCCCATAAAATGTTATGTTAAAGTTGGGGTAATTCGAATTCATAGACAATGAAAATATCCCTACAATTTAGGGTATTTTTGAAAAGTTATTTAAAAAGGTTCAAATATGATAAGCACGAAAATTTCAAAAAGCTATCATAGTTAGGACAAGAAGTACGATCTACTTCCAGTGATTGTACTTCTTTACAAATGAACAAATCAATTAATCATAAGAACCCAAGAAGTAGGCTGCAAAATCAATTTATGAATATTTCAAAATAATTAGAATATGTAGGCGTACATTGTACACGAATCTCAAAAGCTAAGGCAAGGTTTGTGCACGTCAGTGCCAATATGTTCTTGAATTCCGATTTTAATAATCGACATAGCAAACTGAAATAGACATCCGACTCTTAGGTGTTTATTACGGATTTGCTGTCTATCATCCTTTGATTTTACTCCCTCAATGTAACGCCATGGAATATCATATCCCGTATAATGTGTTTGAAATATCCCCCCATAGTCACTGTGGCATATCACGTAATACGCAAATGATATGTTTCATAGAAATCCCCTTTGATTAAACCAAGTAAATATTGTCTAAATCTACATTATATTTATTTTAGGTCTATCATATGGTCATTATTATCAATTATACGATAGCAACCTATTATGGTCTAGAATAGACGCAATTAAAAACTATAATTTTGAAGAACACTTAATAGGCCTTTCAAAGAAGGGAGGAGACCTCCAACAAGACCCCGTTGCAGCATCAACAGTTAATCACCGAAACACCCGATGCAAAAACACAAAAGACGAGTACAGCACGAGACGGAAAAAAGACATACGACATGTAAACATCAAACACAAAAGACCACACATAAACCGACGAGACCAATGGGCAACTGGTGCCGACTTTGGACGGCCATTTGTCACGCAAGTAGCCAATGGTGTGGTTATCCTGAATTACGTGCACACAACCCTCTCACTTTTCCAATTACCCAGAGGTCTCGAAGAACGTACAATTGTGGTGTAGAACAACCTCCTCACTGTAAGATGACCTCACAGAAACAAGACCGCGAAACGCAGAGGCCCCACAAACACAGATGAATATGTAAATGTATATAAAACAAGAGCCCCAGGGGGCACAACGCTTACCTGATACCCATGCACGCTCTAATTGACATACTGACATTGAATACTGATAGTGCCAGTACCAGGATTTTAGCCCACAACCTTTCTAACAAGATTTTTGCCGGATGCAGACAAGTTTTTTTTTTTTCAGACAACCTTTACAAACAAGAGAAAATAGTCACATTTCAAAACAACAACTTTTTTAATGATTTGGAAAGATGGATTATGCGATCCAAAGTCATATGCCCAGCTAGTATAGTTCAATTATGCAACATCAAAAATAAAATCATTTTGTAAAATTCCACATTAATGTGCAACAGAAACAGAATAAACAATGAAATGATTTCATAAATTAAGTTTATTTAAAATTGAACACCAAACCTTTCATTATTAATAGCTAGTATGCCAGAAAATAATAAAGCCTGTGTTTGTGAAACACGAATGCCCCGCGGTGGCATCTTTGTTGGTATAAACACCATTTTCTGTTAAGTATGTGAGAGGTCAGGGTCAGAGTAATGTTGGTATCAATGGAAAGATCTTGTCACAAAGAATACACATGTACAATATGAAAGCCCTATCACTAACCATTCAAAAGTTATGCCCAATGTTAAAGTTTTTGAAAAGTAGGTCAAAGGTCAAGGTCACGAGGTCAAAAATTTTGGTATCAATGGAAAGGTATTGTCACAAGGAATACACATGTGAAATATGAAAGCTCTATCACCTTCCTATCAAAAGTTATGCCCAATGTAAAGTTTTTCGGACAAACAGACAGACAGACAGGCCAAAAACTATATGCCCTCGTATCTTTAATTCCGGAAGCATAAAAAACAAAGACTTTTCGGTTTTGCCTTTATTCATATTAAATTATACAGAAATCTATGAATGAGAGCCTTTGAATAGTATTGATTTCATCTTAATACATGTAACGTACAGTCAAAATCGTGTTAATCCAATTAATGAGTTAAAGAAGATCCTGACGATAATCTCAACAGCACTCACAATAGAGCACCAAATGGAACATCGACGGACCCCCAGCAAGCTAGAGGTGGGACCAGGTGCCCGGGAGGAGTAAGCATCCCCTGTTGGCTAGCCGCACCCGCCGTCGATGTTAATGAAGCATGGAAATGAAAATATATAAAATTCATGCACTGTCTGACGTTGTGTCTACATAGAAAGTGCTATGGCGACAATGTCAGGGAAGTATATTCAAAACACTTACTGTCAAACCCTTCGCGGGGAACTTTTTTACGAGCTCCACACGGCAAAGGGCATAAGTGTGACATAAATGAGTTAAAGAAGATCCTGACGATAATCTCAACAGCACTCACAATAGAGCACCAAATGGAACATCGACGGACCCCCAGCAAGCTAGAGGTGGGACCAGGTGCCCGGGAGGAGTAAGCATCCCCTGTTGGCTAGCCGCACCCGCCGTCGATGTTAATGAAGCATGGAAATGAAAATATATAAAATTCATGCACTGTCTGACGTTGTGTCTACATAGAAAGTGCTATGGCGACAATGTCAGGGAAGTATATTCAAAACACTTACTGTCAAACCCTTCGCGGGGAACTTTTTTACGAGCTCCACACGGCAAAGGGCATAAGTGTGACATAAATGAGTTAAAGAAGATCCTGACGATAATCTCAACAGCACTCACAATAGAGCACCAAATGGAACATCGACGGACCCCCAGCAAGCTAGAGGTGGGACCAGGTGCCCGGGATGAGTAAGCATCCCCTGTTGGCTAGCCGCACCCGCCGTCGATGTTAATGAAGCATGGAAATGAAAATATATAAAATTCATGCACTGTCTGACGTTGTGTCTACATAGAAAGTGCTATGGCGACAATGTCAGGGAAGTATATTCAAAACACTTACTGTCAAACCCTTCGCGGGGAACTTTTTTACGAGCTCCACACGGCAAACAAGACAAGTTGTTAGCGGACAATATTAATTCAAGAGAGTTGTGCAGAAATTGAGCCAATTTATTTTCCAAACAGCAGTGTACAGTGTATCAAACCTCATGACCCAGTGAAGCCACTTGGACAAATTATTTTCGGTAAATATGCTGAAATGCGGTGCTTGGAAATGTATTTTTAGCATATTGAATCAATAGTCGTGATAAATTTAACTTCGAACTTGATCTTGTCTTTTATGCAATCTACAGATAGGTTTGAAAATATGCAAAATTCGGAACATTTTCGATGAGGACGCAGAGTTCCTGTAAAAAAAGTGAAATTTGCGAAAAAAGGACATGCATGCCCCCCCCTCCCCCCTTTTTCTTTACATTTTTATGCGTGCCAAAGATTCGCAATCAAAAAAGACCAATTTTACAGACTTCCGGGCATTTCAAGTCAGTCAAAATTTTTAGTGTGCACCTTTTTATTTCCTGTAGTTATCCCTACTAAAGGGGCAAGGAGGTATTGAACCAATCAAATCTGTAACACAAGATATATGGCGAATATGTTTACCATAGATATAGAAATAAGACAGAGAAAATAATCATTAAATAGGGAAATTGTTCTGAAATATGCATGTATGAAAAAAAGGCAATCCAAGAAATGCTTGTGTCGCCTGCGTAGCAGATTTTTTTTTATTGAAATTAGGTCAAATATCAAGGGCAAGGTCACTAGGTTAAAAATTATGGAATGTTTAGAAAGGTCTTTTCATAAGGAATACAAATGTGAAATATCAAAGCCCTATCACTTACCGCTCAAAAGATATAGCAAATCATAGATTTGTTGAAAAGTAGGTCAAATATATAGGGCAAGTGCACGAGGTAAAACATAGGTAATCACAGATTACGAAGCTCACCTCGTGACAGCAAAATTCAATTCAAACATATTTCTTAGTACATGTATATTGGCTTTAAAGGCAAAACCACTCAAGCAGAAAAAGTAGGTCAAGGTAATTTTATGAAAGTTTGATCAAAGATACATCCAATATGCAAGTTTGGTACATGTAGCAGTTATACTTTGCTCAATATTGGCTTTTAAAGGCAAAATCACTCAAGCGGAAAAAGTAGGTCAAGGTCATTTTATGAAAGTTTGATCAAAGATACATCTAATATGCAAGTTTGGAACATCTAGCACTTATACTTTGCTCAATATTGGCTTTTAAAGGCAAAATCACTCAAGCAGAAAAAGTAGGTCAAGGTCATTTTATGAAAGTTTGATCAAAGATATATCCAATATGCAAGTTTGGTACATGTAGCACTTATACTCTGCTCAATATTGGCTTTTAAAGGCAAAATCACTCAAGTGGAAAAAGTAGGTCAAGGTCATTTTATGAAAGTTTGATCAAAGATACATCTAATATGCAAGTTTGGAACATCTAGCACTTATACTTTGCTCAATATTGGCTTTTACAGGCAAAATCACTCAAGCGGAAAAAGTAGGTCAAGGTCATTTTATGAAAGTTTGATCAAAGATACATCCAATATGCAAGTTTGGTACATGTAGCACTTATACTCTGCTCAATATTGGCTTTTAAAAGCGAAATCACTCAAGTGGAAAAAGTAGGTCAGATGCTGCATCCGATGCATGGGTCCATCTCGGCATCCAAAGATGAATCACTTGTGCAAGTTTGGTTACTGTAGCATTAGTACTTTGTCAGATACTGAGCTACCCCAAACTTCTTATCCAAATCACTCAAGCGGAAAATGTAGGTCAGATGCTGCATACGATGCATGGGTTCACCTCAGCATCCAAAGATGAATCACTTGTGCAAGTTTGGTTACTGTAGCATCAGTACTTTGTCAGATACTGAGCTACCCCAAACTTCTTAACCAAGTCACTCAAGCGGAAAATGTAGGTCAGATGCTGCATACGATGCATGGGTTCACCTCAGCATCCAAAGATGAATCACTTGTGCCAGTTTGGTTACTGTAGCGTTAGTACTTTGTCAGATACTGAGCTACCCCAAACTTCTTAACCGGATGCTGACACGGACGCGGACGCGTGGGGTTATAGCATAAGCTCACTCAACTTCGTCGAGGTGAGCTAAAATGATGGTATGTGAAGAAAGGTCTTGTCACATGGAATGCACATGTGAAATATCAAAGCCTATCACTCAGCAATCAAAAGAAATAGCCAATCTAAGATTTTTTTAAAAGTAGGTCAAATATCTAGGTCTTGGTCATGAGGTCAAAAGTTATGATATGTGTAGAAAGGCCTTGTCACAAGAAGGAATACAAATATGAAATATCAAAGCTCTATCACTTACCAATCAAAAGATATATCAAATCTTAGATTTTTTGAAAAGTAGGTCAAATATCTAGGTCAAGGTCACGAGGTCAAAAAATATGGTTTGCGTAGACAGGTCTTGTCACAAAGATTACACATGTGAAATATCAAAGCCCTATCACTTGCCAATCAAGAGATATAGCCAATATTAGATTTTTAGAAAAGTAGGTCAAATATCTAGATCAAGGTCACAAGGTCAAACATTATATGTGTAGAAAGGTCTAATCACAAGGAATACACATGTGAAATATCAAAGCCCTATCACTAATCAATCAAGAGATATAGCCAATATTAGATTTTTAGAAAAGTAGGTCAAATATCTAGGTCAAGGTCAAAAGGTCAAAAATTATGATATGTGTATAAAGGTCTTGTCACAAGGAATACACATGTGAAATATCAAATCCCTATCACTTACCAATCAAAAGTTATGGGGTGTGACACCCAAGTGTGACAGACAGACGGACAGACGGAGGGACGGATGGACGGACAGACGAACAACAGACAAAGTGATCCCTAAGTGTCGCTGTGCTTCGCAGGCGACACAAAAAGTCAACATCTTAAAAATAAATTCAGCGTATATTTGATAGCGTATGTGGCCAAGTTAATTCGAAGTATGAAAATAAGTACACAAAGCCAAACTAGCTATAGCTTGTCTTATTTAAAAAATCATTAAAAATCTAAAAGTTGATATTTTGACAAAATTCTTTCACAGTTTCATTTCTAGCTATAAATATAAAAATAAAAAGTGAAAAAAAAAACTCAAAAAGGGAAAAAAAATTGTTGGGGTCCCGCCAGGGTTTGAAGCTACTCCCCATGGGTCCATTTGGCATGGAAAACATACATTATACCTATATACAATCTTAAAAAATATTCATTAAAAATCCAAAAGTGGATATCTTGACAAAATTCTTTCACTTGTAGGGTACCATGCATGAGTACCTCATACCTACAAATTTTCATGACAATCTGAAGAGTGGTTATAGAAAAGAAGCAGAAAATGTATGAAAATCAACCCCCCCCTTCCTTTTTACATAAGAAAAAAATTCTTAAAAAATCAAAAAAATAAATTTTAAGCATAAAATACATATCAAAGCATTAAGTAAGTTAAATATGATAAATATGTAGTAAATGAGTGTGTAAAATCATACACTTATTGAGTTATTTAAAGAAATAGTGCAAAAATGTGCATTTCTGACTAAGTCCGAAAAGACGTCAAAAACGCGTCAAAAATTTGACTTCGAAGTGGAACCAAAAATAACAACACTTCTTAAGACATCTCTCTAGATCATCCTGATGCTTTCGGTTTGTCGATACATGCTTCGGTTCTGAAGAAGAAGTTTGTCAAAGGAGGGTACCCCCGTAACCTACTTTTGGCTGTGGTGGCGCCACCTGTTGACAGATCCGGACGAAAAACAACAACACTTGTAGGGGACCATGAGTACTTCATACCTACCAAGTTTCATCAAAATCCCTTCAGCCGTTCTGGAGAAGAAGTTTAAAATGTGAAAAGTTTACGACGACGGACGACGGACGACGGACGACGACGACGACGACGACGGACGACGGACGACGGACGCAACACTATGACAATAGCTCACTTGAGCCTATGGAAATTCAAAACGTAGAAAAGGAGGGAAAGTAACCGGATTATTTACATGTACGCTCGGGTATGGTATCCTAGTTCAACCTACATGCGTAAATAATTTGAAAGGTCCGGTACATTTTCTGTAAGTTTCCTTGTAATCCCAGGAATACCATAAACAGGATCCGAATTCTCCTCAATATAGTTACGGAAAGCGAAGTTCCCTAACCTCATCTCGAGAAAACAATTACGCCGACCAAACTCTTCGTAGAATTTAAGGAATACATGTAGGTCATTGATGTTCATTCGCACGAAAATTGCATGTGAATATTTTGCTTTGTTTCCATAAATCACTTAAACAGGACACTAAGGTTAGATTACCCCCCCCCCCCCACCCCACCCATTTAGCAACATTAATTGAGAAAATTTAACACTTATACCGAATGAAATGAACTTTTTTAGAGGTAAGGACAAGCTCAGTGATAGTTTAATTTTGCTCTATGTACAAAAGAGCGAATTCTTATCATTTTGTGGAAGAAATGTTTTGCCATGCATACAAGTATCTTACTTATTGAGGTTATATCATCCCTTTCGGAAACTTTTTTGTTAAAATATCAAATATCAATATCCAATTGAAGAAAAAAAATTGATTAGAAGTCTTATTATGAAATTTGCACTATTATACAACACTAATGAAAATCAATGAAAAAAAATCTGAATTGTCCCATGGTAGACAAAAATTCATTCAGTGGCGCAATCTACGACAATTTCTCTCATAGGAATGCAGGAAGAACCGCTTTGATTTTTTATGAATTTATATTTCTTTTGTTTTATTTCTCGTTTTGTGCTCATTCATCCTTTATTTATCTATTATAGCTAAATTATTTCTAGAATTAATCTTTTATCAGGAAAGCCGTTACAAATGCAAGTATATATATACTTCGATGTAATTTCGTTTGCAAATTATCGTTCACATTAAAAACCAAATTTCGGTGCGTTTTTATGGAATAGAAAGTTGGAAATGTGTATTACAAGACAGCTAGATACGTTTTTTCTACATGTTTCTATCCCTTTCTCTTCCACTAGATATTTCTCCTATTCAGTCAAATGAAATTACATGACTGTACGTCTGTCAGTCTTTAATGTGTCGGTAAAGCAAGTTTATTTTTCAAGACTCTATTAAAATGCGGAAGTCTCTGAAAAATGGTGAAAATAACCAAATAACTAACCGACCCCAAGATTATTGAAGTTATATCATCCCTTTTGGAAACTTTTTTGTTAAAATATCAAATATTAATATCCAATTGAATTAAAAAAATGATTAGAAATCTTATTATGACATTTGCACTATTATACAACACTAATGAAAATCAATGAAAAAAAATCTGAATTGTCTCATGTTAGACAAAAATTCACTCAGTGGCGCCATCTACGACAATTTCTCTCAAAGGAATGCAGGAAGAACCGCTTTGATTTGTTATGAATTTATATTTCTTTTGTTTTATTTCTCGTTTTGTGCTCATTCATCCTTTATTTATCTATTATAGCTAAATTATTTCTAGAATTAATCTTTTATCAGGAAAGCCGTTACAAATAAAATATATATACTTCGATGTAATTTCGTTTGCAAATTACCGTTCACACTAAAACCAAATTTCGGTGCGTTTTTATGAAATAGAAAGTTGGAAATGTGTATTACAAGACAGCTAGATATGTTTTTTCTATTCCCTTCTCTTCCACTAGATATTTCTCCTATTCTGTCAAATGAAATTACATGACTGTACGTCTGTCAGTCTTTAATGTGTAGGTATAGCAAGTTTATTTTTCAAGACTCTGTTAAAAGGCGGAAGTCTCTGAAAAATGGTGAAAATAACCAAATAACTAACCGACCCCAAGATTATTGATTTTGTGCTGTATACATGGATATGGTCATTATCGATATTTGTCATAGCAAAGCCAGTCTTTTCCATTTGGTATGAAAATAAGTAAAAATAAATTCTTTCATTTCTTTTTCTTTTTTTCTTTCTTTTTTCCTTTTTGTTTTTATTTGTTTTAATTTGTTTTGTTTTGTTCTTTTAAGCAAAATGAGAGGCATCGAGCCCCATATGCCTTGCGAAAATACATATATATAATTAAATTAATAACCTGATTCTTTTTTTTTTCAGAGAAAGTGTATTTTAATATTAAGCCTTTAAATGTATCAATACTAGCACATTTGAGGTTCTGAAGTTGTTATTGTCGTAACGAACTTTTCAAACTGCGTGCAAATGATACAATTCTTCGTAACCAATTATCATCGATAAAATCGCATCTCATCACCAACCGTTTGTAATCGATGATCCATTATGAAGGCTCAGCCAATTCTTTATTGTCTTAACTATGATTTTGAAATAAAAATCCGGAAAATTCTCTTCTTTTTTGCAAAGGGGTAGGGCCACAAAGCCCGATTTTGGCCCTAATTTTGATTAATTTTGAACAATGTACTTCATAGAATATTTAACTGTTATTTGACATTTTGAAACGTTCTCTACTAAATCACGAATCTACTTTTTGTAAACATTGCTTTTATCAACACCTTTTAGCCCTTTTAAAACACCAAAATAGGTCATATTCGGCGAAATTGATGCAAAATCTCAATATTTCTATTAAATTAGCAATGACCGCAAAATGTATATGTGAAAGAGTATCATTTTATCCTTTTGTCATAAACGTTTTATCTCAGTTAACGCATGCGGCCACATTGAATTCTACGACAAAATACAAAATTCCCAGCAATTTTCGCCAAATTTTGTCAATAAAGTCAAAATGACGTCACTTCATGACGTCATTACAGTTAAATGAGACATCGTTTGGTGATATTATTCTTCTCATGAAAAGCGGTAAACATTCGTGTATTTTCATGAGAGATATCAAGTATTCTTCATGAAATTTATTTTAAGAGAAAAATCAAGGGCCGATTTAGGGGTCTCGTGGCCCTACCCCTTTCACGGCGGATGGGGTGGGGTTGTTCAGACTACCCCCTCCTCAACCCATCACACTCTAGATCCGCGCTTGCAAGTTTAGGTTACATGTTTTGAGTCAAAGTTTATTCAATTCAAACTTGTAAAAATGTATAACGCGTTCTTTAAATCTGTAAAGTATTGAAACTAGAAAATATGACAAAATAAATGTTAGAAAAAGACGATGAATATCATGCATATTCACAGATTTTATCATTTATCGCAGGGGATAGAGCGTGGGGATTACATCCTACATCTTTAATCAGCAAGGGGTTTTACAAAATAACTTCCTTTTGATAAGATTTTTAATATAATGTCGAAATACTTTCAAATACTATAACACATAATCGGATGTTTGCACGGTAAAATCAGTATTTGCCGTCCGCAATTTTAACGTCAGTATCTACTGTCCAGCAGCACACAAATCAGAAAAAGTGAAGTGTTTTTATTCGACTTCGTCGGAAAATGTACTGATTAAAGTTTCTATAGGGGATAAATCTCGAAGTCTTGCAACTAACACTGAAAGTCTGTACGACCAATACTTTTTATTATTATTTCTTTCAATAATTACTTTTTATTTGTCTCGCTAGTTTCCGATCACTATTGATGCTGTCTTCGTTATGCATACTTATCGACACATTTCATGTATTTGTTAATCCAATGTCAATGACGTTTATCTAGATACATACATGTATATCTGCCCATTTTATTTTTAATGTTTATATTTCGTTTGCGCACCTTTTGCCATCATTTTCCCATTTATATACGTAGAGCTCCTCCGTTACACTCAAATAATCAAATCAATAGTGTATAATAGGTATACACCATAAACATGTAAGGATGAGAAATGTGCTCCTATTTTAAAGATAACTAGCTTCATGATCATGTATTATTATTGCTATACCAATAAAAGACGGTAGGTATGAGAAGGAGTTCGTTTATACGACACTCATCGTAACTCGCTTTTACTGGGGACCGTATATATCATGAGAATAAAATAAATTCAGAAATTGTAAAAACCTGAGTTGAAAATTAGGTAAACAATTAGTATATCAATAGTTTTCATTTTCGTGCGTGAACATCGACGGCAGTTGCGGCAAACGAAAAAAAGATGCTTACTCCTCCCGGGCATCTGGTCCCAACTCTAGCTTGCTAGGGGTCCGTCGAAGCTCAATTTGTCGCTCTATTTTGATTGCTGTTGAGGTTATCGTCAGGATCCTCTTTAACTCTTTAGCATATTGGGTATAACGCATCTAGACGACAGTTTGTCTTGATATGATCCTTCGAGATTTTACTTTTCGTAAGGTTTCGTTTATACGAAGTTCGAACGGTGAAAACCGCCTGTAATTGGAAAAGGTCTATTTATACTTGCCTACAACGCTACCAATAACAAAAAGCATGGGTCTTCATAATCTTTCTGTAATTTACAGACCTAGACAGTACACCACATGCAAAATCTAGATTAGTTTACTCAAGATTTTAATAGAAACTGCATGATTCTTTTTTTTTCTTTCCATTATCCCTTTATCAAGACAAAGGCATGCGGACTATGCTCGTTTTGCGAAGAAGCAGCAACATGTACAACTTTAAAAAAAGGTGGCCATATGTGTGTTCCACTTATCGATCTCATCGAATATTGTTTAATAGAAAGATATCTTGTAACTGGCAACTATGGAGTTTCATCAAGCAGAGTAACATTTTCTTCTGTGAGAAACCACCCCAACCAATGGCATTACAAGAAATATCAGATCGGAAGTGACTTTGGATGGCAGGCTAGCAATTCTGATCAAAGTCCATGGATTCAGGTACGATATAAGTATATTTCTTTTACATCTGAAATGTAGAAAAAAATTATCCAATCTATGAAAAAATTGAATGGAGAGAATGGTACTAAGATGGTAAAATCCTTTAAGTTCGATGTTATCTTTGAATAAAATGAAGCTTTAAGAATAACAAAATGATATATATGTTGTAAGTTGATAAAGGGCCAAAACAAAGCTTTCCAACTCGTTATCTTGAAGAAAATTTCAAACCCGTTTCAATGCATTAGACACGTGTTTCGGACAGTTACTCCTGATCAGTGGTACTTATTAAATTTCGAAGTGATCTTCTGACAAATGTAGCGCCTTTTGTTTTTGTAAATTGCATTGTGCATTTAAATAGCAGCGAGTGCGCCGCGCCAAAGTTCGTATAGGGTCGATGCAGTATAATTATATATTTTTGAGCAAATTCGAACACTTGGTTGCATGAATCAGTTATGAGTATGAGATGCCGAGACGGGAAAACAAAGCTAGACACTAGACATCAAATACAAAATACCTTAAGCGTTATTTCTGTAGTTTAGTTTCGTATGTACAGAAGCCCGTTAGTGCCAAATATGAAAAAGTCAAAAAGAAGGAAATGCGAAAATATTAGGAAAATCATGAATAAATTTAGAGAACCGGGAAACATATTAAGGAAAATGATAAATAAAGTTAGGAAAACGAGTAATCAATTTAGGAAAATTCGAAAAAAAAATTGAAAAACGAGAAAAATATATAAGGAAAATGAGAAATACATTTAGAAAAATGAAAAATAAATATAGGAAAATGAGAATATCCAATATATTCAGAAAAACGAGACATATTTTAGGAGATAAGAAATATATTTAAGCAAATGGGGAAAAATATATAAACGAAAATGAAAAATATATTAACGTAAAGAGGACATATAAGTAAGGGGTCGGACAGGGTGAAAAGGAGGGGAATAAGGGGGGATGGAAGGGAGGAGGGAGGAACAATAGGGGAGGGAGGAGGGATGAAGTAGGCGGGAGGAGGGAATGAGGTAGAGGGGATATCGGAGGGAGGGAAGGGGGGGAGAAGAGAGGAGGAATGAATGGGATGATGGAAGCGGGAGGGTAAGGGTTGGGAGGGGTACCTTCCTGTCCACTTCGCTCACATACAAATGGAAACCAATAAATGAAATACGATATGTATATACATGTAAACATGGAATTCCCCAGTTTCACTTTACTTTGACCACTCCCAGAATATTAATGAGATTCATTTCAAGAGATAAAGACCTTCTTGCTAGTTATCTCCCACTTTACGTCTCTTGATTAATCTATATCGTGCTTCTTGCTCGTGCACATAGGATATAAGCAGCGGGAACTGCGGGGAAATGGTAGAAATACAAGAAAGTCTTCATCTCTTGATGAATAGATAGTGTAACTTATTAATTCCGGGAGTGGCAAAGGTCAAGCTTTCTTTGTTGTGATTTCCCTGTTTTTATATTTATACTTTCTCTAAATGTATTCCTTATTTTCCAAAATATATTCAAAATTTCAAGTTTTTTCCTAAATATATTTCTCGTTTTTTCTTATATATATTTCTCATTATCCTAAATATTTTTCTCATTTTCCTAAATATTTTTCTCATTTTCCTAAATATTTTTCTCATTTCCCTAAATGTTTTTCTCATTTTCCTAAATTTTTTTTCCGTTTTTCTAAATATATTTCTTATTTTCCTTAATGTTTTTCTCGTTTTTGTGTCGCCTGCGAAGCATAGCGACACTTAGGGATCACTTTGTCCGTTGTCCGTCTGTCCGTCTGTCCGTCCGTCCGTCTGTCCGTCCGTCCGTCCGTCTGTCTGTCTGTCTGTCTGTCACACTTTGGGTGTCACAGCCCATAACTTTTGATTGGTAAGTGATAGGGCTTTGATATTTCACATGTGTATTCCTTGTGACAAGACCTTCTTACGCATACCATAATTTTTGACCTAGTGACCTTGACCTACATATTTGACCTACTTTTCAAAAAAATTAAGAATGGATATATCTTTTGATTGGTAAGTGTTAGGACTTTGATATTTCACATGTGCAATCCTTGTGGCAAGACCTTTCTAAACATACCATAATTTTTTACCTTAAGACCTTGACCTAGATATTTGACCTACTTTTGAAAAAAAGATCAGATTTGCTATATCTTTTGATTGGTAAGTGATAGGACTTTTATATTTCACATGTGTATTCCTTGTGACAAGACCTTCCTACACATACCATAATTTTTTTACCTATTGACCTTGACCTACATATTTGACCTACTTTAAAAAAAAAAACAACTAAGAATGGATATATCTTTTGATTGGTAAGTGATATGGCTTTGGTATTTCACATGTGTATTCCTTGTGACAAGACTTTTCTGCACAGACCATAATATTTGACCTTTTGACCTTGACCTAGATATTTTACCTACTTTTCAAGAAAAGTAATATTGGCTATATCTTTTGATTGGTAGGTGATAGGGCTTTGATATTTCACATGTATTTTCCTTGTAACAATGCCATTCTACACATACCATAATTTTTTTTACCTTTTGACCTTGACCTAGCTATTTGACCATCTTTTCTAGGGTTGTATATATCTTTTAATTGGTTGGTGATAGGTCTTTAATATTTATTATGATGAGACCTTTTTGTTACCAATTTTTATGTTGTGACCTTGACCTAGATGATTGACACTCTTTTCTGAAAATTTGATAATGACCATATCTTTTAATTTGTAATTAAGAGGTCTGATATTTCAAATGAATTTCATTTGACAAGACTTTTCTACTGATACCAATAATTTTGATCCACTTTCTAGAATAATAATCAAACCGCTTCGCAGGCGACACAAGCATTCCTTGGATTGCTATTTTTCTAAATATATTTCTCATTTTCCTAAATTTATTTCGCATTTGCTTCTTTTTTTATTTTTCATATTTGAAACTAACGGGCTTCCGTACGTATGCGTAGAAATCAGTAATGTTTTCCTTTTTCTGATTATTTACTCAGTGACGAATTCACACCAATACAGTAATCAAAGAAACACAATGCAAACATTTAGAATTGAAGCATACTTCATGTATGAGTATTTGAAGTCATGTTATCCAATTTTTGATTATCTTAATGTCGCTTCTATCATAAAATTATTAATTTGAAATATTGTTAACCGGCTTTTATTCGCGATGTCTTAAGTTCGCGAATACGAGTGAGATGACAGGTTCACGGTGTTTTATTTTTGCGTCATTGCATGTATATTTTTCACAATACGTATATTAGGACATATTCGCGGCGTTTTATAGTTGCGAATCAATTAAAGTGGCCTAGCGAATATCGCGAAAATAAAAAAGCTAATAAAAGGCGGTTTTACAGTAATTTGTTTCTTCAAACAGTAATTGAAGACTTATATTTTAGTTCATAGTTTTTGATAACGAATAATGCCGAAGGTTTCGAAATCTATATCTTCTTGGAGAAAATTTCAAGCTAATCACCATGCACAAGACACGTGTTTCGAATATGAAATTCTCATCAGTGCTTTACATAAGCAGCCCAAATTAATATCATTAGCGCCCTCTGATATTATTTTTAGAATTTAGATTTCTGCATTTACTTTACAGAGAGTGCGCGGCTCTACATTCCCTTTAAGTTACGAAAGAAAAAGTTGGGGATGATTTCTTTTGCATTTTCTGTTTAACTTATGCTTCGATATAATTTTCCCGTGCAGGTTCTGTTTTACAAAAGAAGACTAGTCGTCGGCGTAATCACGAGAGGTTTAGGCACTTACAATGCTTATATCAAAGAGTACAGCTTGGAATGCCTGACGTTGGATAATCTATGGAGAAGTGTCAAGAATACCTCAGGAAATATCACTGTAAGATAATCTTATATAAAACAAATGAGATGATCTCTAACAACACCAGGTTACAGCACCCACAGCAAAACCCCAAAACACCCGATGCAAAAACATAGAGGAACACAGAAAGAGATGGATAATGACAAGGAACACCAACATACAACACAGAAACATCAATTACAAGGGACCACACATAAACCAACGAGAATAATGGCCAACCGGTGCCGACTTATGTCGTGCGCACAACTCTCCCACTTTTCCGATTACCCTATCACACAATCGAACGAATTGTATTCGTTTTACATTAGGAAAGACAGGGTTTTCCATATCTTTCAAATGTATTGAGTGATAGCATTATATATCAAAACAGGTCAAAGTTACAGAATAGATCAGACATGCACGTTTCGGGTATAGAACCTTAGATCATGCTAAAACAATTTTGATTTAATTCAATTCGCCCGACGATTGATACAATGCATGTATTTTGCCTGAATTACTGAGGCGAAATTAGACAAGCGGAATAATCATTTTCAATAATTTTAATGTCAGTAAATGAAAGTAAAAGAAAGATGGGGATCTCCAACTAAACTCAGTTGCAGCACCCACAGCAAAGCACCATAACACCCCATTTAAAACACATAGAAGAAAAGTAAAGATAAGACAAAAATGGGATAATGAACACCAATTCACATCAAATATAAAAATTACATATTATAAACCTACGAGAACAATGGGCAAATGATTACGACTCAGGATAGCCATCTGCTACGCCAGTAGGAAATGGTGTGGTTATCAGGAGTACGTGTGCACAACCCTCTAAGTTTGGCCAGAAGTCTCGAAGAATGCGCAAAACTGGTGTTAAATAACCTCCTCGACCATACAAACAAGACAGTTTAAAGACCGACAGGGGACTATATAAGGGGACAGGTAAATTTTCTGTCATATCCTAACTGTCCACAATAGGGTTAACATCTCTTATTGGTATCTGATTGGTTCCTTTTAATCCTTTTACCTGTCCATATCCATTTTTGAGAGCTTAAGACAGATGAGACTCGGGTATCTCATTAGCATATTAAAGGATTACCAGTCCGTTTGTCTTTGATGTAACACGCCGCTCGCAGACGGCGTTGTCTTCAAAGACTGTATACCACGCCTATCAAGCTTATGTCGCTCAGATGTAACTTTTAACGACCGGGTGGTTCCTAACGTCGGCCTTTAAACGAATTCAACAACAATAAACCCGAAATAGAATATAGAACATAGCTCCAGTGTGACATATTAATACATGTACAAATACATCAGTCTGCAGAACTGTTCGAAATCTAAGGCATAAGACACAACAATATCTAAACAGCAAGAGACAAAGCAACATCCATTAAAACGGATACAACATGGAGCATGAAACATTCAGAACAGACGTTAAAACGTTAACGTTATGAATACAGATAAAACTTGTCACATTTCCTTTCAAAATGGCAACAGTCCATACTCCATATGACTAGATGACAAATATGGATAATGACCCTATCCCTGTATACAGCACAAAATCGATAATTCAGAAAATCAGAAACCGAAGGCATACAAAATCAGGACAAAAGAGGAACCAAAGCAAACAAACAAAAGCCTCCACCACATGAAAAGAAGCGAACTCCCGATTTTATACATTTTGTTAAAACCGACATGTTCTTTTGAATTTCAGATTTTTCCAGGCAATGTCAATGATAACACAAGAAAAACAAACTACCTTTCTTATCCAATCAGAACTGCAGGTATCCGACTTAAGGTGATATCTTGGAAAGACCAAGTCATTATGGGATTCGACGTACTTGGATGCTAAAGTTCTTTAATTAACACCAATGAGTCAATGTTTAAACGTCTTTAAATTCAATAACATCATTCAAAAGCTGATGAATTTACAGCTTGGACCAGACATGTACATATGTATGCTTTCAATGGATTATCTCATCAGAATCGACGATTGACCACAATAACATGTCTGGTCCATGTTCGCAAATCCATCTGCTCTTAAATGATGCTATTAAGTTTGAAGACGTTTAACATTAATCCAACTCGGCAAAACTTCGCCTGGACCTTTGAACTACTGACATTGGAGAAAGTCACACGGAAAACCCTTATCCAAAAACATTGTTAATAAAGCATACAAATATGAAAATATGAAACAAAATACATACTGGGGAGAACAGTAGTGAATACAGGGGAACGTATTCTCATAAGAAGAGAAATATCGGTTAATCAGAGGTAAAGCATAATGGAATTACATAGAGCGCTATCGTAAATAGATAATCACAAAACACTTCAGTTGCAGAATGCTATTTATGGTCCGTGTAACACTAAACAATTGCAATTTCTAAAACGTTTTGGAATTTTAGATTTCGATATTTCATCATTCGATATAAAACCCTAAAATTTTGTAAAAGTTTTAAAATCGTTTTGATTTTTTAGAAGTTTAGATTTCTTACTAAAATTTCAAAAATCTATCATGTTCCTAACTTTTGAAATTTCACATTTTTAAACTTCCAAATGTTCAAAATCGTTTTAGACATTTCAGTTTTTGTATACTGTTTTAAATATTAAAACAGTCCGTTTTACACTTAAAAATTCAAAATTCAAAAATGTTTTCAAATTTTTGTTTTTTGATATTTTGAACAAAAACTAACTTGTTTTTTTGAAATGTGTTATATTCTCTGCTAACTTTTGTATGAGACGTATAGATTTGTTAAACATTTATTTCATGTATTAAATTTTGTTTTTCTCCAGATGTGATTGCTAAACAGCGGTTTCATTTCTCAAATATGTATATAATTTTTTTTTCAAATGTGTTTTATGTTATTTTTTCTGCTCCATATCATATTAAGAAATGGACGTCTTACTTTAATTGCTTAAGGGTGTATTGGTATGGTTGGTCGCGTGAAAATCTTATGAACCGATTCTCGGAAAATTTGCAAATGTTCATCCAGAAAAATATATCAAAACAAAAAAAAAAGACAGTCAATTCTTATATATTTACATTTATTCTAATTATCGATCATTTTTATTTGCATGCACATTGTATATATTTTGCTTGTAATTACGCCAAATGTATTTAAACGTAAGCAAATTTTTTCTATACGCAAAACTTGAACGTGACGTCACAATAGCAATTAAAAATAATGTTATATAATTCTAGCGTCCTAATAGTTTTTTTAACATGGAAATCTCATAGTAATGTAAATATATATTTTTTGAATACTATTTGTTCCATTTATCCGATTGGTACATAATAATTTATATGCTTTAATATATGTTCCAAATGTTCTCTTTATTCCATTTGCGCATATGTGTATAATAGGTTTATTTCATCCCTTAGAAGAATATTTTTCAAAATGTACTTTGTGCTTCATATATAAATATGTGTGCAATTATTTATTGTATATCAATTGCACCCTATGCATGTGCATGATATAATATCAAAAGTATTCATAGCCAGTGGCTAAGAACCTCTAGAGGTCGGGTTTGGTCTAAAGAATAGAATTATTTTTGTTGTCCATATACTTTTTTTGTCAGTGATAGATAATATAAAGACATGAAAAGATAGATTGTACATGTATACAAATGAAATTCTATACAAAAGAAATTCTACATAGTATACAGTTCAACACTGATTGTTTGGACAAAGGGTAAAATCAATTGTCTGTATAAACTTAACAAAACTGGAAAAAATCTTATAACAGATATTGATTATCTGATATAATTATGACAAACTAAGAATGAAAATGCACCACTTTCCGCATTCTCAACAATCTTTCAACTTTTACGAAACTGAATGTCACAGGTTTTAATTATTTGTCATGATTTTGACAGAGATCGGTACATTTTTTGAAATAATAACTTTAACACTTTTAAGACACTCTACATGTACATTTTTTAGATTTATGATCACTGAGAGGAATGAGTTCCCGAAAGGTGCCTATCTCTTTCCTATGATGCTATTAAAAATGCACCGCTCTTTAAGAAATCAAGGCTCTATTATGTGCATGTCCTATTTGTAAATTTAGATTTTTATGTAATATGTAATTATAATAAATTCAATCTTTAACAGTAATTCTCATTATACATAGTCAAACAATTTCATTTGAAATCCAGAAAACAAGAGGTCCAACTGGCCACATCGCTCACGTCAGTTGCAAACAGATGACTGATAACGGACAATTTGGTAGAGGCTCTTGAGTACGTGCTTTTTGTAAGGTTTCGTGAAATTATGGGCATTAAATTTTGTTGAAAATGCGTAAGCCAATTACAGTAATCAGGACCCGACGCAGTCATATTTGTTGATCGATCGGCATAAACAACATAACTTGGTAGAGGACCTTGGGTGCTTGCGTCTTGTAAGGTTTTCTGTAATTTTGAGAAGCAGTTGCAGAGAAGAAGTCAAACATAGGTAATCAGAACTTACAAAGCACATCTCACGGCAGCATATTATCATGGTAGTAAAATTCAATTTTCTAAATCTCAAAGAAATCTTCTAAAAGTGGAAAAAGAAGGTCAATGTCATTAAATGAAACTTTGATCAAAGGTACATCTTATATGCAAGTTCGGAGCATGTATTACAAATAGTTTGCTCCATATTGACTTTTGTCAAGCGGAAAAGGAAGGTCAAGACCATCATATGAATGTTTGATCAAAAATACATTTCAGTATGCAAGTTTGGTACACTCCAATGTTTCACGTTTCGTACATGTAGCACTAATAGTTTGCTCAATATTGCATCAAAATCACTGACGTTGATGATATTGGAACTCGGACAAGGAACACTGATAGGGCAAAGACAACTATGAAGATTGACTTAGATCAATACACACTGTTTGAATTCAACAGTTTGTTAATATAGTTGTTTATTTTTTCACATTTGTCATAACCGCTTATGTCCTGTTGCAGTGTGGAGCAGTTAAACTCGTTCCCCGTGACATGGATGTTTTTGAGTGTATTAAAGAAACGAGGGGATCTCCAAGAACACTCGGTTGTAGCACCCACAGCAAAACCCCAAAACACCCAATAAGAAAAACACTGAGCAGACATCCACAGGAAGAGACTCAATAGGGACAAGGAACACGAACTCGAGCCATAGAAACATTAAAAACAAAAGACCACACATAAACCAACGGGAGACATGGGCAACCGGTGCCGACTTAGGA
Source organism: Pinctada fucata (assembly GCA_028142955.1). NCBI lineage: Eukaryota > Metazoa > Mollusca > Bivalvia > Pterioida > Pteriidae > Pinctada > Pinctada fucata. The sequence continues at coordinate 44,334,450 of AP027111.1, read as the reverse complement.
CGGCCATCGGCCACGTAAGTATGGTGTGGTTATCCTGGATTACGTGTGCACAGCCCTCTCACGTTTCCGATTACCTAGAGTTCTTGAAGAACGCACAATTATAGTGTAAAACAACCTCCTCATTGTTAGATGATCACACACAAACAAGACTGCAAAACGCAGGGGTCCAGGCAACACAGATGAATATGATCATGGATATAAAAAGAGAGCGTGCTTAATTCAGTCCGTGCTCTGTCGGCTTTAGCGAGATCATATATGCTATCACCCAAGGAGTCCGACTGACATTCAGAGAGGACAGGTGATGGGGGTCCTGTCTTCTCTAAAGAGGTTTGGATAGGACCCATCATGGAATCCCTTCGTCACTGTCAGTCACAGTGCAATTCTTAAGAATGCGCTCGTACAAGACTGTAGATTGGTCAAGTGCCATGCTTAGTGTCCATCTGGTGACATTAGAATCATATCCACGGTATAAAAGGCGCTTGATGACTCTGACGCATTTTCGATGGTTATGCTGTCTACATTTGATCCTTTTTATTTTGTTAAGTATGTCACCATAAATTGCAGGTTGTGAAATACTTAAAGTAATACACTTTGTTGCTTGTATTGGTCCGAATTTCAAAAGAATTTATCATAATTGTTGTAAAATTTCCAGAAAGCGAAAACCTTGACCTAAAAATTTCTTTGAAATTTGTAAATCTCTTCTATAAAATTCCAAAACATCAGTACATGCTCCAGCATACCGGATGAGCTGTGAAATGTAGATACCGTATGACGGTAATCTAGGGACATCAACGTCAAGCCAGGGAAATTTACTATGTTGAATCCAAAATCTTCTCGTTTGTCATACACACTTATATGAATCTCTCCATTAACCCATTTTGATATTTAGGTTCTTTGTTTGAAAAGTTTGCCTTGTTGAGAGTCAATTCTTGTGGATAAATAACATCTTTACACTTTTCAAAAACAGAATTGTCGAAAGTGAGAATATCATCCAGGTACCTAGAAATACCAATAAAACATTTCACATCACCATGTTTTCTTTGCTTTTGAAGATTTTGGATAAATTCTTTTTCATAAGTGCATAAAAAACATCTGCAACAAGAGGCGCACAATTTGTACCCATAGGGATCCCTACAACCTGCTTGTAGAGATTCTCACCAAATCTTACATAAATGTTGTCCAAGAGGAAAGACAAGGCACTACACAGGTCACTACATGTCCATAGTTTGTATGATTTGTATTCTTTAACGGAAAAGAAACCCTCTGATTCAGATTACAAATATAAGTTTTCCAATCTCGATTATAGCACCATTGAATGAGCTTGGACAATTGATCATTGATCTTGTCGTGAGGAAGCGTGGTTTACATATTTGAAAAGTGGTATGAAGAAATCGAATTGGCCTGAAAATTTCTAGATTTCATTTTGTCAAAATTCGGGCCTGTTCTATTTCGTCCCACTCGTTCTCGATGGAAAGATATGAAAATTGGTTACGCCGACACGGCTTGGATGTAGATAGAGTTTTTCCCGAGGAATTCCCATAGGAATGGAGGAAAGACATCAATAGACCAAAATTAACTTACATCATTCCTGTTTAGAACAGTTTCATAATATTTTGTTACGTGTTCCTTTACCGCCATGAGTGCTGACGTCACTTACGTTGATAAGAACACTTCCATATGATTTCCTTGTCAAAGATCAACCTCGTGGATAACCGCGGAAAACGGCACTTGACACTTAGATATTTGGTTTGTAGGAGTTTGTTGGCTGTGGGAATCTACATGTATCGAATTCGGGACCCAGATTCAGGATATGCCAGTCGACTTGGCAATTCCTATTGGATTATTGACTTTGTCTCACTCGAATAGAATAAAACTAAACGATTGGCAATGATATTTTACGTTGTAAGGTTTTCCTATCAATGGTACCACCGCTTCATTGATAGAATGAATTCAAGCGCCATGTTGTAAGTTTATACTCATGCGTCAGATCAAACAAGTGATACCTCGATCTATAAGTATGGACGTTGTTATGGATACAACCTCGCGGTGTCACGTGTTTGACCTGACGCATGAGTGTAAACTTAGAATATGGCGCATACATTCGTAGACACGGAGCGGCGGTCTATGAATGAAGCGGCGGTATCATTGATAGGAAAACCTAACAACGGAAAATATGATTACCGATCGTTTAATTTTATTTGATTCGAGTGAGACACAGTCAATTATCCCCTAGAAATTTTGCCGATTTGTGCCGGCCATATCCTGAATCGGGGTCCCGGATTTGTTACATTTGACACTGACAATAGAGTATCAAATTGAGCATCGACGGACCCCTAAAAAGTTGGAGGTGGATTCTGGATTCTGGGAGGAGAAAGCATCCCCTTTTACTTATTTTTTGCCAAATTGAATCATTTTTTTCTATAACGTACCCGCTTAAGGTGATATCACACGTTTCATGTTTTACAACAATTATTTTAGAAAAAAAGCATAATACTGATTTCCTATTATTATTCAGATGTAAGAGACAATATTAGAAGGTCACCATTCCAAATTTTGGGATTTTGAAACTGATAAGACTTTTTAGCCATCCATTAATTGTAATGGAAGTGCTATTTTTCAGCCCTAGATTTTCAAAAAAACTTCACATGTGATTCTTTCATCATATTGTGCAAATTTATATAGACAAAAACCATTCAATGACCTTGTCATATGTTGTGTATTTTATCATGTGAAAAATTTAAAATGCAATTAGAGTTATCTTTCTGTACTATATGACAAAAGACAAAAGCATGAAATTTATATACCCAACTTTTTAATAATATTGCAGCAGTGTTCCCCCACTCAATATGATATCAATATGTAAATATACATCGCTGAATACAGATTTTGTGTAATAATACGACAATATGACTGTCCACATGTGTAATGATATTACCATATTGGTAAGATGTATAAGAAGTTTCACGTCATTTAAAAACTCTACAGACACCTGACTGGCATAAAGATTTTTTCAACTTAGTTTGTAAAATATCACAGCAGCATTCCAGCAATCACATCAATGACAAATATGGATAATGATTATATTCATGTATACAGCACAAAATCGATAATTCAGAAAATCAGAAACCGAAGGCATACAAAACCAGGACAAACAGGAACCAAAGCAAACAAACAAAAACCTCCACCATATGAAAAGAGGTGAACTCCCGATATGGGAGTGAGACCAGGTGCCCAGGAAGAGTAAGCATCTCCTGCTTGCATGCAACACCCGCTGCTCCAATTCGGTAGAATTGTCATATCCGGTTACTTCCATTTCGGAAGACGTAGAGTACAATATTTGGTTGGATGGTTCAAATGGTCTATGACAGAACATCATCCACCATTCTGGAGAGTGGGACATCATAGTGTATGACGAGTTCCCCATATCGACCGTAGAACTTCCTCAGTGACGATGTTAGTCGGTCACAAACATTTCCCTGACTGAGAAGCTTATCTGAAAGACGCCTAGCTCTCAGAACAAAATCCGTATATTTGGTACTTGCTCTGGTATAGCGTATCAACTGACATATGAACACGCCATAAGCAGGCGATGAAGGGATGTTGCTACTCAGAAAAGGAAAGTTTGTATTGCTGAAATTGAAGTCGTCACGTTTGTCATAGAGTGAGGTGTTCATGTGACAATCAGTGTCGTAGGACAACATTATATCCAAATAGGATGCTGAATTATTTGTCTCTGTAGTTTCTTTGACTTCCAGCTCCGAAGGATAGATACTGCTCAGGTAATCCGCGAATTTTGGATTATTGATGGACATCACATCGTCTATGTATCTGTAAGTGAAGTTGAAGTCAGATCCCCTCCTTTCTTTCAGAAGCTTAGTATCTTTTCCCCTCAGAGACCACAGATTGAATGAATTCAGCTTCGTACGAGTAAAGGAAAATGTCGGCAAGGAGTGGGGCAAATTACGTCCCCATTGGAATTCCGACAATTTGCTGGAAGACCTTACCTCCAAATACCACAAAAATGTTGTCGATCAGAAAGTTTAACATCTGAATGATATCTGTTTAGTGTACTTATTTTCAGAATCGAACTTTTCTTTAACAAAGTAGGTTTTGTCATAGTTCACAACAATAAATTTGTATTTGCGATTACCGTTCTTACATGTAAATGCAACTTATAATTTTTGCGAGTCTTTCTTTCACTTTAGAATAAGGAATTGTAGTGTACAGTGTCGAAAAAAGGCTTAGATCGAATGGACTCTACTAAAATGAGTGGATTTCAGATGTTCTAAAAGTTCCATCGAATTCTTTTTAATCCACATCTGGTTGATACCACTGCGAGAATATACTGTCGAACAATATTTTTGAAGCCCAGATTTGATTTCAGATAGACCTTTGGTGAGTAAAATCGATACAGATTTGGTAGAACATTTTGAGGAACCAGAGATGAAACGTTGTTTGTACGGATTCTCATGCATTTTAGGTATGCAGTATAAGTATGGTAAATCTAAATCTAAATTGTTAGTGTGGAAGCTAAAGGAAGCAAGAGCTGATTTGTGGTTGTCTATTACTTCAGAGGCAGAAAGCTATATAGCTAAATGCTCTCGTTCCCCAGATCCCTAGGCATCATTGAATTCTAAACATTTTACACATTGTCACGGATTATGCGGGTATTTTCCGTTCAGTTACTATTGCATTGATAATTCATTTCTTCTCCTGTAAAATATGTCACTTAAAACAAAATGTAGGATATCAAATTGAATTATTTAGTGTTATTCCATCAGAGAAAAAAAAGTAAAAACAATATCCAAAAAAGAGAATCCAAAAGATTACCATCAATTAGTTACAATACATTAAACAAAAACAGGGTGAGGATCCACAAGAGTGCAATAAGCGGAACGCACTTTCACACGGTTTTGCTGTTGGTGCTGCAACCTAGTGTTGTTGGAGATCCCTTCCTTTCTTCCATCTCAGGAAGGGATACGCAGACACCACAGAAATGCAAATGACAACACTTTCTTTTAAAAAATTGTCAAGGTCAAGTGAAAATGGAATTCACTTTAGGCGGTGCTGATAGAACACACTCCGTATAGATATGTTAAGGTGAAATATATGACTGATGACGTGAGTTAAAGGCCAAAAAATGGGCATGTCTGGTACATGCCTCAATTCATGTGTTCTTACATTATGCAATGAATTTGAAGACGTGTAACATTCAAACAGACATGAATCAAGTTGCATAAAAGCAATGATATCTAATAGATTTCAAAGGTTTCATCTTATTTGAATATATGTCGCTAAATCATTCAGAGCAAGGGTGTGGCTCATTGGCTCTGGAATCAAAAGGGTACAACTCCAGCTAGGTTCAACAATACTCGCAATTTCAAAAACTACTATGTCTTGTATCGCAGAAAATATTTTTCCTATACGAGCTTTCTCACAAGAGAAGAAATATCAGTCCAACAGATGGAGACAATGATACACTCCGTATGAAGTCGAAGAACGATTTTCTTTTAATTAGACATTTTTCACCTTCACGAACTTTGCACTTCGAACTTCATACTTTACACTTCGAACATTGAAGAAAAAGTGGCGTAGCTGCCGTTCGCGTATACACTCATATGCGGAGTCATCTACATTTTGATGAGTATACTCAATGGAATGGTATGTTGGACTTCCTGTAAAACTGCCGTGCTTTTTTGGGCAACCAATTTATGAAATTAAATTGCGAAGTGCGAAGTTCGTCACGGTGAAAAAAGTCTATTATGAACAATCTCAAGATTCCAGAGCAAGTGCAGAAATAAGCATAGGTAGCGATGTTTAAACGCTCCGTAATAATAAAACGAAACAGATCGAAACGAAACATAAATCTTAACGGAATTGAGAAAAATTGATTTAAATGCAGAGAACTAATACGGATGTCAATATCTGCATATATTTTTCTTCAACCATTAGTTCTTGTGGCTGGAGGGTTTTTTAAAGGGTCAAAGTTGACGATTAAAACATCATATATACGGTATATAGCACAATTGCATTTTAAAGGATTAAAGGAGAGTGAACGGGATGAATAACCTCGTCATAGGCGGAAAAAATAATTATTCAGCAGGGAGGAGTCTAGTACAGAGGAAACGGAACTGTTCCGTTATGTGTATTTAAAAACTTTATCAGAAAAATGAGAACAAATACTGGGAGGGCATATTTCATTTGAAAAAGAATACGATTTTTTTCCCTGAAAAGCCCCCCCCCCCCCAGTTTTATGATCCCATTACTGTGTCATCGCGTGGTTTTCTATCCCTCTCAAATACATAAATGTCATTTGACATTTACTTTTTTAATTGTCAACTTTGACTCTTTCAAGAAACCCTCTCGGTACTAGTCACAAATGTAGAACTCTTGGATGAAAGCAATATTACATGCTGATCTTGTCTTTAAAAATATTCGTTCTCGGCGATTTTTTCTCTTTTTCTCATTTTCTTTAAGTTTTATGTTGTTTTTTTTTTTCGTTTCGTTTCGATTGGTGTCGTTTTGTTTTGTTTCCTTTCATTTCGATCTGTTTCGTTTCGATATGTGTCGTATTCTTTATATATTTTTCGTTTCGTTTTTGTTTCGTTTCGCACTTTACAGGGACCCGAAAGGAAAATAACTTATATACTACAAATAGAGCAAACACTGACAAGCAAGAAAGTAAGATAACGTTTATACTACAAATGTTACACGTCGTAAATGTCAATAGCATAATTTAACATGTTTAAGAACAGGAAATATTGCAAAATGGACCAAACATGCACGTCTTGGATACTTAAGCCTCTTTAGTGATCCTCAATCTAAACAATATATTAATATGGCCACAGAGTGTAATAAATTTATCAAATTCTGTTTATTTAAATCATTTTAATCTAAAAAACGAAATGTAGGAATCATTTTACATATATACGAGGGTTGTCAGAAAAGTTCGCGGACTGGTCCGTTTTTATAAAGATTGGGCGCATAAATGTTAATTAAACTGGTATGAAATAAGTTTTGTACAATTCTACTATTATTAAGCACATTCATAGCTTGATTGGCACACAACAATTATCAATTCATTAGCTTTGAATATATAGAGGTCGGGTCCATGGAGCACCGTCATTTTTCGAAAATAAATGCTACAGCTTATAGTACCTACATCTTTTTTTCTTAAAAATCGAACATAAGATGTCCAGCTCAAATATTGATGATAGAAAATATGATAATTCCGGATAGCGAAGCCTTATCTTGTCTACCTAACCTTGGATTTGACATGTGTGTGAAGTTATGTGAACATTCAACATTCTGCTCTTACATAGATCACAGTTCGGACACATTATTGTGCTGCCTTATGAAAACGACGAGTGTTCAAATGGATATTTCTAACTGTGTCCTAACATATGACAACGCAGCCTACGTTATAAAGGTTGGTGAAGAGTAATAAACTAAGGCGAAGCTCCTAAAAATGTTTTAAGATATGATGACCAGGAGCAAAGAGTTGTTTCCATTTCTCGATATTATTATATTAATTTCTATTTAGTTAAATTTAAATTTATTTATTGAATGTTTAACACTCAAAAACAGAGACTATCTTTAATTATTTAATTAAAAATCCATACATACTTACAAAAGTTTTTTTTTTTTCGAGAAAATTGTACGTGTCTTCACGAGATAGATTTTTGGTTTTATACAAAATGTTCAGGATGGAATAAGTTTTGTACAATTCTACTATTATTAAGCACATTCATAGCTTGATTGGCACACAACAATTATCAATTCATTAGCTTTGAATATATAGAGGTCGGGTCCATGGAGCACCGTCATTTTTCGAAAATAAATGCTACAGCTTATAGTACCTACATCTTTTTTTCTTAAAAATCGAACATAAGATGTCCAGCTCAAATATTGCTATATAATTAGGTTCCCTGGATACCCGGCGTCTTTTTATGCAGTATTGGTCTCGATATACTACATAGGTGGTACGGAGAAACAATAGAAAATGTAAAGGCAGTATGGCCAATCTTTCATTGAAAAACGTGATGTTGAACGTTGGGACGCGCAAAGATACAATTACACTAAGACTTAAGAAAGACACTTTAAAAAACAATGCAGATGCATGATAAGTGTATGTCTTAATTCTAAGACATAAAAACCGTCTTACAAATTGTGCAGATGATTTTCGGAAGGTTAAAACAACTCTGAGGATTAGAAAAGCAAAAGAAATAGTGTGCTTGTACTTTTTGATGACGAAGTAAAGGTGCAAATACCGGTAGTAAAACTGTACTTTATCAAACCGATTGCGAGGGGGATAGCATCAATCTGTGAATAGACAAATCTTAAACATATAAAAGCTATATTCGGAGCTTTTGAAATAAGTAAGTTTTTAGCCAATGGTCCCGCGCAATGTCACAGATAAAGAACCATTATTTTTCAACTAATACGCATTTTACGTTATTGTATTGTCACGGTTGCTCCGTGTGGCACTACCTCCCTTCATTAATCACTATATGATTATTTCCTCCAATAAAATGAAAAATGTTTTTGGTGAAAAGTCTTCTTTTTGCATGTATGAAACGTATTATGTCAGAATTTGGTATTTTCTTTATATGGACCTTGTCCTGGAACTTTCTGGACAACCCTCGTACACAGTCGCAAAACTTTATAATTTGATAAGAAGGTATTGAAAAGGAAGCTTTAAAGAAGCTTATTCAACATTCTCTCACAACTTGTGAACGGAATTTACATTTGTGAACGGAATGTATATAAGTTGAGAGTTTTTTTTTTCTAATCTTGTATGAGAAATGTAAACAATGTTTTGTGACAAATAAATATGTTTAAACTAACATTCTCTCACACATGAATTTAAGAACAAGGGAGCAGCACATTGACTCGGATGTTAAAAGGGTGCTGCTTAGATCCATCTGTGCTCGCCTTTACCGCACATATACTTTTAGATACGGTCTTAAACTGCACAAAGTATTCCTCTGAAACGGACATATAAAGACATTATAATTTTAATGTCTTGAATTTTAATATACCACAAACAATATATTATGTCTGTCTTTTCTGCACTTGGTACTGTAATCTAAATCGTTCTGTCAGATTTTGAAATCGTTATTCCATATCTAAATGCAACGAAACAAAATTGAAATCCCTGTTTTAACGAATTATACTAGAGAGACAAACTTTTAAGAAATCTACAAATTGATCAATTAAGTGATATCCCATGAAAATCAAACATTTATGCTTTGGGAATATACAACAAAGCGTTGAGGGGCTATTCTTAGTCATAAGATGACTTATGCACTGATCTTGCCTAGATATCAAAGAAACTTGAAAATGTAGAAATTAAAGGAAACTTTACTGATGTCCTGTGTAGTGTATCTGACAACTTTTTATTTAATCATTGTCTTCTTTTTCTTCAGAAGAACAGTTTGTATTTCATTAATTGTTATAGAAACAGTCCTGGCCTGAAACGATGAGTGTCCTTCTGGCGTTCATATTCTTACTTAACACCCTTCAATTAACTCCTGCATTTTCTCACTGTCAACCAAAATCATACTCAAAAGACATGATAGAGAATATGATTATTCCGGGTAGCGAAGCCTTATCTTGTCTACCTTACCTTGGATTTGACATGTGTGTGAGGTTATGTGAACATTCAACATTCTGCTCTTACATAGATCACAGTTCGGACACATTATTGTGCTGCCTTATGAAAACGACGAGTGTTCAAATGGATATTTCTAACTGTGTCCTTACATATGACAACGCAGCCTACGTTATAAAGGTTGGTGAAGAGTAATAAACTAAGGCGAAGCTCCTAAAATTGTTTTAAGTTATGATGACCAGGAGCAAATAGTTGTTTCAATTTCTCGATATTATCATTTTAATTTCTATTCAGTTGAATTTAAATCTATTTATTGAATGTTTAACACTCAAAAACAGAGACTATCTATTATTATTTAATTCAAAATCCATACATACATGTACTTACAAAAGGTTTTTTTCGGGAAAATTTGACATTTCTTCACGAGATCTATTGAGTCTTTGCGGAATACAGAGTTTTTTCCCCTTACACACGGTATCTGACGTAAAACCATTGTGACGTTATGAAAATGGTATCGTGACGTCGATTTTATACCGTCATATCCCAGACTTTAGGACTGTTTCCATAGAATTTGATGACGTCATAATCAATCTACGTCAGATACCGTCTCAAATGGGAAGTATTTCTGGTTGTCGAAATAGCGAATATAGATTTTTGGTTTAATACAAAATGTTCAGGATGGAATATACCTACCTTTTACCTTCATGACAAGTATTGTGTCAATTTACTACTGTCAAAACTGTGTGTCATAAAAAGATATCTTTATTGATACATTTTTTCATTAGTTTAAAAAATATGTGTTTCTGTGCTTATGTAGATGGTTTGATAATATAATTTTCCTTTAATTTCAAAGACACAACATTGCGGACAGTGTTTTTGTCCCGAAGGAGCTACATGTAGACCAGTAAAATCAGGTGGACATTTCTGTGTTGATCTAATAGATCTCGTGGAGACATGTCCAATCGACAGATACCTTGTTACAGGCAAATATGGCGTTCCAGGAGACAGAGTCAGTTTTTCGTCCGTAAACGACCACCCTAACTACTACTGGTACACGCTATATCAAATTGATAGCGACTTTGGATGGCAAGCTGGCAGTCATGACCTAAATCAATGGATTCAGGTAAGTTTATGTACATTGTTTGCTGTCTTGTTTGTGTGGAAAGAGGTTATGGCAAATATGGATAATGACCATATCCCTATATACAGCAGAAAATCGATAATTCAGAAAATCATAAACCGAAGGCATACAGAATCAGGATAAAACAGGAGCCGAAACAAACAAACAAACAAACAAACAAACAAAAGCATCCACCGCATGAAAAGAAGCAAACTCCCGCAATGGGAGTGAAACCGAGATTTACTATTATTATACACAAGAATTGGACGTTCTTGTGCTAGACGGATTCATTTTATTTTCTAAAATTTCCAGTTTCTGTGTTTTGCATACTGCTAACGTATAAATATATAATTTGTAATAAACACTACAGAAGTACCTATCAGTTATTCAGACTCATAGTCGAGAAGGCAAAGCAAAATTATTTAGATTTCCAATTGGAACGGTTGCGAACCTCGGAATGAATAAAATTCGGAAGTGATATCAGGTGTCCGGGGAGAGTCAGCGTCTCCTGATTCCATGCAACACCAGTCGCAACAGCTCCATGGAAACTTGTCAAATTCGGAGATTGTCTCGATGTACATACTGATATACATATCACGTAAAATGTTCTTGTTTGGTGATGATGACAGCCTTTCAATCTCAATCCAGATTGTCATTGATCATTCTGGAAAGGGGGATCTGATATGCTATTGTCAACTTCTTCTGAAATTCGGACCAATACAGGCAACAGAGTATATTACTTTGGGTATTTCACAACCTGCATTTTATGGTGACATTATTAACAAGATAAGAAGGATCAAAGATAGACAACATCACTATCGTAAATGCGTCAGAATCATCAAACGCCTTTTATACCGTGGGTATGATCCTAATGTCACCAGACGGACACTAGGCTTGGTACTTGACCAATCTACAGTCTTGTACAAGCGCATTCTTAAAACTTGCACTCTGACTGACTGTGAAGACGGAACTCCATGACGGGCCCTGTCCAAACCTCTTTAGAGAAGACAGGGCCCCGACCAGCTGTCCTCTCTGAATGTCAGTCGGACTCCTCGGGGTGATAACATACATCAGCTCGCAGCGGCAGAGCACGGATTGTATTACGTACGCCCTCTTTTTATATCCATTTACATATTGCTAGGGGTCCGTCTATGTTTAATTTTGCGCTCTATTGTGAGTGCTGTTGAGATTATCGTCAGGATCTTCTTTAACTCATATTCATCTGTGTTGCTTGGGCCCCTGCGTTTTGCGGTCTTGTTTGTGTGTGGTCATCTGACAGTGAGGAGATTGTTTTACACCACAATTGTGCGTTCTTCGAGACCTCTGGGTAATCGGATAAGTAGGAGGGTTGTGCGCACGTAATCCAGGATAACCATACCTTCTGCTATTTCCGTGGCAGATGGCCGTCCTAAGTCGGCACCGGTTGCCCATTGGTCTCGTTGGTTTATGTGTAGTCCTTTGTATTTGATGTTTCTGTGTTGTGCGTTGACGTTCCTTGTCCCTTACGCGTCTCTTTCTGTGCTTGTCTGCTTTGTGTTTTTGCATTGGGTGTTTTGGGGTTTTGCTGTGGGTGCTACAACCTGCTGTTGTTGGAGATCCCCTCCTTTGTTGATTATATCCCCGTAGCGACCGAAGAACTTCCTCAAAGATGATTTCAGCCGTTGTGCAATATAAACCTGAACAAGTAGCTTACTAGCATGCCGTCTGGCTCTAACGATGGAATCTTCATATTTGGAACATGGTCTGGCGTTCTGTATGAGCTGGGAAACAAAAACGCCATAAGAAGGAGAACAATGGAGAAGACGGAATGTTGTTGCTACTCATGAAAGGAAAGTCAGTTATGTTGAAGCTGAAATCAGCAGGCTTGTCATACAGTGAGATGTTCAAATGACCGTTTGCGTCTAAAGACAGAAGTATATCCAAGTACTAAGCGGATCTGTCGTTCTCGGTTGTTTCCTTGACCTCTAGTTCATCAGGATAGATTTCATGAAGATTATCCTTAAAGTTCGGATTATTGATGGACAACACGTCATCTATATACCTGAAGGTAAAATTGATCTGAGAGGTGAGGTGCTTTCGCCCATTCGAGAGCATGGTCTGTATGAAGTCAGCTTCGTATGAATATAAAAATAAATCCGCAGCAGTGGGGCGCATTTTTTTTGCTATTTGCTGGAATACATTGTCAATTAAAAACTCAAGCATCCGCAATATATCGTCTTCGGTATACTTTTTGTTTGAATCAGAGTGTTTCTTCACGAAATAAGAATCCTCCCTTCCTATGACAAGGTATTTGTATCTTATGTTCCCATTTTTTGAAAGAAAGATATTGCCAATGATATAGGCCAGTCTGTTTTTGAGCTTTTGGTGTGGAATTATGCTTGTAATATGATTGATGATGGTGGCTTTTAATTTTTCCAAAAGTTCCTTAGACGTCTTTAGGATCCACATCTGATTGATTCCATTTCTGGAATATGTTGTCTCGCAGTATGTTTGAAGTCCTTGCTTGATGCGAGTTAATATTTTCGTAAGCCAAATGGAAAGAGGTTTTGTGGAGCACCGTCAATGAATCGGTGTTTGGAAGGATTTTTGTGCATTTTTTGGAATCCAATAGATATAACATGAAGTCCTTGCTTGATGCGAGTTAATATTTTCGTAAGCCAAATGGAAAGAGGTTTTGTGGAGCACCGTCAATGAATCGGTGTTTGGAAGGATTTTTGTGCATTTTTTGGAATCCAATAGATATAAGGCAGTTCATAAATAGTAATAATTGTATCATAATAATTGTTCTATTTTTTCTATATTTGTTGGTGAACAAGTATTTACACATTAGTTTTTTTAGCACAAACATATTTCTCTTTGTAGTAAAATTCCATTCACAGGTTTTGTTCTATAGAAGAAAATTGGTAACAGGTGTAGTAACCAGAGGTGTTCTCTATCACAACATCCATGTCACAGAATATCGTATAGAATACCTCTCTACCAGCAATAAATGGAAAAATGTCTTGAGTCCCTCAGGAAACATAACTGTAAGTACGTCAGCATGCCACCTTGAATATTTAACTATTATAATAACATGTAAATAAACGTAAAAAGATGAATTATTTCATATGCAAGAGATTAAATTTTCTATCGATTGTCCATGAAATATAAAAGAAATATGGAGATAAAACCTTTTCAATTAGATTTAAAAGTTGTTAGCATAATTATTACATTAAAGTATGATTACTAATACATACTTACAACTAGAAAGGTTTCTTGTTGCGGTTGCAACAAGAGTGTCTTCCTCCTATACAATTTTTGGTTTGGAAATATGAAGGACGTCACATTACATGCATTTATATTATATATTTAAGTTTTCAAATAGCAGTAACATTAAATTTACAAACCGATAATTGTTGTTGAGCAACCATTTGATTTTTTTTGGGGGGGGGGGCAGGAATTCTATTGCCAGCCGGTAAAATTTTTTCAGCAATTTTCTGAGCAGGCCATTTTTTTTCAGCCATTACCAGAGTCGGAGAAAAATTTTCGCCGGTTCTTCGGGCCGGATTTAAACAAATTGTCAAATGTTGTGAATGTCTGTGTAAGTTAAACTCCCCGCTGTTACAGAGTATGAGTTAATAACCGTTCCTTCAGATGTCTCTTTGCAATTAGCGAATTTCAGACAGATTGTATGATGTTTAAATAGAATCTTTTCTAGACTTTTGTGCCTATGCGTATTAGGTCTCTTGTAGATACAGCTATGTGAACAGTTTGTATTTATATTAATTAATTTTTTGACTTTAAATTGTCTGGCACAAAGGGCCAGCAAAAATTTCCATATCATGCAATCTATCCTTACTCCTTACTCAATTTTAGTGTGCGCCCGATCTGTTGCCGTGAAGGTGTATCGAAATACCCAACTCAAAATTTCGATGCTCATATCTTTTCAACAGTAAGAGATAGGAAAAATCAGAAAGACTCGGACTCGGACTACCAATTTTAGTGTGCGCCCGATCTGTTGGCGTGAAGGTGTATCGAAATACCCAACTCAAAATTTCGATGCTCATATCTTTTCAACAGTAAGAGATAGGAAAAATCAGAAAGACTAAATAAGACAGATATATGGATAAAAAATAATAATATTGAAATTTTTAGGAAACTTCATAAGCTTAATTTTTGTTTACTATTATAAGCAAAAAAGTGTCTTCCTCCTATGAACTTCTGAATTTGGAAATATGAAGGACGTCATCGTAATAAATCGTTACAGTGTGCATCTAGCATTTCATATCTTGCATGGCTGTCGACTTTCAAAAAGAATGGAAATTGTAGATAGCAAAATACGAGATACAGAGACCAATCTAGCTTTTACTCCAAACGTAACGTTGGAGAACTTTCATTGTCCTAGCTTACAGGGTTCTTGAGAAATCGCTGATCCAATTTTCCACGGTTACGAAAACAATAGGTCTTCCGACGGAAGTCGGAAGACCTAATAAGTACGTTGGTACATGTATGTATTATCAAACAGTTACGTAACACAATGTCCTGTCAGTACTCAACCTTACATTATTTCTTTAACAGATTTTTCCTGGCAATATTGATGGGGGAACGAAAAAGGCTAACTACCTATCTCATCCGATCAGAACCACTGGAATTCGTCTCTCACCTGTTTCATGGTATACTGCAATCATTATGAGGTTCGACATACTCGGATGTTAGATACGAATTTTGCTATTTTCAGGTCAATGTTGAAAGACGACCAAATTCAATGAAGATCGTACAGATTCAATGAAATACATGACAAATATCAAGAATGATGACCAATCTACAGTTTTGTAATATCGCTTTCTGCACTTTGATCTACTGTGTTGATGTGACTCTACAGCGGGCTCTGGCCAAACCTTTTGAGACAGGACAGGGCCCCAATCACCTGTCCTCTCTAAATATCGGATGTTCCACGGGAATCCCCTTCGATTGAACCAAGTAAATACTGTCTAAATCTACTTTATATGAATTTATTTTAGGCCTATCATATGGTCATTATTATAAATTATATGATGGTAATTTATTCTTGTCAAGAATAGACGTATATTTGGAGAACACTTAAACAGAAAATTTTGTATCTGTCCGTGCACCATATCATAACATGTGGCGAGCATTGAAAAATTTCTGTTGAAGTGTTCTCCGAATACACGTCTATTCTTGACCAGAATAAATTACCATCATATAATTGATAATAATGACCATATGATAGGCCTAAAATAAATTCATTTAATGTAAATTTAGACAGTATTAACTTAGTTCAATCAAAGGGGATTCCCGTGGAACATATCATTTGTGTATCACGTGATACCCCACGGTGATAATACAGATACATTGTATACTCAATCAGTGATGAGCAAAAATCAAGTCTATCACAAAATTCTCAAACTCTTCTGAAGATCTTGTGGTGTCGATGGTTTCTCATGTTGAAAGTCATCGACAAATGAACGTAATAAAAATAATCATGTCGTGTCACGTCAAAACTGCAAAGCCCGATTTAATGTTTCCGTTTAAGTACTTCTACATTCATATCTATGGTAAGGTATGGTAAATTTTACGCCAGGTAAGGTTGTATAAACTACTGGAATTTTCTGAAAGGCAATTATAATCACTTGAGTACAGACTCCTTGGACATATAAATCAAAGGGGGTACAACTTAGATTTTTTGTATATGTTATATAAAACATGGAATTTATGCTTCATTTTTTATTCCCCTTTGTTTTTTCTAGCCTCAAAATCATAATTTCTAAGCTGTGGATATCAACTTGTCTTTGTGTTTAAAGATAATCAAACATATACAAATTCTGCATTCAAACAGTCCATAATTTGTTTCAACATCCAAGCTATTCTATTACCAGTTTTCCTGAAAGGAGGGGTGGGGGGGGTCTACATTAAGGATTTA
Source organism: Pinctada fucata (assembly GCA_028142955.1). Taxonomy (NCBI): domain Eukaryota; kingdom Metazoa; phylum Mollusca; class Bivalvia; order Pterioida; family Pteriidae; genus Pinctada; species Pinctada fucata. Next base: position 44,317,797 of record AP027111.1, on the reverse strand, counting down.
CACAACGCTTCTGTGTTTCGAGTATTACATCTTCCTCACTGAAGTTGTTAGATTTTGCTAATTTCTCGCTATAAAACACCGCTTGACATATTTTTAATGAAAAGTTTACATTGAAAATACTTTTTAATTTTCCATTCCCTTGAAATTCATAGAGGTGATGCGTAAAAAATCTATGATCCTAATAAAGATGAAGAACGACATTGTTTTCGCGACTGAATTTTAATAAAGATTAAATGACACATTAGAGATATCTGTATGAAAAGTAAAATGACCTTTTTTTATCTATACTCCAGGGAAATGCATGTCAAAGACAACGCCCTCAGAAACATCTAAGCCAATCCTTTGAAACAACTAATTATCATTTTGAACAACCACTACTCTATCCTTAACGCAATCTCTTTTTAATTAATCTCAATTTGTGTAGTGTTTATGCATGAATAAGCAATATGTGAAATTGACATAGTATTACATGTAACTGGCTCACCGACATATATTGAACTGTTAGAATATGCTACAGCTCATTTGTATCATTTGATACGCCCATCGTTTATTTGCATATATTTGCAACTTACCTAGATGAGTATTTGTATTACATCACGAATCATCAAAACAATCAAATACTGTAACAGCGATACTAAACTATTCTATTGAGTCAAAGCAACAGATGACCAAATAATTAGAAACAGCTCAAACGAAAACACAAATTAAAATAGAGTAATCAGATAACTTAAAGGCAGTCAAAACGCATTTTATTGGGAAAAAGATATGAAGGTTGTTCAACCATTGTCAATGTTCATATCCTGCATCCTAAGCGAACGATTGCCATGTCACCAAAGAACTACACCACAGAAATGATGAAAAAGATGGCCAACCAAGATGGCGAGGTCTTAATTTTCTTACCAAATCTTGGATTTGACATGTGTGTAGATATGTGTGAAAGAACAACGAATTGTTCTTTCATAGACTATAGTGCAGAAACACTGTCTTGGCGTCTGACGAAAGCCAGCTATGCCGAAATGTATATTTCAAACTGTAGTTTAATAACCAATGACTCGGTGATAGAGTTTATACCGGTAACTGAGGTAAGATTTAATCGAAATTAAATATAGGATAAAGACCGAGTTGAGGTTTGTAAGAAGGTTAGATGCCCAAGGAGAGAACAGAGTGGTGATTAAAGGCCGAGGACTTTAAACACCACCCTGTTCTCTCCGAGGGCTTCTAACCTTTATACAGACCACAACGAGGTCATTATCCGACTACATACAAACCGCAGATATTCTTCAATTTTCGGGAAAATCAAAATCTAAATATTTAATACACCCCTTCTTTTCAAAATGAAATTAACACTGGTAATAATCTCGTGGAAATATGCAACGGTAACGATTATTATGCTATAGAAGTAAAATCATGTGTTATACATTTTTTGTACATCCCGATAATTTTCTGAAAGGTACCCTGTCTTCGATCAAAGAAGAAAATTACAATGTAACAATAAGTTCTATTTTCATTAAAGTTTCTATAAGGTAATTTATTATTGCAAATAGTAATAAGGAAAAAAATTCTGATCAAGAGAGGATTACATTTCTTATTTTTCCATCAAATGAGATAAAGAAGATCCTGACAACAATCTCAACAGCACTACAATAGATCACCAAATTAACATGATTAAGCATCGACGGACCCTAGCAAGCTAGAGATGGGATCGGGTGCCCTGGTGGAATAAGCATCCGCCGTCGATGTTCACGCTAAAAAACGAGAACAATATCCAATAAGCATGCACTGTCTTAGGTTATGTCTATATAGAAGAAAGGGGGTATCTCCAACAAAATTCGGTTGCAGCACCAACAGCAACACACCAATTACTCCAAGTGAAAACACAGATAAGACACATACAGCTAGAGGCAAAGAACAGCAAACGAGACATCAAACATCGAACATAAAAGACAACACAGACTAAAGAGAACCATGGGCAGTCGGTGCCGACAGCCACGTTACTAATTGATGGTGTGGTTATCCTGGATTACGTGCGCACAACCCTCCCATTTTCCTTCCCGGTTACCCAAAGGTCTCGAAGAACGTACAAATGTTAAACGTCTTTAAATTCAATAGCATCATTTAAAACCTGATAAATTTACAGCATGGACCAGACATGCACGTTTCGGGTACTAAACCCTCGTCAGTGATCCTCAGTCTAAACAATGTAATATGACTGAAAAGTATGAAAATTATGACGTCCAAATATGTACCAAAAGACGTAGCAGAATGGGTGGGATATGATGCTACAGGACCCACGTTTCAGAAATTTCAAGAAATTTTGTAACAGAAAATTTCAAATGCGTTGAAAAGACAGACGATCAACCAAAGTTGATCGAACTTGGCTACATGTGCCCTCGGGGACACTTGGTCCACCAGCAGTGACACTCACCAAGTAGTTAAAATGTTAAACGTCTTTAAATTCAATAGCATCATTTAAAACCTGATAAATTTACAGCATGGACCAGACATGCACGTTTCGGGTAAAATGTTGTGTAAAATAACTCGCTATAAGATGACCATACAATAGTGCTGTGGCGACCATGTAAAGGAAGACATTTATACACTTATGCTAGGTTTACACTTAGCCGCGATCGCCCCGATTGCCCCGATTGAGGTGAATCGTAGAGATCGTAAGAGAGCGTGGGGTTGAATCGTGACGATCGTAAGAGAGCGTGGTGGAATCGTGATGATCGTAGGAGATCGCAGAGATCGTGGCAAAATTTTTGATTCTCAAAAAATTTGCTACGATTGTCCCGATTGATCCTTACATCGTGAGAGAGCGTAGGAGAGCGTAGTGAACGTGGTGGAGCGTAGTAGAGCGTAACAAATCTTGACAAAGCGCAACAGATTGTAATATGCGATCGTAGGAGATCTTGGTGAAACACGTTCTCCTACTATCCACTACGATTTCACTCACGCTCTTTGACGATTTGTTACGGTTTCCACGATTCAGTCCACGATCTACAAGATTCGTTGCGATTCCAATATTTCTATAATGAAAATAATAATAAGACAACCCGTTTTTGATGGATAAAAGGTGTTTTTAACATCCGGAACAATTTCTAACATATGAAGAAGACTAAGAAAAGAAGTCTTGATAATCAGCGAGGTGCTGCATTAATTGTCTTCGAACGAGTTAAGTATATACACGCAATCAAAGATTTGAATTGCTCAAGAAAAATGTTAACTTTAATAATCGAAAAAAAGAAAGATCAAATAAGGTTCATTAATGCCATTTCCTGCGTTTTGCGATATAAAATATTCATCTCCTGGATATTAAGCTTAATCTTGTTAGGATATTGCAAGTGGTATTGAAACTGGTTGTCTATTTCATATCAAATCGTGTTAAATCGCGGCAAATCGTAGTCCTGCATCGTAACAGATCGCAACAAAACTTGATAAGCGTAGGGAACCGTGATAGAGCGTGGCAAAGCGTAATAGCTCATCTTGGTAATCGTGCGGGAACGAAACGAAGCTTGAGAGAACGGGATGCAAATCGTAACAGATCTTATCTACAATCGTAACAAATCGCTATAGCGCGTATCAGAGCGTGATGGAGCGTCGGAGAGCGTGCGAAGACCAATTTTATCTATAGAATCGTGGAGCACCACGATTTTGCTCAATCGTAGACATCGTAGGGCATCGTGGCTAAGTGTAAACCTAGCATTACTGTCAAACCCCTCGCGGGGAACTTTTTAACGAGTTCCTCAAGTTCCTCAACATACATGTATTTGAACAGCACTTAGAATAATTGGTCTTCAAGAATCACTATATGCATTTAGATTGATTTGGAATGGCATTTTGTGCTTTTTTGGATAGAAGAATCTATTGTTCTTTCGTTAATATTTCTTATAAAAAGATCTTTTAAGCGGACGTGAAACCGATATTTTTCTATACTATTGCAGAAAACTTATTATAATGATAACAATTTACATTTACATACATTAATAATTTTCTTTTCTCCCCCCTCCCCCCGCCCCCATTGTTTTTAATGACCTCCAAACTTTCATAAAACCTCATAAATGTAAAATCGTCCATGGTCTTCATGAAATAAAATGACCAATGATTAACATTTGAAAGTTTGTAATTTAAGTATAGGAACAACGTGTTAGACTTTCACTGCAAATTCATGATGGAATAAAAGGACGTATTTGGGCCAAGTACCATGCACAGTATCCCTCTGGTGACACCAGGGATCATATCAATGTTTTATATGGCGTATGAAGATAATGAAACATTTTCGAAAAACATTAAGTCCACATTTGATCCTCCTTATTGATATGCTTATTACTTCATCATAAGAGGAAAGTTCAGAAATTCCCAAAGAATACAACTTGTTACACATAAAAATCCAAATTTTAAAGGAAGCTAAGAGATTGTTTGTTACATTTCCAGAAAATGTTAACTACTTTATATACGTAGTTCAGAAACTTAGACTCAAAAGTTTCTGATCATGAGTAAATCATGTATTTCTACTGTGAAAGCATAACATTTTGTACATTTTCTAGTGTATCAGATGAGTTGATATGTTAACCTCATAATACGATAGTCTTCAAAACAAATGTAGGAACATCATCGTCAAGTCAGGAAAAGGGATAGGGCCACTAAGTCCTTAAATCGGCCCTATTTCTTTACATTGGAATTCATCTGATATTTATTTGTGATTTGATACTTAACCAGAGGGCGCTGCTGGAATAAATTGTGGCTGAGTCAAAAAATTATTTTTGACTGGATGCATCACAATTTATCTGTTCTTAAATGATGATATTCAATTTGAAGACGTTTACATTTATATCACTTGGTGAGTGTCACTGCTGGTGGACTAGGAGTCCCCGAGGGCACATGTAGCCAAGTTTGATCAATTGAGGTTGATCGTTTCTTCAACGCAAAATTTCTGTTATCAAAATTTCTCGAAATTTCTAAAACGTGGGTCCTGTAGCATCATATCCCATCCATCCTGCTACGTCTTTCGGTACGCTTTTTCGACAAAGTAACTTTCATATTTTTTGGGCATATAACATTGTTTAGATTTGAGGATCACTGACGAGGGTTAAGTACCCGAAACGTGCATGTCTGGTCCATGCTGCCAATTAATCTGTTCTTAAACGATGCTATTCAATTTGAAGACGTTTACACTGATAAGCATTTAATTATCGGACACGTGTCTGGTGCATAATAAATTGGTTTGAAATTGTCGTCAAGATGAAACAGAAGTGGAACTCATAGGTATTATTTTTAAATGTCTTTACGAAATTATGAGTTAATTAAAATTTTGTAAGCAATGTATTTATATCAGTAGCGTTAAGCCCTCTGAAAACCCGAAAATCGACCTTTTTCCGTGAAACTCCGATGAAACCTGCATGTTTCATAATAATCACAATTGGCCTCATGGATGGAGAAACAAACACGAGAAGACGTTAAACGTGAAAAAAATACAAATGAAAGATAATCTTCTTTCATGTTTTTTAACGCATATGTACAAAAAGTTTTAAGATAAAAGTTTTAAAATAAAGGTTTTAATATGTTTGTAAAAGCATGTGGCCTCATCACAATTCTCCATTTACGACACATTTTCTTGCAAATTCGATCATAGTTTGTCAATAACGACAAAATGGCGTCACTTTGTGAGTGACGTCATACTTCCTATGGTGGATTGTTTGGTGATATGTTCCTTTCGTGAAAAGAGAAAAACATTAATTGATTTTCATGATATGAAACAGTTATTTTTAATAAAGCTTGATTTAAGGAAAATTGCAAGGCTTCATGGCCGTACCCCTTTTCTAAGTGAATCCAAAAATAATTTCTTTTGTTATACACACTGGTATGAATTACGCCATTCAAAATTATAATATCGAGTATTTTTGTATGAAATGACAAATATGGATAATGACCATATCCCTGTTTACAGCACAAAATCGATAACCCAGAATATCAGAAACCGAAGGCATACAAAATCAGGAAAAAACAGGACCCAAAGCAAACAAAACAAAACCCTCCACCATATGAAAAGAAGCGAACTTCCGATATGAGAGTGAGATGGTAATAAGGAATATACATGAATCCTTTCATGGCACCGCTTATACATTGGTTTCGTTGGTTTATGTTTGGTCCTTTTGTGTTTGGTGTATTGATGTAGTATTTGGTGTTCCTTATCTTTTTTGCTTCTCTCTGCGTATTACTTTTTTGTGTTTTGACTAGGGACGTTTTGTTGTTTTGATGTGGATGTTGTAATAAACCACACTAGTGTTTCGGATAGTAGGGTAATGTGGGCCAAATTCGGCCATGGGGTAAATTCGGCCGGTAGCTCTTTAACTATTTTCATTTGCACAATGACTGGTACATTGCCAACTTGGATGGGCATTTATAGCATTTGTCGGTTTGTTTAATTCTCATCTTTTCTAAAGTTTCAAAAAGAAAAAGTCAATTTTTTTCCAAAAAAAAATATATGAGCTACAATGAAAGAGTTATCTCGCCTAACGATGACGTAGCGCGGCAAATTTTCAGAAATTCACATTCTACAGTACTGTCCTGCTTGTTAAATGAAACTAAATACAGTGTTTATACAACCTTCTTTTTGTAAAATAAATAATTCAGAATAAAAATTACATCATAAATTTGTCTTGAGGCAGTTTTCAAGTGGAATATCAAAGAGGTTTTACGTGTTTTCTACCTTTTATTTAGATGGCCGAATTTACCCCAACTCTTTTTGTATATGGAGTAAATTCGGCCGGTATATTTTTCTATTATAGACCTATTCAAAGACACACAGTAATACATGTGAAACCTTTATACATACAAATGTTGATAATTTATTTACAAATAATGCAAATTAGCATCGATGCATCTTGAATAGTTTCAACAAACTAAATTTACATGAGCATTTTTTTTTTTGGTTAATATGAGAGTATATATATATGTTCATGTAATTAGCAAAGAAATCTTATAACATGTATTCGTTCTCTGAAGGAACTGTTCCTCTTCAATCATATATTTTATGCACCCCCAGTAGCATTATTCTTCCAGTAGACTGGTTCTCAACTACCCTTCCATCTCTATCAAACCCACCAACTGATAATAGATTTTTTAGGAGTTAGTACTCCCACGAATGGTGGAAAATCAGTGATGTCTTACTGGCTGAAGTTACCCCATAAGGGTGGCCGAATTTCCCCCATGTCGTGCCGGATTTACCCCGTTTGACCCATTTACAATCTTTGTCAATCTGTTATGTTAATTTTCCGTCAGACAACGAAAATATGTGTAAAATAGAAAAATTTCGAATGTATCCTATCATAGTGTATGATTAGCCGTCACTGCGTTCAGAATCTGCCTTATAATGTACTATCGAACAAGGTCTTTGTGAAAGCGGCCGAATTTACCCCACATTACCCTAAATCTTCATCAATTATACTTCATGTCAAAGTGAATTTCAGGCAAGTCGAATTTATTTTTGAGGTGACCCCTAGTTTGATCTTTTGAATTGTATGTAATCTATTTTGCAAATTTACTGTAGGTTAGAAGAAGAGATTATACAGAAGCATTGAAACGATAATCACAATATTATGAAATAGCCTTTTGTCTATTTGTACCCACAACATTCGAATTATCGGTTAGAATTAGAACACAACTATGACAAATATGGATAATGACCATATCCCTGTATACAGCACAATATATTAGACTCATTTGTCAATTGAACTTTTTGTCATAAAATACGATGCCTAAAGAATTTTCCAAACCTTGAGCATTGACGCGTTAATTCTACCATAACCTCCTTGTAACGAGCTTGTCAGAGAATCATATACTGTAATAAGCGACAAACATAAATATGCATAATGAAGGTGTGAATAGCCTTTAAAAAACATTTAAAAACTATTTAAAATCTATATAAAAACACATCAAAGGCAAATGTACCGTTTTAGAATTATATATCAGACCAGTGTTTTGTAGCTCTCTTCTACTGAAACATCCAAACTATTTGGATCATACAAAATAGGTATCGTTTTGATAGGGCTTTCCTTTCAGGAGCACTTTTCATGCATCTACAAACATATTTTAATTTTGAGTTTTTTTTTTTCATTTTAGGGTTCGGTTCTATTACCATCCTTTTAAGCATATAATTCATTGTCAGTAAATATCTGTAAATTATTAATTGTCTAAATGAGCTACTCTCCTCTTGGGATAACTCAGCTAGCTAATTAGTATCTTTGATCTGTTTCAAATGATCACTTCACAAAAGGATCCTTTGTTTATGCTTCCACTTCCGAGTGCAAAGTACGAACTACAAGTTGTCGTTAACACTATAAGTCAACCTTTGGGAATAGTATAATAAACACAATGGTATTATCTAATCATGAATGTACGCACTGAAATATCATCTTTCATCTTTGAACTGTGATAAGTGATTTGAAACACGAAATACATCCGATTCGTCTTTTCAAAGAATGCCATCAATGTTACACTTTTCAAATGCATAGCATCAGTTAAGAGCAGTTAGATTTGCAGCATGGACCAGGCATGCGTGTTTCGGGTACTTAACCTTCGTCAGTGATCCTCAATCCAAACAATGTAATGTGACCAAAAATTGAAAGGTATATCAACGCAATACCGAAAGATAAAGCAGGATGAGTGAGATATGATGCTGCAGAACCCACTTTTCATACATTTCGAGAACATTTTGAGAACAGTAACTTTGGAAGTAAACGAGTCGTCTCATTTGAATAAAAGCGAAATTCGATGATATTTTATTTAAATATTGACACTCAAATAGGGACTTTCTCTTCCGTATGGAAATAAAACTTATCATAATGATATGATTCCCATTCCTCTCACAATGATCATATTTGATATTTTAATACAAGATAGATATTACAGTGAAACACATTTCCATGCATGTGCATATATAAAACAAATTTCTATTATCGGAAAGTAATGTTTGAATGATTTATATTGAATTTTCGTCTCGGTCAATACCATGGTTTAGCTCTATAGAAAATATATTCCAAGGCGGTTGATCTCTTCAACATGAACAAGCGGTAATACAATCATAAAGGCAATCTGATTAGAATCTCGGCTCAAAACATGTTCCGACAACCACACGTAGGGGTCATGTCGGGGTCAAAATAGTTTGGAACCGCCAATGGAATGACACTTTTCAAAACGCATATTTTGTATAGATTTGTCATTAGATTTTTAACAATAATTATTTGGAAAAAAAACATGACCCCTTCTGGATTATTGTAATATATCTATGCAGGTAACGCATGATCAGAGCTTTAATCTCATCAGACTAATATAAACGGTGATGTCAGTAAATGAATTAAATTGACAAATATATTATAATTTATGAGAAAATGTTTGTAACGTGAGTACAAAACACCAAACCCATTAATTTATCTTACGTGTAACTATGCATTTTGTAAACATGTATTACATTTTAAAAATGCACTTGCTTTTTCTTTGACCGAAGATAGACAGTAGGCAAAGCAATCCCAAGAAACTACTTTTCTCTGGTTAAAGAAAAAACCAATCATTGATCTTCCAAAATTTCCATAACTTTAGTAATGCATTGAATTGGTTTTCGAAATACATGCGCGAATTTCCGTTTTACGCTTGAAAAAAGTAAGTTTCTCGATGAATAACTTCATTATAAACAAAATAGATGAAAGCTGTAACAGTTACAACTTATCACGGTTATATTTCTTTATACCAATATCTAAACGTATCTTTGCTAGAGAGAATTGCATAGCGGTTATCGTGCATAGGCGCTTTGTAAAAAAAAGAAAGACTTATCATAAACGGCCCCCTTTTGAACTTCTTTTCGATTCCCTATCTTATCCTTTTCTAACATCGGAATGTTGTTCATTCAGAGGTTTGAAACTGTTTTTTTTTTCTTTCTTTATTTATTAGAATTAAACTTTATTTATTTTACAACGTTTAACAAACAAGTTACACAACTTATATGGGTGGTTATATAAATGTCTCGCGTTGGATAAGATGTTGGCGTTAGGGGGTCCAAGGAACAGGAGGAAAACGGAGTACTCGGAGGAAACCCCCCTACAGAGGCCTTGGTGGGTGACCACTTACCCTCCCACATAATACCCTTTGCCGAATCTGAGATTCGATCCCGGGACCTTAGAGGTGAGAAGCGAGCACGCTACCACTGCGCTAACCAGGCGTTAACTGCAACTGTTCCATTGGAATTTCTTATGATTTTGTCTTACCTTTGAATAACTGATATGTACGTCTTTGACGTTATTATTAAGTTTGGTCTTGGACATAAATTATTGTAAAATAATATTTTTTGGTACTTAGATAAAACAATGTGGGGAGAGCTTTTGTGCCGAGGCAGCAACGTGTACAACTTTGAAGCATAGTGGGAGTATATGTGTTGATCTGATTGATCACATTGAGACATGCTCTACTACCAGACATCTCGTCACTGGTAAATATGGCGTAAAGGAAGACAGAGTAAGTTTCTCAACAGCTGCGGACAGTGCATACCAACTAGATAGTCTCAGCGGATGGTCACCTACCATAAGATATCAAAATCAATGGATTCAGGGTTGTAAAAGAAACTTAACCTTTCTTTTTTACTCGCATCACATTTTTTGGTATTACCAATACTGAAAAGAATCTATATATAAAATGTTCTTCTTTTATCAATAATTCTTCACTTTCTTTATATTTTCCAACGGATATTCAAAAGCATATTTAACTCAAATCACAAATGACCCTTTGACACAAAAAAAGTCCAAAATACATGTATAAATGATCCATTAAATACATATCTAGGTTAAGGTGGGTCCCAACTCATCGATTTAACAATTTGTATTTAAGTGTTTTTGCTATACACATTGATCCAAATGAGAAATAAAACATAGACATAGATATGTATTTTTTTTATCAAAGATACAGTACATTCTAGAAAGGTACACTTGCACATTAAGATTGAGTAATATCGATTATCCAGCATATGCATTTGAGCCCTCCAAATTCCGTAATGAGAAAAATATGTTTAATTGTTTTGTTTTATTTTATGATAACAAGTCATATAGAAGAGATATAATACATTAGATAATATTCTGACATAAATCTAACTATGATATGACTCCAAACATAAGGGTACCATTTATAATTTCATTACATTTTTGATTAATAATATATACTGCCCTAAATTGCTTTATTTTCGTCAGTACCAATTTTCTTCAATTCGTTTAAAATTTACCATTTTGTCTTTACGTAAATTCGTCATCCAAGGGTCCCTAAAATGTAAATTCGTCTTTTCAAATGCCATTGTAACATTTAGATCCGTAAATAGTCAAATCCGTCGTATGTGCTTGTTTTCATTGTTTGTTTAACAATTATCGGTAAACAAACAATTACAGACATGTATATAGCCTACCTTGCTGTGAAAACATCTTATTTTGTAATCAGAATGAGTTAAAGAAGATCCTGACGATAATCTCAACAGCACTCACAAAAGAGCACAAAATTAAGCATCGACGGACCCCTAGCAAGCCAGAGGTGGGACCAGGTGCCCGGGAGGAGTAAGCATCCCCTGTTGGCTAGCCGCACCCGCCGTCGATGTTGAAGCACGAAACTGAAAACAATATATAAAATCCATGCACTGTCATACGTCGTGTCTATATAGAAAGTGCTATGGCGACAGAAGTACATTATATGCGACTTTGTGTTCATATTTAGTTTTCATTGCCATTTGCGTGTCGTAATAACACTTTTTAAACAATGTCTTAAAACTCGGAACCTTCAGCTTCTTCCTACCTGCTCCACAGTGCCCCCGGTTTATATTCAAGTTTGCCAAGAGACTGATTTAAGTTTTCCTTGCAAAAATTTACTTTTTGTCAGGAGTATTTATATTCGTCGGTACGTAATTCGTCAAGAAAGGCACTGACGAAAATGACGAAAATTGGTATCTGACGAATAAAAACCAATTTACAGTGTACCCATTTTTTGCATAAAAACATAATCACTGTTTTCAATTTTTTTTTGAAAAATTGTTATCAAAACATGTAGACTTTAAAATAATAAAACCAGAGGGCGCTAGTCAAATGAATTTGGGCAGCTTATGAAAAGCACTTTGGCTGGAATCATGATGAGAATATAACACATGTATTCAAAACACGTGTCTGGTGCGTAATAAATTCGTGTGAAATTTTCTTCAAGAAGTTATAGAGTTGGGACCCTCCGCATTACAAATTAACCAAAATTCGTATCTTGTTCTGTTTTCCAGGTTTTGTTCTACAGAAGGCGATTTGTCATTGGTATCATAACAAAAGGTGCCTCCGATGGCTATTTGAATAAACACGTGTCGCAGTATCGTTTGCAATACCTGTCCATTTGGTACACATGGAACAATGTCCTTAATGAATCACGTAAGTATATACGTGCAAGGGGGTGGTCTCCAACAAGACTCGGTTGCAATACCCACAGCGAAAACACAGAGTAAATAAGCTCAAAAAGACACAAAAGGGACATGGAACATCAAAAACGACATAAAAGCACTTAGCACGGAAAGCTAAACAGACTCTCTGTAAAGCAAATATACAAATTTAAATTCCAAAAATGAAAGAAGAGGGTGCTACTAAAATTAATAATGTTGGCTCCGCTAGAAGCATCACTGATGAGAATCTAACATTCAAAACACGTGTCTGGTGCATGAAATTTTCTTCAAGAGTAAGAACCCTTCCACATTTTCAATGTTCTCTGGCCAAGGTTTTTTTTTATAATTTATCAAAAAAAATTGTCTAAATAAGTCGGCAGTATGTTTTCCGGATTATTGAACAAATATCAATGAGTTAAAGAAGATCCTGACGATAATCTCAACAGCACTCACAATAGAGCACAATATTAAGCATCGATGGACCCTAGCAAGCTAAAGGTGGGACCAGGTGCCCGGGAGGAGTAAGCGTCCCCTGTTGGCTAGCCGCACCCGTCGTCGATGTTTAAGCACGAAATGAAAGCAATATATAAAATCCATGTACTGTATGACGTTATGTCTATATAGAAAGTGCTGTGGCGACAATGTCAGGGAAATATATTCAAAACACTTACTGTCAAACCCCTCGAGGAGGGGAACTTTTTTACGAGCTCCACGCGGCAAAGGGCATAAGTGTGACACACATGAGTTAAAGAAGATTCTGACGATAATCTCAACAGCACTCACAATAGAGCACAATATTAAGCATCGGTGGATGCTTATCCACTTCTTGTTTTTATCGGATACAGCTAATTTGTAATACTCTTGTGTATGTAAATAAGCAAATAAGTGTTATTAAGCAATATGCTTTTAAGAAAGATAATTCGGATTCGTCTAATATTGTCTAAAGTTAACATATTACAAACTTTCGTGCCCAATAAGTAAAATTAATTCTATTTTACTTATGAACAACATAAACGTTTGAAATACATATTTTCCAATTTTTGTTTTTATCTGATACAGCTAATTTGTAATACTCTTGTGGGTGTAAAAAATCAAATAAGTGTTATAAGCATTAATTATTGAATGAGTCACCGAAGGCACATGTAGCCAAGTTCGATAAATTTTGGTTGATCGTATCTTCAACTCATTCGAAAATTTCTGTTATCACAATTTCTTGAAATTTCTAAAACATGGGTCCTGTAGCATCATATCCCAGTTATTCAGCAACGTTTTTCGGTTCATTTTTGGACATCAAAATTCCACACTCTTTGCTCATATTACAATTTGCAACGTGCATGTCTGGTCCATGCTGTAATTTATATGCTCTAAAATGATGCTAATGAATTTGAAGTCGTTAAATATTTGAAGACATTCAACAATAATATCGCCTGCAAAGTTTTAGTGTTTGCAAACTGCATTGAAATAATTTCTTAATTTTCTGTTATCAAATTTAACCTAAATTTCTAAAACTTACGAGTACCTCCCTCATTGCATGCTCTGTCCTTAGCTTGGGTTTTGGTATTTTTTTGGTGATGATCAGAAATAAGCTCCTTGTGTCTACCCTCCAAAGAATTTTTGGTCATATTTTTCACTTTAATACGCTTCTGAATACAATTTACACAAAATTTGGAGCCGATCAAGATTAGAAAGACGTAAAATAGAATAAAAGTCTATATTGTAGAAGGCGCTAGAAAAAAAGCTTTGGCTTTATTCAACCTGTTTAAGGATTCTACATCCGAAACACGCGCTTGGTACAATAAAATAGGTACTATAGAAAATTTATTTCAATATTGACAATTACAATGTTTTTATTTCAGATTTTCTCTGCCACCAGAGCGGGAACGTTGAATTACCTGCCTCGTCCAATTAGGACTTCTGGTATGCGTCTTTGTATAGTTTGATGGAATCAATGGATCATTTTGAGGTTTGATATACTCGGGTGCTGAAAAAAATGTCGCGAAAAAATATTTGCAAATGGAAGTTGGCCCCTTTCATGGAATGAATGGATAATTTTGAGGTTTGAGATACGTGGATACTGGTCAAATAATCTAGAGGAGGATATTTACACTAAGTAAACGAACATTTGTAAATTGAAGCTGGTCAGTTTAATAAACAGAGCTTGATTATTTTTAGGGCTGATATACTCGGATACATAAGTAATGTCGTTACGATTATAAGATATTTGCACTTGAGAATTTTCGATAAAAATATTTTTGTCTGAAGTCCATTCTTTGTTACGATCAGAGTGTACCCGCAGTTGTCAGAGAAGAGTACTAGTGGTCTTGATTTGTCCTAATCTTTACCAATTTTATTGGAGTACACTGACATTTTTTTCATCAGTATATGTATATATTTTTATGTCATAATTCGAAGACGTCACAAATGATATCTAATATATATTCGCACGAGTGGCGCTCGTTCAATTACATGAAACAAATATCAGTAAGTTTTGCATACCATACAAACATTAGAGGTGAATAATTATTCGCCATAAATAGTACAATGAACATAATCATTATGAGTATTGTACGCTTTTGTTCTCGAGGAATTTTTACGGTTGTTATTATTAATGTAAATATAACTTAAATCAATTTAAAAATTATCGCATCGCAAGATTGATAAAAAGTAATCTTTGGGTATTACACAACCTGTCTTTCATGGTGATATGATAAACAAAATTAGAAGGATCAAAAGGGCAGCATAACCATCAAAAACCATCATTATACCGTGGATATGATCCTAATGTCACCAGACGGACACTAGGCTTGGTACTTGACCAATCTACAGTCTTGTACAAGCGCATCCTTGAGACTTGCACTCTGATTGACTGACAACGGGACTCCATGACGGGCCCTGCCCAAACCTCTTTAGAGAAGACAGGGCCCCGACCACATGTCCTCTCTGAATGTCAGTCTGACTCCTCGGGTGATTACATACATGAGCTCGCTACAGCAGGCAGAGCACGGACTGTATTACGCATGCCCTCTTTTTATCTCCATTTACATATTTATATGTGTTTCTGGTACCTCTACGTTTCGGGGTCTTGTTTGTGTGAGGTCATCTTATAGTGAGGAAGTTGTTTTACACCACAATTATACGTTCTTCGATACCTCTGGGTAATGGAGAAGTAAGAGGGTTCCAGGATGACCACACTATTTGCTACTTGCGTGACAAATGGCCGTCCAAAGTCGGAACCGGTTGCGCATTGGTCTCGTCAGTTTACGTGTAGTCTTTTGTGTTTGATGTTTACATGTCGTGTGTCTCTTTTCCGTCTCGTGCTGTACTCGTCTTTTGTGTTTTTGCATCGAGTGTTTTGGTGTTTTGCTGTTGATGCTGCAGCGGGGTCTTGTTGGAGATTTCCTCCCTTCTTGACTTAACCTTTTGCTTGCTTTCTTTGATTGAATTTATCTCTATATACATAAGTTGTACTTCATTGGATATGTCGGCTAGGATTTGTTACGTTAAAAAGCTGTCTACACGTTTGATATTCTAGATAATTAAAATCAAATCCATTTATTATTAATTTGATAGTTATTGATATTTTGGCTTTAATTCCTTCTTGTTTTGGAATTGAGTACCTTTTATTGTATGAATCAAAAATTACTTTTACAAGTCTCATTCCATTCATTTCGATTATTTTCCTCAAACTACTTAAAATCTGGTGTGCTTTTTATGTCATGAATATACTTGTGTTTATAAGGTATAAACTGACGTGTTTGCTTATCTTTTAGTAAAATGGAATATAATGTTGTTGCTCAGGGGCTTTTGTTGCCTTGTCAGTCTGTGGTGTACAAGTTGAATGATCTTTAAACTTTACCATGAACATTTACATGAAATTAATAATAAAGAATCAGTATATTGTCATATATTTGTTATTTGTCGACCATTTAGGAACATTGTAAAACAATGGGTGCATATCTTATATTTCATCGTGAATAGGGCAAAATGCCGACATTGAATTCATATTTTCAATTCCTTGGTGTCTGAAACCTGATACGTTATGAATAATAAACGGCGTCATTATTTTAAAGCATGTAAATTTACAGCATTGACTAGACATTAACGTTTCGGGATATTTAACCCTCCTCAGTGCTCCTCAGTCTAAACAATAAAATAATGCCAAAATCTGTGATAATTATGTCCAAAATACACCAAAAGACGTAGAAAAATGGTTGGGACATGATGCTATAGGACCAAGATTTCAAAATTTAGCAAACAGAAAAGTTCTTTAAATCTCAAGTTACTGTATCATAAATGTTTATTTGGTTTTGTCTCTTTTATTTGTCTACGCTTTCAAGTGTGTGTGTGTTGGGGGGGGGTTCATATTTTAGCGGAGTTAGCGCTACAAAGACTGCGCTTATTCAAGACTATGCTGAATTATTGAACTTTTATAGATTAATGTTGAAAATATGCAATGTGCGCTTATTCATGATTACGCCAATAAAATCATGTCAATTTGCCCATTTTTTTGCCCGGTTTGCGCTAAAGTTTGGTCGCCCTAAAATAAGTACACAAGTCATACAATATTTTCCGTGTTTTCCATCGTTGTGCGATAGCATTTTATCATAAAGTGATAGATTTAAAAGATAAATATATCAGTCGCTTGCTCCTGATGAAGATCATATCTTTGAATATAAATTGAAATCCGTCAAGCTATTCTTATTGACGAATACGAGAAAGTGTTATTTTGGCAATTTTTCTGTTAACGAAAATTAATTTCATAAAAAAGAAACGTTTTTGCAGTATCATATAAATGGATATTCGAAGACTCCATACTTATTTTTGGCAAGTATCATACAAATAAATTACTTTCACTTTCAAGTGAAACAAATTATAATGACTCAGTCAAACAAACGGAGCATAGATCATAGACAGTAGATCTGAGAAGTGCGAAGTATAGGAAAATGTTTTGTTGAAAATGAAATCGAAGTTTATTTTAAAATGTGGACAGATGTTTTTTGGAAAGACTGTTGTGATAACTAAATGGAGTTTAAAAGTTAACTTATCAGTTATCCCCAACCTGCAATGATTATCCTGCATGTACATTACATTTGCAGTATAAACAAATTTGTATAAAAAATACAAAGACCTTATTCATTTTAGACCATAATGCATGTCATGTAGACTTAAGCTACATTATTTTTACAGCATCGAAACAAAACCAGATGCTTTGAAATTCTGATAATGAATGTTAATTTTTGCATGAACTTATTGATGTCACAAACCGCCATAGCACGGGATGTGTATTGAAAATCAATGGAATAGATTGGATAGAAAGTTCATATCCAGATCTACGTTCAAATAAATGTAGTCTCTTATTACCACAAGCTACTTAAAGTTTTTACTTCTCATGGAGGACCAAAATGTTTAATGCTGACCATGATACGCTGATCGTATACATTATCTATTCTAGTATAAAACGTTTTGTTGAAAATCAAATCGAAGTTTATTTTAAAATGTGTATGTTGCACCATCTATACATAAATAAAAATGTAATTCTACACAAGGTAATTGTCAACATCACGCTTCTATGGTACAACTCGGATTGATTGACTACATGTATTGCTGTATAATTCCTATTACTACATGTATATAATGCATGTAATTCCAAATGCATCTTTTCATAGGTTTTCATTGAATGAAATCATTTTAGAGGCAATGTAGTATATCTATATGCATGCGGAAAAGGGGATGGTACGTTCTACCTAACAATGCAATGCTGTCTAAAGTGCAAAGATAAATACATGTACATCACAATTAATGCCTCTTTGGACGGCAATGTAAATGTTTCACAGAATTCTTTAAAGTTGTATGCATCAAGGCAATTAGAATTAAATCAAATGTTTTTCAGACAAAAAAAAACAGATGTCTCCCCCCTTCCTCTAAGTTACTTTCACCTTGGGCCAAGATGATGGGAAACCTTTGAGTCATGGGCAACATCATACTTAAACAAGAAAGTGATTCATTGTATTGTTTAAGGTAAAGCCCAAACATGATTAGCATATACAATTTCATATTTAGTGAAATTGACTATGGTCACATGACCTTGGATATAGGTGATCTGAAAAATACATTGTATGGATCATGCGCAACAAAAAACTGAATTAGTGATTGGATACACGATTCAAAATATAAAGCCTAAACATGATAAGCATAACAATATTAGCCTGGACATGATTAGCATATACAATTTCATTACCAAAGTAAGAAGTGACCTTAATCATGTGACCTTGGGACAATGTGATAAGAAACATTTAGTCCTGAGAAACAACGTATTAAAATATGAAAACAATTGTAAAGTTCAGCAGATATAGCACAGACACGATTAGTACGTACAACTTCATTAAAAAGAACTAAATGATCTTGACCTGGGACACATGACCTTGGGTCAAGATGATAAGAAACCTTCCAATCCTGAGTAACAGCATTCTAAAGTATAAGAACGATCCAGTATACCATTCAACAAATATAGTCCAGACTCAATAGTATTTACAATTTCATTAAAACATGTAATATTTGACCTTGACCTTAGTAATATGACCTTGGATCAAGGGGGTGTGAAACCTTTGGGTCATCAGCACCATCATACTAAAATATCAAATGATCCGATCACAGTTCAAAAGATTAAGCCTAGACATAATACACATAACAAATACAATTTCATTTAAAATACATGTATACTAATTGACTTTGACCTTGGTCACATGATCTTGAGTCAGTGTGATGTGAAACCTTCGGGTCATAAGCAAAAACATACTAAAATATAAAGCGATCGTGCAAACGGTTCAAGAGATATAGCCCGAACAGGAATGCATGTACAATTTCATTAAAATTGTACTATTTGACCTTGACTTTGGTCACATGACCTTGGGTCAAGGTGATGCAAAATCTTCGGGTCATAAGCAACAACATACTTAAATATGAAAGTAATCCGGCAAACGGTTCAAGAGATCTAGCCTGGAAATGAATGTATGCATAATTTCATTAAAAATGCACTAAGTGACCTTGACCTTGGTCACATGACCTTGGGTCAAGGTGATGTGGAACCTTCGAGTCATAAGCAACAACATACTAAAATATGAAAGTGATCCGGCAAACGGTTCAAGAGATATAGCCCGGGCAGGAATGTATTCATAATTTCTTTAAACTTGCAGTAAGTGACCTTGACCTTGGTCACATGACCTTGGGTCAAGGTGATGTGAAACCTTCGAGTCATAAGCAACAACATACTAAAATATAAAAGTGATCCGGCAAACGGTTCAAGAGATCTAGCCCGGACAGGAATGTATGCATAATTTCATTAAAAATTGACTAAGTAACCTTGACCTTGGTCACATGACCTTTGGTCAAGGTGATGTGAAATCTTTGGGTCATAAGCAACAACATACTAAAATATGAAAGTGATCCGGTAAACGTTTCAAGAGATATTGCCCGGACAGGAATGTATTCATAATTTCTTTAAAAATGCACTAAGTGACCTTGACCTTGGTCACATGACCTTGGGTCAAGGTGATGTGAAATCTTTGGGTCATAAGCAACAACATACTAAAATAGAAAAGTGATCCGGCAAACGGTTCAAGAGATATAGCCCGGACAGGAATGTATTCATAATGTCTTTAAAATATACTAAGTGACCTTAACCTTGGTCACATGACCTTGGTTTAAGGTGATGTGAAATCTTTGGGCCATAAGCAACAACATACTAAAATATGAAAGCGATCCGGCAAACGGCTCAAGAGATACAGCCCGGACAGGAATGTATTCATAATGTCTTTAAAATGCACTAAGTGACCTTGACCTTGGTCATATGACCTTGGGTCAAGGTGATATACAACCTTCGGGTCATACGCAACAACATACTAAAATATAAAAGTGATCAGGCAATCGGTTCAAGAGATCTAGCCCGGACAGAAATGTTTGCATAATTTCATTAAAATGCAATAAGTGACCTTGACTTTGGTCAAATGACCTTGGTTCAAGGTGATGTGAAACCTTCGGGTCATAAGCAACAACATACTAAAATATGAAAGTGATCGGGCAAACGGTTCAGGAGATATAGCCCGGACACGATGTGTGACAGACGGACAGACAGACAGACAGACAGACGGAGGACGAAGGCAAAACCAATATGTCTACTTCCCGTTGGAGGGAGACATAAATATGTTTAACAAATGGTTCGGTGCTTTTGTGTTGTTCTGCTTGGTTTTGTTCTGTTTGTTTTGTTTGTTTTTTTGTTTTTTGTTTGTTTGTTTTGTTTTGTTTTTTGCTAAAACGAATTTCTCATGTTGAAAGATATCAGATTAAATGATACGCAATGCCCTGTGAAAGGTGACATTCATTTTAAGGGAAATCAGAAAATGTAAACTATAGATGGGATACGGATACAAAATGGGATCAAGAGTGCAAAGAAAGAGAGGAGGGGAAAACATTGAATGAAGGCGTGGATCCTCTTTATTCGAAACAAATGGTGTGGTACCTGGATTCTCTATATACCGTACGCAACAAATTCTTGTTTGATTTGTCTCAAGTTTATTTGACCTTTCAATTAATTGAAATCGATTATGATATACTCCAACATGTACCAGCAATGAAAAAAGTTACTTTCTATCTCACATAATTGCACAACCTAGCTATGTGATACAAAAGAGGGGATCTCCAACAACACCAGTTGCAGCACCTACAGCAAAACCCCAAAACACCCTATGCAAAAACATAAAATAGACAAGCAGACGATATAGCAGACGACTGTGACACAGACAGTGATATAGCAGACGACTTAGATATTAGTTTTTGTCTGGCAGAGAGCAGTCCTTGATGTAATCTTGGTTTTTGTTGGCAATAATCGTCAATTAAAGAATATGTGAAAGAAACGGGACGACTTTAAATTCAAAATTACAAATTTCACATTCTTGAGAAACATGAAACGAATTTTCTAACTCTGCTTTGAATGAAAGTCCTTGATATAATCTTGGTTTCTGCTGAGAATAATCGTCAATTAAAGAATATGTGAAAGAAACATGAAACGAGTTTTCTAATTGTGCTTCGAAGGAAATTTATCAGGATAGTCGGGGAGCCAGTGGGACCCCCATGCACCCCATTGAGTACTTTGTAATGGTAACACAATGTTCCCTGGGGTCTACTGAATTGATTTCTTGAATGTACTCAACAATTAACTCATTAAGGCTACCTTTTTTGACGGTTTCCATGGCAACCCCTTCAAGTTATAAAATTGTTGAAATAGGTAAAAGTGCCAACAATGTCTATATAGATGGATGGAAATGGTATCAAAATGATCGGGAGACATTGTTCTATCTGAAAATGTATATATATGCTAATTACCTAATTTGCATATTCGTGAATATCAAATAAAATCATAAAATTCCTAATTCCATCGTTATATCTTTTTTGTTCATAGAGTGAAATCTCTTTAAATACTCGTAAGCAAACGTTGTCTTCTCTGTTTCGTGATATATCTACAACCAAGTGCTCATTGCTTATACTTTTAAAGGGGAATTTCTTTTCTACTTCAAAAATGTACTTGATCATTGAAATTCTCTTCACATAACTTTATTTGATATATGGATTTGAGCAAGTCTATGATCAGTAATATTTTTAAGTTTTTCATGCAGGATAATCAAGTTCTTTCCTTTTAGATATGACCGAACTCCTAAAGTGCTCATTGACATTTTAAAGACATTGTTGACATATTTGAATCATTTGATGAGTATGAAGGGTATTTTCCTTGTTGTTTATAATGTGCTATCAAATATTTACAATTTTATATGATTCGTTTCTATATAGGTTAGATTGGAGCTTGAAGACTACGTCAAGCCAAATCCCAAATGAGAATTCAAGAAAAACAATTAAAATGTCAAACGTCTTCAAATTCAATGGCATCATTTAAAAAAACAGATAAATTTGCAACACGGATCAGACATGCAGGTTTCGGGTACTTAACCATCGTCAGTGATCATCAATCTGAACAATGTAATATGGCCAAAAAGTGTGAAAATTATTATGACCTTTGGGTAATTGGAGAAGTGAGAGGGTTGTGCGCACGTAATCCAGGATAACCACACCATTTGCTACTTGCGTGACAAATTGCCGTCCAAAGTCGGCACCGGTTGCGCATTGGTCTCGTCGGTTTACGTGTAGTCTTTTGTGTTTGATGTTTACATGTCGTGTGTCTCTTTTCCGTCTCGTGCTGTACTCGTCTTTTGTGTTTTTGCATCGAGTGTTTTGGTGTTTTGCTGTTGATGCTGCAGCGGGGTCTTGTTGGAGATTTCCTCCCTTCTTGACTTAACCTTTTGCTTGCTTTCTTTGATTGAATTTATCTCTATATACATAAGTTGTACTTCATTGGATATGTCGGCTAGGATTTGTTACGTTAAAAAGCTGTCTACACGTTTGATATTCTAGATAATTGAAATCAAATCCATTTATTATTAATTTGATAGTTATTGATATTTTGGCTTTAATTCCTTCTTGTTTTGGAATTGAGTACCTTTTATTGTATGAATCAAAAATTACTTTTACAAGTCTCATTCCATTCATTTCGATTATTTTCCTCAAACTACTAAAAATCTGGTGTGCTTTTTATGTCATGAATATACTTGTGTTTATACAGTATCAAATGACGTTTGCTTATCTTTTAGTAAAATGGAATATAATGTTGTTGCTAAGGAGGTTTTGTTGCCTTGTCAGTCTGTGGTGTACCAATTGAATGACCTTTAAACTTTACCATGAACGTTTACATGAAATTAATAAATAAAGAATCAGTATATTGTCATATATTTGTTATTTGTCGACCATTGAGGAACATTGTAAAACAATGGGTGCATATCTTATATTTCATCGTGAATAGGGCATGTAAATTGCCGACATTGAATTCATATTTTCAATTCCTTGGTGTCTGAAAACTGATATGTTATGAATAATAAACGTCGTCATTATTTTAAAGCATATAAATTTACAGCATTGACTAGACATCAACGTTTCGGGATATTTAACCCTCCTCAGTGCTCCTCAATCTAAACAATGAAATACGGCCAAAATCTGTGATAATTATGTCGAAAATACACCAAAAGACGTAGAAAAATGGTTGGGACATGATGCTATAGGACCAAGATTTCAAAATTTAGCAAACAAAAAAGTTCTTTAAATCTCAAGTTACTGTATCATAAATGTTTATTTGGTTTTGTCTCTTTTATTTGTCTACGCTTTCAAGTGTGTGTGTGTGTTGGGGGGGGGGGGGGTTTCATATTTTAGCGGAGTTAGCGCTACAAAGACTGCGCTTATTCAAGACTATGCTGAATTATTGAACTTTTATAGATTAATGTTGAAAATATGCAATGTGCGCTTATTCATGATTACGCCAATAAAATTATGTCAATTTGCCCACTTTTTTGCCCGGTTTGCGCTAAAGTTTGGTCGCCCTAAAATAAGTACACAAGTCATACAATATTTTCCGTGTTTTCCATCGTTGTGCGATAGCATTTTATCATAAAGTGATAGATTTAAAAGATAAATATATCAGTCGCTTGCTCCTGATGAAGATCATATCTTTGAATATAACTTGAAATCCGTCAAGCTATTCTTATTGACGAATACAAGAAAGTGTTATTTTGGCAATTTTTCTGTTTACGAAAATTAATTTCATAAAAAGGAAACCTTTTGGCAGTATCATATAAATGGATATTCGAAGACTCCATACTTATTTTTGGCAAGTATCAAACAAATAAATTACTTTCACTTTCAAGTGAAAAAAATTATAATGAAAGAAAAAGATCTGGCACATAATCGCTCTTCTATGACTCAGTGGAACAAACGAAACATAGATCATAGACAGTAGGTCTGAGAAGTGCGAAGTATAGGGAAATGTTTCAAAGTAAAAAGTTTTTTTTAATGTTGAAATTGAAATCGATTTTTATTTTAAAATGCGTATGTTGCACCATCTATACATAAAGATATGTAATTCTACACAAGGTAATTGTCAGCACCATGCTTCGATGATAAAACTCGGGTTGATTGACAACACGTTTTGCTGTATAATTCATGTAATTCTAAATACATCTTTTCATAGGTTCTCATTGAATGAAATCATTTTAGAGGCATTGTAGTATATCTAATTTATGCATGCGGAAAAGGGGATGGTACGTTCTACCTAACAATACAATGCTGTCTAAAGTGCAATGATAAATACATGTACATCACAATTATGGCCTCTTTGGACGGCAATGTAAACGTTTCACAGAATTCTTTAAAGTTGTATGCATCAAGGCAATTAGAATTAAATCAAATGTTTTTCAGAAGAAAAAAAAAACAAATGTCTCCCCCCTCCCTCTAAGTTACTTTGACCTCGGGCCAAGATGATGTGAAACCTTTGAGTCATGGGCAACATCATACTTAAACAAGAAAGTGATTCATTGTATTGTTTGAGGTAAAGCCCAAACATGATTAGCACATACAATTTCATATTTAGTGAAATTGACTATGGTCAAATGACCTTGGATATAGGTGATCTGAAAAATACATTGTATGGATCATGCGCAACAAAAAACTGAATTAGTGATTGGATACACGATTCAAAATATAAAGTCTAAACATGATAAGCATAACAATATCAGCCTGGACATGATTAGCATATACAATTTCATTACCAAAGTAAGAAGTGACCTTAATCATGTGACCTCGGGACAATGTGATAAGAAACATTTAGTCCTGAGAAACAAGGTATTAAAATATGAAAACAATTGTAAGGTTCAGCAGATATAGCACAGACAAGATTAGTACGTACAATTTCATTAAAAAGAACTAAATGATCTTGACCTTGGGCACATGACCTTGGGTCAAGATGATAAGAAACCTTCCAATCCTGAGCAACAGCATTCTAAAGTATCAGAGCGATCCAGTATACGATTCCACAAATATAGTCCAGACTCAATAGTATTTACAATTTCATTAAAACATGTAATATTTGACCTTGACCTTAGTAATATGACCTTGGATCAAGGTGGTGTGAAACCTTTGGGTCATCAGCACCATCATACAAAAATATCAAATGATCCGATTACAGTTCAAAAGATTAAGCCTGGACATAAAACACATAACAAATACAATTTCATTTAAAATATATGTATACAAATTAACTTTGACTTTGGTCACATGATCTTGAGTCAGTGTGATGTGAAACCTTCGAGTCATAAGCAACAACATACTAAAATATAAAGCGATCGTGCAAACGGATCAAGAGATATAGCCCGAACAGGAATGCATGTACAATTTCATTAAAATTGTACTATTTGACCTTGACCTTGGTCACATGACCTTGGGTCAAGGTGATGCAAAATCTTCGGGTCATAAGCAACAACATACTTCAATATGAAAGTAATCCGGCAAACGGTTCAAGAGATCTAGCCTGGAAATGAATGTATGCATAATTTCATTAAAAATGCACTAAGTGACCTTGACCTTTGTCACATGACCTTAGGTCAAGGTGATGTGAAATCTTTGGGTCATAATCAAAAACATACTAAAATATAAAAGTGATCCGGCAAACGGTTCAAGAGATATAGCCCGGACAGGAATGTATTCATAATTTCATTAAACTTGCAGTAAGTGACCTTGACCTTGGTCACATGACCTTGGGTCAAGGTGATGTGGAACCTTCGACTCGTAAGCAACAACATACTAAAATAGAAAAGTGATCCGGCAAACGGTTCAAGAGATCTAGCCCGGACAGGAATGTATGCATAATTTCATTAAAAATTGACTAAGTGACCTTGACCTTGGTCACATGATCTTTGGTCAAGGTGATGTGAAATATTTGGGTCATAAGCAACAACATACTAAAATATGAAAGTGATCCGGTAAACGTTTCAAGAGATATAGCCCGGACAGGAATGTATTCATAATTTCTTTAAAAATGCACTAAGTGACCTTGACCTTCGGGTCATACGCAACAACATACTTAAATATGAAAGTGATCCGGCAATCGGTTCAAGAGATCTAGCCCGGACAGGAATGTATGCATAATTTTATTAAAATGCACTAAGTGACCTTGCCCTTGGTCACATGACCTTTGGTCAAGGTGATGTGAAACCTTCGGGTCATAAGCAACAACATACTAAAATATGAAAGTGATCAGGCAAACGGTTCAGGTGATATAGCCCGGACACGATGTGTGACAGACGGACAGACAGACAGACGGACAGACAGACGGACGACGAAGGCAAAACCAATATGTCTCCTCCCCGTTGGGGGAGATATAAATATGTTTAACAAATGGTTCGGTGCTTTTGTGTTGTTCTGCTTGGTTTTGTTTTGTTTTGTTTGTTTGTTTTGTTTTTTATTTTTATTTTTTTTTTTTTTTTTTGTTTTTTGCTAAAACGAATTTCTCATGTTGAAAGATATCAGATTAAATGATACGCAATGCCCTGTGAAAGGTGACATTCATTTTAAGGGAAATCAGAAAATGTAAACTATAGATGGGATACGGATACAAAATGGGCTCAAGAGTGCAAAGAAAGAGAGGAGGGGAAAACATTGAATGAAGGCGTGGATCCTCTTTATTCGAAACAAATGGTGTGGTACCTGGATTTTCTATATACCGTACGCAACAAATTCTTGTTTGATTTGTCTCATGTTTATTTGACTTTTCAATTAATTGAAATCGATTATGATATACTCCTACATGTACCAGCAATGATAAAAGTTACTTTCTATCTCACATAATTGCACAACCTAGCTATGTGATACAAAAGAGGGGATCTCCAACAACACCAGGTTGCAGCACCTACAGCAAAACCCCAAAACACCCTATGCAAAAACATAAAGCAGACAAGCAGACGATATAGCAGACGACTGTGACACAGACAGTGATATAGCAGACGACTTAGGTATTAGTTTTTGTCTGGCAGAGAGCAGTCCTTGATGTAATCTCGGTTTCTGTTGGCAATAATCGTCAATTAAAGAATATGTGAAAGAAACGGGACGACTTTAAATTCAAAATTACAAATTTCACATTCTTGAGAAATATGAAACGAATTTTCTAACTCTGCTTTGAATGAAAGTTCTTGATATAATCTTGGTTTCTGTTGAGAATAATCGTCAATTAAAGAATATGTGAAAGAAACGGGACGACTTTAAATTCAAAATCACAAATTACTCATTCTTGAGAAACATGAAATGAGTTTTCTAACTGTGCTTCGAAGGAAAGTTATCAGGATAGTCGTGGAGCCAGTGGGACCCCCATGCATACAATTGAGTACTTTTTTAATGGTAACACAGTGTTCCCTGGGGTCTACTGAATTGATTTCTTGAATGTACTCAACAATTAACTAATTAAGGCTACCTTTTTAAAGGTTTCCATGGCAACCCCTTCAAGTTATATAATTGTTGAAATAGGTAAAAGTGCCAACAATGTCTATATAGATGGATGGAAATGGTATCAAAATGATCTGGAGACATTGTTCTATCTGAAAATGTATATATATATATGCTAATGACCTAATTTGCATATTCATGAATATCAAATAAAATCATAAAATTCCTAATTCCATCGTTATATCTTTTTTGTTCATAGAGTGAAATCTCTTTAAATACTCGTAAGCAAACGTTGTCTTCTCTGTTTCGTGATATATCTACAACCAAGTGCTCATTGCTTATACTTTTAAAGGGGAATTTCTTTTCTACTTCAAAAATGTACTTGATCATTGAAATTCTCTTCACATAACTTTATTTGATATATGGATTTGAGCAAGTCTATGATCAGTAATATTTTTAAGTTTTTCATGCATGATAATCAAGTTCTTTCCTTTTAGACATGACCGAACTCCTAAAGTGCTCATTGACATTTTAAAGACATTGTTGACACATTTGAATCATTTGATGAGTATGAAATGTATTTTCCTCGTTGTTTATAATGTGCTATCAAATATTTACAATTTTATATGTTTGGTTTCTATATAGGTTGGTTTGGAGCTTGAAGAGTACATCAAGCCAAATCCCAAATGAGAATTCAAGAAAAACAATTAAAATGTCAAACGTCTTCAAATGCAATGGCATCATTTAAAAAAAACAGATAAATTTGCAACACGGATCAGACATGCAGGTTTCGGGTACTTAACCATCGTCAGTGATCATCAATCTGAACAATGTAATATGGCCAAAAAGTGTGAAAATTATTATGACTCGTTCAAAAATGTACCGAAAGACGTACCAAAAAGGGTGGGATATGATGCTACAGGACCCACGTTTTAGAAATTTCAAGAAATTTTGTAATAGAAAATGTCAAATGGGTTGAAGAGACAGACGATCATCCAAAGTTGATCGAATCTGGCTACATGTGACCTCGGGGTCCCCTGGTCCACCAGCAGTGACACTCACTAAGTAGTTCAAATGTGAAACGTCTTCAAATTCAAAAGCATCATCTAAAAACATAAATTTGCAACATAAACCAGACATGTACGTTTCGGTTACTAAACCCTCGTCAGTGATCCTCAATCTGAACAATGTGATATGGCCAAAAAGTGTGAAAATTATTATGTCCAAAACTACGACATACTAATCAATGCACAATGCAACATTCAACAACGCATAATCTCCAAATTTAAAGTGCATTAGGAAATCCTCAATAAAGCTAGGAGAGTCCCCGTTTTTCTATGTTGAAACTTCATCTTTATTCGTATTGCCGTTATTATATAAAGTTAACGTACATAATTTTCAATTAAAGGAAACGAGTTTACCATCTTCCTTTTTTGCATTTCTATAATACAACGTGACGTTTGAATTACGAATTGCCATAATAGATCTCGACAATCCCTACCCATATGAACAATGAAGTCAAATATCAACGATTCACAAAAGGATGCTTTTTCAAACATCACCGCATTCCATTGCATAATATCCCCGGCAATATATATCAATTGGAATGTTGAATTGTAACGTCATGTTCTCCTTCGAGAATATGGGATAAAGCGATAGCATTGCTTTATTATTAATCCATGCTCAACCTGATGATCTGAAATACCACCTTTTCACCAATACAGTATTCAAGTACATGTTCATTGATAATTTAAACGATTTTCATACACAAAAAACGCCGCCTTTCAGGGCAATATTCATTTTGTCCGAATGAAAGCTCCCTTAAATTTAGAATATCAATTACCTTCTAGAAAATTATTCTTTCGTATCAACGAATATAAAGATATAGGTCTACAAAATGAGACATTGAATCCCATTCTTCAAATGCTGTTGATCGATATTCCTTAACAAATCATTTTCATACTTTGAAATCACAGTATCATGTATAAGTGAAGAGCAATCATTTAACGAAATACCTTGAATCAAAATGCATATTTTTGGCTTTTCCTCGATATATATACTGATAAAAATGCGGCAATGAAAAATTGGCACATGGACATGTCTTATTGATTTGTGTAGCAAAATTTATACACAAACAAACGTTACAGACACAGAAACACCATTTCTTGCCTTTATGAAAGATATCAAATTTGTTAATGGAGAGATTCATACGAGTGTATATATATGACAAAAGATATAATTTTAGGTTCAACTGACTAAATGTTACCTGGATTGACAGGTATGTTTCCAGAATATCGTCATACGGTATTACTTTCACGGCTGGCCTTTCATTTTAACATAAAACACAAATTAGGGAGGGTCACAAATGGACAGAATTTCCATATAAAATGCGCTAGAATAACAAAAGTTTTTGTATCCTGCTGTCATCAGACGGACACTCGACATTGTACGAAAAATTTACAGCCTTGAACTAGCGTGTACTTAAGAATTGCACTATGACTGACTGTGAGGATGGAATTCCATGACGAGCCCTGTCAAAACCTTGTTTTAAAAGATAGGGCCCCGATCGGTCGCTCAGACTCCTCAGAAGATTACACGCACCAGCTTGCTTCAGCCGATAGAGACTGTTTTCCTATGACCTTTGTTTTTATATCCATAAATTTACATATTCATCTGTGTAGCGCTTTAGTCCGTTTGTTTTGCTGTCTTGTTTGTGTGGTCATCTCCCAATGAGGAGATTGATATAGATAAAAATCGTGCGCTCTCCAAGACCTCTGGGTAACTGGAAAATCGGCAGGGTTGCGCACCTAATCAAGATTACCACACCATTTGCTACTAAAGCTGCAGATGGCCATCCGAAGTCGGCAGATTACCAATTCGTTTCTTTGCGTTACGTCTTTTTGTGTTTTGATGTCATATTTAGTGCTCCTTGTCCGTCTGCGTCTGTTGCAGCGTATGCATACTCTATGTTTTCGATTTGGATGTTTTGGTTTCGATTGGGATGTTTTGTTCTCTGTCTGTGGATGCTGCAAACCAAGTCATCTTGAAAGTCCCGCCTTTCTTTGATATGCATTTTAGTCATGTTTAGAGCTTCGATTGTGAGATATTCGCTTTTTGATTTTCTCTCTATCGACCTTGGGAGTCAATGACTATACAGTGTTTATTTGAATGCGCATGTAGTGTACTAGATAATGGAACATTTATGTAATTATAGATAATTTTTACCATAGATTGACCTATATCTGCTATACAATACATATGAGCATACGCTTCGTCACATAACGAAATGACTGACCATCGTCAGTTAAATCCATACACATTTCATTTTTTTAAACTTTACTTTATTCCTAAGTTTCTCTTGTCTTCATAGTTTCTTTACCTAAGTACATTTTACATCCTAAGTTTCTCTAGAAAAAAAATGTGTTTGTTTTAGAAACGTTCATATGAAAAGAAGCATAACTCTGACTGATGTTTTGTACTTCGTCTACAGTATGGTTTCTAAAATGATCTTCATCGGGTATAAAGGCTTCTTTGTTTGACTATCAGACAAAAGAAAACAAGGGCTAAGAGGACCAACTTAGTTCACGGTAGCATATCACGTGATACGCAAATGATATCGGAGGTTGGTGCTGCAACTAGGTGTTGTTGGAGATCCCCTCCTTTCTCTTAGATTAAACGAGGTACATACTGTCTAAATCTCCCTTATATGAAATTATTTTAGACCTATCATAGTGGGATAATTAATATTGCCAAAAAGGTCTACGTGTTGGCGTTTATTTTCGCGGTACTACTGAAATACTACTGAAATCTCAAAAAGCGAGAAAAAAGCAAGAAAACTATCCCCACCGAACATTTCCAGTTTACACGATTAGAATTAAGTAGAATGACGCAATGTCCATAATGCATTTTTTTCCAAATATAGAAAAACTACTTAACAAAGGATACATTAATGAGCGATTAACTTTTGTCACCGAAACAATTTGATGGATGATGCAATCATATTATAAAATATTAAACCATCTTGTTTCCATCCTTGTTGGAAGTACAATAATGTAATTCTATATTGGAACCATCCTAAGGACCGTATATTACAAATTTACCGGATATGACTTGTTCTCCTCGGCCTTATGAGTTAGAGAAGATCCTGTCCTCCTAATAATACCGAAGTGTTAAAATTTCAAGCCATTTTTTCTTGCACCAAACACGTGTTTCCAATATTAAATTTTAAGTGACGGTTGTTAGGAAATGATGGTTTGGTAGTCTTCAGTGTTAACTTTAATGATACGGAAGTGTTAAATGTGAATCTATTTCGAAAAAGCAGGTTCTAAAAGAAAGTTCTATTACGTTTGGTAGACCTTCGCATCACTGGAATAAATTAATTGCATTTTCACTGTGTAGCATCACGTGACTTAAGTTGGTGAAACCACGAATAAATAAAATGCTCAGTTGGAGGAAAGAAAACAGGAACTGCAATAATTGCTTTGATTAGATTCTATCTTTTCATAGCCTATATCCTTGTCTATACTGATGCTTTTACAATCGTTGACTAGTTAGAAAATAAAACGACGTTGATTTTTACAAACATTGTGACAAAAGCAGTAGATATGTGCGTGGAAACCACCACAACATTGTGTTTAACATATTTCGACCACGACATTCCTTTCGTCAGAATGTTTGTAAAAGCTACAATGATTTCTTGGTCGACAAACAAAGAATCATGAAAATGTCATTTTTTACTAGGACATCGGCTATGAAAAGATAAAATTGAATAAAAATAATCATAACAGTACCTGTTTTCTTTCCCCAAACGAGCGGTATGCCTCCATTTTGTGTTCGTGGTTTCACCAACTTTAGTCACGTGATGCTACACAGTGATTTTGAATTATTGTGTATTCTTCATTTAAGTTATTTTTAGAATCAACGTCACCTACATACAATGAATTGTGGCAGTTTTCTTATTTTCAATTCCGGCCCAGTGCCCAAAGTTCGGACTTCCTTGATTTTACTTAATGCAGCTTCTTTGTCAATTCCAATTTATTAGATACTATTACTTGCAATGTATATGTTAAGTAATTTAAAATTAATATGAGATTTAAGCTGAACCTATTTATATACAGCGCATATTAAACAGCGCCACCTACGATAAATTCCGTTCTTGAACTTGACACTCAGTATACATTGTATAGTTGTCCGTCGTGTTTCGGAGCTGACCTGTATCACAAGTATTATTTCCGACTGCTTGTTCACTTATTTCTTTCGTGTGAGGAAATTCGGTTAATTTACATGTCACTCGATTGTGAATGTGGTAGTCATTATTCATTACTGACACATATAAAACTTTTTTTTGCTCGTAATCTTAAACATGCATGCCTTTAACATCTATCGTATGATGAACTGGTGGTTGAAAAGAGATCGCAAAAGGAAAGGAAGTGTCACGGTTACCATTGTCAATCATTTGACAGAATATATCAAGGAATTAGAACTACATACCAAGATCACTTAAATTTTATGATTTTTCAAGTTTTGTTTTAAGAGAGAGCTTCTTGATTACATAAGAGACATATACCATTTGACAGCTGTGTGACAATAATTGCGCCTACGAAAACCAGATAATTTAGGTTTAGCGTGACGATATGTAGTTAGGCGAAATACAAACATAAATAAAGCAATTCCTTGTGCGTGTCATCTATGCACGATATCACAAATTGCCCACCACTGGAGACATTGTTCGTCTGAAATGACATTATCTTCGAATGAATTTTTGAAGGATTATGTGATGTGTGCATTCCCGAAGTACACTTGGTTTTCAGTCCTAACAAGATCTAATTTTGAAGCATGTGACTCAGGCTTTACACTTTCACAGATACAGGCAAAATATGCAAATATTCCATTCTGCTGATCAATGTTGTTTTTATCTTTTCCTATCAGCAATGTGGGCCCATTTGCTTCTACTGTCTACCATGTAAAAGAAAAGATAACCTTTTGCAGCAGAATGGAATATTTGGATAACTTGATGTATTTATGCAAAAGAAATATGATAATCGTCTCTGTTGTTTGTTGCATGTAAATAATACGGAAGTGTTCCAGCTAATTACCTTCCTGAAGAAAATTTCAAACCCATTCCATTGCACCAGACACGGGAGGGGTTTGACAGTAAGTGTTTTGAATATATTTCCCTGACATTGTCGCCATAGCACTTTCTATATAGACATAACGTCAGACAGTGCATGAAGTTTATATATTGTTTTCATTTTCGTGCTTAAACATCGACGGCGGGTGCGGCTAGCCAACAGGGGATGCTTACTCCTCCCGGGCACCTGGTCCCACCTCTAGCTTGCTAGGGGTCCGTCGATGTTTAATTTTGCGCTCTATTGTGAGTGCTGTTGAGATTATCGTCAGGATCTTCTTTAACTCATTTAAATGCACCAGACACGTGTTTCGGTTAGTAAATCCTCATCAGTGATGATTCCAGCCAAAGTGATTTTCAGACACAGCCAAATATTTATTTCAACAGCGCCCTCTGGTGTAAAGTGATGTTAAGATGGCCAATATTCAACAAGAATAGTTCCATCGGATGCGCTATCGATGGGAGATGAACTCCACATACAGTGTTACGTTGAGCAAAATTATTATGCTTCCAAGCTAGTCAGTTTTTTTTTTTTTTTTGCGATTTATAAAACCCAAATCGCCATTATTTAATAGCAATTCTCTGTAACCATTTAAACTATTTCGGCACGCATGGTTTTCGATTTTCATGAAATTTCATACATAAGTAGGGATCAACGGAAAAGGGTAAATTTGACCAAAATTTTATTTCTAGGTCTTCTGGTTACCATAGCAACGGCCTTAAAAGTTGAGAACTTAGCAAAATTGAGCTACTTTGAAGCCTAATAATTCGGTCTATATACGACATTAATTGAATATTTTTTATGCATTCTTAAGATGAGGACATACAATTTGAAATAAGCCCACTAGTAGTGTCTGATATTGTGAAAAGGTTGGTTACCATGACAACATACTAAGCTAATTTCGATATATTCATTTCAAAATGCTGTTTGTATTTTCCAATTTTCCTTCTCTCTTGATGGGTATATGATAAGGACATGGAATTTATTTCATAAAATGAGCAAATCCAAGAAAACCCCACTTGTTGCCATGTACATCAGTTACCTTGGCAACGGTTACTATGGTCTACAATATTGTTGGAATATATCCAACACAAAAAGCTCTTTCAAAAACGTGAAAAAGTTATTGGGAACATATGTTACCATGGCAACCATTTTTTTTTTATTATTATTATTTTGTCAAAACAGCCATGTTTAATCACAGGAAGTTCAAATTCAATATCAATAAAGATCAAGTAAGCCTCTATCAAAATACAAGAAAAAACTTTCAAATAATTAATGGTTGCTATAGTAATTTGGCCATACAATCTAAAAATAAGCATTTTTTTCCGTTTTTCGAAGCCTTTTCCTTGAAAAACGAAACAGGCTTACACACATATATGATAAAGCAAAGTCTAAACTTTAATTTAGATTTAAAAATTTTCAGATTACTTTACATTGAATGCCCTTATCCAAGGACTTAAAGTTGGCCTATGTGCAATTTTACACAATCGTTCCCATAACAACGGGCTATTTCCTGAATATTTATAAAGAAAATTCTTTCATGTAATTAAAGATTTACTTGAATACATTCATTAATTATCATCACTTTGAATTAAAATTCAATGATCTAGTAAAAAAAGGACTCTAAATATTGTCAAAAATTGCTTTCATTTTCGCGATTTGAGTTTATGTTGCCTTAGCAACGAACACAGACATTGTTCCAATGTGAATGCTTATGTTTTATTTGCATAAACAACTCAAAAATGTAAGTTATTTATCATTGAATTTTTACAAAATGTTCAAAATACCATTTTTTTAGGTTACCTGTGTTGTTGCTATGGAAACATAGATAAGACCATAAACCCAACATTATTATTACTTAACTTGAAGGAGCAATGAAAGGAAACTGATAATTCATCAGTGTTTATTTTAGATTATGCTGCATAATTGACCTATGTGACTTTAAAAATGCCCAAAAATGTATTTTTTCAACATTCGAGGTCCGTTTCCATGGCAACCAGATGTTATATTAAGAAACTTTTTAACAATTTTTTTTTTCTTTTGGGTCAGACCCAACCTGATGTATAAATTTTATCAAAATCGGAGACATGACGTGCCATGCGCCCTTCATACATGTAAAAGTGCAAATGCTTACAGAGAATAGCAATTAAATAGTATAAATGTGAGCGTGAATTCATACCTCTTAACATGACACGCGCTTACTTCCTGAAATATTTACCTTTAAATTTAAAAGTAAAATCTGCAACCTTTTGTTTATTTTCGTGCAAGAACTTTCAATCAGATAAGAATTTAATTCTAAAAGTTAAATAAAATGCTTTGCATGAATTCAAAATATCTTGAAAGAAAATAAGAAGCCTTAATTATTCATCTTGACTGTTCATCCTGATTGCGAACCGCTCCATGTTAGTATATTAAAATTGTTGAGATTGTTTTGTTTGTTGCAGTCCTGTTGTTGTCTGTTACAGTACTGTTATTGATTGTTTCAGTCCTGGTGTTGTTTGTTACAGTCATGTTGTTGTTTGTTACATTCCTGTTGTTGTTTGTTACAGTCCTGTTGTTGATTGTCACAGTCATGGTGTTGTTTGTTACATTTTTATTGTCGTTTGTTACAGTCCTGTTGTTGTTTGTTACAGTCTTATTGTCGTTTGTTACAGTCCTGTTGTTGTTTGTTACAGTCTTATTGTCGTTTCTTACAGTTCTGTTGTTGTTTGTTACAGTCCTATTGTCCTTTATTACAGTTATATTGTTGTTTGTTACAGTCCCGTCATTATTTATTACAGTCTAATTGTTTTTTGTTACGGCCCTGTTGTTCGATATAGTCTTTTTGGTTTTTTTACAGTCCTGGTGATGTTTGTTAGTCCTATTCATATTTGCTACAGACTGAATAACTGTTAGGTACTTCTTTGATGTTGATAACAGTCCTGTTGTTGTTTGTTAGACCTGTTATTGTTTGTTACAGTCCTTTTTTTTTTACAGTCCTGATATTCCTGTTTTTGTTTGCTACAGTCCTTTTTTTCTTTGTTACGGCCCTGTTGTTGTCTGTTACAGTCCTGATTTGTTTGTAAGAGTCCTATTGCTATTTTGTAAGTCCTTTTGCTGTTTGTTACTGTAACAGTCCTGTTGTTATTTGTTACAATCCTGTTTTTTTTTTCTGGTGATTTTCTTTATATTGCTTGATATCGGTGCAGGTTATACCACACTCGGTGCAGGTAATAGCATACTCGGTGCAGGTAATACCACACTCGGTGCAGATTATACCACACTCGGTGCAGATTATACCATAATCGGTGCAGGTTATACCACACTCGGTGCAGGTTATAGAATACTCGGTGCAGGTTATACCACACTCGGTGCAGATTATACCATAATCGGTGCAGATTATACCACACTCGGTGCATATTATACCACACTCGGTGCAGATTATACCATAATGGGTGCAGATTATACCACACTCGGTGCAGATTAAACCACACTCGATGCTGATTATACAACGCACGATGCAGATTATACCACGCTCGGTGCAGATTATACCACACTAGATGCAGGTTATACCTTATTCGGTGAAGATTATATGAAATGTGCCAACTCAATGCAGAATATAACACACTCAATGCAGATTATACAACACACGATGCAGTTTATACCACACTCGGTGCAGATTATATAGAAAGTACCAACTTCCGTGCAGAATATACCAGACTCCATTTCGATTATACCACACTCAATGCAGAATATAACACACTCGATGCAGAATATAACACACTCGATTCAGAATATAACACACTCGATGCTGAATATACCACACTCGGTGCAGTTTATACCGCACTCGGTGCAGATTATACAACACTCGTTGCAGACAATACCACATTCGGTGCAGATTATACCACACTGGACAAGTGCAGATTTTATAGCACACGCGGTGCAGATATACAACACTCGGTGGAGATTATACCACACTCGGTGCAGAGTATACCACAGTGGTGCAGATTTCATAGCACACTCGGTGTAGATTATATCACATTCGGTGCAGGTTATACCACATTCGGAACAGATTATTTCCCACTTGGTGCCGATTATACCACACTTGATGCAGATAATACCACACTCGGTTCAGATTACATTATACAACAATGGTGTGATTATACCTCAGTCGGTGCAGATAATACCACACTCGGTGCAAATTATACCACACTCGGTGCAGATTATACCACACTCGGTGCAGATTATACCTCACCCCGTGCAGATTACATGATTCAACAATGGTGTGATTATACCTCACTCGGTGCAGATAATACCACACTCGGTGCAGATTATACCACACACGGTGCAGATTATACCTCACTCGGTGCAGATTATACCTCACTCGGTGCAGATTATACCACACTCGGTGCAGATAAAACAACACTCGGTGCAAATTATACCACACTCGGTGCAGATTAACCACACTTGGTGCAGATTATACCACACTCTGTGCAGATTATACCACACTTGGTACAGATTATACCACACTCGGTACAGGTTATAACACACTCGGTACAGGTTATAACACACTCGGTACAGGTTATAAAACACTCGGTTCAGATTACATTATACCACAATGGTGTGATTATTACTCACTCGGTGCAGATTATACCACACTCGGTGCAGATTATACCACACTCTGTGCAGATTATACCACACTCGGTACAGATTATACAACACTCGGTACAGGTTATAACACACTCGGTACAAGTTATACCACACTCGGTGCAGATTATACCACACTCGGTGCAGATTATACCACACTCTGTGCAGATTATACCACACTCGGTACAGATTATACCACACTCGGTACAGGTTATAACACACTCGGTACAGGTTATAACACACTCGGTACAGGTTATAAAACACTCGGTTCAGATTACATTATACCACAATGGTGTGATTATACCTCACTCGGTGCAGATTATACCACACTCGGTGCAGCTTATACCACAATGGTTCAGATTATACCACTCTCGGTACATATGATACCACACTCGGTGCAGATTATACCATACTCGGTACAGGTTATAACACATTCGGTGCAGCTCATACCACAATGGTTCAGATTATACCACTCTCGGTACATATGATACCACACTCGGTGCAGATTATACCATACTCGGTACAGGTTATAACACACTCGGTGCAGATTATACCACAATGGTTCAGATTTCACCACTCTCGGTACATATTATACCACACTCGGTGCAGATTATACCATACTCGGTACAGGTTATAACACACTCGGTGCAGATTATACCACAATGGTTCAGATTATACCACTCTCGGTACATATGATATCACACTCGGTGCAGATTATACCATACTCGGTACAGGTTATAACACACTCGGTGCAGATTATACCACAATGGTTCAGATTTCACAACTCTCGGTACATATGATACCACACTCGGTGCAGATTATACCATACTCGTTACATCTATTGCTTATGAAATAGTATCTAAGTGTCATGTATTTCGACATGAATCATTATTCATTGAATACAACGACAAACGAAACTCTATGTTTACAGTAACTGACCAACACATAGTGCCTCATGGTTCTTTTTATTAATTTTCTATTTTACTTCATTTATTTATTTTTTTTTAATTTTTTGGCTGTGCCTAAGGTAAGTTTTTTAGAATTATTAATATCTTGCTTTTCCTAGTTCCTTAATCATATTTATTTCGATCTGTTGCCCACTCGACCCCCTCTCTAGACAATAAAAGGAAATGAAAGAAGTAAATCCTTATATGTCGATATCATAGGAACGTTATAAATGACCAGACAATGTATCTTGCTGTTGGAACCCATGCTGCCATATTGGATCGCAATACATCAACATCATTTCGAAGGAAGCTACAATTTTGTTTGGTCATTCGCCAATTGACCCTTGATAACAAGTAAATAGAGGGGTTCCTGACAATGACAAATTGTACTCGGACAAAGTGTTCGATCGTCATGAAAGTTTAGAACACTTTGGTATGTTTAAATTTGGTACGAAGGCGATACGTTATATATCTGAAATCCTTTGGTTTTCTACAGCAAAATGATCAGTTTCATCAAAATCTCGAGTCGACGTGAGTCGTTACCAGCCGTAGCAATCCGTACCTACATGTATTCGTAGCAATCCGTCAGAGCAAGGAAAAATTGTGAACATATTCAAAATTTTCTACGACTCTGCTACATACGGTGTTCATTAGGGGACATCGCTTCTTCAAATCTTCGCCCTACTATATATCACCAGTCGAAGAATTGAAGTAATGATGCGAAGAATTGAAGAAATGATGCGAAGATTTGAAGTAATGATGCGAAGATTTGAAGAAATGATGCGAAGAAACGATTATTTTTTCAAATCTTCGCATCATTCCTTCAAATCTTCGCATCATTACTTCAATTCTTCGCATCATTTCTTCAAATCTTCGCATCATTTCTTCAACTCTTCAAATCTTTAAATCTTCGCATCATTACTTCAAATCTTTAAATCTTCGCATAATAACTTTAAATCTTAAAATCTTCTCATCATTACTTTAAATCTTAAAATCTTCGCATCACTACTTTAAATTTTAAAATCTTCGCATCATTACTTCAAATCTTTATATCTTCGCATCATTACTTTAAATCTTTAAATCTTCGCATCATTACTTTAAATCTTCAAATCTTCGCATCATTACTTCAAATCTTCAAATCTTCGCATTATAACTTTAAATCTTAAAATCTTCTCATCATTACTTTAAATCTTAAAATCTTCGCATCACTACTTTAAATTTTAAAATCTTCGCATCATTACTTTAAATCTTCGCATCATTACTTCAAATCTTTACATCTTCGCATCATTACTTTAAATCTTTAAATCTTCGCATCATTACTTTAAATCTTCAAATCTTCGCATCATTACTTCAAATCTTCAAATCTTCAATAAAGTGTTGTAAGTCGATGCTTTTTCAACTGTAAAGTATAATTATTTCAAAAATTGAGATATCTTCGAAATGATTAACCCATAGTCTTTGTTTTTATAGATATATTTCTGAGTGATTTTGTATTGTAACTTTCATTCATTTTGGTAGCTTTTTCTTCTTTTGTTATATATGGGACATGAAAGAAATGTTTTACGCCAGAAATCCAATATTTTTTTTCTATTCTAGATTTTGAATCGGGTTTACATACGGGCGTGTCAACCTCCTTATAAATTTGCAGATTGAAAATCACCCCCTCAAATTTTACATAAGGAAATAATTCATTAAGATTCAAAATGAATAAAAATCTAGCATAAGATATATATATAAGCATTAAGTTACTTAAAAATGATTAATATACAGTAAATCAGTTCATAAAATCATATCTCACTGAATTATTAAAAGATTTAATGCAAAAATGATTATTTCTGACGAAGTCAAAATGCGAAGAATTGAAGATTTTAAGAATTTAAGTAATGATGCGAAGAATTGAAGATTTGAAGTAATGATGCGAAGATTTGAAGATTTGAAGTTATGATGCGAAGATTTGAAGTAATGATGCGAAGATTTAAAGTAATGATGCGAAGTTTTAAAGATTTGAAGTAATGATGCGAAGATTTAAAGATTTGAAGTAATGATGCGAATATTTAAAGATTTAAAGTAATGATGCGAAGATTTGAAGATGTAAAGTAATGATGCGAAGATTTAAAGATTTGAAGTAATGATGTGAAGATTTAAAGATTTAAAGTAATGATGCGAAGATTTAAAGATTTGAAGAAATGATGCGAAGAATTGAAGTAATGATGCGAAGAATTGAAGTAATGATGCGAAGATTTGAAGAAATGATGCGAAGAAACGATTATTTTTTCAAATCTTCGCATCATTCCTTCAAATCTTCGCATCATTACTTCAATTCTTCGCATCATTTCTTCAAATCTTCGCATCATTTCTTCAACTCTTCAAATCTTTAAATCTTCGCATCATTACTTCAAATCTTTAAATCTTCGCATAATAACTTTAAATCTTAAAATCTTCTCATCATTACTTTAAATCTTCAAATCTTCGCATCACTACTTTAAATTTTAAAATCTTCGCATCATTACTTCAAATCTTTATATCTTCGCATCATTACTTTAAATCTTTAAATCTTCGCATCATTACTTTAAATCTTCAAATCTTCGCATCATTACTTCAAATCTTCAAATCTTCGCATTATAACTTTAAATCTTAAAATCTTCGCATCATTACTTTAAATCTTAAAATCTTCGCATCACTACTTTAAATTTTAAAATCTTCGCATCATTACTTTAAATCTTCGCATCATTACTTCAAATCTTTACATCTTCGCATCATTACTTTAAATCTTTAAATCTTCGCATCATTACTTTAAATCTTCAAATCTTCGCATCATTACTTCAAATCTTCAAATCTTCAATAAAGTGTTGTAAGTCGATGCTTTTTCAACTGTAAAGTATAATTATTTCAAAAATTGAGATATCTTCGAAATGATTAACCCATAGTCTTTGTTTTTATAGATATATTTCTGAGTGATTTTGTATTGTAACTTTCATTCATTTTGGTAGCTTTTTCTTCTTTTGTTATATATGGGACATGAAAGAAATGTTTTACGCCAGAAATCCAATATTTTTTTTCTATTCTAGATTTTGAATCGGGTTTACATACGGGCGTGTCAACCTCCTTATAAATTTGCAGATTGAAAATCACCCCCTCAAATTTTACATAAGGAAATAATTCATTAAGATTCAAAATGAATAAAAATCTAGCATAAGATATATATATAAGCATTAAGTTACTTAAAAATGATTAATATACAGTAAATCAGTTCATAAAATCATATCTCACTGAATTATTAAAAGATTTAATGCAAAAATGATTATTTCTGACGAAGTCAAAATGCGAAGAATTGAAGATTTTAAGAATTTAAGTAATGATGCGAAGAATTGAAGATTTGAAGTAATGATGCGAAGATTTGAAGATTTGAAGTTATGATGCGAAGATTTGAAGTAATGATGCGAAGATTTAAAGTAATGATGCGAAGTTTTAAAGATTTGAAGTAATGATGCGAAGATTTAAAGATTTGAAGTAATGATGCGAATATTTAAAGATTTAAAGTAATGATGCGAAGATTTGAAGATGTAAAGTAATGATGCGAAGATTTAAAGATTTGAAGTAATGATGTGAAGATTTAAAGATTTAAAGTAATGATGCGAAGATTTAAAGATTTGAAGAAATGATGCGAAGAATTGAAGTAATGATGCGAAGAATTGAAGTAATGATGCGAAGATTTGAAGAAATAATCGTTTCTTCGCATCATTTCTTCAAATCTTCGTATCATTACTTCAAATCTTCGCATCGTTACTTCAATTCTTCGCATCATTACTTTAATTCTTCGCATCATTACTTCAATTCTTCAATTCTTCGACTGGTGATATATAGTAGGGCGAAGATTTGAAGAAGCGATGTCTCCTAATGAACACCGTATCTACAAATAAAATTAATGTAGGGGTGTCGTAACAATCAGTAGGAGCGTTCGTTTTTGGACTGGTTTTCTTTAATTTATTTTCCACTTTGATGTTAATAAATTGCGCAATCTGATGAAACAATTTTGTTATTTAAATCGCTCCACATATAAAAATAAATAAAAAAAGTAAGTGCTGTACTAAAGCCATAGTGATCAACATCCACTTCGTACCAGGAGCGTTTTCTTGCTCATTACCTAAGGAGGGATTCAACACCAAGATGGCGGCAGCATTATTTGTTTTTCTCACTTCCTAGGAAAAGTACAGTCCTTACTTCCT
Source organism: Pinctada fucata (assembly GCA_028142955.1). Classification (NCBI taxonomy): domain Eukaryota; kingdom Metazoa; phylum Mollusca; class Bivalvia; order Pterioida; family Pteriidae; genus Pinctada; species Pinctada fucata. Next base: position 44,274,071 of record AP027111.1, on the reverse strand, counting down.
TAAAACATTTGTTTCCCTGATTGATATACATATTTGAGTATCCTGATGAAGTTTGAATAATTTCCGACGTAATTTGAAGAAATTATAGCGTTTTTCAAAATTGTGGATTTTGGGAGTTTTATCCGTGAGCCAACCACGACGTCATTTCGACGTTATCGGGGGAAAATGGCGTCACAAACGATCGCATTCAAAATGCAATTAAAACATGAATACAAAACGTATTGCATTGAAACTTTACATGTATAAAATAGTAAATTCAATTTTTATTTTAGTGTATTCGTTGACAAATTTACATAACAAGGAAGCGGATGTCACTTCATTGAAAATGGACGAATTTGGAAGAAATAAATGGAAAATAAAAAGCTTCGTAAAATTTTTATCCCAAATTTAATTTTTCTCATTTAATCATGAAATCATCTCTGTACATTGTTGATCATTCTTTTAGTTTTTGACAAGGATTGATCCACAGGATTTCTAATAATCACCTATCAACTAGAGTCAATTGGCTCGAAATTGCAATTTTTTGAGCGACTGTGTCATCTATTATTCCAGTATCCTGCCTTTGTTTATAACACAATTCATTTAATCTTTTCCTTATGTAAGAGCAATACATTTATGAATATTTTGGAAGTTAAATCAAAATTAATAATCATTAGCATTAAGAGAACCGGAATTACACTTTTAATATTATGACGTCATCAAGAAATTCACGGATACGTTGAAAAATGCATATTTCAAAGTCTCATAGAAATTTTTCCTGTGGATAGAATCAAATGTAAGTTTGTATGATGAAGGACAGACAAGAAATGAATAATTTCAGAAATTTTGAGAAAAATTGAATTTGGCGTCAAAGTGTTCAATACCTCCGCGCCGTGCCAGGGTATACGTACACGTAGTATTCATCCATCTACTGCCACAGATGGCGTTGTCAGCGTGTAACAGCTCACATTATCTTATTGTCAAAAGATTAGTAAAGCGAAGGGCACATAAATGGTAAGAGCTGATCAACTTTGAAGTTTTTGTTTGGCATCATCTGGCAAGACAGAAACCATCGCTTCTCCAGGGGTTTCCTTAACAGTTATTGATGCCTTTCCCTCCATTCCTATGGGAATTCCTCGGGACAAACTCTATCTACAGCCAAGCCGTTTCGGCTTTACCAATTTTCATATCTTTCCATCGAGAACGAGTGGAACGAAACAGAACAGGTTCGAATTGTATCTCTATCGATTGGTCTAACTTCTGTAATTGCAATGTCTAAACTTCCCTTTATATACTGATATAAAATCCACTTCGTTCCAAAGACGTTTGCAAATTGGAATCAGATAAGTTCCCATTACAAACAGAGAGCTGGTGCCTCGCCATTTCTCTTGAGATTGCTAAAAATATTAAGTAATTGTGATAGTCGAGGAGGACCTTCTCAACAATGAATTGAGTTGTTAAATCAATACTCATATTAGTTCTGTTTTTCAACTCTTGGTATTTACGGAAACATGTTTTAGTAAAAAGGAAATAGGAAACAAGGGGGAGCTGTTTACGAGTATCTAACGAGAGATATCTCCCTCGTTGCATAGCTCTGTCCTTAGCTGGGATTTCGGCATAATGTTATCGGTCATGTTTAGATTTAAGCTCCTTGTGCCTACCCTGAAACGGATTTTTTGCCTTATTTTTCACTTTTTCGCTATCAATATACAATTGGCTACTTTGGGGAATTATTTCATGTTTTCGACAGCGTCTCCGATTAGATAAATGATTTGGAAGAGAGAGAGAGAGAGAGAGAGATAACTTCAATATACAATTATGGTTTACAAATATTTCCCCGTTTTCATTTTTATCGTTATTTGTGTAATTAATAACGGTCCGTGCTACTGTATATGTAAAAGCCAAAAAGAGACGCGAGAGTTATTCAAATAAAAAGAAAATCAAACAAAATAAACATACGAAATAAGCCAGAAATGTTGAACACCCTCTTGAATCAATCTAACTGGAAGGCGGCGTCAATTGGATATAATAACAGAGACTATATTGAGATGAAAGCAGTGATTATTTGTCTGATACCTCTAAACCATGTATACTTTAAGGAATATGTGGGCCTTATGATCCGAAGTCGATTTGTAGTGCAAACCTCGAGCTCTGATCTGTAGGAAAGATAGCGAAAATATTGATAAGTTGAAAATGCACGATAGAAAAAAACTATAGAATTTTATAGGGTTTTTTTTTCTTCTATGGAGTCCTTAGATCTCAAGACTGAACAAGGGGAAATAAAGTTGAGAGTGCAATATGATTAGAACAGTGATGGGGACATTGTTTGGTTTGTCATTCCAAGGGCGAATGGGCTCGTTTATATTCACCGATTCCTTCCTTTTATGTTGATTCTTTGAAAAGAAATACACATAATGGGAAGTCATCATTCCATTCAGAGATTCAAGCAATTAATGAAATCAGTGATCAGAATCAAAATGTCACAATCAAAAGTTTTACAAATTCATAGAAAATATAATTATACATAAAATAGAATCTCTCACGAGAAAAGAAAATGGCACAAACGGACGGAGAGTATAGCAAAACTTCCTGGAAACACGAAGGACAACTGTATCTAAAGACCCTGTCACACTACAGCGTTTGACAGCCGCATGTGCCAGCGTGTAAGACCGTTGGCTAACACGCTGAATGACCGTCGTGCACTCTCCGGGGATGTTCTGGGGACGTTGCGAGAACGCTCTCACACGGAGCTTAAATAATACGCTGTCGAACGCTCTTGTCTTCGAAAAATTTTGTACCTGCACGAAATCGGCAGCGTGTGACGCACATGTTTTACATGTACACGCTCCGCGATCTTTACGCAAACGCAAGGCTGTCGTTATACACAATTTCCAGAGTCCGGTGTAAGTAAGAAAAGCATTCTAGGTGGCGCTTTAAAAGCGAAAACAAGCTATTTAGTACAGTTATACATGTATCACATGAATAATTAAATTTTTTAAATAATAACACTTTTATTTAGAGTTAGCGATGTTCGAAGTAACAGTCCTTTTAACATACTGTAGTCCCTTCTAGACCAAGACGCCTTCCAAACTAATGGTAAATTTAGTAAGCAAAAAAAAAAAAAAAAAAAAGCAAGAAAAGAAAGAAAAAGACCTTATTTTCATAAGTCCGAAAAAAAAAATCTAAATGCCCGACCGAATAGGCCACTCCTTTGTATAATACTTAAAATGCTATCTCGGTGAACTACAGAATTGAACAGACCTGCATAAATCACCGATAAATAACACCAGAGCCAAGACGCTATTATTCTATAGTTTCTTATAGCTCCAAGTCGCCCCATGCTTGTCTTAATAAGGAGCAAATCAGATAGTCATAATTGAATAGTTATGGCTATTATTCAATCCGATGATCCTACTAATAAGGGCTTTCCGATTTCTTTTATTGAAAATTAATAAGAACGGTTTCCCGCGCAAGCATGTTTGTTTCGACATGTGAAATCATATTTCTCCCCAATATCTAAGCACAAATGGAAAGAAAATCAATGGCAATGTTCTGCAGAAGAACTTATAAGATAGAGGGATGGAGATTCAACAGGATTTCGTCATGCGACCCCTAACTAATAACAGAAAGAGTAACGCAGAGGAAATTCGGACTATATCACTTCTGATTGTTATACTTCCGTTCTTATTTGAACATGTCTGTACTTCTGCTTCTGCTTTTGAAAATAACTTTATGCAAGGTAAGTTCAATGTGAATTTTGAAACTTTGAGGAAATTTTAGAGTGATTAATTTCATGTCTGACTGATTTGACCTCAGAATAAAGGATTAACTTTCATAGAAGGTGATGGGTGCATCAAATTGTAAGTTTTTGAAATCAAAAGTAAATGATAATTTTCAATGCAAAATACTAAACTATTCTTTTACGCTGATGATCACAAGATAAATATTTATTAACTTTTATTAAATATATATGGAAATATTTTTATGCCATTTAGATTATTCTCGGTTAAATTGATAAAGGAGCTGTTCAGATAAGGGCCGGATTTAGCCCTGAAAGCACTCGATTATTTCTCGTGCGTTGTCCTTCCATTTTAGATAAAAATTAGTCAGAATAAAAATATAAAGTATTAAAAGATTCATAGAAGGTATTTTATGTAAATAAATTTGGTGAAAGATGTTATGATTACGAGTTGAAGAGGTAGGGGTACAGACGACGGAAAACGTCGAATATCGAACGAAAATGCACAAAAATGCATTATTTTACACATTTTTTATTATACTTCTGTTACCTTTTCAAGTCTGAAATTAACTTTGAGGTTATTATATCAATATAATCGGCAAACTCTGCAATCCGGAAACTGAAAAACGGTTTTATTTCGTTCTTCTCGGCCATTTATGTAGGTTTCTGGCGCGAAATACACACGGTGTAGAAATTGACAACTTTCTCGCTTATTTCCTTCTAAACGGTTAAATATTTGATCAGAACACACTCTGAATATATTGTTCCATGATATAAAATGAAAAAAATTCAATGATAACCTATTTTATCGCTCTAGAGACACATTTAAAAACAGTCATCCATCCCCCCTTTTTTCGTTTTTCGCCTGTGGGACATTGTTCCTCCCCCCCTCGCTTCAGAACCCCACCTGGTCAGAAAATGTGTTTTATTGATATACACTTTTGGTGAAAGTGGCATTGTAAAGCGAGGGGGGGGGGGGGAACGATGTTGTATAAAACTTTTCTGTTTTCAATTGATTTCTGTGTAAAAAACGCTTATTTTGACCCAACTATCGGTCTTATTTTGAAAAAAATTATCCCATCTGATAGCAGATTCATATGTGGACCAAGTTACTTGACATTTCTACTGAAAAAAAATTCTTAAATTTTGCATTTTGAAATTTCGACTTTTCAGGGCAGATTTTACGCCTTATCTTAACAGCTGCTTCTTCCTTATCGGTAGTACCTGTAGGTGAAGGAGAATTATTTTTTTTATCCAGATCCATACGTAAAAAACGGATTTCTGATTGAAAATCCGAAAATCGGATTAACTTATCCTTAATGGATGTAATGTGCAGCTGCCAGTTCCTAATTCTGCTGTGAGAGAAAATTAGTACATTTTGTAAGACGCTGTCACTGCTCTTGAATAATTTTCGATGTACATGTAGGCCAAGCAAGCGCGATCTAGTTTTGTTTTGTATTATTTTGTTCTGGTTTGATGTTTTTGTTTTGGGGGAGGGAGAACCTGCAAAAAATCATCATCTATCTTTCCTTGACGAATAATCTCTACTAAGCCGATACCCCCCCCCCCCTCCCAATCCTTCTTAGAATAATATCTAGAGTTACGATATATATATATGCAAAATTACTGATGGTTAAAAACGTTTTACATCTTAATACTAAAATAGAAGACCATAAGTACCCTACATTCTTGTAACAAAATTCTAAAATATGCCTTTCTTTTAATCAAAACTCTAGTAATATTCAACTCAGTCAAAATATAAATGTCAAAACTGATCTGATGAGGCAAGAATAGTGGAGAATCTGACGATTCCATGCTATACAATTTTCTGATAGTAAGAGAACAAAAATCATAGAAATGCATTTTCTTTGACAGCATTTAGTAACACATTTTCCTGTTTTCTTGATTTTATTAATTAGATAAAGAAATTAAATGAGGGTCGCAGGCCGCTTAATTATTTTGACTTTAATGAATTGTTTTGATGGTAAAATTTCTGTCTGTAAAAGTTATTCAAATTGAATAGAAAAATGTATAATATGTCAATGAATAAAACACACGAACACCAAGCTGACAATACAATATAGAAGGACTGGTGTATAAACGACAGCAAACGATTTTCGCTGGGAAAAAGACCATATTAGGCATTGTCACATAAATTCATAATGGTCAAAATAGACACGAGAAGTTCAATGAAAATAGAAGTTTCCTTTTGTGTTCGAGGAACATTATACGTTCTTAAGTAGTTCTTCTGTGTCCAGGAATGGAATTTCACTGTAGAGAATCTTCATGAATTCTGCAATGCAATAATTGTGTAAAATGCCTGAGGGAGATTTGTTGGCCAGATTTAGTGATGCACAGGGAACAAGCTGACGCCTTCGTCTTAATGAAACACTAAATGTAGGATAGTGATTAACAAATAAGGACCTCTATGTCCACCTTTGTTAAGTGATGTTTAGTGAAAGGTTAAACGAACAGTTTCCACGAAATATTATTTCGTTCCCTCGAAAAAATGCTCGAAATATTATTGAATTCCCAAAATTCTAATTACCACACCATATACATGCACTATGTCTATTGCAGATGACCCTCAAATTACAGCTCACCATTCACATTGGTCTTCCTCTTTTATAGTTTATCCAATGTTGTTTGATTTTCTCTCTGCTTGGTTTGCTCATTTGTCTTTTCGGTATGAAGCTAAGGGTCGCTTTAGTCTTGTTGTCTGTTTCCAAAGAAAGTCTTGGTTTTAAATTGTAAATTGTTTTTATCCTTGATTTTGTTACAAATTCGAATAAGCTTAAGTGCAGTTTAAATTTCCTTCCAGACTCGGATCTCATATACAGATTTCCAAGAGAAGTATATGGTTCATACAATACATCCGCCAGCCTGATGATTCCCATAGGTATGTATTAAAGTCAAGAATCCGGAGAAGTCCGTTTACATTTGCAATTCAACTCTTAACCTTACATTTTTATGAAGAAAAATAGTTTGAGATTGCTGCATTTGTTATATGAAATAAATATTCTGAAATAATTTCTGATGATGAATAAATGTCCTATATATAAAGAATAAACAGACAGAACATACAGTAACTTATCGATACCGTAAATACATCTTAATTCAAAAGAGCTTTTAAGGACAGGGAGCCATGATAATCAATCTAAAGCATGCTTTGTACATGTACACGCGCATCTGTTTTGAAATAACTAAGCATAGTCAATGATAATTAAGTCTTTAAAAGATCAAATCGAAACGAAATTCGTTTTGACTTCACAAGTTGATAAAATTAATTCTGTGCTGTCTTTTCCCTCATATAAGGTAAAACTGATAATAAATGGATAATTTGATAAATTTATGAAATAAATTAATTTATCTTTGATGGTATTTCTGTAGTTCATATATGATCACTGGGAACCCCTATGTCTGATGTATATTCCCCAGATAATGTTAGAGATGTTATTAGTTATTAAGTTTCGTCCGAATCGCTCCACAGAAATATGATTGATGCGGCTCAAAATAAGCAAGATGAAGCCATGTTTCTAGTGAAAGTAATACTGTTTGACGTCAACTTAATGCTATAGACACATTCTTAGAGATAGAGGGTTTCAGTCAAACATTTGGATAAGAACCTTCAATGATATTTCGTTTGCCAGTGCTTTTTAATTATGCAACTTTATTTATTCATTGATTAAGGTTAAGGGAAAGAACCGAATGCATATTTTATCTAAGTACAGAAGAAAATATTACGAAAACTCCCAACATCGCCATTTCATCTGCATGATTTTGAGAGAAACTCTGCGCCCTCGATGGCGACAGATATCTTACATTTCTGATTGTGTGTATAGGCTGAGTCTTTCTCAAAGCAAGATCATGGTCTATAGTCGTTTTATTAGAATTTATTATTTTTAATAGGAAATATAAATGTGAAAAATGAAAAGGCACCTTTCAAGCGTTAAGCTAATATAAAGCCTTTAAGTTAAAAGTTTTGCACAGACAAACACCCATGTACATGTACATCAGGAGGATCGGTCACAAACCATATACCCGTTTTTAATTAATACAAATTTGAAAACAAAAAAAACAATTTGACAAAAAATGAGCGTTTATAATTGCATGTACACACATGTACACATGTAAAAAGATTCGAGAATTCGATAAAGAATTCGAGAAAAAATATCAAAATGTATGTTAAATTACTGATATTCATGCTTTTGAAGAAATCGTTAAAATATCTTACTGCATAAAAAACCCTCCATTTATCAAATAAATTGAGACCCTTGATTTCTTTTATTCCCTCAAAAAACCCAAACCATGTAGATATTGTCTGAATGTAGGTGTACGTATATAGCAATAAGGAAAGATGCCAAGATTTGGGTGTTGTGAAAGCTATTATTGTAATGCAGACGATCGATCAATGCTTAAGGTTCACTTTTCATTCGATTCAAACATTTGCTATTTCATTATGTTTCTCACTCAGATTCACTTAAAAGTAAATCTTCTTTGTTCATAAAACCAATGATATCATTCTTTAGCATTTCAAAGATTTCGCTGTATTCAATAAAGATCGTTCCCGAGACAATATGTTACCCTTTCAGCTTTACAACCTCCAAAGTTTTCAGACCCATTTACATTCGTTCTTATTTCATGGAACATAAATTAAGGCTTAGCTGTTAACATATTACTAAAGGAAAGGATAAACATTCTGTAACAAAATTACGAAATCCTTTTCAGATTTCCCTGTCCAATTCTTGCCAAGAATCTCAGCTGTAAATCTTTTATTTGTAGGCATTTTGTATGGCCCAGGAGACCAGCAGATTCGCTCTGCCATCAAACTTAAACTGAGGGAATTCAACAACAAAACCAGTTCAATGTTTGGAATCAATTTCCTTGAAAATATCACGGATATTTCCGACAGCTTTAAAGTTGCAAATGCAAGTGAGTTCAGTCTAGAAGTCAATCACATTTAAAGTTGGAAATGCAAGTGAGTTCAGTCTAGAAGACCATCACATATTAAAATCTTGAAGGACCCACATTTCAACAATTTTCACGAAAAGCTCACGTAATTTAGAATTATACAAATATGATGGTTAACAGAATTATGAATGGATTTGAAACTCGTTAGAAATTAATGTGGTACTCTTTTCTCTTTTTATTAAGGGAATTTAATTCCCGTCCTATGTATCGGTAAAATGAAAGTCAAACACAAAACTCGAAATCAGATCCAAAAATTCACAATAAATGTTCTTACAAATTTCTAGAAAGAATATAAAACAAAATTTTAACAAGAGAAAAGAAAATAGGACAAACAGACGGAGGCAATAACACCCTTTCATGGAAACACGAAGGATAACTTAATATAATGAAGAATCCCCAAGAGTCCGGTGTAAGTACTGAAAGCGATGTTTCGTTTAACGTTCCCCTGAAAGAAAATACGCATTTCCTATTTCTTTCGTTTGCAACTGTTGCTATAGAAAATCTAATGATTTGCCTTAATTACCGTCTCGACTTTGAGACTGAAAAATTGATTGATACTTCTTCAATGTTTAATCTATTATTGTGTACTTTTCGGAAGTCAACTATTAATCTAACCCTCATCTTTAACATCCGTTATGAAAAATAAAATAAATTTCCCATATCTGCTGTCAGAGAAGATTCTTCTGGACAAAAATTCCTCAATGCGCATGCGCTGCACCTCACATGTTTGTTTCGGTAAACGAATTCTCATCAGAAGTTCCTTAAGCCAAAATGATGAAGACTTGCAGAAATGCTTTTTTGTGTCGCCAAGGAATAATAAAGAAACGGTATACCATTTGTTAACGACTTTGCCAAAATATAAATAAAAAATATTACTTTTTCATATTCATCATAGTCAAAAAAGAAATCCATCATAGTCAAGAAAGAACAAAGAAAATCGCCAATTGATTCTTGAATTTAGATTAAAAAGTGTAATTGATTACTTCCTAATTACCCGCAAAACGAGTAAAAGAAGAAAAATGGTTTGGCTTTTTTTTACTTTTAAATGTTCTCAGTCAAGTGGACAAGAAGACGAATCGACTTCGTAAGTTCCTAGGGTAAAACTTAGAATGAGCGTTTAATTTTGATAAATGATCATTGGATGGGGAGGAATCTAAGGAAACGATCAAATTACAGTAGTCTTCGAATGCTGTAGTTAATTTCTATTTTCTCTTATTTTGCTTATACATGTTATTTCCCAAAAGAAACTCTCTATGCTACAAGCGTCTCAACGTCAAAATAATTATTTGAGCCTTTCTTACCCGTTTGTCATACATAATGACATAACCCTTGAAACTTTCAATACATGGTTTTCATAGTATCAAGACAATTTGGCTTGAATAAAGACGGCACCATAACGTGGTGTTTGCCTTTCTTGTTTTAGTTTGTCGTAGTCTCCGTTTGTGTGTTAAGGTGATAGTTTTAATTAAACAAATTAAACTAGATGGCGCCACTGAAATAAATTGAGCTGTGTCTGAAAATCAATTTGGTTTGCAGTACCACTGAAGAAGATTCACTGACCGAAACGCGTATTTGGTGCATTAGAATTGGTTTGAAATCTTATTCAAGAGGATAAAGAGTTTGAACACTTCCATCTTCATTTACGTCCTTTCTCTTTTTGTCTCGTGCGTGAGTATTCCGCGATGATCATTCAACCGTAGTCATGCTAAAGATGTGTCCTTTTTACCGTGGTATCTCTACATTTTGTTTTAAAAAATGAAAGAGGAGATCCGTAACAAAACTTTCTCGAATGAGACCCTGACGAAAATCTCAAACAGTACTCACAATAGAGCACCAAATTAAGCATCGACGGACCCCTAACAAGCTAGAGGTGGGACCAGGGGCCTTGGAAGAGTAGGAATCTCCTGTTTGGCTAGCCGCACCCGCCGAGCTGACACGAGAAAGAAAACGCATTTACTCACCTTTAGTAACATAGATATAGATATAAGTGGTTACTTCCAATAAAGAAAAGGGAATGATCTCCAGCATGACCACCCTGCACTCTTCCAGCGAAACAAACCCATAAGAAAGAGACACATAAATGACATCAGACAAAACTACAAACCGCAAAAGGACACAACAATACTCACTGGAATATGATACAAAACAATCGAAACAGACTACAGAAACATCAAACAATAATGACAACACATAAAAGGAAGGAGACCAATATGCACACGGCGCCGACGTTGGACGGCCATCTAGATCTGCTAAACGGTGTAGTCTATTGCTTATTCTATAGTTTGTAAGTTTTAAAGTCATACCCGCTCGAATTTTTTTCTATTTTTCTATATCATTATTATTAGAATTATTGATACAATTCTAATTCTTTTATTTTTTTCTTTTAAATCATCAACCCCGTTCATGAATCGCTAGTCCTCTATGGTATTTTTAAAATTATTAGTTGAGTGTTTGTTGTTTATACATACGTATTTATGATAGATTCTGGGTGATCAGGAATATGGGAAGGATAGAATTATTCTATGCTACTAAAATTGTATTAGTATAATGCACCTCACGAACGTACATGTTGGCGTTGGTTTCTAATGGGAATACATTATATGTAGGTATACGTAAAATTCGTCCGTTGTTTCGTTTTCTATCTCGTAGATGAAATAGAATTCATTCAAACTGTGTATAACATTCATAGTTATAAAAAAAATTTCCGCCACTTTTTTCATTCTTTTTTTCAATATACATAATTCTGAAGTTTAAGCAAAAAATAGATTATGCTGAGCTACACGAATGACATCGAACATGTCACTTTGTACTACGATGTTAAGTTTGAGGCACGTTTGCGCATTCAGTACGTTGGTAATTGGTTGTCAATCATAATTTTGTAATACCTAAAAGAATTAGGAATTCGATACATGCATAACAAAATGACTTAACTTTACTTCAGTTATTCTCCGCGGTACATTTAGACATCAACATCCTGTTTCAGAAAAAAAAAACTTACAAAAATTTAAGGAATTTTCGTAACTTTCGTCCTTAAATGAAAAATTCAAAATGTTTTCTAATATCATTTCTGCATACTAGATATAGAATTAGATTATATTCAAAAACAATACTTCTCAAACTGAGCAATCAAAAGTTACGAAACTTCCTGAAATTGTTCAACAATATTTGTCTGAAAGGTGGATGAGGCCACTTAAAACGTGCTTTACCTCTGATGTAAATGTATTGATTTTGGGGTTTTATGATTCACCCATAATTCATTCGAACTTCCTTTACCCTCGTTGTGTTTAAAGAACACACTTCGAACACTTACCATTGTTGTGTTTAAAGAACACACTTCGAACACTTCTCATTGTTGTGTTTAAAACTAAAACGTCTTCAAATTCATCAAGAACACACTGAGAACATTTAACATTCTTGTGTTTAAAAAACACACTCAGAACACTTATCATTGATTTGTTCAAACAATACACTTAGAACACTTATCTTTGTTGTGTTTAAAGAACACACTCAGAACACTTATCATTGATTTGTTCAAACAATACACTTAGAACACATATCTTTGTTGTGTTTAAAGAACACACTCAGAACACCTATTGTTGTTGTGTTTAAACAATACACTTAGAAACACACGAACATTCATCATTGTTGTGTTTAAACAAAACACTCAGAACACTTATCATTGATGTTTTAAAGAACACAATTGAAATATTAATTAATGTCATGACGAAAGAGCGATATTAAGAAACTGAACACTCATACGTGTTATGTTTAAAGAATACCTGTCCATCTAAACACGATCCTTGTCGTTAATAGAGAATAACATCCAAAAAATGTACGGTCGTTGTGTTTAATCAACATTATCAAAATAACCATCCTTGCTGTTGATGTTCTTTTTTAAGAAAGATATCGAAATACTCATCCTTGTCATGTTTAACAACACCGTAAAAACCATATACCCATGTTGTGTTTAAAGAACACCATGAGAAAACCTATCCATGGAGTCTTTAAATAACATTACAAGAACCCAATAGTATTTTGGGTTATATCAGTTTACGAAATATCATATAAATGTAAAACCTAAATTACATTTTATTTCAGTGGCCTGATCCACCTTCTTTTATCATTTACCTTATTTTCTCTATATATTTGTTTGTGTTTTACTTTACCAGGTGTATTGTGTTACTTTATGTCATAAACATACACAGAATACCTCTGTGCTTTGCTGTTGTCAACTCAAAATTGTAATTTTCATATCATTTGCTTGCTGTCTTTTATGCAAGTAAAGTGTCCTGACGGCAGAGAACGGACTGTATTTCGTATGCCTTCTGTTTTTTATATCCATTTACAAATCAATCAGTGTGTTTCTTGGGCCCCTGTGTCATGCTGTGTGTTTGTATGTTTATCGTACAGTGAGGAGGTTATTTTACACCACAATTGTGCGTTCTTCGATACCTCCAGGTAATCGGAAAAGTCGGAGGGGTTTTCGCATGCAATCCGGATAACCACACCGGCTGCAACATGCGTCGCAGATGGCCGTCCAAAGTCGGCACCTTTTGCCTATTGGTCTCGTTGGTTTATGTGTGGTCCATTGTGTTTGATGTTTCATGTAACAGTTGTGCGTTGGTGTTCCTTGTCCCTTTTGCTTCTCTTTCTTTGTGTGTCTGCTCTGTTGTTTTGCATTAGATGTTTTGGAGTTTTGTTGTGGGTGCTGCAACCTAATATTGTTGGAGATCCCCTCCTTTGTTTTCTCTAATCAAATATCAATTTTAATCTATTTGTCCTATGGTAATAATAATGTCTCGCCGGCGATGATTTTGGCCTTTTTAATACAATTTGTTTAAGCTTAACGTAGTCTTGTGAGCTTCCCACTGAATTGCGTTGATCTGTATTATTTCCCCTTCCAATTTTGAAATAAACTCATTTTTCAATGGCTTCAAATTAGTTTTATTCCATAAATATCTGGCAAAACGTCGTCTGGTCCTTTCTATACAAAGCCTCATTCATGAATTAACAAATCAGAGTCATTAATTACTTTCCATACTGATTCTTTCAACGCAGACCAATTTTCTCAGAAACATCACCCGCAGGCATGAAAAACACTTATTCTTTTGAAAGTTGAATCGTCAAGTAATGGATTTTACTTGTAACCTAGGCACGAAGCGCGCCCCCTGGACACAAATAAAGGTCTCTATGGCGATGCACTGCAAACAAACGTCTTTAGAAATAGCGGCCATTATTTCCGATGAAAGCAAACCTATCTCAACAATCACGTTCTACAATCGTCTGAAGAGTGATTTATAGACGGGAACGGGATTCAATACATGATATAACTTTGACCCGTCTGTAATTATACGTAGATCCCGAGATATCTACATGAAAAAAAGGAAACTCACATTGTAATGAAGAATACGACTTTTTCTCCATGCGTAAATTAAATTTCAGAAATGGGTATGTCAACATTATCCCAAAGTTGTTACCTTAATTGATCATGTTAGTAGAAATTCAAAAGAAATGGAAAATCTACGTTTGAAAACACACCACGTAATAATATAAAGTTTTTCATCACAATTTGGTGGTTTATGAAAAGAACTTTGGCTGAGAGCATCACTGATGAAGATTTTATATCCGAAACACATGTCAGGTACATAATGGATTATTTTGAAATGTCCTTCGAGAAGGTATAGAGTTGGAACAATTCCGAATTATATTCATTAGAGTATTGTACAAAGACAAGTATATGACACCTACATGCCTATACTAAATTTTAAATCAAATTAAATCTCTTCTTCATAAATGGAAGCTAAAAGCTTTCGCAATTTTTTCAATGAATATTGTCTGCATCTTTAAAAATATTAGCGTTTAAATAATGAATGACAATTAAGAAGAAATGTTGTTAAAAAAATACGCATGAATCAAATTTCTTTTAGCAATGTTAACTATTGTTAAACGTTATATGGTGTATAAAGTACATGGCAAAAATTAAATTAAGCAATTTTCGAATACCTTTCTTCTAGACAATCGAAAGTTAACATAATGATTGTTCTTAGCGCATATGGAAACGGAACTATTAGGGAAATTGTGCTAATGTTAAACGTCTTCAAATTCAACAGCACCAATTAAGGACAGATAAATTTGCAGCATGGACCAGACATACACGTTTCGGGTACTGACCCTTCGTCAGTGTTCCTAAATCTAAACAATGCAATATGATCAAAGAGTGTGAAAATTATTATGACCAAAATGTACCAAAAGACATAGGATTGGTAGGATATGATGCTACAGGACCCATGTTTTAGGAATTTCAAGAAATTTTGATAAGTTAAGAGGCATTTTCGAGTGCGTTGAGGAAACGATAAACCGCAATTGATAAACTCTGCAAACTATGCAAGTACATCACTCATCTATTCTGTACGCAGAGAAATCTTAGAAATATTACATTTTTAACCATAGCATTGCTGGTATTTAGAACATTACTAAGTTGAACTATTTCTGTCGAAATGAAAGATGAAAGTGTATTGACAAGACGCAGCTGCAGTTTGTCAGAATCTTTATTTTCCCTCATTACGGCATAAGTCTTCCCGTTTTCACGCAAGGCTAATACAATAATCATACTTCAATTCTATAAGCCCTTGGGTAGATGAAAACATAAATATGAAGTGTTCAAGGACTCTTAAGATCAACAATCATTCGTATTATCTCCCTAAGAAACACTTTCTAAATGGTATTGCAAAAATAGAACATGATCATGTAAAATGTCTAGGGACCTCCAATAGGACTTGAGTGCAGCACCCGAGGCAATCCACCGAATCACATAAATGTGCAACACAGAATGCACAAGCACAACAAGAACCCCCAACGGGGCAAGGAAGACAAAACACCATAAATGACGTCATAGAAAACACAAATACTACAAATAAACCGACAAAACGAATGGTCAATCGGTGCCGACTTGATTACTATCTTGCACGTAACGAGCAAAGCGTGCTGTTATTCGGAATACAAACGCAAACCATTGTCTCCCCGAAACAGTATTCACCCTCAAGAAATGTCAATTGAAAATGTCAAGGTGTTAATTCGGAAATTAAAATTATCTTCACGTTAAACCAACCAACAGCAGCAAAAATATTTGATGTATGGCATTTCTAACCTTGTGCGCACGTGATCTGGATAACCACACCATTTGCTGATAGCCGATGGCCGTCCAAAGTCGACGCCGGGTGCACATTGGTCTCCTTCCTTTTATGTGTTGACATCAATGCTTGATGTTTCTGTGCGTCTGTTATTATTGTTTGGTATGATGTCCTAATGAATATTGTTGTGTCTTTTTGCGATTTGTAGTTTTGTATGATGTCATTTATGTGTCACTTTCTTGTGGGTTTGTTTCGCTGGGTGCGTGCAGGGTGATAATGCTGAAGATCATTCCCTTTCATTTATAAAACATTGCGCACAACGTATTTCATAAACTTGATAAAGTCAAACTAATGAACATATAGCATAATAGTAAGAAAACAAATAGTACATAAAACCTTACTCCCGACAAAACATGGTGTCATTAAATTAAAGCAAAACAAACAAAACAAAACAAAGCAAACCAAAAAAAAAAAAAAATGAAATAAAAACAAAATAGAGGTCATCCTTAAAAAAGAAATAATGCGGAAGGGTTCCAACTCTATACCTTCTTAAACTAAATTTAAAACCAATCTATTATGCACCAGACACGTGTTTCGATGTCATTTCTTGTGGTTTGTTTCGCTGGGTGAGTGCAAGGTGGTCATCAGGGTGGTCATGCTGGAGATCCTTCCCTTTTCGAATATTAAATTCTCATAAGTGATGCTTCAAGCCAAAGCACTTTTCATAAAATAACAATTCTTAATTATTAATCAATGACACGATATAACTATGCAAGCCTTTGCTATAAATTAATATAGCGAATGTTAATGACACAACTTGTTTAAAAGGTATATCTGCAAATGCAAAAATTATAAGACCGAGCACAGAAGTTGCCATGCAAATGATCTGTCTATACTGTAAACGGTAGTAGTATGATAAGGAGAACCTTTAGAATGATGCCATGTCATTTTGTTCTTTGTCGAATAATTTCAATTTAGTAAGGGATGATTCTTGAACCAGAATTGAAATATAAAAACCCTTTTTAATACTACATGTATTTATAATAAGTATTAATATCAATATATATATTTATTTCAGTGTATATGTGTTTTACCCATTGTCTCAACTTAGTGTTAAAATATGATTGTCCCTTAGAGAAACGCTACTCATGGCAATATGGTTTTCGCTACTATCAATTCACTTATCATATTTGAATTCTTCCTGCATTGAAAAAATTAAATTATCCATCAATGTAACTTAGATTCCCCAAAATAGTCCATTCAAAAAGCTTACAATTCTTGAAAACATATTCAGTCTTTGTGGCAAACAGAGTTATTCCCAATTTGAGACGATATCTGATGTAAAATCATTATGACGCCATGAGAATGGTATGGTAACGTCAATTTTATACCGTCATTTCGAGAATGGTTTAGTAACGTCGACTTTATACCGTCATCTCCCAGAGTTTATGGACCGTTTCCATTGAATTTCAAGACGTCACAAATAGTTTACGTCAGATACCGTCCCAAAGGAGAAGCAACTGTTGTTATCGAAAATACGGAATACTCACGAGGAAATGGATCAACAGACAGACAGACACAACAACGCAGCCCCATAGAAACACGAAGGTGAACTTAATCTCCAGAGTCCACTGCAAGCACAGAATGTTTTAATCGCTGTGTCATGCTAATTAGTACAGTTCAAACATATTCAGATATAACATGAATCATCCCACACATATGATGCAAGTTATAGTATTAAAACAAGCAGAGGAAAATAGAAGCTAAAAGCTTATTCAAAATTCTCTCTTCGTATTATTTTAAAAAGGGTGTGAGAGTTTGGTATGACAACCTAGAACATGAAAATTACCAAAACATGACTGTGAGCAGCGCCACCTTGAATAATTTGATGAGGAAATTAGATGTACATTCAATTACGTTGATCCAAAAGACCGCATCACTACATTAGTCGCGTTTCCTTGTGTCAATCGGTCAAAACGTGATACTGCCAAATGAATTGCCCCACACAATTTCTACAAACGCTATCACAAAGCAATTCGAATACTTTTGCCGTGGGTACATGTACAATCATGTAAATTCTGTGGTACACGTAATTCTCTCAGTGCGCAATATGCGCATCCTTACGATATATACGTTGCTTGTTACAATTTTGTGTGCCTTGTTTGAGATAATTATTTTGTTTTAATTTTATGACTCATGGGTGACATGCTGTGTGAAAGAGGATATTGGTATTTCAAACTAAGCTGAATGAAGATCATTGAAACTTACGTAATAAGTCATCATGGAGTTTTATAATAATTAATTAAACGCATCCTTCATCAAACCACGTTGTACCCCCTCATGCATCAAGCTAAAACATTCGATAGTTCCAGGACAAATTTCCCGAATGGAGATACATGTATTCGCATTGGTGTAATTTCTTGCGAAAATAGCTCCTCGGGGCCTTCAATTCTTAATTGAATTTCTTAGAATTGAATGTCGCAGATGCATAATTCAATGACTTGAATCGGCAAAATAACACGAGAAATAAGGGCTGAGAAGAAAATCTCTGACAAATTGAAGTATTACTTTTTCTAGGAAATTTGCGAACAATGACTAAATTGGGTTTCTTTCGTCGTCTCTGTTTGTCAGAGCTATCTGTTAAGGTTGCTATTTAGCACATTAAAACTACGTTTCATTGCAGAGATAAATGAACATGCGCTGGAAAAAGTGTAATAAAGATTTCACTCAGCCTGCACTAAAGAAACCTGAGTAGATTATTTTTATCTTTTAGCGACACTACCAGTGCTTCCGGTGTTAAGTGGTTGTCTTTATATGAGACAGGAGCAGATGTCATTTTGATGAAAGAACGGGAAATGTTCAACCTTTCCTTTCGAGATCTTAGAAAGGGGGAATTTAATATGAATTTCTCAAATCTATTTCTATCTAATGCAAAAAATGAAAAGAAAGAGTTCTCAATAATTTTGGGATTTTGATTACACTTATTATTTATGATTTAAGGAACATTTTATAAAAAATACAGCCTTTTGAACGCGTAATGCTTTTGTGGAATGAAATGATTCACTTATCCCATCCGATTGATATCATGTAAACGTTGACTCTCCCCGGGCACCTTGTTTTACTTCGGTATGTTGTTCATTTCGGCAGGGGTTCGCAACTGTTCCAATGGATTGTTCTATTGATTTTGCCTTACCTTATCGACTTTGAGATTGAATAACTGATAAGTACTTCTTTGATGTTTATATTTAAAATGACAAATATGGATAATGGCCATATCCCAATACACAGTACAAAATCGATAATTCAGAAAATCATAAACCGAAGGCATAAACATCAGGATAAAACAGAAAACAAAGCAAACAAAGAAAAACCTCCACAATTTTTATTGTTAATTTTTTTTTCAGAATTTTGAAAAAAAAAGACAAAGAGGTTGCCAGCAATGTTCAAGACTCAAATTGCACACTTGAAAATATCCCAAACAAACACCTGCTAAATGTCATTAGACGTTGCGAATTGCCAATGAATTGTTTTAAGGTTGTGCATTGAAAAAGAGCTTTTTTCTGATTTTGGATATTCCGTTTGACTTTCCCTCACACATAATAAAAAAGAAATGACACAACAAACACAACACAAGCAGTAGCGCATTCTGTGGGGCTTGTGTCGCTGTCTCCGTCTGTTTGTGCTATTTTCTTTTCGTGTGGGGAAGTTTTCTTTTGTTTTTTTTTCCAAATTTGTAAGCCTTTCGATAGGGTGTTTTTTTTTGGGGGGGGGGCATACTTTCGGCCTTTGTGTTTGACTTTCATTTACTGATCGACAACAGATAAAGATCGTTATTGATTTAGTTATTCAATTGTACGCATCATTTTATATGACTTTGTCGTATTACTTTTATACGATTCTTTTTATACTTTTAATCATGTATTGAAGCGGTACTTAGAAATATGTGTTTCTTTTTGCTGTGGGTGCTGCAACCTGGTGTTGTTGGAGATCCCCTCCTTTGTTTTCAATATCTCTTCTACAAAAATGTTATGAATTTGAAGACAAATAATATCTAGTCTATCAAAGTCTTAATAGATAAAAGGTAATACATGTAAGATTTGATATTTTTGAAAATGACAAATTGAAAAATTGAAAAAAAGACAAAATGTCGAGTACTGTTGAAAGTACGGGTAAAGTGAGTATGATCTTTTACCAACAATATCAACAGATTATTATAAAACAAAATAAAGTATAAAATTCAAATCTTGAATGTCTTTTTGTCTTTCTGATTTCAGTTTGTGATCAAATGTCGATTGGAGTCTTTCTTTTCTTCGGGGTCAAGGACGCCATGACAGTTGACATAGTAGAGTCATTTACAAATAAATTCCACATTCCACTGGTGTCCCCTTCATTAACAAAGGTCAAGAACGTTGCAAGCAGCTTCCAGATTCATATGAAGCCATCATACACACGGGCCATTATAGACATGGTTAAACACTACAAATGGAAAGTTCTTTATTACGTTTATGATTCGAATGAAGGTTAGTGGCATATTTCATTACTTATTCAAAACTTTCAGTATTCCACCGTGTAATGAAAAGTCTTAAACAAAGCAAAAGGTTAGATTGTGCAACGCGCATTCAAAATTGTCATCTTTGTCTTCATCGATAGTGTACCATGCAGTAAAAAGGAAATGACCGACGTAATTTTATGCCGTCACGTGACTGATGACGTTATAAAAAACTACTTATTCTCCGCCCTCGTTTTCGAATATTAAAGATAGAGAATCTAAAACTGTTTTAAGTTACATTGCACGATACAGATTATTAAGGAAAATAACCTTTTAAAGGAAATACAGCCACCATAATTCCGACAGAAAAAGACAGATGAAAATGACATGGAGACACCTTTTAAAAATCATCACTTCCTTCTATTAATTTCTAGCATTTATTTATTAGAATTGACGGTATGTGTGAATAACGCGGAAGGGTTCCAAATCTATACCTTCGTGAAAAAAAAATCAAACCAATTTATTATACACCAGACACGTGTTTCGAATATCACATTCTAATCAGTGATGCTTCCAGCCAGAGTGTTTTTCATAAGCCGCCCCAGATCACTTCACTAGCGCCCTCTGGTTTTATATTTAGAATTTAAATTTGTGCATTTACTTTATAGAGAGTACGCGGTTCCAAATTTCCAGTACGGTCGATTTAGTAGCATATTTCAAATAAAAACAAAATAGCATTGGATGGATGGTGTTAAAATGTTAACCTCCTTTAATTTCGATAATATTTTGTTATGAAATGACAAGTATCCGAAATAGCACAAATAAAATGTATAACGTCAAATTGAGAAAATGCCAAACAAAGCTTCGTCAGGCGACAAAGCTTGAAAGTAGTAATTAATACACTTAAAAACATCCATTGTCACGGGAAAAGAGTTACACTGCTCCACACTGAAACCGGATATAAGTGTTTACATTGATACTGCGGAAGGGTTTCTTGAAGAAAATTTGAAACCAATTTATTATGCACTAGACACGTGTTTCGAATATTGAATTCTCATCAGTAATGCTTCCAGTCAAAGTGATTTTTACAAGCCGCCAAAATCCATTTCACTAGCGCCCTCTGGTTTTACTTTTAGAATTTAAATTTGTGTAACACGTGAATTAGGGCACATGTATTTATAAGTAGATAATTATATTGACTTTATTTCATCGAAATTCGTTTATCTTCACCTAAGAAGGAAAATCCTGAGGATACAAAATAGACATTTAATAATGAGTCACTGGTCTCTTTTTTCCCAATCCTTAATTTTATAGAGTGTCCTTCATAAAACTAAATGTATTATGTTAACTCCAAATTGCTGACATAATATGATATTCTTCGATGTCGCAAATTCAGCTCATGACTTTTTTCTCTGCATAACCGATGTTCCGATGATTTATTACATTTCACGGTAATAAAAATGCACTTTAGCAATTCTTAAATGGATGAAATAGTGCATGCAGTAGTATTCGTTAAGGCGCTGTAATCCTTTGTCATTGGTTGATGTATCGAAATTACTGTAATTTTATTGGCGTTAAATCAGTTTCGTAAAATTGAATTTCTCTAATAACATTGCGCAGAGCGTTAGACAGATTTAAGATGCATCAGGAAAAAACCTTAAAAGGACGATTTAACATTTTTATCAGATTTGATAAAACTAAGTAGATTGAGAAATGGGTTATGTTGGCTTCTTTCTTTGACATATTTCTGTACAAAATTTATGTGAACCTGTATTGCAATTTGTTTATTTATTTCTTTTATTTCAAAATTTGAAATTTACTTCGTACGCTCCAAGAGATATTTAACTGAACATGACTTGGAAAAAATAACTGATATCTTTTCTCGTTTTCTTAGCTAAATACATTTAGTAAGTGTTATGCACATCCACATGAGCAAAGACGATAGTGTTGCTTAAAGTTTTTATGTTATATTAGGCATTTTAAAAATTATCCATCTTTTTATTATGAGAAAGCATAAAACTGCTGTACCTGTTTATGGCAAGGACTTCCATTTTGGTAGCTTAGAACTATGTCAAGTCTGAACTGTATGTCAAGTTGTAAATGCAAAATAATTAGGTTTATTGTTTCAATATTTGACACTTGTTAAGTTCGTATGAACGAAAGGAGGGGATCTCCAACAAGACCCTATTGCAACACCAACAGCAAAACACCCGATGTAAAAACACAAAAAGACGAGCATAGTATGAGACGAAATAGAGACATACGACATGTAAACATCAAACACAAAAGATGAATAAACCGACGAGACCAATGGGCAACCGGTGCCGACTTTGGACGGCCATTTGCTACGCAAGTAGCAAATGGTGTGGTTATCCTGGATAACGCGCGCACAACCCTCTCACTTCTCCAATTACCCAGAGGTATCGAAGAACGTACAGTTGTGTCGTAAAACAACCTCCTCACTGTAAGATGACATCACACAAAGAAGGCCGCAAAACGTAGAGGCCCCAGCAACACAGATGAATATGTAAATGGATATAAAAAGAGGGCGTGCGTAGTACAGTCCGTGCTCTGCCGCTGTAGCGAGCTCATGTATGTAATCAGCTGAGGAGTCCGACTGACATTCAGAGAGGACAGGTGGTCGGTGCCATGTCTTATTTAAAGAGATTTGGGCAGGGCCCGTCATGGAGTCCCGTCGTCACAGTCAGTCAGAGTGCAAGTCCCAAGGATGCGCTGGTACAAGACTGTGGATTGGTCAAGTACCAATCCTAGTGTCCGTCTGACGACATTGGGATCATATCCACGGTATAAAAGGCGTTTGATGACTTTTTCGATTGTTATGCTGCCTACCTTTGATCCTTCTAATTTTTTTATCATATCACTATAAAAGACAGGTTGTGTAATACCCAAAGTAATGTACTCTGTTGCGTGTATAGATCCGAATTTTAAAAGAAGTTGACCGTAATTTTTGTAAAATTTCCAGAAAGTCTTAACTAGTTTATGAAAGCGGAAACCTTGACCTAAACGTTTTTTGGTAATTTGTAAATTTCTACTGTGAAAATCCAAAATATCAGTACATGCTCTAGCGTACCGGATTAGCTGTCATTTGTAAATGCCGTATGACGGTAATCTTGGAACATCACCGTCAAGCCAGGGGAAATTTACTATGTTGAATCCAGGTCATGTCCATGATTTATAGTCTGTCGAGGAAAAGAACCCCTTCGATTCAGATGTAAAAATGTAAGTTTTCCGATCTCGATCAAAACACCATTTAATGAGATTATATAATCGATCATTAATTTTGTCATGAGGAAGTGTGGTATACATATTAGAGAAGTCGTTTGAAGAAATCGTGTTGGCTTAGAAATTTCCAGATTTCATTTTGTCAATCATATCCCCTGAATTCTTAATAGACCAAAATAAATATACATCGTTCGTTGAAGTATCAACATCAAGACCGTATGCTTTTCTTAGCTATTGTGTCTTTTGCTCGGAAGAAATTATCATATTGAAAAGGGTGCGAGGCCACCAAGACACCCCCTCCGAGACGGAAAAACGTGTACATATTCTATCGTAATAATTTAGTGCAATATATATATCATCAGTAATGTTCGAAGTCGAAAGAGAGGAAATCATACTGGTGAACATCATTTTCCCGAGACAAGTGTACGTAATATCTTAATTACTCCCCACGTATAAACGTATTTCGCGCCACTATAAATTCGCCAGTTTGATTGGCTCCAGTGTGAGGTAAATTGGACCAATGAGAGTCGACCTGAGGTATCCTGATTAACATACTGATCAAAGGTTTGAAAACAAAATGGTGGCGCCTATGGAAATCTAACGAATGTGCCGCTCCGATGTAACTAGAGCGACACGCGTATGATTTTCATCGATACGTTTCTTATGTTTGTTAGGTACACGACTGTGTGCCAAAATCGAATGAAAACTATAAAAATATATGTGCTAGTCGGCTGGTGATGGCGAAGTCTCAAATGACATAAATTTTGAATGCTCACTAGGTGGCGCTCTGAAAATCGTGGAGAATTTAAAATTTCTAGATGGACATTCGACAAGGGGGGAGGAGTGAGATATTCCTTCCACTTGTCTGGAGCAGCTGGGTTATCATAAGAAGAGCGAAATCTAAAACAATGTAAAATTCATGCCAAAGGCCAAAGAGACAGCCAGTATAGAGCTTTGCTAGGAGAAGGTCCTCCTTAGTCTCAAAGTAATTAAATTAATTTTAATCAAATTTAATGTAAAAAACTGCAAATAGATAATAACTGATAAATAATGAAATAATAATAATAATAATAATAATAATAATAATAATAATAGTAATAATAAGTCAGTACAGAAGCACAGTCAAACTAGGAGAACGATATTCTCGGGGGCTAACAGTCAACCAGCACAGATATAAACAAAGTGGTTGAAATTGTGCACAGAAGTATAATGCAGAAATTTTGCTGGGAAGAATACATAGGGCCTAGCGGTATAATAAGTTGACTACATGTACCTGTCTCAATTCCCATCATACAGTATTTTGTATCAAGTGCATTGGGAAAAACAAGTCAAAGATCAGTTCTAACACAGTACACATAAAGAAGATTCTGACGACAATCTCAACAGCACTCACAATAGAGAAATGACAAATATGGATAATGACCATATCCCAATACAAAGTGCAAAATCGTTAATTCAGAAAATCATAAACCAAAGACATACAAATCAGAATAAAACAAGAACCAAAGCAAACAAAGAAAAACCTCCACCATATGAAAAGAAGCGGACTCCCAATATGTGGGTGAAGCTAGAGGTGGTGACCCATAAAATTCCGGAGTGCGAAGTCAGATATACGTCAACTTGAAAAAAAAAAGTCTAATAGTATTCCATTGCTTAATATCTGGATTTTGTATCCCCACTGAAATATGCTCTTTGTCCATCTACGATAATCTACGTTGTATATGAGCCAATTCTATTGATATTTTCCCTGTTATATCTCATCATGTCTATTTGATGCGGAACAGATAATACAAACAAAGAAATAAATTGCTGATTGGACAAGATGTAGATTAATCAAACATTTCATCAATCAACTGTGACAGAAAATATAGGAATTGCATAATTTTTCACCAAAAGATGCGACTTTCAATTATCGCCAAGACGTATGCACGGAAGACCTCATCTAAATCGCTCACAAGAAATGGCAGGTTTCGGAGGAAAATAAACATTGACCGATGCACAAATGATATTTCATTTCCCTCGCTCCTTATTTAAACGACACTGATTTCTCTTCACATATCAGTCATGTAGGCGTTTTGCAGATGATTTCAGATATTAGGAAAACTGATTTTAAGATAAGATTGACGGTAGAATATCCAATAGTAGGTTTATGGAGCATTATGGATATGTATGCACTAGTATAACCACATCAGTCTGGATATTATCATTTATATCACGATTTACCCTACTTTATAAGTAGGATCAACTTCGGTTGATCGTTTCTTCAACACATTCGAAAAGCTATGTTGTTAAAATTTCCTGAAATTTGTATTACGTGGGTCCTGTGACATCATATCCCAACCATCCTGCTACGACTTTCGGTACATTTTGGACATAACTTTCACACTCTTTGGCCATATTACATTGTTTAGATTGAGGATCACTGAAAGGGTTAAGTACCCAAAACGTGCATGTCTGGTCCATGCTGCAAATTGATCTTATCTGTTCTTAAATGACGCTATTGAATTTGAAGACGTTTAAGATGGTAGGACGATAATGATAGGAAAGTTCATGAAATCATTCATCTGATAAAGATAAGAGATCAAACTAATTAACTTGTTAATGTAAGGATCGTAGCATGTAACAGACGTCTTTGTCAAAACTGTTAAAAATATCACAGACATATATCGAGATGCTAGATCTGATAGCAGGTTCCTCCTGTAATTTCGTTAGCCAAAATTGATATTGCATCGATTCGTCAAGCCAAATAATTTGCAAACATAATCTTTAAAAGATCGATCGTATGCATGAAAAAAAAACAGGATTTCTTTTTAAAAGCATTGTAAATATAAAGACCATTAGTAACTTACTTATAAGTAATGTGGACACTCCCTTTCAATAAACATCAAAAAGTACCTAACAATCATTCAGTCTCAAAATCGAGAAGTCGAGGCCAAACCTGAAAATTCAAATCGGAACGGCTGCCAACTCCGGAATGAACAACTTTCCTAAGTGAGACCAGGTGTCCGGGGAGAGTCAGCGTCTTCTGATAGCATGCAATACCCATCGCAAAAGCTCCATGGAAACCTGTCAAATTCGGTTATTGTCTCGATGTACATTTTGATGTACATATCAGGTAAGTATGTCTTGTTTTGGTGATGATGACAGCCATTTAATCACAACGCATGAAACATCTAAAATAAAAGAATTCATACAAACGACAGCATCGTTAAACGACTATCGTAATGGATTAATATTTCGGAAGTTTTACACCATTCCGCACACAAATTACCGACAGATATTCAGTTGAATGTCAAATCTGTGAATTCAGATGGTTAATTACGGACTACAAATTGGCATAGCGGGATCGTTTAGATATATTCGCATTTAGCTCGTGGCAACCCCGGCGCGATGCACGAAAAATTAACTTTCTTGATCAAAACGATATCTCGCAAGTAATTGAATGAAGCGCTGGACTGTTGCGTAGTGAAAGTGGTATTATATCATTAGATAGGCTCTATGTAGAGTCGACTAATGACAAAGAGTCCCCGGACAGCCTTATTGATTGGAAGAAACACTTGCGTGAGAAAAATTGAATTTGTTTGTCATAAAATTTCTCATCATTCGCTTCTCTGAGCGAAACAATTTCTGGAACCAAAAACAAAGGTCAGTCTCACCAATAAAAACTACGTTTGTGGCTGTTTTGTGTCCTTAATGTCTATTTCCATTCTGTGTAATCCCTCCATAAAAAGCTTTTGTGTCTGATTACAGTAAGAGCACAAATTATTACAAGCGAAAACAATTAGCGGACCAGCGAAACCATTTCCGAAAAAAGGATGTACATTAGTGCAAGTATTTGTACAAGATTTATCTTTATAAAGCTGCATCATATTTTATGATTGTTTGTGGAAATGAAAGCTTTTAGGGGCAATAAATTACCAGTGATAAAGATTTTCCTAAAATCCTTATGATGTATTTACATTTCTGTTATATTACATAATTTCATTTGCTTTGTCTGATCCTCAGAATGAGATCAATGGACACATTTTCTAGTTAAATTTAGCCCAAGTTTTATTGGTTTTTTTTTTTTTATTTAAATGAGAAAAAGCTTCTGTAAAATGAGGAAATAAGCCTATCATGTGGATGTGACATCCCAAAATGCGAGTAAAGCTAAAATTAATTCGGATTTTTTTCATTACTTGTGAGAATATGTAATTGATGGAACAATTGAGAAACGCAAAAAAAAAAAAAAAATAGCGACTGAACTAAAATAAAAAAGAGGATGTTCAAAGGAATTATGGTTCTTCGGGCAGCATCTGCCTTCACACAGTCTCAGGCTAATCAGCTTTCCAACACTTTTGTTAAAATATTTTCTTAGTACATGACAATTTAGATATGACACCAGCTAAAATGATTTTTTTGTATTAAAAAATCTCAATTTTCAAGATTAAAAATATAAAAACAAGAATAATATTGATGAAATACCCAGGATTTTGAATTAACTATGGTGGTGATACCTGGTGGCACAGGTAAAAATAATTATGGAATTAGTTTCTCTAGGTAAGTAAACTGCCATCGTCACCAAAAACTAAACACCTACCTACATGCACCTACCTGGATGATGCCAACCTCATTTCGTGATTCTTGCATGGATCTTGAATAATATTTCTATGACATCTCTCTTTCAGGTCTTCAACGATTCGAAGAGGTGTACAGTACGTTGCATCGGGATCCAACATTAAATATAAGTGTGGTTCCAGTTAAGTTAGAGGAAGTCGATTATTCTCACGAGATTTTGCGAAGTTTGGATGTGATGTATTACATAGGACTGAAAACATTTACCATCGACTTGTCTTCTTTAGATGCATATAGATCACTTATGCGACAGGTACATTTTCAACTTATGAATATCATATACGAGGGCTGTTCGATAAATTCGTAGACAAGTTAAGTTCATTATAATAATTCACCGTGGGGTATCACGTGAAACACAAATGATATGTTCTACGGGAATTCCCTTTGACTGAACCAAGTAAATACTGTCTAAATCTACTTTATTTGAATTTAGTTTAGGCCTATATATGGTCATTATTATAAATTATATGATGGTAATTTATTCTGGTCAAGAATAGACGTATATTTGGAGAACACTTAAACAGATAATTTTGTATCTGTCCGTGCACCATATGTGGCGAGCATTGAAAAATTTATGTTTAAGTGTTCTCCGAATTCATATAAAGTACATTTAGACAGTATTAACTTGGTTCCATCAAAGGGGTTTCCCGTGGAACATATCATTTGTGTATCACATGATAATTTGAATGTAAAAATGAAAATAATATAGGTGGTTGTCTAGATGATACACTATACAAATATCGTTGGACTCTGTTCATCATTCATTTGTATGCTTAGCAGACCGTATCATTTGTTCGTCACATGAACTTCATGGAAACGGCTCAGTTTGCATGACAAATATGGATAATGACCATATCCCTCTTCATAGTGCAAAGTCGATAATTCAGAAAATCATAAACCGAAGGCATACAAAATCAGGATAAAACGGGAACCAAAGCAAACAATCAAAATAAATAACCGAACTCCGAATATGGGAGTGAGATCAGGTGCTCAGGAAGAGTCAGCATCTCCTGTTTGCATGCAAAACTCGTCGCTTTGCGAAATCCTGGCTTTACGGTAGGTTTGTCCTTTTTCTGAAAAGTGGGTCCTGTAGCATCATATCCCAACCATACTGTTACGTATTTCGGTTATTTTTTAACATAACTTTCAGTCTTTGGCTACATTTCATTCTTTGGATTGAGGATCACTGACGAGGGTTGAGTACCCTGTCTGGTCCATGCTTCAAATTTATCTCTTTTTAATTGAGGCTAAAAATTTAAAGATGCGTAACAATCATACACAAACTTTGTGTTCTAGAGAAAGGAAAATTTTAAGACGAAAATCTATCAAATTAAGATCTTGAAAGATCATACTGTCATCTGACAAAAATACCTAATTTCAAAGCATCCTATTGATTCCTTGAAAAATGAAATAACATATAATTTATGGCCGGATTGCAAAGCCATTTCGGTCTATAATTTGATAATGTCTGACTGTCCCACTGTCCGTCCGCAATTTTGTACAGTTTCTGGTTGAAGCAAAATTTCAGGAACCATATTCTTAAATCATTGTGCTATTGAATTTGAAGACGTGTAACATCTATACGCAGCATAAACATAATATTATGCAGGAAAGTTGCCTTTGACAAGACCTTTATATTTGTGCCCTAATATTTGACCTAGTGACCTTGACCCAGTTAGTGACAAAACCTCACTTTGCAATACGTCGATGCTTAATTTTGTTCTCTATTGTGAGTGCTGTTGAGATTTTCGTCAGGATCTTCTTTAACTCATTTGCAATCCATCCATAGCGTCTTTAGCAGTGTTTTTATTTTTTTCCTTTAAAATCATGCTGGGTCTTAGTTAATGCACAGACTATCCTATGATGTTGAGTCATACAAAGAATACCTTCACATTTTCATATGAATAAATAAATGAAACAAACATCTGAATTCTAGAATCTTAAATTTATCTTTACAGATAGCTGAGGTTGGCATGAATAGAGAGGGTTATTTTTACCTGTTTGCTTGTCTTGTAAGTCAAATTCTGATATTTTTTTTAAGTCATGACAATGTTATAATTGGTATTATACGAAAAGACCTTAGTGCCAGTGAAAGTGATTACATATCGGAAACATACATACATGTATATTTTGCGTTGTAAATGGCAAGTATAATCAACTTTGTAGATCCGAGTTACCTAAATAAGAAAAAAATTGAAAACTATTATCTAAAAAAAAGAGAGCGCCGCTCTCACAGTTTGTAAGCAAACCCATAGATACAATCTTAAAAAGGGTACTCATAACCTTTACCCTCAACTCCATTACTTCCTTTCTGTTCACTCATCGGTCAAATGCTACAAGCTGAAACGGAACTTATTTATTCACACAACTGCGCGAGCAACAGGAAGTACGGATCTAAAATCCATTCGTAGCTTTACCCGTCTTTTATTAAATGAAAGTAAAAAGGCAGTTATATTGGTTTAACGTTAGTTCATACTAGTAAGTGTTCCGTCATATGCAAAAAAAATGTTTGGTCATTTCAAGTTAAAAAAAAATAAAATCATAGCCAAGTAAGGAACTTAAGAAAAAAAAACAGCTTCGCCTAATTATCAGCAATATGAAGTGTTGTGCGTCAAATGCATACATAGAAAAGCTAGTTGTTTTGTTTTCTCTATTTACAGGATTTCTCCAAGCTAGATTTTACCAGATTCCTACACGGCGGCGTTAATGTGACAGGCTTTGATATCGTGGACTCAAACAGCGCAGACGTCAAGAGTTTTCTTAGAAAATGGCGGTCGGCGAATACTAATATATATCCCTCCGCAGGGGAGCCTTTGATGGTAGGAATCTCATTGTTTGTTTTTTCTCTTTAATTTTAAAAATTCAAAACCAGAACAGAATGCAAAAATGGAAACGCTGCAAGACTTTCAGATGCAATATTTTGTCTTTTGGAATAAAATCTTGTCATGTATATTTACGCCTACAGCAAATTCATATGAAGCAAGTATGGTTGACAAATTGTATTGAAGTTTTGATAAATTGATTACCAGACATATTTTTAAGATAATCTGCTTTCATATCCGATTCGAAAGAACTTGATTTTAAAAGGATTTCCTTAATATTATAATAGGAATTGGAAAGGACGCAAAGCATTTGAATTATCAAAAATAAAGTCATTGACAATACATTTCATTAACACAAATAATATATACGAGGGTTGATTAATATGTTGTGAGCATCGGTTTTCTGGGATACAGAAGGTATTCTGCTGATAGATTATTCCCATATAGGACAAACAATCAATGACGCATACTATGCTTTACTTCTGACACAGTTACGGGAAATACGTCTGATAAAATTCAAATCTACCAGTACGAGGCTCACAACATATCAATCAGACCTCGTTTGGAGAATGCAATGAATTGACAACAGCGTGATACAAACGGAAAACATTGATACAAACAATAGGTAAAAAAGCAGAGGCAAATCTGTTATTATCCGCTCTACCTAAGCAGACCTTTTCGATTTATTGAAAGCCCGTATATAGTTTTTCCCTGAGTGTTAAAAAGTATTGATAAGTTCTTCCACTTTCTCTCAGTCAGAATCAGCCATGTCTGTTGATGCATTAGAGACAATAGTTTCGGCACTCGATATGATGTTACAAGAAGACAGATTCATATTCAAGAAGAACTTCAGACGGTTAAAAATGTTCAACTTCAATGGCAACATAACAACGAGAGGGATTCCGTGTAGTAAAGTTACAAACCTTGATCCGCCTCCTCAGCCATGGCAACATGGACAAGAAATCCTCCAAGCCTTAAAATCGGTAAGAGAATATAATGGGTCATGTATGATGCAAGTTTTAATTGCAAAGCCGGCATCAATACATACAAAGATTGAGGAAAAACATAACTTCCAATCATCCTTTGAAAGAAAGTTCCCCACTAGGTTCACAAGATTTGTACTTTTTGACATAGAGAATTAATATATTAAATTTGCAAGGAGAACGTTACGTTGAAGATATCCACAATGCATAAAATAATAAGACCGATAGTATAAGGGCAGTAATGGCACGGCCATTTTTTCAAATAATTTTTGTCATAATTTATTATTGAATGGCACGTGACCTTGAGCAGGAACTAAGATGTCTAAATGTTAACTTTATAGATGTTTGCAGTTCAGTATAACGTTTTCATAGAGTTTTTATGCTTACGACAAGCCTTCGAAGAAGAAAAGAGAGTACTCAAACTATAAAATTACCTATTAATGCCCGTTTGTGTGGGTACTATTCTCTCATAGTGTTGCTTTTGGAAGGAATAGTGCCCGAGCGTTGCTTTTGGAAGGAATAGTGCCCGAGCGTTGCTTTTGGAAGGAATAGTGCCCTAGCGTCAGAGAGGGCATTATTTACCTTCTAAAAGCAACACTATGAGAGAATAGTACCCACACAAACGGGCATTATGGGTTTAGTGATCACATGACTTTAGAATCAATTAATTAATTAATCAATTGCAATTTACTCGATATATCAAAGAAAAGTGTTCTTTATTTTCCCCTACTTCGCCTATTGCTATTTACATTCATGCATTGTTCATGACGTCATAATACTTCCTAAAGGATGTAACTCTGTTAAGCAAAAAGCAATAGTGCCCGGGTGCTGGGCTCTATTCTCTCATAGTCCCCGCGTGCTTAACCAATGAAATTCCGAGGATGTATTATGTGATGCACTAATTAGAAATGTACATGACATAAAACCTGTATGGATGCAATGTTAAACGTCTTCAAGTTCAATAGCGTCATAGTCATATATGGGAGATTTTATCAGGGGAATCCAGCTTCATTGGCTTTAATCTGAAATTGAATAGTGAAATTTAAACTTTTATACTTTAACAATATTCTTTTACTTCACGAAAGGGAACCTATATTTACTTCGTCAATCGTTCATTAAGTAGAGGAATGCTTAGCTGCAAGATATTGATAAGGACACTTGATGTGAAAAAGATCGTTTAAATAGAGAAGATATTACATGCACAAAGAATATAGAATGAAACTAGATGAACATGTATTATGCTCAAGAGATTTGGAAACATAGAGAAAGAGTGAGTTTTATTCCTGTAATTTCAAGCAATATTCACGTCTAGTCTCAAACGTAGCATTTACAAGGATCAATATCAACAAGACATTGACCTTTATTCAAGGGCAATCAGTACATTCATTCCAATACATGCTAAAAGACAAATGTGTTCGTAGAACATAAGTGGAAAAAATAGAGAATGTTTAAGCCTTTGAAAGCATGGTAAAATGAATAAAGTGCACCCAAAATAGCTCAGTATAAATTGTCTCAGCACCATATTAAAGGGATAGGGATACTCACTACCATATCTTGTGTAATAGACAGCGGGATAAGGCATTTCATTAATTATCAGATTTGCTAAGAAACCATGTCAGCGTTAAGAGGTTAGAGGACTATTAACGGAAAATCGCGTAAGGAGGAATGTTTAACCAGAATTCCATCGACCTATATTTGATTTACATAGAAATGTTTTAGATAGCGTAAGTTTATTTCGAGTAGGTTTGAGAAGAATGGTCTATGTATTCCCTTTACGTTATGTGATGTTTTAGAGCATCAAAAGTAAACTAGGTCAAATCGAAGCTTCTCTTACTATTTTACGTTAAAATATATTTATGTATTTTATATATTATTTTCATTTTCGTGTGTGAACATGGACGGCGGGAGGGGCTAGCCAACAGGGGATGCTTACTCCTCCATGGCACCTGGTCCCACCACTAGCTTGCTAGGGGTCCGTCGATGCTCAATTTTGTGCTCTATTGTGAGTGCTGTTGAGATTATCGTCAGGATCTTCTTTAACCTATTTGTCACAAAACGATGATAAATTAAACATTTCATAAACACGCACTTTCCCTCACAAGCAAAGCTAAAGGGATGAAAAAGAAAATTAGAGCAGCTTATATTTGATCATTTCGGAAACTTTTTATTTCATCCAAAACCATTATCGAAATTAAAGGAGGATAATATCTTACCACCATCCCTCTAATGCTATTTTGAACATAAATTTTATTTGGATATGATACTGAATCGTCCCTAAAGGAAAGTTGGAGCCTCGCACTCTCTGTAAAGTAAATGCACAAATTTAAATAAAAAAAACAGCGGGTGCTACTGAAATGAATTTTGGCGGCTTATAAAAACACTTTGGCTGGAAGCATCACTGATGAGGTTTTGATAACCGAAATACATGTCTGGATGTCTGGTGCATAATTAATTGGTTTAAACTTTTCTTCAAGAAGGCATAGAGTTGGAACCCTTCCGCATTATTCATAGATTCATAGGTTCGTAGATGCTCAATTTGGGATTATCGTCAGGAACTTCTTTAATTCATTTGTGCCACACTAATGACGTTTGCTGTGTGGAGCTCGTAAAAAAGTTCCCCGCGAGGGGTTTGACAGTGTTTTGAATATTTTTTCCTGACATTGTCACCATAGCACTTTCTATATAGATGTGGCCTCAGACAGTGCATGTTTTTTATATATTGTTTTCATTTTCGTGCGTGAACATCGACGGTTGGTGCGGCTAGCCAACAGGGGATGCTTACTCCTCCCGAGCACCTGGTCCCACCTCAGGCTTACAAGGGGTCCGTAGATGCTCTATTTGGTGCTCTATTGTGAGTGCTGTTTGGATTATCGTCAGGATCTTCTTGAACTCATACATACTGTCAATTCTAATAAATGAATGCTACTGATTAAAAGAAAGTAGTGATGATTTTTTAAGATGTCTCCATGTCATTTTCATTTGGTTTTTTTTTTTGGGGGGGGGGGTATTTTATTTTATTTTTTTTTTTTTTTTTTGGTCGAAAATATGGTGTCTGTATTACCTTTAAGAAGATATAGAGTTGGAACCCTTCCGTATTATTATATAAATTCCTTACCTAAGGTTAGTTCTAAAACCTCACTCTAGTCAATATCGATACATTTACATGTACTTTAGAAATGAAATTATGGACCGCCAAACTATATTCTTATGGTTTCATTAAAGTGTCACTGATGAGGATTCATTTTCCGAAAATAAAATCACGTCAGGTGTGCGACATTTTGGTGTTTCCCAAGAAACTGCTTCTAGCAGCAGAGTCGGGACACTTTGTTTTTCTTTGTGTGTGAGGGTGTGTGAGAGGGTATGTGTGTTGTTTTTCATAAATACCTAAAGGGTTTTTGCCACAACAATGATAATTCATTACTCCCCGTCAAGAATGTTATAAACGTCAGCAAACATATATAATTTTGTCATTTTATCACAGATGACCAATTATTGGTACAAATCTAGCAAAACGAGCTCGAGAAAATGAATAAACTTCCCTTCTTGGTGATAAAGAGCCATAAACATGATTTTAAGAAATAATTAATGTCCTTGGCGTAACCCTGTCCTTAACAGGTTCTTTGGTAGAAAATTTAGGTCAAGTTTAGACTTTTACTCTTCATAGTTTCGAATCATTTGGATTTTCTTTTTTTCGGCCTCGAGGTGATGAGAGATAAATTGTTGAAATGCGCATGTGGTGCGCTGACAATGATAGAACATAGATGTCATATTGCCATTGCAGGTAATGTTTAATGGACTAACAGGGCCTGTTTCATTTGACGAAAAAGGATACAGGAAAGATTTTGAACTTCTAGTATCAACTGTCGGTATTGATAGACCTCCTCAACAGGTGAGGTTTCTTTTTTCTTTTTCTTTCTTTCTTTTTAAAATACCTTTTTTCTTCTTTAAATATCTTTTGTTATTTCGTTGACATTGTGAACAATTCTTCTTTGACATCGAATTCTTTAAAACTCTTAATAATCATTTCAAAAAGCGTTCAGCATTGTCATTAATTGAAATAGTTGAAAAGTTGAAAATCAATTGTAATAGTTCAAAATGAATTGAAACTTCCAAGGGAAGAATTATCCATCATGAATGTTTTACAGATAGAGATCTCTATATCGAAGCAAGTTTTATAACTATTGGAAATTGCATTGTTTTTTCGTTTTAACCTCATCCATATGTAGGTCAAAGTGTGCAGGTAGCCACCTTAGGCTAGATAAATATCACCAATATTTTCAATATGATCTGTACAAGTAGATTAAAATGTTATTTTAACACCTATTTTTTACAGTACACTGTAAAACAATTAATTATAATGATGCTTTAATTCTTAGCTCTTTTTGTAGATTGGACATTGGACTCCTGAACATGGATATAAAAGCCACCGGGAAGATCATTTATATCATAGTAATAATAAAACAGGCCCTACAAACAAGTACCTCATTGTAACAACGATAAAGGTTTACTTATACTTCTTCATTACCATACATATAAGAAGCAACTAGTCAATGATAAATACATTCTTGTCCGCATCATCCTATCTGAAGTTAGAGTAATTAAGTCTTTTAAGATCACATTGCTAAATCGGCACAACATTTATACGTTGAAAAATAATTGAAATTCGAGCACTTAATACAGTAAAACCGAAAAAGGGAGATACCAAGTGCATTCTTCGATCTTTTGATGTATACTTTTAGCAATGAAATATAGTTCAAAAATAGATATGTTTTTTAATTGCAACGTTTAATGACAGGTCATATTTTATTCAGGAGCCACCGTATCTGCAATTGAGAGATCCGAAGAATAAAGGCACAACCGCAAATTCCCGAATACTAAATGGTGATAAATACGAAGGTAAGTCTCCTGTGCTAGATTGGTGAGTGAATATCAAACACATAACCCGTAATCAGAACTCAAAAATCACAATATCAAAAGGATTTCGATTTTTAGCAATTGCAAGTTATGGTATTTAAGTCAGTAGGAAGAAAAAAAGAGCTTAAAACTTATCCTAAATTCTTTCGTTTCATTATATGAAACAAGGATGCTTTCGAACATTGACCCAGGCATCAGAACTTAGATTGATGAAATTACCCAAATCCATTGTACATTACGTCACCTTGAATACATTCAATAAAGAAAGTAGATGTATGACAAATATGGATAATGACCATATCCCTGTATACAGCAGAAAATCGATAATTCAGAAAATCAGAAACCGAAGGCATACAAAATCAGGATAAAACAGGAACCAAAGCAAACAAACGAAAACTTCCACCATATGAAAAGAAGCGAACTCCCGATATGGGAGTGAGACCAGATGCCCAGGAAGAGTAAGCACCTCCTGCTTGCATGCAACACCCGCCGCTTCAATTCGGTAGAAAGGTCACATCCGGTTACTTCCATTTCGGAAGACATAGAATACAATCTTTGGTTGGATGGTGCAAATGGTCTATAACAGAATATCATCCTCCATTCAGGTGAGTGGGACATCATAGTGTATGACGAGTTCCCCATATCGACCGTAGAACTTCCTCAGTAACGATGTTAGTCGGTCACAAACATATCCCTGACTGAGAAGCTTATCTGAAAGACGCCTAGCTCTCAGAACAAAATCCGTATATTTGGTACTTGCTCTGGCATAGCGTATCAACTGAGATATGAACATGCCATAAGCTGGCGATGAAGGGATGTTGCTACTCAGAAAGGGAAAGTTTGTAATGCTGAAATTGAAGTCGTCACGTTTGTCATATACATACTATAATTCAAAAATCCATACAGCTTTCTGTATTTTACTGAAGATTTTTTTAAGTATTTCTTACCCTTCAATCTACAATTCATTTATTTATATGAAAAGACCCGTTCATATATTTAATGTTTTGTATAATTTTGATACTTAACTCTGACATCATCGCAACAAGCAGCCTTTTTAACCAAATTATTTTATTCTAATATTTGTTCATCTTTCTTAAAGGTTTTATATTAGACTTTGCAGAGAAGATTGCAGAGGAATTGAACGTGAACTTGAAATTCAGGGAAGTTTCCGATGAAAACTATGGAGAGGAAATTTCGAAGGGTATTTGGAATGGAATGGTCGGAGAACTTAGGAATGGTGTGAGTCAAACTCACTTTCAACCCCGTCATTCCTCGCTTCCTTCTTTTGTTCTCTTTTTCTTAATCTCACTTAGTTTTATTTGTTTGTTGCTTTCAAATCTGGTTGGAGTTGGAGGGTTGAATATCACTGTTTTGCATATCGGCTGATTCTTGTTTCAATTTGCCATTCATTTTTGTTTGTCTATCGCCAACTAATTTAAACATATTTCATTCAAGTACCACACCTGATTATCAGGTCGTTTTCCTTTCTAGAATTCTCTTCATTGTTTCGTCTTTTTTTTTTCATGTCGATGTTTGCCTGATTTTTTTATTTATCTGTCATGAAATGATGCTTTTTGAAGAAGTTTAACATTTGAATGCATCCTGTTACATGTATACTTCACATATTTCTTATTATTGCATTGTTCTATCTAATTTTTGCAATTGATATGGAGATTTCCTCTCTTAATTCGATCATCTCCTGCTTATCATGAGGATATTGTTTAAAACTTGGTACAGAAGACTAATCAGTCACTCTTCAAACACTTCAGAAGACAGTCATACATATCTCGGATTACAATTGGGATAAAACAATTGTTTGAAAGTCATGTAAAATACAATTATACACGTATAACATGATGTAAATATATATTCAATGAGGAAAAAGGACAGATTTTTAGCAAATAAAGGTATTTGTTATATCCTTACTAATGACATAACAAATTACTTTTATTGGAGGATTAAGGAACACTGACGATGATTAATAATGCTATTTTGAAAACTTGAACTTAACATTTAACTAGCTTATCGAAACATATCACAGAAAGGAGGGGATCTCCAACGAAACTCGGCTGCATCACCCGCTGCAAAGCACACCAAAACGCCCTTTGCGAAAACACAGAGTAGACAAACATAACAAGAGACACAAAAGGGAGAAGGAACACAAAATACGACAAAGAAAAGTCACCCAGAAAAGACCACATATAACCCAACGAGACCATTGGGCAAACGTTACCGACTTAGGACGGCCATCTGCAACGATTTTCATCGGTAATAATGTACGAATTTTACCTTTTATTTTCAGACTGCTGATCTAGCTATCGCTCCCCTTACAATTACACTGGCTAGGGAAAAGGCTATTGACTTCACAAAACCTTTTATGGACGTCGGAATCTCGATTATGATCAAGAAACCGGATATAGAAAAACCTGGTGTATTTTCTTTCATGAAACCGTTTTCTTTGAGTATATGGATGTTTATACTTTTGGCATATACCGCCGTTAGTATTGGGCTATTTCTGGTGAGCAGATTTAGTCCATATGAATGGCGGAAAATTCTTAGTTCGGCTGGGATTTCGTATGAAAATGACTTTTCCCTGATCAATTCGTTTTGGTTTTCTACAGGAGCTTTAATGTTACAGGGTAGCGATGAATGTCCAAGGTAAGAAAGCACTGTTTTTATATCTTACTTCAGAAAACGAGAAATTTAGATGATTAATTAAACAGAATTCTCTTTTTCAAAACTTTTGTTGTTATGGCTTTTTAAGTCACATTTTTCATTTCATTACTTCTCTGAATAGAATCTGTTCAAACTCTCAAGCTTTCAGTTTTTAAACGTCCAAAACTTTGAATAGACATCGAAGAAGTACCTATCAGTTATTCAATCTCAAGTCGAAAAGGTAAGGCAAAGTCATTAGAATTTCCATTTGAATAGTTGCAGAACTCGGAATGAACAACATTCCGAAGTGAGATCAGGTGTCCGGGGAGAGTCGGCGTCTCATGTTTGTTAATAATACAAGAGTCACCACAAAATTAGTTTGTTTTCTCAGAATAATTTTAGCTTGTTGTACCCTTGATGAGTATTCATTTATCAAAATATACATGTTTGATGCACCGAATTTCTAAACTGTAAATTAACATGGTTATTTCGATGGGCGGTTTTTGTGGATGAACCATTGCAGAAGTACGCGTGGTAGTAAATTTGGCGAAATTTCTATACTGTAAATTTAATTTGTTATTTTCGCTAATGGAAAAATTTTGCGAAGTGATAATTGCGGAAGTATGCGTTTGAGTAATGTAGGCGAAATGGGGGGTATTTCCTTTTTTATACTGGTTGTAATTTATACACGGGGGATATTTTTTCGATAACTATACAATCGCGATATGCGCGGAAATTACCTTCCATGCGAAAATGTCCACGTGTACAGTATCCAGAAGGCTCATCCTGATGGCAGAGTTTGAGCATATTTTTTTCTAAATGATTTTTATATGTAATCACCTAAGGCGAACAATTTTGTGTGAGACTAGTTCTGAATCAATGGTAATTTTGACCCTGTCCTGAACACTGGACAAGTTTCTATTCGCAGATTAATAACACCTTGCAACTGATCTCAACCGTATTTGGTCCTTTGCAAATATTTTTGTATATATTTGTTAGATGCTGCGCTTTTATGGTTTTGAATGCCCATTGATTATGAATTTTGGTTTCAGATTTTGGGTTGACTTTCAATTATTCAGCATGCATATAAAGACTAGTACGTAAGGCAAATGAGAAGTATTTATCTTTCACAGATCTATCTCGGGGCGGATCATAGGAACAGTATGGTGGTTTTTCGTTCTCATAATCATATCAACCTATACGGCGAATCTTGCAGCATTTCTTACTGTAGAGAATATGGTCGCCCCCATAGAATCGGCTGATCAGCTAGCAGCTCAGGACCAGATTAAATATGGCTGCCGGAAGTCCGGATCAACTGAGAAATTCTTTGAGGTTAGTATGAAAAGCATTTCAGCCGCGTATCAATCTGTATCCAGAGTTTGAAATTATCTTACCCTTCTTGACGAAATATCTTATTCGAGTTAAAAGAAATGACTTTGACATGTGTCGTCTTCTTAATTAATGGACATTGTAAATAGTTTTGTTTTGTTCATAACATTTTCATGTTACACTGCAGTTTGTACGTGTAAAATGCTCTAAAATGTTTGCCTCTTCAAATCGCTTTATCATGATCTAGATCCTACTTTTCCTTGTTGGTAATGTTCACGTATTTCGAGAAGTTACATGTTGTTTCATGAAATAGTGATTGAATGGCGAGCCTTTAGGATACATTTTTTCCAAAACTCAGCAAACTAACTACTGAAGATTTTCAAAAGACGAAAGACGTAAAAGGCAAAGATTATGTTTATCAAGGATATTTTCCTTCAACAGGAGAATCAGGTGACGACTTATAGGAACATGGGTGCCTACATGAAGAATAACCCAAGTGTAATGGTAGCAACCACGAGGGAAGGCATTGAGAGGGTGCGTAACTCTAAAGGAAAATATGCACTCTTGATAGAATCTACTATGAACGAATATGAAAACAGTAGAGAGCCTTGTGATACTCTGAAAGTCGGCAGAAATCTCAACGCAGAAGGGTACGGTATTGCAACGCCTACTGGCTCAATATACAGGTATATGTGACACACACTCCTATAAAAAGGACTTCTTATTGTTTGATCTTTGTCTGTTGGCCAATTCATAGATTTATCAATTTGTTAGATAATGGAAATTGTTATTTAAAAGATAATTTATTTAAGTTCTTAAATGCTGCACAGTGAGAATGTGCAAGTATGTCCTGGATGATGCCTGAATATTTTGCAACGCAAAAATTTGAAACTGTTATTATATGATCAAATGAATCAGTTTATTATATGGGCCTGCTAAAAAACCGATTTCCTTCTTGGACTATATATTTCATTGGGTCTGGAAAAAAGAAAGATAAATGTTCCCGGAATAGATGATGAGAAAAGACAGACATCAAAACCTAGTTTCCACCAAATGTCAGATAAATCCTTCTAAATAAGATATGACATCTTATTTCCTGTCATTGATTTTCAAGAGATAGACTTAATCTTGCTGTCCTGATGCTACATGAAGATGGGACGTTGTTAAGACTTAAACGGAGATGGTGGCAGGACAAGAGTCAGTGTGCACCGGAAGGCACTAAGGTATGTTATTAATGTCATAAAACGGATCATATAAGTATATAAGGGGCTTTCGAATAAAGAAATCCACAGGAAAATTTATGAAGCCCTCCTTTTACAATCACTGTAAATGAATACTTCTTGAATTTGATGATAAGAAAGAAGAGTCCTCGTCTGTATTTAAATGTAAACTTACTTCTTCACCAACTGAATATAACCTGTTTTTGTTTTTGTTTTTGAAAAGGAGTCTTCTGGTAAGCCTTCCTTGTCGCTTAGCAATGTAGCTGGAGTATTCTACATTTTGATTGGTGGATTAGTCATTGCAGTTGTTTTTGGCGCGTTCCAATTTATTGTTAAACAGTTACATTTAGAACCAAAGGTAATCAAGAGTGGATCTAGAGTTTATGTTTGGGTTTGGGCTGGAATTCGTCACAAATAGCTGGCTTTTCTCGTTTTATGATTTTTGTGACGAGTTCTTTCTCCTGGACGCTTCTTTTCTAGATAAGCCCGTTGAAATCGCCATAATTATAGATATACTTAATATGAAACACATATAGAACCTAGACATACTGTATACGTAGAATCTTTCGTTGTGTATTAATATTCGCTACTTTCGCGGTCAACCTTGTACCGCGAAATTCGTCCAAGTGAATGAAAATAACAATTGTATAATTCAATAGCGTCAGGAATGGATCGGTGAATCATTGTCCTAGTGAAAACGAAAGTACCAGCAAATGATTCTACTTATACAGTGCTACATTTCATACATTTATTGTTTACAGCCAATTAAGAGTTTTCAAAAGTATTCTAACTTGAATTCTGGTTTTGAATTCGAAGACTTTTATAATAACATTAATACTGTCAAAAATAGTAAACGAAATATGGAATCCTACAATGTTGTTGAATCGTACCAAGAAAGATTTACTGACTCGCTATTCTTTAGTTCAATTTAATTAGACATTTGAAATATTTTGTAGTACATCACCGCAGAGCGGGATACATCATGTGATCGACTGATTCGAACACCCTCAGAGCGAGAAAATGGAGATCTCACCGAGTGTGCCTCCACGTCTGCAGATACCTCTCTCAAAGAAGTATTATTTGATTTTTTTTTACCTTTGACTCTTCGTAAGGCCTAAATGATAATGATATATTATCTGTTGCCGCACACTAGATCAAAAAAATATGGTAGGCAGGTAGGGAGATATTTTTTCGACGCAAGCACTGTTTGGTAATTGACATTGTCTCTGCTTCATTTTAAGTGACGCGTTGTGATCATTTTAGAATATCATGAATTTACACTTTGAATAAGGAATAAAAACTCTTAAGATAATAAGGTCACTATTAAATAAAGACAAGATTTAAAAAAGATTCAAAATAGAGTAGGAGGGATGAGCGGAAACAGAGATATTTCTATATGGTAAATGTAAGCTACATGATTTCATTTTTTCTAATTATGAGCTGGAATATTCTTTAAAAGAAGCTTAAGGCTACAAAGATTGAATATACATGTACATGTATAGGTATTATATGATTCTTAATTATTTTATTTCCAGCTTCCTCCCATTGGTTTTGAAGCATTTAATAATTTACAGAATCGGCCAAAGATTTAGCACATCCATTGGACATTCCACTA
This sequence comes from Pinctada fucata, assembly GCA_028142955.1. Classification (NCBI taxonomy): domain Eukaryota; kingdom Metazoa; phylum Mollusca; class Bivalvia; order Pterioida; family Pteriidae; genus Pinctada; species Pinctada fucata. Next base: position 44,230,368 of record AP027111.1, on the reverse strand, counting down.
TTCAGTTTTTGCGGAATACAGAGTTCTTTCCCCTTACAGACGGTATCTGACGTAAAACCATTATAACGTCATATTAATGGTATCGTAACGTCGATTTTATACCGTCATTTCACAGACTTTTAGGACTGTTTCCATAGAATTTGATGTCGTCATAATCAGTCTACGTCAGATAGCGTCTCAAATGGGAAGTAACTCTGGTTTTCGAAAATAGCGAATATAGCAAACAGTATTACTATGTGCCGCGGTTATACCAATACTGCTCACCAAAGACAATAAACCTGTTTTGTTGAACAATTTTCTATGCTTTCGTTAGTTTGACAATAAAATTGATTTTTATTCAACATTCTCTGTTCATTTAAGTATGGGGAAAAACAAAAGAAGTTACATTGTAATTTATACATATATGTATAATACATCATTTCTTGTTGATATCTAACGTTTTTGTTAAATTGTTAATGGAGCATGATTATATACATAATATCATCATTGTAAATATACTTTCATGACGAGTTCATGTAATAAATCATAGGGACTAGCATTCATTTCATTTCGTTCGAAAATGTTCCATTACAATCATAATGATGTACCATTTCTCTTCGTTTCCTAACAGTTGAATAAATTGAGTTTTGTTTGAATAATTATAACTGTTGAAATTTTCAATTTTATCATCTTTTTCATAACCGTTTTGCACAATGGAAAACAACCACATCTAGATGCATTAGTTTGCTTGGAGAAATAACATTTTGATCTATTCGCTAAATGAAGGAAATTTGAAGGCTTTTAAAAACGTTGCAACGGGATACCTTTAATGTGCAATCGGAATTATCATTATAATAAGCTGAAATACACGACAATGGACCAAGCTTTTTCAATTTCCTGGTCAATCAATTTTATTTGTCTCTTGAACTTGTTGTACATCGCCTTGACTTGAATTTGTTTTATTTTTCCATACACAATGAATAAAATATCCATGACTGTACATCAATTCTGTAAAAAAAATACTTGAGTTCTGAATAATTGTCTTATTTTTCCATCACTAGTACTAATTTTAAATAATTATACCATGTTAACTCTTTTTTTATTTATTATATTATTAGAAATAAAATAATTAAGGACGAATAAATTACATAATGATTTCCGTTTGTTTCATTTTCGGTATCAATTATCACTCATATTTAAGAAGAATATGGAAGAAGTCTCCAGCAACACTTCCTTATACTGACCACAGCGGAACACACCCACACGGTACAACTAAAATAAGACAAAACAACTTCATCAAACAACACTTTCTTATACTGACCACAGCGGAATACACCCACATGGTACGACTAAAATAAGACAAAACAACTTCATCAAACAACACTTTCTTATACTGACCACAGCGGAATACACCCACATGGTACGACTAAAATAATACAAAACAACTTCATCATACATTACTTCCTTATACTGACCACAGCGGAATACACCCACATGGTACGACTAAAATAAGACAAAACAACTTCATCATACAACACTTCCTTATACTGACCACAGAGCAATACACCCACATGGTACGACTAAAATAAGACAAAACAACTTCATCAAACAACACTTTAGCGGAATACACCCACATGGTACGACTAAAATAAGACAAAACAACTTCATCATACAACACTTCCTTATACTGACCACAGCGGAATACACCCACATGGTACGACTAAAATCAGACAAAACAACTTCATCATACAACACTTCCTTATACTGACCACAGCGGAATACACCCACATGTTACGACTAAAATAAGACAAAACAACTTCATAAAACAACACTTTCTTATACTGACCACAGCGGAATACACCCACATGGTACGACTAAAATAATACAAAACAACTTCATCATACAACACTTCCTTATACTGACCACAGCGGAATACACCCACATGGTACGACTAAAATAAGACAAAACAACTTCATCATACAACACTTCCTTATACTGACCACAGCGCAATACACCCACATGGTACGACTAAAATAAGACAAAACAACTTCATCAAACAACACTTTCTTATACTGACCACAGCGGAATACACCCACATGGTACGACTAAAATAATACAAAACAACTTCATCATACAACACTTCCTTATACTGACCACAGCGGAATACACCCACATGGTACGACTAAAATAAGACAAAACAACTTCATCATACAACACTTCCTTATACTGACCACAGCGGAATACACCCACATGTTACGACTAAAATAAGACAAAACAACTTCATCAAACAACACTTTCTTATACTGACCACAGCGGAATACACCCACATGGTACGACTAAAATAATACAAAACAACTTCATCAAACAACACTTCCTTATACTGACCACAGCGGAATATACCCACATGTTACGACTAAAAAAAGACAAAACAACTTCATCAAACAACACTTCCTTATACTGACCACAGCGGAATACACCCACATGGTATGACTAAAATAAGACAAAACAACTTCATACAACACTTCCTTATACTGACCACAGCGGAATACACCCACATGGTACGACTAAAATAATACAAAACAACTTCATCAAACAGTAGGGGACAATGAAACATAAAATAACACCCGGACAGAACGGTCCTGCAAACCCATTGAACAGAGGCAACAAAACATGAAGCACGAAGGACGAGAAACGAAGGAGGTCATAAATATTTATACCCAAATTTCAAGTAATCCTAATGTAATTGGTCCAACAAACAATTGAAACACGAATGACGAAATCCTGAGGACATGAATACTTGAACCCAATTAAAAGTTTTCCCAAGTTAATTCTCTTTAATTGCTTAACTCTTGCCTATCCTCATCGTGATTAATCGTGGATCTGATACGTCCTACTGGCCCATTTCAAATTCTTTCCTCATTGATATATTCAGTGATTTCAGTAACCACGTGATTTCAGAGAGGCTAAACCAATCAAATCACGTCTTGTGGACGAAATGTTTCAAAGTTGAAATCAGAGATATATTAACTACTACCAAATCTTGTCCCTAGATGCCATTTTATAGTCGGGTGGCTATTTTACACAACAATTGTGCGTTCTTCGAGACCATGGGTAACCGCACAAGTAGAAGGGTTGTGCACACGAATGTAGCAGATTAAGTCGGAATCGGTTGCCCATGGGTCTCGTTGGTTTATGTGTGGTCTTTTGTGTTTAGTCTTTTGATGTCATGTTTCGTGTCAAACTTCTACCAGCGATTGGTTACCTAGAAACCAGAAGGGAGTTCGACCGGGGAGTTTGCTTTCGTGTTTTGTTTTCTCCGTCTCCTTTGTGTCTCTTGCTGTGCTTGTCTACTCTGTGTTTTCGCAATAAGGTGTATTGGTGTGTTTGGGGGATGTTGCTACCAAGTCCTGTAGGAGAGATTGCTTCCTTTCTTCTTCTTCTATATTTATCTATTGTATTTTATATAGCTCGTGTGTTTTCTTCTTGAATTTTCCTGAGACCTTGAAATGTTGATTTCTTGCATATCTTTTCGAAGTGCTATTATTTCAAGCATTCAAGCGTCTTTGTAACATCTACTGTGATAAGTTATAATCCAAGGACTTTAAAGACTGTCGATCCGCTAGATGGCAAAACGCTAATTTTAAAGACGAGGTGGTTTAGACAAGGAGAAGAGTAGGAAAGTTAACCTTAGAGCGCATTGGATCTTCAACAAATATAGATGGTATTTCTTATATCCTTCAAAGTTATGGTTTTCTATACAGTGGAAAAAAAAACTTTATGAAACAAAGGAGGGGATCTCCAACAACACCAGGTTGTAGCACCCACAGCAAAACCCCAAAACACCCAATGCAAAAACACAAAGCAGACAAGCACAAAGAGACGCGTAAGGGACAAGGAACGTCAACGTACAACACAGAAACATCAAACACAAAAGACTACACATAAACCGACGAGAGTAGCAATTAGAAATATACATTTTCAATATAAAATTATGATGAGGAGATCAATGACATGACGACCTTGCAGTCGTTACGTTCAGCGGAACACATTCGCATCGGATGAAATGATGAAAGTAAACGAGAACAATCATACCATATCATTGAAACTGAAGGACAACAGGACATCAATAATTCCCACAGAGTCCCGCGATCCCGTTGTAAAATGATATTCATCGTAGGTGGCGCTACTCAAATGAATTAATACGGCACTGCAAAAATTTGTAAATTATGTATATACACTGCTCAAAAGAATTAAAGGAGCGATTTTTCCATTGTAATATAATGATACATAGAATGTAATATCTTTTGGGATAAGCAAGGCTACATTTTTAAAATCTTATCAACTGATCAATGCAGACATTGGTAATTGAGAAATAACTATTATTTGTAACTTTTATGTCTTAATACATTTGTGTTCATCATTTAGAATATGCAGCTGCAAACATGTGTGATATGAAAGAAGAAATATTGCTCCGTTTATTTTTTTAGCAGCGTAGCCAATTGTGCCTCACGTGAAATGAGCATCTTGTGAATTTCACATAAAAGTCCATGTGATATTCATGAAAATTTCACATATAAAATTTATGTGAAATATATGTTAAATTCACATACTTCACATGAATATCACATGATTTTTTTTATGTGTTGTTCATGTGAAATTGAATATACATATGTACATAAAAGTCGTGTCAGAAACTTCACGTGTGGATTTCATGTAAAAACGTTTTCATATTTTCATGTTCGTGCCCTTTTCATATAAATTTCATATTCAACCCCTAATGCATTTCAATAATAATTAAATACCAGAAATAAGAATTTTCAATCTCTTCAAAAAGAATGCTACACATACTTTTCTAGCTAAAATTAGGGATTACACTTCTCATAAAAATGATCTACTCTGTCACCCCGAAGATTCCCGATTATGAAATCATCGGCATTTGTAGGGAAATTATGAAATGTACATAAATTTAAACCGGAAGTACTCCATTAGGGTGCGGGATCCTTAGAGGTTCAAATAAAAACAAATGAATGCTGTCGGATATTTGTAAGATAATTGATAAAGGAGGGAAACCAATACGTATTTAGTGTCAACTTCCGACTGACTTTCTTCGTTGGGCAGAGGATCGTGACCTTTTCTTCTCTGGTGAGACATCATGGACTAAATGATTGTACTGATTTGTTATGATGTCATTTGTTGAGAATATACATGTATCGCACTCTAGCAAAGCTTTACAAACTTTCAGGAATTTTCGTAACTCTTATCGCTTACTTCTTCTTATAAACTAAAATTTACAAGTATGTACATGTAGTATGTAGAAATGACATTAGAAAAAAACATATTTACTATCTTAATTTAGAAAAAAAAACGCCTTTCAAACCTTTAACTTAATGAAGAAAGTTACGAAATTTCTTAAATTTTTGTAAGATTTTATTGTGAATGGGCATGTACGTAGTATAGTGGTTCTTGTGAAGTGGTATCTCTCAAACTTCCGGTATCTTCATAAATAGGGTTAAAAAGGAGAGAAATTTATCATCTAACCATAGCAGGCTACAGGACTGAAATATGACATAAATAAATGCTAGTTTCAAGGAGGGGCGGACAGAGTGAAAGGAAGGGGGAGGAAGGGGTGGGAGGAGGGGGAGAGGGGAGGGAGGGAGGGAAAGGGAGAAAGGGGCGGGAGGAGGGAGGGAAGTGTAGGAGGGGGAGGTACAATGTAAGGGAAGGGTGAAAAGGAGGGGGTGAGGGGGGTGTGAGCGGGGAGAGAGGAACCCCCTTGTCCACCCCGATCCTTCAAGGCATCTGAAATATATACTTTCTTCATCATGTATCTTACATATTTTTCAGTATTGTTACTTTCGAACAGTACATAGGTTTGTACAATTTATAGTTCCTGTGGAAAACCCTTCATGTATAAATCTGATAAATACTACTTTTCTTTTTTTTTTTTTTTTTTTTTTATTTTTACTCCTAACATCTGAAACAATGAAATTAAAAGTGATACTAATCCATTATTCTTCAAGTTGAAATTTTATATACAATTTTCAAGAGTGTGATTTTAGCATATGTAGTACGCCCCCCCCCCCCCCTAAAATTTGCTAATCATAGGTAAAACGATCATTTTCCTTGTAAAATAGAGTAAATATTAGTAAATATTAACTACCTGTTAGTTAATTTAATTGTCAAATGCATGTTTCAATTCATTAATCAATTTTTTTTCAGTCATGAAAATGGGTCCGAAAAGGCTGACATTCGTTAGCTTCCGGGGGGGGGGGGCTTCGCCCCTTAGTCCCCCTACCAGGGCTCCGCCCTGGACCCGCCAGGGACCTAGACGGTCCCCACCGGATAATTGAAAGAGACCCACGCCATTATTTACGCCCCCCTCTATCTCAAAAGATGGATCCGCCACTGATATGGACCCAGGATACCCTCAATCATAACTTGACTTCAGAACCACAAGGATTTATCACGCTTCCCGGTTGCTCTATTTAGCAACCGGGAAACGTGATAAATCCCTTTGTTCAGAACTCAACAATTTCACAGACTGTGGCAGTGATATCCTTCCCAATACATATATATATGCGCTGATTGTGTTAGGTTGTCAGGAACTCTAACCCTCGGATATCTCTAAAAATGTTGATTTTGTTTTACCTATCTTTTTGACTTCATTTGTTAAGACCTTGTTTGTATATGATCAGATCCCCATCAATCCCGGCCTTTTCTGCACCCGCGCATAACCCATATCGGTAGTGTCCTTCAATTTTTTTTTTTTTGTTGTTCAAACTTCCCTGTTGACCCCAAGCTCATGACTAAAACAACTCCGGGTGTACTCGAAATGAAGATATATGTAACGAATCGAGTTGACTGAAGCACGAGCTAAACACAAAGCGAAACTGCCAATCGTACAAAGACGAGTGCGGTGCAGTGCCAGTGGGGAATTTCCAGCAGTCCAAGGGAATAAACGGGTTGAGAAATATGAAATACTTACAAAGTCATGACATTTTGAATAACCAGTAGAAGTTTTCATCGGTTCGATAGCGTAAGTTGGTTATATTACGACCTAGAAGATTTCAGTCGAATGGAAGTTTTATTTTCTACTTTCGTTTTCGAGGCAATTGTCATGATAAAAAACATAGTCATAGACGAATAACCTCCATGGATATACGTCTATGCATAAAATCAGTGAATTATTCATTTATATTCACAATATTTCAACTTTTTTCAATAAATATCGATATTGTGATGAGGGTAAAATATGATGTCTAGGAAATCCACAGGGGTGAGGTATCATCGCTTGGTCACAAATTAAAAGGTGTGCATCATATTGAAAATTATTAAAAAAAAAAAAAAAGTTGACAAAATCATGATTTCTGAAGTGAGTTCCATTCCTGAACATTATCATGATTATTCAACATTGTTATTCAACTTATTGTTTGTTGTCAATATTCCTAGTGTCTGGATCATAATGCAGGCCAATTTGACATCTGATTTCGTAGTTTTCCATACTGTTAGAGTCTTTGTATAACATTACATGACTTATTGCTAGTACCATTGCAGCAAATAAAGAAATCAAAAGGCGTCAATGATTTGTATGTGCTTCTTTCCAGCAAATTACATTGACATTGTAAGATGAAATCAAGAAAATAATTAGTGGCAAATATGATCGTATAAATTATTTGATCAAGATCTATCAAACAGTATCAAGATTATTTTTAAAACTCACAGGCAAAGAAGAAAATTTTGTGATTCATTCATATGAGGGATCACTAGTCTTGTATATGTTTGTCCCCCTTCTTTTCTCAGTTATCTCGGCCTGCTTTACTTTCAAATAAACGGTTGTCTGTTTGTCTGTGACATGGTCTGTCTGGGTATCCTTGCAGGCATCACATTTGCGCTTGTATCTCACAATTATTGGATATGTTTAAATAGGTTATGTATATATGCGTAATATTTTAAATTCAATGTTATATATATGTATAAATCATGATTTAGTTCTTTAAAATCATCTTCTCTCAGATCGTTCATTATTACAAAGACTTTGTAACTTTTCACGGTTAACGTGAAATGCATGCATGTGCCGCGAATACTATGACGTCATAGACTAACATAAACATTTGCTATGAACGCCAGAGAAGCAAAGATGGATTTTACTTAGAATTGTTATAGATCGTCGTTTTTTACACTTGATAAAGGCCAAGTGGCCGAAAATTTGTGTATTTGAGTATTTGTGTTTTTATTTGTTATCATCCCTTCCCTCTGGAAGAAATATTTCAATCTACTATAATGATTATGTTTTTGTTTTTTTCCAGAATGCCTAAAAAACCAACAAAATACGACAAGCTACTTGTCGCGGCCATTGACTTCGGTACCACATACAGCGGTTATGCATTCTCATTCAAGCATGAATTTGAGAACGATCCACTTAAGGTGTCGGCTAATACGTGGACAGCAGGGTCAAGGAGTTTGGTATCCCTGAAAACTCCGACAACAGTGTTATTTGAGCCATGCGGAAAATTTTTCTCGTTCGGATATGAGGCGGAAGACAAATACTCAGAATTGGCGGAAGAGGACGAACACGAGGGATGGTATTACTTCAGACGATTCAAGATGACATTGTTTGACAAGAAGGTAGAGTGTAATACATGTAGTTGGTTTCTATAATATACATGTACATGTAAAAAACATGAAACTGACAATTCACATGATTAAGATACAAATGAGTAAAGTGATTCTTGTTTGTTACATTGTACTCTCATACAGATGTAGAAATCTTTTTCTAGGGTGGGTTGGTTGGGGATTTGGGGGGAGTGCATTATGGCCAAGGGGATGGAGCAGAAAGGGTTGATGATGTAATGTAAAATTGGAAAAATCTATGTTTTTGCAATGAATTAGTCAATGAACATTCACTTCTCAACTTGTACAACTTAAAATCTATGTGAAATGATGCATATTTTTACATTTTAGACATTTCAAAGAAGACTAAAGTTGAAAGACATCAATAACAAGGAGATGGAGGCCCTGAAAGTTTTCTCCTCGGCGATTGGTTATTTGAAAAAGCATTTGATGAAAACCTTGAACAACAGAGCCACAGGGGTCCAGGACTCGGATATTCATTGGGTACTGACTGTGCCAGCAATCTGGAACGATTCGGCAAAACAATTCATGAGAGAAGCTGCTGAACAAGTAAGTTAGCTTAGTTGGATGTACTTAACCATGTTAACAAGACATTTTTCAATATAAATATAATTGTATATTTCAAAGATTTGAATATTGCTCACCATTTCAGAAGTAAAGAGATTAGTTTTAACCTTTAGCAATTTTTAGAATTTTGAGTACATGATTTTTCTAGCAAAATAAAAAAAATCTGTTTGTTATGGTTAGACATACTGCAAAAATCTGGAATACATGTACTAGGCAGTAAAAGGATACGTTTGCAAATACTTGTAGTCTACCGTATAAGCTTTAATTCAGAATGTAGCAGTTGCCATTAAAGCTTAGCATACTTTAGGAAGATTATGCAAGAGTTATCCTTCTTTGTCCACAATATTTAATTTGAGCAGGGTAAAAAATATCATTCTCTGATTCTGGTTTAACTAGAGTATACATGTTAATGTACATCATCAAATTTTTACACATGTGTAGGATTATTTTCAGAAGTTGGTTTATATAAATGCTGTTTTGAATATAAACATAGTGCACCTTATTCCATATGAATATTTTATCGTTAGTTTTCCTGTATTTTTTACCTCAAACTTTTAATGTTCATTTTAATTTTGAATATCATTTTTATAATCTTTTTTGATAAACAGGCTGGTATAGATCACGAACAGTTGAGTATAGCTCTTGAGCCGGAGGCTGCCTCCCTATACTGTATGCATATACCTGTAGAGAAGGCATCAGGGGACCAAGACCATGCCTTTGGGGCTTTTTCAGCTGGAAGCAAATACCTTGTGCTTGACTGTGGAGGTGAATATTAGAAGTTAATGAACAGGGGCTTTTATTATACCCCTGTACATGTATTTAGAGATTTGGAGGCATATAGTATTTGACATGTCCGTTTGTTTGCTCGTCCACAAAAACTTTAACTTTTTAATGGTAAATGATAGGGCTTTCATATTTCACATGACAGTGTCATTATTCAGTGAAAAGTTGCTGAATTCGGCACCCTAAAGTTGCTGAATTCAGCAATGAGTTGTTGAATTTGACAACGTTGCCGAATTTTGAGTTTTTTCCGGACTGGTGTGTATTCCTTGTGACAAGTGCTTACCATGGATACCACAATTTTTGACCTTGTGACCATAACCTTAAAGTTAGACCTACTTTTCTAAAACATTCACTTTGACTGTAACATTTAAATGATAGATTATAGGGCTTATATACTTTACATGTGTATTCATTGTGGCATGCCCTACCCATTGGTACATAATAATGACCTTGACTTTGGAGTAAGATCTACTTTAAAGCTAAAAAAATTGACAAATATCACAAACACATTTTTAGGATACTTCCTTTCAGGAAGTTCTCCTGATGCTATCGTAAAAGCTGAGATATTGATGATCTGTAATGTATCCATACACCTCAAAATATAGACTAAGTGCTTTTTCTAATTTAGGAATTTGCTGTCTGAAACATGCAAAATGCAAGAACAAGATTATTCTCCTTCTTGCAAAAAAAGTTTCAATTTCATATAAAGTAAATGCATCACAAAAAATCAACTATTTATTTCCTGAATTCACTGCTCGCCGGCGGCGTAATAATATATTACTTCTAAAACTTATACAATGTAAGAGTTGTCTTCCTGATATATAAGATGAAACGATATTCTTGTAATTAAAATTAGAATTTTGGAAATTACCAGCTATAATAAACTTTAAGTTACGCTGGAACTACATATAACTGTTCTTTTATCAAATATGTTGTAGATCGTAAATAATTTTAAAGATGCATGCATGGTCTTTCTAGTTTCTATAGAACCAAATGGGTTAGTTTTTAAAATTCAAAACACTGCTCCGGGTTTAAAACGTGAGAAAAAATGTAACTTAAAGTATACCACTTATAGTACTAAATATAAACAGTGTTTACTGTTTATAGAACATCGAGCACATATATATAGGATCTCAAATGAATTTTCATTTCATACGATGTATTATGAAACGAGTTGTGAGTTTTATATCAAGGCGAGGGGATATAAAACGCACAACGAGTTTCATAATACATCGTATGAAATGAAAATTCATTTGAGATTCTTTTTATCACATGATATTGCCTAAAAATGTGTATTTCTAACGTGAAATCAACGTTTCTGCGAACTACAGAGGCGAATCACGCCGTGATCTAGAAGTCGTCTGCTACGCCATGAGAAGTAGTGTCCCAAACGTATAGATATTCTGTGCGTAAGAGAAAAGTATTTCAATTTTGAATAATATTTTAATGCAAAAATTAATTCAACAACAACAATTTTAATCATTTATATTGAATCCGGGTCTGAATTTAACAGTTGACCGATATTTGAAAGGTCACATTTGTCAAGGTTTATGTGATTAGGTTCCAAACTTGACCAATCGCATTCAAGCAGAGCGATATGTAACGTGTTATCATATCATATATTTATGAAATGGCTTTATGAAACTGCATAACGGGTGTATCATGTGATAAAAATGAATATTATGAGCTTCACATGCATTTGCATCCTATGTATGAAAATAAAAAAAATCATCATCGATTCATCTTTACATAAACAAACAAGAAATGTATCGATTATCTCTTACGGTTTTCCTTTAAATGTCTGGAAACCATAGGTGGGACGCACGCACGCACGCACACACGCACGGAAGGACGGACGGACAAGTGCATCACTATATACCCCCACCATTATATGGCGGGGGTATAAATATTATTCAACATTTACTGTATATAATTTTGAGTGTAAGTAACTGTTTCTTTACTTTGTTTCTAATAGGAGGCACTGTCGATATAACTGTGCATGAAGTCCAAAAGGACAAAACACTGAAGGAACTGGACAAGGCTAGCGGGGGAGCATGGGGCGGAACAATGGTGGACGAGAGCTACAAGCAAATGTTGATAAAAATAGTTGGAAGTGAAGTGATGACAGAATTCCAAACAAAGGCAACTTCTGACTTTGTTGATATGTTTAGAGAATTTGAAACAAAGAAGCGGACGATTAAACACGACACAAATACCAAAATTACCATCAAAATACCAATTTCACTTGTTGAAAAATTCCAAGAAATATATGATGAAGACATAAAAGATGTCATTGACCAAACAAAATTTGCTGGCAAGCTTTCATGGGTAGGAGATAAATGCAGAATGACTGCTGACATTATGAAAAATCTATTCATAATGACTGCTGAATACATTCTTGAGCATGTCAAAGATTTGATGCAGCACAAAGAATGTAAAGGCCTGGACAAAATTGTGATGGTTGGGGGATTTTCTGAATCACCGATTTTACAACATTTGATCAGGTCTACATTTGAGGAGCAAGGCATGCGTATAATCATTCCTCCAGAATCAGGTTTAGCTGTCCTGAAAGGGGCGGTCATTTTTGGACATTCTCCGAAAACAGTCAAAACCCGAATTGCAAAGTTTACATATGGTTTGGCTTCATCTCTTCCATTTGATCCGAATGTCCATCCAGAAAGCAAGAAAAGAATGTTCGGAAAAGAGGCAAGATGCATGGATATATTTTCCAAGCACGTAACCAAAGGATCATCCATGAACATTGAGGAATTCCAAAGTGAGGAAAGCTATAGCGTGGTGACGGCAGATCAGACCGCTATGACGTTAAAAGTTTACACATCTCCAGAAGAAAATCCGAAGTTTGTTACGGACGAGGGCTGCGAACTTTTAGGAAGAATCGAAGTTGATATGTCCGATCTGACAGGTGGTAAGGATAGGAAAGTCATCTGTAAAATGTCCTTTGCGGGAACCGAGCTTGAAGTTGAGGCCGAAGAGGTCAATACCAAGAAAATTACACGAGTCAAGCTCAACTTTCTTCTGTGATGAAATATGTGTATCGCTTTTCTGTTGAATGTTATGTACAATGAGAAATAATCTACCCTTTTGTTTAGAAGATGCTGTTGGAAACAATATGATATTGTTGAAGTATATGATTATATGTTTGTACTTAGATTTAACAAAAGCAAATTTCTTAGCTTGCCAGGTTGAATTTCCTGAGAGCTATTTTCTTAAACCTACTTTTAATTAAAAAAAACCCAAAAGACATTTACTTTTCCACATCTCTTAAATTACAGAGAGTAGGGCTTTAATATACATGCATGACAACATAGATTCCTCATGACCAGAGCGTTTGTTTGATATCATGGCTTTTGACCTAGTGACATTGACCTTGGACTTCTGCCTTCTTCTATTCCAAACAATCACTCACCTGGCAAGCTGCGTTCAACTTGTCTTTCTGTAAAATCTTGTTCCTTAAAATGTACATGCACTTGCATTGGAAATGAAATGATTTTAAAATGTGTGCACCAGATTTATATTTGTTAGAAACAATCAACGCATTCATATGTTTGAAAGAAACATAAGAATAATCATGATAATATTATTGATCCATTTCACCATCATGTCTTAATTTGAAATTAAATTACCCTTAGTTTTACATGCGAATTGCGAACAATATGGTTCAATATTTACATTCCCACTGCGTTTCCCTTATATAAAGGTACCAAACCAACTGTTGCTTTATTTTTCGATAATCGCAAGAGCCTATCACGTGACTTTAGAACTTACGCGGATTAATTTCTGATAAAATGCCCATTTTATTTATTGCTTTAATACAGATTCAAAACATGTATCCATTATCAAACGACGCCGTCTACCCCTAGTAATTAAATGTGTCAAAATCTAGGTCACCCACATGTACACTTCCAAGAAGTGTGACGTAGTAAGTCGATCACGCGTCAGTAGACGAAGTTCAAGGACGAACTGCATTTTGCTGCAGAAAGATGCCGTGTTTGGATAAGCGAATATTCAGGCAGAAGTGGATCAAATATTCAGTATTTAGGATGAGGATTTGATTCACTTGTGTCATTATCAACAGTGAATTTATCTTTGCTTCTTATGGATTCATAATATCAGAAATACTTCGAGTATCAGCGAATCTTTAGTCATGATGTTGAGGTAAGTCATGAAAATACCGAAAGTTTTCGCGTTTTCGACGGCTGTGCTCGACTTTTGCATTATTCTAATTACTTCCAGATGAAATAGGGTATTTACAGAAGTTTGTATACAATAATACCGATTGATTTCATATGTCTAAGCAGTTTAACAGTGTGTTAAAAAGAGTTTTCAAAAGTTTTCCCTTCATTTTTGTGAAATTTCTCCAGTTTAACTCTACGCCATGTCTGAATTATGTTGGTCAAAAGTCACGAATTTCCACGATTCAATTTTCTTCAGTTTTAATTGAAATGTTCAAAATACAGCAAGAGGACAAAATTCAGTTTCTCATTTGTCATCAACGTTTCCGTACAGAAGGTACTACTTCGAATCAAGCGAAAAACGTCGAACGTTCGTTTGCTCTTACGTCAAATGGCGTTCTCCCTCCGCAATGATATTTCAAATGTAAAGAAACTGGCTGAAAAATTGGCAGAAATAACTTAGTTAACACGTAAAATGTAAATATAAGGATTGTTTGTCAGCTTTTGCGCTTTATCGGTGTGTATTGGCAGTAGGGAATGGAAACAAAATTCATGAAAAGCACTTCGTGCTTTACATATTTTGTTTCCATTCCCTACTGCCAATACACACCAATAAAGCGCAAAAGCTGAAAAACAATCCTTAATTAATTTTGGGTATATATTCAAGGTTTGTTCTTAATTATACTGTTGTTAGATGTACATTGTCATGTATGTCTTTAAAATAATAGGATTATGATAGATGTTGCTCAGTGTTTTATTTTTCTCATCAGTCTCAAGTAAATCTATACATGTACTATGAAAACATTTGTTTACTTACTGTTATACGTATTAACTGTTTCAGGAAAAACAAGCACTGAAAAAGACACTGTTTTTTTCATTATTGCCATTTAATTGAAAATCAAGTTTTACTATTGTCATAGTATTAAATTATCTTGAGATGAAGAATTTATGTTGCACAATCAGATACCCTATATACATGTATATCCAATATATAAGTTTTTGTTTCTCACGTCCAATATTTTTCAAAGCAAAAAGTTTTTGTAATGATTTAATAAAAAAAAAAATTTTTTTTTGTTTTCTTGATCATGCTGATAATGTGTATACAGGTAGATGTGCACTGCAACAGTTCTTTTATGTATCATGTGTATGTGATGTCAATCGATATTTGTATAAATTTTATGCTATACATTTCCATTTTGTATTATGTCATAAAACGGTTTTACAATTGTTACAGACTAGCTCATGTGTATAGATTTAGGCACATCACATGCATTTTGTATCAACTTTAACAGATGCACATCTTTACCAATTTTAAGTGTCATATTGTGTTATTTCCTCTTGATCTTTGAAGTGTTTTTAGACTTTGTTAATTTTCTTCCTGTTTTCTCTCTATGTTGTTCTTTTATGGTTGCCTCTCAATGTTTCTATCCATTTATATGCTGGAAAATTTTGTCTGTTTGACTACCCAGGCATATACAAACCATTCAGATTAAACACATGTTAAAGGCAGCCCCACTCGTTCCACATAAATCCATTAATTGTACAATGTTTATTTTCCCTGAAGAAGTAGAAGTGGATTTAACCAGAGAGCTGACAAACCATTGCCAATGGAGCTTAAATTATTTTACTTTCAAGATTTGCACATACATGTATAACTCAATCTAGAGATTTTTATCAAACGTTAATTTGAAATGACAACTGATTTCCAGTATTCATGTAATTTAAGAGATTGACTGAAAAGAATTCATCCTGAAAAAAAGTATTAATTTTGCTGAATTTTATTCCCCGTTTTTTGCCACAAAATCTTACATTTCATGCTGTATCCATACTCTTCTGAATAAAATTCAGCATAATGATCATGATAATGAGGGGGGGGGGGGAGGGTTGAGAATTTCTTTCTTCTTCCTTTTTTTATGCATAAATAAGTAAAAAAATCTCAACTATGCTGAATTCCTGGGCGTTTCGTTTGAGTTCCTTTCATCTTGTATACATACATTAGACTGATCCTATTTTTACATTTAGTGCTCCCTAAGCGTCTGATTTTGTCAGAGTATAGATTTTCATTAAATATGACAGGAAAATTTCAATAAATATAAAAGTCATGTAAATGAAAATTTTAATATATCACTTAGCTACACTAACATGTAACTACAGTAGCCACTCCCTGCATTCTGGCTTGTACAAATATCTATAACATACTATTTTGAGTCCAATCTGTTCTGCATTAATTGAAGCATTGTATTATTTTCTGCTAGATATGTAACATGTGTAAAGGAACTATTCGAGTGATATGATGATTTGCAATAACTCAAATTTTGAATTAAGTAAAATTGAATTTGTACATGTATGTACATGTATGTATGAAACAAAAAAAATAAAGTACATTACTCCATAATTTTCTGTACATATATTATGTAATATATATTAAACAGCCAATTGTGTCTCATATGAAATTTATGTGAAATTTACAGGAACTTAACAAAAAAGTTCACATGAAATTTATGTGAATTTAGCACAAACATGAAATTTACTTGAAATTTTTCACATGAAAATCATGTGAAGTTTTTAAAACGAATTGCATATAGAGTCCATTTTGCATGAAGGTAACAAAGAAAATTCCATGTTAAATTCATATGAAGTAAATTTATGTGAAATTCATGTGAAATTTTTCAGATAAATTTTATGTAAAATTTATATGAATTTCACATGAACTTTCATATGAATTTCATGTGAGGCACAATTGGCTGTGTAGACTACATTTCTATTGTTGACCTTGAACTTTGGCATTGAAGATACAATTTTGAATTTGACTATATTGTAGTAATGAACAAATAATAATATTAAATTTCTCATTTGAACTTGGCTTTGAGATAGATTGAAGCAAGTGGACCTGACATCATGCAGATATTGACCTTGATATTAGACCTTAATCTTGAACATTGATTTTGAATGAGACTGTATTGTGCTATACATTGTACATTTTGTACATGTACTACATATGTATAAGATATCATATTGAAACCTCGAATGGAGATAGAACCTTGAGCGTGGACCTCATTGATATTGCACATTGTTGCTTTCAATGGACATAATGTTTCCCAACTCATTCTGCTGCCAGCAGTCTGTCCCTAAATATCATCTCTATTGATGACTTTTTTTCTGTATGATTGGATTTGCAATTTGGTGACCAGAAATGTCAAAGGGTTGTCCGCACATAATCTGGATAACATCACCATGTGCTACTACATGTAACATGGCATCGTACAACATGTACAAGATGTGGTCACAATAGACCAGGATAATGGACCAGGTTTAGATTTGATATTCTGTGTATTTAAAGGCAAAGTGGCGGGTACGCCAACCCATGTATTAACATTATCAAAAAAGCAATTAGTTTCAAATTGAGAAATTTCGAAGTTTTTGTTAATATTTTTTTTTTATTTCAAACTTCGCAAATTTTAAAATTCAGCTACATATACATACATATAATATACTCGGCATATATGATACTAAATTATCATTTGCAATATTTAAATAGATGTAATTTTTTATCCGAGTACATTGTCAAAAACAGATACAAACAGTAATGTACGTTTTAAAGAAACAGTCAGAGGTGTTTTTGCTAAAATTGTTTACTGAGTTTACGCTACCTTATTCTGATTACATAAGCGTAAAAAGTGTCAATATCGTAAAAAAAACTCTTAAATGTATATAAATATACTATTGAATGATTTTACAGTAACTATAACTTTGCGCTTTCTTCATATCCCTGGTTTAATTGTCCGTTTTTCAAGTCGTCAAAATTGTCAATTTCTTTCCCATCTTTGTCTTTATTTTTCCGCTTTGAATATCGGTACTGCCATATCAAGCATGACCCTCCAACGACGACGAATAGACATCCGGCGGCAATACCGCCGATGATTGCGTTCTTCCGGTATTTTTCTTCCAACTCCCCGAAATATGCGCCGTTAACATTGACTCCCTGACTCGCTACGTGGATATGGTAATCTGTGAAGACAACAACACAACGGTAAATCCCAAAGTCCACGTCGTCCACGCGGTGGAGTGTGAGATTGAAATTTTCAAAATCTTGTGATACGGTCCACTGATTCATGTTTTTGACGATCGGCGATACGCTCTGGTTGTTGATGACGTCACCGGAAGGTAGAATCCAATATTTACTGACAGGTGAGCCGTGGTGAGTGTTCGTTAAATTCAATTCACATTCTACAACGGTTTCTGCAAAATATTCCACCTCGATATTTGTTGAAAAGCAGCAAGAAATTGTCACCACAAGAACTGCTGCTAACCGCACCCACTCACACGACACCATGATGACACAATCTGGAAAAGGCAAAAAAGTACAAAAATATGAAGAATATGTCCGTAAAACAAAGTGTACTATATGTACATACAGCGTTGTTTATCCTGCCGTTTCCCAGGTCTCGGTGACCATAAGCTATACTAAATATTTTCAAAATGCGCGTTTCAAAACTCGTTTTCGTTACGGAAAATCAATCTCTACCCGTTTCATTCGCGTGAAATTGCAAAAAGAAATGAATTCAGGTATGACTGGTAATTCAGTCGAAATCGTCCTACCACCATCACAAATTTTATACTTTAGATTTATATAAAACGACGTATTTGATGTGACTTTAATACACATTTAAACCTCTTTTATTACATTCAAGAAGCTGATTGAATGAAAAGGTCATTAAAATGGTGTCCATTTTCATAGCCTTGACCAACAAGTGACCGATTGGGGCGTTCTTTGGAGACGCCCCGTGACCCTGATGCATGTATCTTCATTTAATTTTACGCTTTACAAACTGTTTGCCTTTTAAAAAAATGAAATAAGCTTCCTTTTTTATATCCAAGTTTGGTATCCGCATGGCCGTATTCAAAATATGGACCACCTGCTTCGAAGCATCGAAAAAGGATTCATGACCAGAAATTAATTGTTAGTATAGGCTAGACTTATAAGATTTCAACTGAATGTCCGATTCTCAAAATTTAAACTAAATTAGATTAATCTGATGATCCTTTAAATGTTTGCCTCAGTTTTGAGATTGGACTGATTTTGGCACTTATTACCGCACCCTAGTATTTAAATCGGATGAACAAAACATACTTTCGGCTATGGTAAGGCAAAAGAACGTTTCTTGGTTCTAACTCGTATTTTGTCGAAAGACAATATTTTTGAAAAAACAAAAAAAAAAAACATCATTACTCTGAACCTCTTACCGAACTGGATACTCTCCAGTAAAAGCGTTTTATGTATTCAATTAGGTGCATGCGTATGCTGAGGCGAGATTATGCAAACTGAAAGGGGAGGGTTATCATGTGTCTTATTTTTAAAGTAAAGCAATTTTGATATCATAGTCTGCATATTTTCATTTCGTTATCTTAACATAATGCACATTTGTGGTTGTTTGATTTATTTCCTTTTAAGGTAAATCGTACCCCTGGTCCTGAAAGCCTATTTTTACCGGCAGTCATGACTGTCGGTATACTGTAATCAATCGTGACATACTTGCACGGATAAAATAACTCTTGGCAATATGATTGGTGGACAATTACAAAATATGCAAATATTCGTCAAGATTATTCAGAATCTGTGCATAAGATACTTTCACCAGGTCGGCTCAAGAGTCTAGATGACTTGACAAATGAAAGTCATATCGTATCAGTGCATTTTCAACCGAAAGATGCATCGAAAAGTCTTTGTACCGATACGTCCTACAACAATCACAGATCCTCGGAAATTTCCTTAGCTTGAATCGGAAATAAAAACGGAAAAGCCCGGAAATGTGCGATTGGTCAACAAGAACAAAAATCGTTTATTCCATTTTTTTCTTACTAGTATTTTACAAGCTAACTGCCGGCAAGCTTTTTGTAAAAGCTAATACTTGTTCCCCTATGATCACTTTTTTGGAATTTTCTTGCTTATCATTTTTTAGCTTTTTATAAAAACTTTCCAAATAGACCCTAGATTGTACTTAAGGATATCTTTAAATCGTCTATAAATTCGAATGACCCTAACTTTAACATTACACCCTATGGAAAAATCCAAAAATTCACATTGCTTACATCGAAGAAACATCTTTTAAAAACCAAAAATATATTTGAAACCTATATTAGCTTTACCCAATATACAATAATATGAAAAGAAAATTTAAGGTATCAATGCATAATTTCCCCCGATTTGGAATCAGAGGTACAATCTACCTTAAGTTTTACACCATTTAATTTCGAAACAGTTTCAACTTTTTTATCTTTGTCTTTAAAGCATAAAATAGCACCTATATGTACATGTACATGCCTGCATTCTGTGTATGACAAGGATAGACCTACAGTAATATTGGTGTAGTCCGCGAAACCCTCCCCTCTGTTTTCATGTAAAGATTTTTATGGTTTTTTTTTTTTTTTTTTTTTTCGTAAAAAATTATAATTATGCAAAAACTGAACTCCCAACCCTCTTTCATTTTATTGAAATCTCTTTGTTTAATTTCTCTTTAAATCTACAAAGGAAAATCGTATAACATTATGGGAGGTTAACCATAAAAGCATTAAACCTCTTGACATATATATGTACAATTATGGTTTTTTTCAGATATTTTAAAGATTTATTTACATGTCAATTTACTATTTTTTCCAAATGAGTGACAATGCAACTGAACCTACCTCTTCAAAACGAATCCCTTTAGAAACCGCGGCTTTCAAAATCTGTCTAATTTTGCAAATCACATCGCATATCAATGCTTTTTAAAATAATTGCTGATTTCCTTTTTTCAAATATTTTAGAAATTTAACATGCAGGAACTTTATGAACATCCATGTTAAATTTTAAACTACGTTCCTTCTACGCTGGGCAACGCCAAAGGTTGTAAATTTACCTTTGCTATATACCTATTGTTGACAAAGATAGAGTGGAAAAGGGGTTCAGGTAAATAAATGACATCAGTGATAAGAGGATGTACAGTATAACATGTAAAAAGGTGTACAATCATGCACGTACATAATCGTTGGATTTGTAAATGTACAAGCGTGTACATACTCTCACATAATCATATTTTCTTGTGTTAGACTTTATGAAATAAATGAAAATAAATTTTGGCAGGCGGGGACCGCACCCTTCACATCTAGTGTTGAAGACATGTTAAGACACTTTGGTTTGAAAGGAAAGAAGGGCGAAAGGCTTTTATATTACTCCCCTTTCAACAGAAAGCGTTTGACAAACAAAAAATGTTGTTTTTCTTTCTTTTTTTCTGTTTTGTTTTGAGTTGTATTGTTTTAGTTTTGGCTTTCAGTTGAACTCCATGTTGTCTTTTCATTTATGTACAATTCATGAACCTTTGGAAAATAAATTTTCTTTTATGTGCAAATGAAAACTTTCTTTTTTCTTTTTTTTTTCATTTTTTTTTTTTCAATCAAAGAACCAATTTCGAAACATTTTGGCAAAAATACGCTATAAAAGGGTTAATCACGTTATACAATATATTCTTCAGTCTACTTATCTTTCCTAAAGGCGAAGTAGAGGGCAAACAAATGTTTGTTTGTTAAATGAAAATTTGGACAGCTGCATGAATATTCATTTCTCATCTAAATATAAACTGATATGGTTTAAAATAGCTTAGGTCAAGTTAGGATACTTCATTTAAATCAACTGATATGGTTAAAAAATATACACGGCTTCAACTCTCTCTCTCTCTCTCTCTCTCTCTCTCTCTCTCTCTCTCTCTCGTGTGTGTGTCACCTAGTTGTTCTAGTAATTATACAATGTCATAATGCAGTGACACTCACCTTTCTTGTTAAAAATCAAAGAGGTCGTTCTTAATCCTTATCAATCCGTGTTACTGAATAAAATCATTGTGAGAGGTTACATACATTAACCTTATTTGAAGTACACTCACCCCACAGGAGCTCGCGATCGACGCCAACGATCCACAAGAATATCCACCACTACATGTACTTTCCTTACACTTTGACTATAGAGAGATGGGAAGGGGCGGGTGTCATTGAGGGTTGTTGGCGTCGAGCTCCTGTGATTCTCCCGTAGAGTTTAAAAGATAATTCACTTTCCATATAACCTTAGAGCGAAAATTAAATGGTCTTTTCATGTTAAATACAAGCTAGATTCAATTTTTTTCACATCGCTGGTTTTCTTTATTAATCGTTTATTTAGATTTGATCTATTATTTACTCATTTTCATAAAACAATTATTTCAATAGTCATACAACAGGGGGGGGGGGGGTCTTTCACGTACAAATCCAATCAATGAATTTTCACTTTCAATGTACTTAGTACAATCAGAAAAGGTAAGAATTGTACCATAGACATATGAATAACCAATCACAACAGAAATACGTGTATGTACAGATTTTTTTTTTTTTTTTTTTTTTTGGAAAGATATGAAAGGATTTTCATGTATACCCATGTATAATAATGTATAATAAAAAGAGCATGGCGGTAATTATAAACATGAAAATTCAAACCCTTATTAATGCACATTTGTTTTCGAAAATTCTAATACTTGATATCTGTGAAAATGTCTTAGTACATGTACACAAAACACAAGTGAAATATGATAACCCTCATCACTTCCAAATAGAAACTATGGACAATGCAATATTGAAGGTTTTACAAACATAAAGTCGTACTGACGAAACACTCAACACTCAAAATATGATAGTAGCATTGTTCAACCAACTCTTTTACCATTTGGTAAACTGAAACTATCGAAATACGTTCGTACATGCTTGTTTGAAAAGCGACTAAGTTTTGTTTCTGTATCAATTTTCATAGATTGTTGCCTTTTTCTCAGGGAGATAAGCAAGACGATGATATGCTTTTAACATCGGTAAGTTTTGGAGTTACTACTCTTGAACCAAACTCCCCGATCGAGCTTCCTTCTGAAAGAAGGATCGCTGGTACGAAAATGTAGAAGTTTGCTCTTAAACTGCCATTTCTACAATGTTGTTCCTAATCATGCGAATTCAAACAAATAATTTCTTTTGATGTATCATTATGACGAAAGCAAATTATAGGCAATAGTCGCCATACATGTATATGACGATCCGACATGCGCTTTCACTATAGTTGCCAGCATTTTCTACCGATAAGGAGCATGATGGTACATTTTTGTTGAGGGCATAAATTTGTCATTAGCTGGTAAATGGAATATTTTTTCAGCAATTTTTAGAATTTTGCTATTCATTCATTTTCTTTATTCAGATTTATTCATTTTGGCCTTGAACATCAGACACTGATGAGACATTACTGGTTGAAATACACATACAGTATGTTACAGAGTTACACTCAAATCTTTGCATTCGAACATATACAATGTATTTTAGTACTGATCAACAAAATCTTTTGTAACGAGAAATTTTTAAAAGCATTATAGTCCTTTAAGTGTTAGTCATTACTGAAATGGGCCATTCCCTTCCCAAATATTAAAATTGAAATAAATAAGTCGTCATTAATGCATGTTTAAAATTTTAATTTTAATATGTCATAGGACACTTGGTTCCCCTCCTATTTTAAAGACATGTTTCATGTAACTAAGGTCATATCTTTATTATTTTTTTTTTCTTTTTTTAAGCACCAAGTAGAGAAATAGAAAATTAATGTATCTACCCATCCGATAAAACAACAGGGAGACGTGAATATCTAGAGAAAATGACAGAAATAAAGTATCCAAAAGAGCAGCATCTCATCACAGGGAATCAAAATAAGGGCACAAAATGACAATTTTGCGTCATTTTAGCTATTTTTCTTTAAAAGGTTACCTAGCCGTTGTAATACTAAATACCCACAGACTGTAAATTGTTGAGATTGCACGTCTTTCTTGAAAAAAAAAGCGAAGAGTGATGGAAAAATATGAAATATACTGGGTTTGTTTGGTTTTTTGTTTGTTTGTTTGTTTTTGGTTTTTTTTGGCAAACAATACCCTGAAAACATACCCATCCGCTGACGCTAAAGAAGTAAAAACTTGTCATGGCCTTATCAAAAACCTCCTAAAATGCGAATATCAATTTATAATTCATACAAATAATGTTCCAGTACTGTCATTTCAGAATCGGATTTTGAAGGAGTAGAAATTGACATTGAGCAGTGTCAACATCAAAGGAACAAAGCCTGTTTACCGCGTTTCGCTGATCAATGATATTTCAAGTGATATGAATTATCGATACCCTAGTATGTCAATCACATTATTGGTTGAAAATACGGATCAAGAGCACGTAGGTCTACATCTTTTGGAATCAATAAAAGTGCATATATGTTTTAATTTCCCGAGTTAACTATTATAGTACTATTGTAACATCTAACCGGTCTTGATGCCAGGCTGGCCAAATTATATCCCCCAAAATTCCTGACACAGGTTAACTTTTTCTAGATTGACCCATGGAATTCAAATTATTTTCAATCATTAATGACGATAAATTTACGAATTTAACAAATAGAACATCTATAGATTTTATAGGAAAATAGTCCGACGTAACGTTCTCAAACAAAATAGTCCAATGTTCTAGATTCTTTGTCGCCAAATCAATCAATGTCTCGAAGACATCTGGTAATTCGTTTATTTGCGGTTCTCCTCGAAATCTATTGCTTACAAAACGTAAATTGGAACATATTTTACATTTTCTCCATCATTCTAACAAATCTAATTAGTCTGTCCTAATTGACCATCAATATTTGAACAACTCTCAGGCTGGTCCACGACGTAAAACACATCTAGACAAAAGGATAGTCAAACCGAATGTAAATAGAAAAAACCCTTTCTATAATGAAAACCTCTTTTTAAAATATAAATTCTAGTTTCTGAAACGGATTATGAAGTACTTTCAACGGATCATCCGAATTAAAAGTTTCTCATTTTGGCTTCTTTGACGTCACGCTGATCTATTTTCGGTTTTGATTCCGTATTAGGTAAATTCCTATACGCGGAAAGTCGCGATGCCATCAATAATTACATCAGGTGTTGTCTCGAAGGAAATGTGTTTCATTCTATAACTAGTTATCCATCATGACAGCATCTATGTTTTGGTAGTATGAATGGCTAATCGATTAATTTTTATCCGTCGTGTCGTGTTCATACCAACTCGTTCCATTGTTGTTCGCGTCACTTGTGTTTTAATTTTGAAATGTCTGACTGTCTAGAAAGCTGCATTCTGACAGCTGAGTTTAATAATACGGAAGTGTTCTGGAATAACTCTATCCCTTCTTATAGAAAATTTCAAACCTATTTTCATGCGCCAGACACGGTGTGCGCGGCTCCAAATTTCCTGTAGGGTAGATTCAGTAGCATATCCAATTAAAATCTATAAGTATTTCTTTTAGAAAGGAAGATAATAATGTATTCAACAACACAATGGTAAGAAAAATGAATGGAGGGGATCTCCAACAACACTCGACTGCAAAACCCGACCACGCACAGGAAGAGACGCAAAAGGGACGATGAACACCAACACACACCATAGAAATATGAAACATAAAAGACTACACATAACCGGTGCCGACTTAGGACGGCCATTTGTCTAGGTATCACTATCGCTAGGATGCACTTCTTTTTAAAATAATGGTTATGTTTCCTCATTATTCTATATGCCACTTTGCTGTATGAACTGTGTAATGATACGAATAATACGTAAAACTATATAAAGTTCTAATATTTACATTACTATTAGATCCCCCATGTTGAACGCCCATTAGGCAACTAGAATTATATTCCAATAACTTGGGTTGCTATTGTGACGTCACGTTCAAGTTTTGTATGTAGAAAGAATTTACCAAAGTTAAGATACATTTGACGCTGTTACGGGCAAAATGTGCGATGTTCATAGATATAAAAATGACCGATAATTAGAATGAATGTAAATATAAGTAATGACTGTCTAACTTTTGGTGTTCATGGGTGTATAATTTTGGTTGGACACCTGCAAATTCTCCGAGAATCGCTTCGCGATTCACGGAATTTGCACGTGACCAACCAGAATTATACACCCATGAACACCAAAAGTAAGACAGTCATTTCTTATGTGAATAATTACTTGTGAATTAATGCATTTTTATCAGCGTTTATTGCATGTGGCAGGAATTAATAACCTGTCTTCTGGTATAAGTCAATGCGAAATTATATCAACATATCTATAATGGAGAAAGGAATTAATTTTCTTCGATTTATTTTTCATGACATCGCCAATTATAGGAAAATGAATTATTTCCGAATTTTTCCGTTGGACTAATCCGATCATAGGCTTTTCTAGATGATGAAGGAAAACATTATTTTCCTGGCCTAGATGTTCATTTCAGACACAGGTATTTAAGCTATTTTCGTTGTGTCGAATTTAACGATGAGAATTTTTATGACTTACTTGCTTGGTTGTCGTGAAGTCCTCGTAATTAATAAAAAGTTAATAATTCTTTCTTAGTGTTTCAAAAATAGGAACTACCTAAAGGTTTCAAATGATTGAAAGACTTAGTGACGTAAATGTTCGTTTTAAACCGCCTCTTTCAGTCTCTTCTATTAGGAAACCTTACGGTCTTATGTGAATTTTTTTTATAAAAAACATCATCGAATCTTAACTAATTGAGAGTGCTTGGTCTGCAATAAGAAAATGCATGCACTACTTGTAGTAAATAAATTATAAATTACTGTCATGTGACAAAAAAGCACACTGCGAGGTCTTTCTATAAATGTATTCGCAGTCTGTACCGTCAAAATTCATGACTGGTACAGTGAAACCACGAATGACTAGTACATGTACCCTGAACACCCGAATGACTGGTACATGTACCCTGAACACCCGAATGACCGGTACATTGAACACCCGAAAGACTGGTACACTGAAAACCCGAATGACTGGTACACCGAAAACCCGAATGACTGGTACACCGAAAACCCGACTGACTGGTACACTGAAAACCCAAATTACTGGTACACCGAAAACCCGAATGATAGGTACACTGAAAACCCAAATGACAGGTACATGTACACTGAAAACCGAATGACTGGTACACTGAAAACCCGAAAGACTGGTACACTGAAAGCCCGAATGACTGGTACACTGAAAACCCGAATGAAACGCAAATGACTGGTACACTGAAAACCCAAATGACTGGTACACTGAAAACCCGAATGACTGGTCCAATGAAAACCCGAATGACTGGTACAATGAAAACGAAAATGACTGGTACACTGAAAACCCGAATGACTGGTATACCTGACCGGTACACTTAAAACCCGAATGACTGGTACACTGAAAACCGAATGACTTGTACACTGAAAACCGAATGACTGGTACACTGAACAACCGAATGACTGGTACAATGAAAACCTAAATGACTGGTACACTGAAAATCCGAATGACTGGTACACTGAAAATCCAAATGACAGGTACACTGAAAACCCGAATGACTGGTACACTGAAAACCCAAATGACTTGTACACTGAAAACCCAAATGACTGGTACACTGAAAACCCGAATGACTGGTATACCTGAATGGTACACTGAAAACCCAAAATGACTGGTACACTGAAAACCGAATATCTGGTACTGTAACATTGAAGTTGGTTAGTTTGGACAAGGAAATTGCTCTCGAGCAAACGTGTTCTTTGTTACAAGTCATGTATTTATTTGTTTCCCGTGTATTTCTTTCAAAAATGAACTAGAACTGCCCTAAAGTGGACGAATTATACCCCGCGGGACCATTTTCTCTAAACAGATTCATTTATGATATAACTCAGAAAGGAATCTATATGTGAAATATTAAAGACCTAACCCTTATAGTTTATAGTAGGTCAAAGGTCAAGGTCACTAGGTCAAAAGTCATGGTATCAAATAAAAGCTCTGGTTATGAGGAATCTATATGTGAAATATCAAAGCCCTATCCCTTATAGTTAAAAAGTAGGTCAAAGGTCACCAGGTCAAAAGTCATGATATCAACTGAAAACTCTCATCATGAGGAATCTATATATTTTTGAAAGATGAAAGCCCTATCCCTCATAATTTAAAAGTAGGTCTAAGGTCAAGGTCACTAGGTCAAAAGTCATGATATATAATGAAAGCTCTCATCATGAGGAATATAGTTATATATGTGAAATATCAAAGCCCTATCCCTTATAGTTTAAAAGCAGGTCAAAGGTCAAGGCAGACATCACAACGTCAAATGTCTTGGAGTAAAACTTTTTATCATAAATGTTTTTCATAATTTTATAAAGAATAACTTTTCATTAGTGAATCGTGTATAAGAAATGATTTATGTAAATATGGACCAAAGGTTGTGGGCTCAAATTCTGACACTAGCACTATCATTATGCAATATCAGTATGTACAAAGTCAGGTGAGGGTTTGAAATTGCCCCTTGGGGCTCTTGTTAATTTGAGGATAAGGAGTTTGTTCCTTGAGCGCACAATACATGATTGTATAAATTTCGGTAGAAATACTACTTCTTTGAACTTTTTTTTTTTCAGGCACATTTATTTGTCGACATGATTATTGTTAATTTCTGAACCAAAAAAAAAAAAAAAAAGGGAAAATAAAAAAAAGGAATAAATTTTAGAATATAAAAATGATTATCTAGGATTCGAAACAATCCAGGTTCATTTCTGTCGTTTTCAAGTATATCTGATTTTATCATGGTTAGATTATTAGCACCTTAACCACTACACTACAAAGGGCCAATTATAAAAGGTGTTGAAGTTGTATAAATCAAAAGATCGCTCACTGACCACAATGACGTCACCAATTGAAAACTGCATTTGACATATTTATGATTAACATCTTCGGTTTATGATAAAAGAAAATTCAAAATACATGTATCTTCATCCTTTTAATCCTAACAAATATTTTCCAGAGCTCTTCTGCATCTTCTGGATGTTTTAAATTATAACGTCTCGATGACGTCACCAAATTTTAAACTGCATTTGACACACCTTTAAATTCAAATTTATTGCACAGGGAATTCAGTTTACGATGAAAGATAATTCTTAGTACTACTATCATTTTAATATCAACAAAATTTTCCAACTGGAATTCTTGTGCATTTTCTGGATTTTTACAAAATATTCTACTATTCATTTAAAATTCTTTGTACACCATCTTTTAGGAAGATTGATCTTAAGATAAGTATTCTAGTCTACACTATGGAGATGTTCTATATAGTTTAATTCATTTCAATGTCATTTTCAACGCATCTTCGCGCAATTCTAACAGGCCCATCCTTTCTATCCTTATGTCATTTCAACCCTACGACTCCTACTGAAATGTTGGAGAACACAGGGAGGAAGGAGGAGGGGAGAAATCTCCACCTCCATCTGTCTGGGAATGGTTCCTCATAGTCCCCCTTCCTGTCCCGAGAGGGGCTTGGGAAGGGGGCATTGAGCGCTGAGGCCTGGGAAAAAGGGGGGGTGTTGGGAATGGGAGGGGCCTGGGGAAGATGTCTCTTGGAAGGGGGAGGGGTCCTTGGGAAAATGTCCCTGGGAAGGGGGATGGGAAGGGGCACCAGTCCACAGGGGCCTCTTCCCCAGGACCCCCCAGGGATGGGGACTCCATGGGAAGGGGGTCTGGGGAAGGGAACCCTTGGGATGGGGCCCTTGGGAAGGGGGCCCTTGGGATGGGGTCCCTGGGAAGGGGCTGGGGATGGGACTCTTATGGGAAGGGTTCCCTGTGAAAGGGGGCCCTGGGGATGGGAGGCCCATGGGAAGGGGAGATGTCATCGGGGTAGGGTCCCTGGGAAGGAGCCCCTCGGGAAGGGGGAGGCCGGGACGGGGCGGTCGTTGGGAAGGGAAGTGGGCCTGGGAGCCTTTCGGAAGGGGCCCTTGGGAATGAATGCCTCATGAATGCCTCATGGGAAAGAAGGCCCAATTGGGAAGGGGGATTTTTTTTATGGACGGTTCTGATTTCTGCAAATTTTAAAGCTTCTAAAAGTTTCAGATTGTGTAAATTTCAAATAAAATGGTACTTCTTGTGTTTGACAAAATTCTTGAGAGCAAATTTGTAGTCGCTGAAAGTCAAGGAGGGGGAATGTTCTGAAATCTTGCCCGTACTGCTATGTGCCAGGCCACCGTATTCCTAGGGGATTCCTTTTTGAGTATATCAAAAACTCGTTTGCACCTTAAATACTACAATACTTTGAAAAAAAAACATATTTATATATTTCACTCTGAAATATGAAAAAAACATTGAATTTAATTAATTTGGTACATGTATGGCCTGATCTGAATGTGCAAAAGTTACCTTTCGATAACGTCTGTATCTTTAATGAAAACAAAATTACCTATCTATGTCTGTGTTCATGATGGGCCCCCCCCCCCCCTTATGTCATTTTGACCACTGTGTATAGAAAACACCCTTCAAATACAAAATAAATCTGTTAAATATTCACGAGTAGGGACCCACCTTAAGCACTGATACATCCATATTTAGTGGTACTTCGAGTTGAAACATAAAGCCTAACATAATGTTATCTCCATTTCGCCTAAACCTGTCAAGTGATAAAGCTATCGTTTATTCTTTAAAATCTAGTAAGGTCATTACTTGTTTTTATTCTGTTTTGCGTCCTTTTAGAATTATAAAAGCTACTAGCCAGCCAGTGAGAAAAACAAACAAGGATAAAAAACAAAATTGCAATTTCATGATATGTGACACACTAGTATCATGTGAAATCTGACAGAAACTTGTTTCATTTGATTATTAACAGATTTTAGTCAATAGAATGTTGATAGGTAATGCGTTGTCTTGAATCCTTGAATTATTTTCATATTTTTACATGAAATATGAACAATTAAACTATTATTCTTTAATATTTGTAGAAAACACATTTAGTATGCAAACGATTTTATCACTTTAATTTTGTTTTGTTTTATGTCTATGGGCTCAACACCTACCTGCACGAGGACGCAAAACAGAAAATAACAAAGAAATGGCCTTAGCTTTTAAATTATTGAGTCTTTGAAACAATGCACATCCATGCAGATACTTGGCTTGTTGAAATACGTAAATTGTGCTCTCAGTATTTATACATATGTCACAGAATCCATTTCTAATTCTCCATATCGAATATTAAATGTTACATTTCAATTTGCAATATCGAATAACTCATGATCTATTATGGAAATGGAATCGCAGTTTTACAAGTAGAAATATCGAATTTTCTGAAACTTAAGTTAAATAGGTTAAAATCGTCGGTATGAACAGATCTATATGCGACATAATCCTAGAAGCATATCCGATCGAATTTATCCGAAACTACCTGAAAATACATATGCTTGAAACGCGACCTGAGAAAATTTCACGGTAGCACAATCAACTTATCACATGATACTGGTGTTTCCTAGTTAATTTTTGCTAGTAAAAGAGTGTTAATTCGATTCTCCCGTGTCGGCGGTCAATAATGCAGGCAATATATTAGCGACATCGTATCCAGTAATATTAGCTATGTTTCACCGCTCCGTCTATTGACAGGGTACACCTCCGTGTGGCTGAGTGTTACACTTTGTCAAATGATGCGGTGGTCTTGCAGTGGTCACTTCAGTGAATATTCCAGCGCTTCATATTAATTGTGGATTAGAATCATTATAATTAAAATACAATTTTCAGGATATGACCTAATTAATTAGAGCAATCAGTTTCAAGAGGCTGTACGGTGCTGGTTGTGCAACATTTCTAAGCATTTACATGTATTACTAATGGGGAATGTAAATTCTCCGACATTTGAAAAGAAGAGGTTTGATTTCAAAAAGAAGAAAAATTTGGATGGTTGAAACCAATTCTTCAGGTAAGTAAATCTTTGCTAAGTTATACATAAAATTGTGAACATTAACAGAAGTAAAAAAAAAATGATATCATGACGATCTGAAATCGATGAAATACAACAGTATGTCTACATAATATTACATTTGTGGTACAATTGAATGGAAGTACACGAAATTGTCGTTGAGCATGTTGAGATTGGATTCTTTTGCGGTTGGTTCATTTCTAAGCAATTTATGTAGACCCTGCGATTTCAAGAATCAATTCAAAGAAACTTCGTTCATCATGTTCATGAATAAAAAACGGCTTTAATCTTGAATTATTTGTTCCTATCTTGTAGATGAATAGGACTGTATGAATAAAAATCGAAAATTGAAAGTTGCAAACATTAGTATGAATGAAAATTGCAAATAAGAGATTTGAAATTTCATCTTTAAATTTTAAAAAAGCGCCAAGTCTCGAAAAGGGAAGGAAAATTCCATCAAGTCGACCTTTTTATGAAAATAAACAACAAAAAATTAACCACTAGAATTTGAAAACACATTTAAGACTATATGATTAGATAAATAGCATAGATGGAGATAACTGGTGCATGAACATGATAAAGTGAATTCCCATGTATATACCTAGTCGGAACAATTTACGAATACTGGTACATGTACATAATGTATAAAGAAGGACTGCTTGGTAACATACATGTATTGCACCATAGCGTCATTAGAAATAAATCCCGTAGTTTTGCAATGAGGAAAATCACAAAGCCAAAGACCAAACTGTATGTTTAATGATTAGAAAATAATATAGTGACGCAAGTACTCCTTTCTTTATGACACAGTTATGATTAAAGAAAAAAAAAAGGAAAATGATAAATGAAAAGAATACGGAAAATACCACAAACAAAATATTCGGAAAAGGAACTTGTTGGGAGTAGTTGGTATTTAATAGTTAATATGCTTTTTCCCGCGGCGGAGATCGGACTGCATTTCGTACGTCCATTTACAAATTCATCTGTGTGTTGCTTGGGTCCCTGCGTGTTGCTGTCTTGTTTCTGTGGTCATCTTACAGGGAGAAAGTTATTTTACACAAAAATTGACATGTGCGTTCTTCGAGACCGGAAAAGTGGAGGGGGGGGGGTGCACACGAATTCTGGATAACTACACAATTTGCTACAAACGTAGCAGAATACCGTCCATGGTCTCGCTGCTTTTACGTTTATGTGTTAGTAGTGTTTTGTGTTTGGTGTTTTGATGTATTTAGTGTTCCTTGTCCCTTTAGTGCCTCTCGTGTGTGTGTCTTTTCTGTGTTTTCACTTGGGGTGTTTTGGTGTTTCGCTGTGGGTGCTGCAGTAGGGTCTTGTTTGAGACCACTTCTTTTCTTTTATAAATACACATTTTGCCATATTGAGTCTTTGCGGAAAAGAGAATTATCTCCCATTTCAGACGGTATCTGACGTAAACCTTTTATGACGTCATGGAAATGGCATAATAAAGCCGATTTTATACCGTAATTTCCAAGAGTTTTATCATCGTTTCCATAGAATTGATGACGTCACAATTAGTCTACGTCAGATACCGTCCAAAACGGGAAGTAACTCTGTTTTTCGAAAATAATGAATAATGAGATTATTATGATTTCGAGGAATGACTCTTCAAAATCAATTAGTTTTCTATATTATTATTCATATTAAATCATCAGTATTTTAAAAAGGACCGGTTAAGATTTAATTTTACCTTCGAATTCATAACTGACATATTATTTCACATAGAAACCCAATCATGCCCCAGTGTCTACTGAAGTTGATATGCCATATATCAAAGTCTCATTTTCGTACCTCATTTATCGGATATCGATATAAATTATTATGCATAAAATGCCTGCAGGTTTCACCATTCTTGATGTTTTGCCTATATTTGAATCATGAATAATTAAGAAACATAGAGACAATGAGAAGTGAAAAATCAATATGGCTGATACTTCTTCTTTTCAAAAAGATTGAAAAAAAGATGAGTTTCAATATATTCCAAACAGAATTTGACGGTGAAATCCCTACGGAATACTTGTCAGGTATCTTTATTATTTAGATTGTTATACTTTTTTCATTCGGTATATCAAAGCATGATTTCAGACCTGATTGCAAGAGAAGAAATTTAATTGATTATCATTGGAGGAACCTAATGTTTAAATTTCAACGAGACATGTTTTTCACGATGCGACGTTCTGGAAAACGAAGTTAAAGACCGTGTTACCAGAGAGATGCCTTCTGGAGAGAAATATGTAAATGCGGTGACTCAACAACCCTGTTTCGGCTAGTGAATCTTCATCAGTGGTACATTCAGCCAAAATGATTCAAAATTGAAAAAAAGAGAAAAAAAAGGGGGGGGGGGAGGAGAAAAAAAATAAAATATTTGAAAAAAGGAAATGTTTGAAAAGAAAAAAAAAATGAAAACATTTGAGATAGAATTGAAAAAAAAGATTGAAAACAGAATTCAGAAAAAGAAATTGAAATAAAACTCCGAATAAATTTATAAAGTAGCGTCCCCTAGTTTTATTTCTAATTTCATATTATATCTATTTGTAAAGAGCAAATTAAATTTGATTCTCGTTAATTATGAAATATTGGATTTAAATTTACATATTGTATCTTTCATTGCGCATTCTGACTGATATTGCATGTACAGTAAGAAGGGATTGCTTACTCTTCCTTGGCACCTGATACATTAGTTAGGCCTTCTATGATTCCAATACCTTTAATCAAAGGATTATCTAAATCGCACGTTCATTTGCTATTCATGCATTTATATTTGGTATTGTGATGACAACTCCCACTCCTTTTATATTGATATCGAACGACGTTAATTGCTACTTTGACGACTCGTGTATCAGTTTGTCAGGATTTGCCGGTAGCGACGATCGTTAATGCAATGTTACGAAGTGTTTGTTTCAAAATATGGTACGTCTTGCGGCTCGGCTTTACCTTTTGTAAAGCAGCGGAGATATCTCCGACATAAAGCAAACGAGAATATAGGTGATTGAAACGACTCGTACAAACGTTAAACGTCTTCAAATTCTATATCATCATTTGAGAACAAAATTGATAAATTTGCAGCAAGGACCAGACATACAGGTTTCGGGTACTCAACCCTCGTCAGTGATCCTCAATCTAAACAATGTACCGGTAATATGACCAAAGAGTGTAAAAGTTATTATGACCAAAAAAGTGAAAAGATAGTGAATTGCAGAATGTGAATTAAAATATACATCAGCTGCTAAATGTACCTGAGCCGTAATATAAAAAATAATAAACAGAAAAGGCAAAGTGCCTTGCTTGTTGGTCACACCCGTCCTCTCAGTAATTCGTCAAATCCAGTAGATATTACCTTTATATTCCTTTCTTCAAATTGTCTCATATCATTTTTGACAAATATTCCAACATTCGGTTTTCGGTATGACAAATATTCGAACATTCCGTCTTCGGTATGACACATATTCGAACATTCCGTTTTCGGTATTGACAAATATTCGAACATTCCGTTTTTGGTATGGCAACGGGTGTTTTACAGAGCAGGACATGCTTTCTTTTCCATTGCATTTGATTTGTTAAACCGGTTTCTGTGCTTGCTTTTTCACTCCTGATACTTGATTTGTTCTCAACCAAACGATAAGAAAGCTTTTATTATAAGTGTATCTGCATTTAATAATTTGAATTTACTATACAACAAATAAATAGGATATATTGACATGAAGTACTACTGACGAAGATTAAAATATCCGAAACACGTGTCTAGTACAACAAAATTGGTGCTATAGAACATATACTTTAATATTGACAATTTCAACCACCAGGCTGGCATCGCTGCTGGTTGACTAAGTCCCCGAGGATATCGCTCACCTAGTTTTAGTGTTTACGCACTGCATTGAAAAATATTCTAAATTTCCTGTCATCAAATTGGACCTAAATTCCAAAACTAAGAGGTATCTCCCTCACTGCATAGCTCTGGCCTTAGCTGGGTTTCGGCATTTCTTTTTTTTTTTTTCGGTCAAGTTTAGAATTAAGCTCCTTGCGCCTACCCTCTCAACGACTACATGTGTATTTGCCATATTTTTCACTTAAATACGCTTCTGAATAAACCCCACACAAAATTTGGAGCCTCTATTTTTGCAAGTTGAAAATGAAGCTCTGTATTGTAGGTTAGCCAGGAAAATTCACTTGGCTTTATTTAAACTGTTTGACATGGAGTACTACTGACGAGGATTAAAATATCCGAAACAAGTGTCTAGTGCAATAAAATTGGTACTAAAGCACATATATTTCAATATTGACAATATTTGTACATAATTACTAGTATACCAAATCAAGAAAATGTGTTCTTCCTTTTTCCATGATACAGTTCAGTTCAAATTCTATTACATAAAATTTGTCTCAATTTGGCTCAATTACATTTCTAGTCTGTCAACGGTCTGCACATAATGCTCTCATAGCGACATCTATCGATACGTTTGACAGTATTATATGTTTGTCCTTCGTTGATAATATTACCATTCTCATTGCTCAGCTTGAAGCCAGGACTGAAATTGACATTCTGCTCTCACAATAATTCCCATAATGTTTATCCTTACCGATATGTTTTTCTGACAACTCGAGATGTAATTGACATTGTGCCCGTGTTGTCCACTCATTCGATGGTAATGGACATCATATTGCATTGGTGATGGCAAGAGCACGGCCTACTTTTTGAGTTGATTTGTCACTTGGTGTAAATTGAATATAAGACATTCGCTCTTCTCTTCCCAACTGATTGGTACAATAAAGGAAGTTATCTTGCAAAATTACTTGTGTGTACGAGAAAGGGGGGGGGGTCTCCGGCAGCTCTCGGTTGCAGCATCTACAGAAAACCCTCAAAACACCCAATGCAAAAACACAGAGCAGACATACAGAGAAATAGACGCAAAAGGAAAAAACAACAACAAATCACATACAGTCCGTGCAATGCATGTTATCATTAAAGTAGTCCGACTGAGATTCAGAGAGGATAGGTTGTCCGGGACCTGTCTTCTCTAAGGACTTCGTCACAGTCAGTCAGAGTGCTATCCTTAAGAATGCGCTTTTGCAACTGGAGGCTGTAGATTGGTCCAGTACCAAGCCAAGTGTCTGTCAGGTGACAGAAGTATCATATCCATGGTATAAAAGGCGTTTGAAGATTCCAACACAA
Organism: Pinctada fucata; assembly: GCA_028142955.1. Taxonomy (NCBI): domain Eukaryota; kingdom Metazoa; phylum Mollusca; class Bivalvia; order Pterioida; family Pteriidae; genus Pinctada; species Pinctada fucata. The sequence continues at coordinate 44,193,245 of AP027111.1, read as the reverse complement.
TTTCGAGGGTAATTCTGTCTACCTCTGATCCTTTTTATTTTGTTAATTATGTTAACCATAAGACCATTTTCATAACCTCTCTCAACAGAATATAATCCCAACGATTACATATAAACCATTTTGTGGAAAAAGATGCAGAAGAACCTGAATTGATCCAGATAATCGAGAAGTTGAATAAAGTTCAATAAAGGAAGGCTTGTTTGCATGGAATACAAGTTAATGTTCACATATCAGTACCGAATTCATTTTCCTTGAAATTCTTAATTAAAATGGGATGTTACATTTTTTTATAGATGTATTTATTTTTCTATTGAACATCAAACGTCTTATCGGGACCCCTGACGCCATAAAACCAACATTCATTATGTCCCTTTGCTGTCGAAGCTAGTAAATGAGTGACGGGAACAACTTTCCCTTGATTAAATTTGAGATTTAATCTTAACGTCTTGTAACGATAAATATGATATCATATATAGCGAATTTCTCGAATATGTCAATTGTAGCAGAGGAGGCTTGTGGATACTGTTCATTTCTTTGTGTTATGTGAACTTCAGGGAGTTTGTCATTATTATTCTGTGTACATGTTCAGATTCATGAAAGCACTTAATCCATGTCAGTTAAAGGAATTGAATTTGAAATGCTTAGCAAGGGTTAAAAAACAATACTACCATAGTTTTACTATTTCTGAAGAAAGAGTTAACAAGATGAAACATGAAGACTAAAAAGGTGTAAGACGTCAATGCGATGAAACAAAGGAGGGGATTTCCAACAACACCCGGTTGTAGCACCCACAGCAAAACCCCAAAACACCCAATGCAAAAACACAAAGCAGACAAGCACAGAAAGAGACGCATAAGGGACAAGAACGTCAACGCACAACACAGAAACATCAAACACAATGGACTACACATAAACTAATTCGACCAATGGGCAACCGGTGCCGACTTAGGATTGCAATCTGCTACGGAAATAGCAGAAGGTGTGGTGCGATGACCACACACATACGAGATAGACAACCAAAGCAAACATACAAACCAACAACAGGAACCAATGAGACACAACATAACACTAAACCAGCAATGTATTAGACCATCGAACAATCAAGCCAAGTGAAGTATGCCGCAGGGGAATGTCTAACTATATACAGGAGGTACTGGGAAGGATAAGGCGTTAAGGCTTACCTCTAGACCTGGGGTGCGTTCCATTTGCAGAATCGATCCGGTTGTTCCAGCTGTTTCTGGTAATGGAACGAGCCGTTCCAACGGATCGGATCGGATCGTCCGGCACGTCTAGGACCGACGTTCTAGGCTGTTCCAACATGGCGGACAATGTTATGATCTATTTACAGTGTAGGAAAATTTTAAAGGTAATTGAAAATTTCGGTGTGGATGTCACTTGAAATTATCAATATTTCATAGAAGAAGTAAAAATAGGACTATTTCAACATTGATTTCAACTTTTTTTAGATTTGGTGAATATCGAGATTTTCCTCTATCCACAGTTGCTATGGTGAAGTCATTCTGGGACCATTTTCGTTCCATTATCAGAATGGGATCGTTCTGGAACGATCCGGCAAATGGAACGCAGCCCTGTACACGAGGTCTGTATCCTATGGTGGCATACTTCTGCCTCCTACATGCGAGATATTTTTCTTTAAAATATGTCGACATGCAACTTATTTATGTCTGCATGCAACTTAATTATCTTGCATGTCAACATAATCATCTTGCATGTCAACATATTTACCTTGCATGTCATCATATTTATCTTGCATGTTAACATGAATAAGTTGCATAACGACATATTCTATAGAAAACATCTCGCATGTAGGAGGCAGAAGTATGCCACCATAGGATACAGAAGTATGCCAACATACTATCCTGCTGACCAGCATATTGTCCTACGCGCAAAACACTGGGACTTCTTCCAGTTGGGTGGATTCGACCTAAGTTCTCTTCAGTAACTACTACACCAGGCATTATATCTTTGAAACATGAATAACAATACAAAAAAGGACAACCACAAAAAATCATAACAAAGAATTATATTTCAAATGAAGCGATTAAACGCATTTATTCCAAAACTGATACATGTTAGCAACAAATATCAAATTATCTTGTCAATTACACGACCACTTTATTTCAATTGTGAATCAAAACCTTATTTCAGTATTGATTCAGTCACCGAGTCCGTAAAAAATCCTTAATTATGTAATGTAAATTTGGCTGAAGGGATCTGTCCCGCAGAGTGTTGTCTGATAAATTTCATCGATTGTAACAAAAAACTAGGTAACAAAATCAAGGACGTCTTTTGTGTGCTAAACACATTTCAGAGAATTGATTTTGAGAGCAAGATAGGCCGGAGAGGTACTGTGAACAATGTATGTGTTGCCCGGAGAGGTACTGTGTACAATAAATATGTTGCGTTGACCTGTTATATTTATTATGATGAATTGTCGTCCTAGGAAAATTCGGCTTGACGTTTGGTATCTTGGCTTTATTCGGAGGATTGGCCATTTACTGTAAACATGGAATTTTCGCCTTTTTGCGATTCTATAACCGTCGCGAAAATAGCCTTCTCCCCGCGTGAAATCAGCAAAAAGACTACAGAGAATGTTTCAAATTTTGCCACAAATTTCTGCAAGCGTAATGTTACAACGGTCATTACGCCAATATGTATCCATCGGTAATAGCTACGTTTACACTGTACACAAAAATTATGCTAACAAGTGGGAAAACTGCGTACATGTAATACGGATAACTACACTATTTGCTACTACACGTTTTCATTTGGTATCGTAGGATTGTGTAAAAGCATATTAATGTCGTCTTTGTTGTTTGTAGTTTCTTCTCCCTTTGTTGTCTCTTCTTGTGCTTACCGATTGTGACCTTTCTACTGAATTAAAGTGGCGGGTGCTGAATGCAAGCAGGAGATGCTCACTCTTCCTGGACACCTGATCTCACTCCTTCACAGGGAGATCACTTCTCTTCATATGGTAGATGTTTTTATGTATTCCTTTGCCTTAGTCCTGATTTTATCCTGGTTTTGTATGCTCTTAGTAAGATGATTTTCGATTAACGATTTTGTACTTCTTAATAGGGATATGTTCCATGTTTGTCACTATCCACTTTGTGTTATCTCATTCGGGTGTGTCCTTGTTTTTTTGTTGTTGTTGCAAGCAAGTCACGATGAAGACCCCCCCCCCCCCCCCACCCCCACTTCTTGAAGTCAAAGATGTTCAATACTATATTCTAGTAATTATGCTATCAGGTGTGGTAAGGATTTTACATTTCAGTACAGCACGTACAGAAAGTTCATAAAAATCGTTGTAAGTCCTGACAAAACAAAATGAAACTTAGAAATATAATAAGACACGTGTGAAATATTGATTATGTAGTTACGCGGTTTATGGTTGAGAGATCAACCAAGTGTTTGTATAGTTTTTTGCTAATTACGTATACCTATTGATTTTGAATTTTGATTCTTCTTTGGGTTCTTGATTTCTATTCACTGACTGTAATGCCGTATATACATATTATACAATGATTGACTTTTGATAAGGTCTACTCGTGACTATACAGGCCATGTCAAGTATTGGTTGACAATGGCCGAAGGTCAACGTTACCCATCGTATGACTAGGTCTGTATTGTCGCGCTTTGGAGCGTTAGCGGTCAACTCACTCTGAGGTACACTCTATCAAACAACTTCTCCACCAATCAGAAATAAGCAAAATCGGCAATAATTCCGGATCGTTTTTATAACAAAAGTATGTTGAAATGTAATTTTGTTCAAAATATTTTTCTTTACATGTAATATATAATATTTAAGGTTTTTCTTATTTTATGTACATGTACTTTAATATCTTTCATTCACGTTTCTATAAAGTGTTTTGACGAAGATCATATTCTTAATTATCAACTCGTTCATTAAGCAGTAAATGAATACATTAAACTTCAGAAAAAAAAAAAAACAACCACGACTTTACAGAAAGGATACACCCACATATTTTCCAATTTTAGCTTCAAGCTTTACATAGTTATGTTGCAAAAGGGAATTATTTCCATAAGCTTTTTGCCGGATTATAAGAAACTATGACACACTAGATAAATCTGAGTGAGTTTCCATGTAATTTTCTTATACTTCAATCAATGTTCACCATGATTACAATGCCAATCAGCGGTTTGAAGTCCTTAAAACGCCAGCATCGATCGTGTCGTGCCGTGATCTTCTTAATAGAATTACACAGTAAATGAACTTTTCTCTTCGTTGGTTAAAACATCTTCGTTTACGTTATAATTCTTACTTTGATGCTTTCATTCTGAAGTTCAAGCTTGAAATCTGATATATATCTAATCAGGACACCTCACGAGATTAATGTTTCTATGTCACAAAAACAAAATGTACACTTCAAGACAAATGTAAATTGAAGACTTGAAATAAAGAAAAAATCAAAAGAACACAATTGACTACAATAAAAGAAGACAGATCAACAAGCATTCAGTGACTTATGCATACAAGATGGTTTGATTATCAGGATGACGTGCGCACAATCCTCCCCCTTATCCAGATACAAAGAAGTCGTCCTAGAAGCACAACTATTGAATAAACAAACCACATTGAATATCCCATTATAAGATGACATCAATTCGTCTGCAGTTCCATCGCCTACCGTTAAGTATTTCAAATTTGTTTTCTAGCATATTTCAAAGAATCGCAGATAAACAATTTTCAGTAATGATTACATCAGAGGAAGAAAAAAAAAAAACGTGATAAACGAGGGTGGTATACGGAAAACAATTCATGTTTTGATAACAGACGCGAATTTATTTGCAATAACAAATTGCAGGACAGCAAACTTTTTCCAATGCACTCTACAATGCATTCCGCACTTGCATTGGTTTCTGCAGAGTATTGTTCATCAGACAAAATTGTCCTTTGTTTTATTTCTATGGAGCTGTATCATTGTCACCGTCTCTTTGTCTGACCTTTTCCGTGATTTTTCTTTTTAATTTAAAAAAAATGTAAACATTTCGGGTTTGATTTTTGGAATCAGATTTCGGTTTTTGTGTTTGGCTACATTCACTGATTATAGGTCATATTCCGTCTTTTCGAAATAGAGAGTTACTTCCCATTTGTGCAGGTATCTGACGTCAACGCATTGTGACGTCATCAAATTTATGGAAACCAGCATGAAATTCAGGGAAACAGGGTTACGTATATGACGTTTTCAAAGGAATTTAATGACGTCACAATGCTTTTACGTCAGATACCTGCACAAATCGAACGTAAGACTGTAAAATCGAAAAGACGGAATTGTGGGAGGCCTTCCGCTGCGGTAAAAATAAAAAAGAAGTCACAATCCTCTCTGATGTAATGTAGAACGATATAGCTTGTCTGTCTACGCTCTAACTCAATATTACTGACATTAAAGACAGGGCGAGATTCCTGATTGATCCAATCATGCTCTGGCATTTCAAGTGCTTCACTGAACTGTCAACATGATCCTCAGCAAATACAATATCTCTTTGCTTATCTAAAAAAAGCAGATCGAATCTGCAAATCAAAATATCACATACAAAAAGTTTATTGCGTGGGGTAAAATGATCGATCTCAGTTATGGATTTTTTCTAAGAAATCAATGATTTTGAACTTCAACAATTTCCTCAAATCAATTACATCGTAGAGATAATGAGCGATTTTCCACGTTTCATGGGACCAGGGTTTCCTGGTTTTATTGATGGCACAATTAACTCATAAAGAACAAATTACTTTAACACATTGCGGAGACTTCGATGGCCTTCTGCAGTCTCAAAGCCACCATAATGGCAACATAATGGCCGAAAGAAAAAGAATGTATGGCATTTGAAAGAGAGATTTTATCCTCATGTGAACTGAAATTTGTTAAACATATCAATTTTGAAAATGACATTATGCTTTGTTGTATAGCTGAATGGAATTAGAATGAAAGGGTCAGAACCAGAAAATATTGAAAAATCTGTAAACACAGTCTCATTCCTTTCAAATAGAAGACCAAGGCCTGTCAAAATTCTCTGATATAGCATTGTTAATGAAATTGCTAAAATCTCGTAAGAAATCAGAATGTACGTGTACCTCGTTTACCTTAGACTGCGCAGATGTACCTGGATGTCACAACACTAGTACTATAATCTTGGATATCTAACGTCCCCTTTGTTATAAGTACATTGTGTTGTGAAATTATATCATCGACATTGTACTTTTATTATGAAGGGAAAAGAGCTTCGAGAAGAAAAAAAAAAAAGCCTGAATCGTCGGAGACGTATTCATTCAATGTTACAAAACCCGATACAATTTATGGCTGTTCTCTTTTTCCAAGATATTGGAACTTCATAGTATGATAGGTTTATGTGAAGTAATTTTCGCTTAGTGTTTTGATTTTGTCTTTGGTGTTTTGTTTTCGTCTTTGGTGTTTTGTTTTTGTCTTTGGTGTTTTGTTTTCGTCTTCGGTGTTTTGTTTTCGTCTTTGGAGTTTTGTTTTTGTATTTTGTTTTTCGTTTTTGGTGTTTTGTTTTTGTTTTTGTCTTTGGTGTTTTGTTTTTGTCTTCGGTGTTTTGTTTTCGTCTTTGGTGTTTTGTTTTCGTCTTCGGTGTTTTGTTTTTGTCTTTTGTATTTTGTTTTCATCTTCGGTGTTTTATTTTCGTCTTTGGTGTTTTGTTTTCGTCTTCGGTGTTTTGTTTTCGTCTTTGGTGTTTTGTTTTGGTCCTCGGTGTTTTGTTTTAATCTTTTGTGTTTTGTTTTCGTCTTTGTTGGGTTTTTTTTTTTTTTTTTTTGTTTTCGTCTTTGGTCTTTTGTTTTCGTCTTTGGTCTTTTGTTTCTCTTGTTTTTGCTGTCCCTTGTTCCGTTTGTCCTCTCTGTGTTTTCTCGCTTGGGTGTTTGGGTGTTTTGTTGAATTAGGATAAAGAAGATCCTGACGTTAATCTCAACAGCACTCACCATAGAGCACCAAATAGTGCAGCAAGCTACATGTAGAGGTGGGACCAGGTTCAATTAGCATGATATTTATCAATGTTTGATCATGCAAAGGTGTTATCTTGTGCTTAATTGGCGATAATTATAAAACCTTTTAAGATAAGAATATCTGATATCCAAAATTTTGAAGAGTATGTTCAATATTTCAGTTTTGTCTCTTGCAAATTCTTTTATAAACACTAAAGATAAGACAACCCCCCCCCCAAACTCCCCCCAAATAAATACATCAATATATTCGTCAAAAGGTAAAAGGTATAAATCAGAACGGACCGTAGAGTGAAAGTTCTGATATTAATCTATTTCCTGAGAGAGTTCATGCGGAAAAGACAAATAATTAATTGAAAAGAAGAAACAGCTAAGCGGAAATTTAACACGAGTCGAATTACCATTAAATTATCGTCTTACTCTTCATCATAGAAAATCAATCCATCTATAATTGCTCATTTTTCCGGGGACGTTGACGTTGATATTGAAAAATAAGGGCAAATCAATTATATGGGATAGGCAATAAAACTGTATTTCTATTATATCTAGGACGCTGTTTTGAAAGGGCCTTAAGTACACAACCTAAGGAGTTTCTTTTCATAAAATATCACCGGGTGAATAAAATCTAAAATGCTTGGAAAAAGTTAAGTATTTGAACACTGGAAAGATATGGCTAAACATGGCTCTTTCTTTTCAGAATGAAGTTATGTTGGCATTAAGATATCGTTCAGAATAATCCATGTTTATGGTTTTTTTTAACTTCAGATAGAACACCCGAAAGTTAAGTACCCGAAACGTGCATGTCTGGTCAATGCTGCAAATTTATCTGTTCTTACTGATGCAGTTGAATTTGAAGACGTTTAATTAAGAAGTCCACAATTCTTATTCCATTTGCACAGGCAAAACAATGTCGTGAAGTATAATGTGACGTCCCTGAGGACGTGACGTCGATGCTCAAAGTGATTTCGCATATTGCAGAACATATCTTTATGTATTTAAGATGCAAAGGGCAATGTATGCAGGCGACAGACACATCGATATGGTTGATATAGTTGAAACTATATTTATTTTACTAAATTATATGTAACAAAGTATTGCATTATTTTGTGCATTTTTTTTTTCAAATATGATTTAATATCTGTTTAAACTTTAAGAAAATTAATAATCATTAATTGTCAATGTAATTGTGGATTTTTTTGAAAAAGATAAAATCAACTTAATGTGAATCGAGGTATATCAAGAATTCTGCGAGTAAATTATTAAGTTTAAGCTCAATAAAAACTAGCTAATACGTCAAACGTAACGATTTTCAAGATTTTTTTTTACTGCGACCATTATGTAGCGAAAATGAACATGAGAAACTTGCAAGCAGTTGGGGGTTAATGTAAAGATAGCCGGGTATTTTCCTTGTCGTTTGGGGTTATTATTCATTTATTCATAGTTTTTATTTTCAAAGGTTTTATATACCTACTGATTGTTAATTTGTTTTGTAGATATTGTTTTCATTTTTGTGCGTGAACCTCGACGGTTGGTGCGGCTAGCCAAAGAGGGGATGCTTACTCCTCCTGAGCACATGGTCCCAGCCCTAGCTCGCTAGGGTTAAACGTCTTCAAAATCAATAGCATCATTTAAGAACAGATTTTGCAGCATGGACCATACATGCACGTACTTAACCCTCGTCAGGGGTCCGTCGATGCTCAATTTGCTGCTCTATTGTTGAGATTTTGGTCAGGATCTTCTTTAACTCATTCTAGATTCTCATTTTGACTTTCACGCAGTGACTGGTCATGCGAAAATTCACATACATTTGTATCTAAGCATGAAAATAGAAAGTAAATCTCCATATACGCGTTCCCCATTTTAATGGTTTATTAACAAGCCAGTAAAGAAGATGATGACGAACAAAATGACGCACATGATCGAAATATCGCATTATTTACAACTTTAAAGGTTCTTTCCGTACTTCACTGTCTTTATTAACGAATACAAAACAAAAAAGTAGAACAGTAAAGAACCGTTAACTTTTTTTTGGATAAATGCATGTAGAGCAATTACATGTTTTTCTTGAACACAATTAAAATATTTAACAAAACAATAGAACTTATTACAATTTTGTTCTTGCTGCCGATATTTATTAATTCTTCATAAAGAGCTCTATGGTCACTTCGTAATAAATACCAAGTCGTACCATAACCATTTCGTACCATGACCAACTCGTACCAACAAAAAGTCAATTCGTACCCATTATGAACCCATTACGTACCCAATTTTATACAAACTCGTACCAAAATAGACTCGTACCATAACCAACATTTACTACCCAGAATCTCGTACCAATTGACATTTACTCTTACTATTATCATGCCGTACTCATCGTTACCTCATGAGAACTCGTACCGTAACCATTTCGTACCTTGACAAATTGCAATTCGTACCCATGGTGAATTTATAAGAACAATTCGTACATATCGAAATGGTTTTGGTACGATCGAGTTGGTAGTAAGGTATGGTACGAAGTGGCAGGTACGAGTTGGTTATGGTACGAATTGACCATATCCCCATAGAAAGAATAATTTAAAATATCATTTTCATTTCAAACATTACTAGCCAACAGTTGATGCTTAATCCTCCCGGGCACCTAGTCCTACCTCTTGCTTGCTAGGGGACCGTCTATGCTCAATTTAGTGCTCTATTGTGAGTGCTGTTGAGTTTATCATCAGGATCTTCTTTAACTCATGATGAAGTTCTCATTTATTTACCAAATTCTCATTTTGAGCAGAACTGTCGATCATTTTGAAAAGCTTGTTCCAATTGCTCATTATCTCGTTCGTTTATGATTTTATGTAGTTTTTTTTTTCTTTTTGTGTTAAAAGTGTCTTTAGTGTTTCGTCTTCCTGGGCGTTGTAGAGTTTTGCTGTGGATAGCGCCACCGAGTCCTGTCGGATACCCAATTCTATCTTTCTTGTTATATGTCTTAAATGTGAATGTTATATCTTTTGGAGTTGTAAGGTGTATTTCTTTTTAATCCCTTAACATGAATTTCACATCAAAATTTGATAATATTTCTATATAATCAAAAGCAAAGGATATTGTAATTAGCCTACAAATAGGCAAGAAAAAATACACAAATACTCTTTTCGACCATCACAAGCCAGGATGACAGACATATCTGATAACATGTACTGGAAATATGATACGAAGTATAAAGAACTCTATATCACGCTAGTCTATTAGATTAGGGATTTAAGAGGTCTCAACTGCTTTATCGTGTAGGAATAAGGACAGAAAGTTTGATATATGGCTTCTTGTAGAGATTTGATCAGCCATTATTTTCCCAGTCTTGCTAACTGAATCAATCATCTCGGGATAAATCTTATGGCACAAAATATTCTTGATCTCCTAAGAGGGAGGATGGAAAGATGATGTTTTTTCACATCAACTATCTCAGTGGTTTAAACAGAGATGTTTTGACAAGCAATTTCATTTTCCGGCCATGCGTCCATACCTGATTTTCGTATGTTCATGTTGTGTCGTTGGTATTAATGTTACGTCTTCAAATTCAAAGCATCATTTAAGAACAGCCTCGGATAAATTTGCAGCATGGGCAAGAAATGCACGTACCTGACAATTGACCCCCGTCAGTGATCCTCTATCAACAATGAAATTAAATATGACCAAAGATTTGAAAATTTTGTCCAAAAATACCGAAAGACGTAGCAGGATGGGTCCCATTTTTCCAAAATTTTGAGAAATTTTGTAAAACCATCTAGGTCTTTGTGAAATCCTTCTACGGTTGTAATCCCCCTTTTTGAGTTCAGTTAAAGGAGCGTTTTGTGTTTCGACGGAATTTGTTCCTTCTGAGGCCAATGCAGGGAATTCCTACGGGAGATTTCCCTTTTATAATTTTCTGTAAGATTTAAGATAATTTGACTTTGAAAACTTGATTTCTTTCTTTCTTCGGTGATACATTTAAATTAAAAAGTGAATAATTAATTCAGAGCTGTAAAGATTCAAGATACAACCACTGAATTTTCAATACAGAGCTATACAACCTGGATATGAAACATCACCCTTAGCTTTGACCAATGATTGGTACATTCTGATGCATTTGTATATCAGATTTGACTAAAATTGTTCTACTAGTTTCATAAAGTTTCTTAAACTCCGAATTCCTTACAGATGTCATTTTCTTGAGAAGCCATCGAGGTTAACAAGACGGTACTTTTCGACAAATGAAAAAGGAAGAAGGTACACAGTTAAACACATGATGCATGCCCCTGCAAAAATATTTTGCCGTTACTAGTTGGATGCGTATTTTTATTTTCTATTACCAAGTAGCTAGGTATCTACGTATATTGATTCGAAGATATGTGTGAAAACTGGTGCGAGCTGAAGATTTTGTAGTAGTATAAAAAATTTCGACTGTTTACTTGCTAACTACTTTAACAACACGTCATCATGCATCAGCATGCAGTATATAGACTTCTGGTATTTTAAAATTTTGTCTGTACTAGAATTTCATTGTGAAAAACTTTGTTCCAGTTCAATTCTATTCCTATTTTGATAGAAAGATGAGCCTCTCGCTGAATACTGCGTAGCCATGACGACATGGTCGTCGATTCTGATTGGTTACTTGGCAACCATTGTCAATTAATACCTAATGTCCAATTGCGTCTGCATAAAATGATACATTCAAGGTATACACTTAGAGAAATTGTACTTGGAAATGAATATACATCTACCTTAAAGAAAAACAATTGTTAAAACTTCTAATCATGATTTGGAGGGATTTTAAATAACTCAGGTAAGCATCATCGATCCAATCTTCTAGGATTCCGATGTTAATTTCTGATGTTGGTTTCATGTTTTAAATGAATTACATTATCCTTGACTTAGAACCGTCGCTTGTTAAGGAAAATTAACCTGCTGTTATCGACCGACACCTGACTCTAATAGCATTGTCATCGTGTAATAATAGGAGACGGTTTCGAATAATTGAATACTGATAAGTCTACACAGCCAATTGTGCCTCATATGAAATTCAAGTGAAATTTACGTGAATTTTACGTAAAAGTTCACATAAAATTTATGTGAATCGAGCACGAACATGAGATTTACATGAAAAATTTCACATGAAATTCATATGAAGTTTATGTAACGAATTGCATGTAAAGTCAATTTCGCATGAAGGTCACAAAGAAAAATTCATGTAAAATTCATGTGAATTTTTTTTCACATAAATTTTACGTAAAGTTATAGGAATTTTACATAAACTTTCATGTGAAATTTACATGATGCTCATTTCATAAGAATTTCATGTGAGGCACAATTGGCTGTGTACAGAAAATGTAAAACTGAAAACATTTGAAAAAGTATTCAACATGTTCAAAGACAACATTTTCTTTTTGTCCAATCTTATCTTTTAATTATTTCTATTATATCTTTATAACTTAAAGATACTTGTTTCCATTTGATGCATTTCACATTTTTTGTATATGCTTTTTAAAAGTTTATTAATTGTGATTTCAATTATATTGCTCCCTTACTTATAAATTTAAATAAGGCTGATTTTTATCTTGCCATAATAACATTTACACTTTTGGCCATATCAAATTGTTTAGATTGAGGATCACTGACGAGGGTTAAGTATCCGAAACGTGCATGTCTGGTCCATGCTGCAAATTTATCTACTCTTAAGGCATTAGGATGATAATACTCTACTTCCGATTGTTTTGATAATAGAAAAATTAAAATTAATGCCACGACGTTTGCCGAAGACGCAAAACTTCAGCATTGTTCGGGACAATGTAAGTTGAATGAAACATTGAAAATATCAAATATCTGAAAATATGTAAGATATGGAGGTACAAGATGCCTAGATTTTCGACGATATAATATTAATATCCCTTATACTTTAAATAATGCCATTGAATTTGAAGACGTTTAACATTTGAAGCAAAATGATAAGATGCGCCCCCCCCCAAAAAAAAACCTGCTGTCTGAGAACAAACTAATGGACGACAATGCCAAAATATCGTTTACTATACAGCAATGCATCGTATTACGAATCGTATTATCAGTGTAACTTTGTCTGTTTGTTCCTTATTTTTCTCCTGTCATGTACGTGTATTCCGCAGCAATGCCGTCATGTTGGAGATCTCCTCCTTATCTTGTTATCATACGTGTGTGTTACGCTGTGATCACTTCAATATCGTCATGTTGGGGGTCTCCTCCTTATCTTGTTATCTTACGTGTATGTTCCGCTGTGATCACTACAATGTCGTCATGTTCGGGGTCTCCTCTTTACCTTGTAATCATACGTGTGTGTTCCGCTGTGATCACTGCAATGTCGTCATGTGTGGGATTTCCTTCTGATCTTTCTGTGACAAAGAATATTTTCTATTGCAACCGAAAGAATCGTGCGGTCAAAATACCTTATTCGAGGGATGGTAACTTCAACTATAACTTTAAATCATCTCTTTTTTCTATTTCATATATCACAGATTTCACAAACTATTAGTTCAGATAGAGAAAATCAAGTACACGATATCAAGTGGATGCATTGAAGGGATGGTGCAGGAGTGTTGTAAGCTTCTTGTATTGGTGACAATCCTTGTTATAAATACGATATCTGCACTACCTTTCACCAACTAAGTAGTCTTACTTGCAGACCTACGACGGTGTTAATCAGACCAACGACGGTGTTAATCTGCAAGTCGGACTACAGACTAAGAAATAGACGGATCAACACATACCTCACGGGCACGGGCACCTTCCCGTTGTATGTATACCCTGTCCTTTTCTTAACGTTTATCGACAAATCCTCTTATCTGAGAAGGCATTTATAAAAATTATTCTATGGTCCATCCTCCTAATGACCTGTTCAAATATAGAATAAAATGGAGCTAACAAGTTGCTAAGTGGTTCGCAAACGCTGGAGGGTCTGGTTAACCAGAAGGTTTTTCTCTATGAATAGAGTTAATATGCGAAGATATCAGTTTTAATTAGCTGATGTCATGAGCGGACCTAGAGGGGATATAGATTAATGAACCCCCTATCCTGTCATTTGCAAAAGAGTACCAATCTTTCCTATTTTTACGTACGTTTTGTTAAAAAAAAAATAGGCCTTGACAACCCTGTTGAGCTTGAAACCCTCTCTCTTGAAAAAAATCTAGATTCGTCCTTGGTTGTTACAGTAGCTATTTGATGCACCAAAGAAGAGGACCTCATGTATTACATTCAATTTGGCATAAATCGTTATGAACAAGTAAAAATCAATTCCAGTAATAGACTAGACTTAAGGAAGATCGATGGCATAATTATATGAACCGTTAATGCTCTATTTTAAAGGCTACGGAATTGCACTCAATGTGACAGTTTAAAATATGGACACACGGGTCCTTGAATGCAAATATTTTGCTGCAAGGTCCGTTATGATAGCGTTCTTGTAAATAAGTTTCTATTTCACATTTTGAGAATTTTTACTGTTTTGTGCATTTCTGAAATTGTAACTTATTCTGAAAAAAAAGGAAATTCAGATCTTTGAATCGAATCTTTTAACATCCTCTCTTCAGATGTGTAGTCATGTTCATTTGCAGTGGTTGACATTTTTCACCTTCGTGAGTTTATTCTACATCTTTCCTGGTGTCATTGTAAAGGGAACTTGCTGGAAATGATTTCATCTCTTATGTATGCATGAAGTTATCATGTATATCTCAAATTATGCAATTATCAAGCATCCAGCTTGAATTCTGTTTTGCAAATTAAGAGTAACAGGTTCTATAAGTATGCATGATTTGTATACAATTCAACTGCAATTTAATTAAGAAAGCATAAGGTACCGACACATTAATTCGTGAATACAAACTGAATCAAATCAATAGAGATAATATATAATAAACTTTTTGTTAAAACATGAATTTTCTTTCGTAATGAGCATGGATTCGTAAAAATAGGGGCCGTTACATGTATGAATGTGTTTAACATGGTATCAAAGAAAGGAGGGGATCTCCAACAACACTAGGTTGCAGCACCCACAGCAAAATCCCAAAACACCCATGCAGAAAACACAGAACAGATACCCACAGAAAGAGACGCAAAAGGGACAAGGAACACCAACTCACAACATAGAAACATAAAAGACTACACATAAACCAACGAGACCAATGGGCAACCGGTGCCGAATTTTCATGTGAAAAATTTCATGTTCGTGCTCGTTTCACATAAATTTCATGTGAACTTTCATGTAAACTTCATGTAAATTTCACATGAATTTCATATGAGGCACAATTGGCTGTGTAATATTATTAAGGTAAATTATGTTAAAAGAAATTAGTAATTACAGTCCTATCTTTAGGTGAATCTTATGCAGTCATTTTGGAATAAATCGGCTCTCCATTTATTGGAATCCCTCCATTTTGGCATTGAGCGTTTATTACAAGACACTGTTGAATGCTTTATGACCATATTATGACCTCTTTGCATTTATGCACATGTGCTGCCATTCATTGTGTAATGTGTCCGCTTTGTTTTCAACTTGTGTGGGTTTTCTCGCGTGTCCTGTTGTCTCCATTCCATTGTTTTGGTGTTTAGGCTTTCTCTTATGTGTACTGATACAATATATGTTGTGGTCAAACGGTGATGTTTTGCTAGAGATCATTTCTCTTTTCTTTGTATTATCATTCATGGGTTAGTGTGGTTAGTGGGTCTGCTTTGTTTTCATCTTGTGTGGGTTTTCTCACGTCTTTTGTTGACCCTCGTCGTTTGTTGAAGTTTTATGTTTATGTCCATTATTGATATTAGCAAATCTGTTTGTATTCTGCTATGTTCAATCAGCGATGTCTTGTTGGACATTTATTCCCAAGTTTTTAATGAAATGCGTATAGGTTGCACCTTAATACTTCTGTTACCTCATGTATCTCGCAAATGCATTTGAAAATCATTGTTGTTGGTATATACTATATCTCTGATTTTATACAGACAAGGAAGCATTAAGATATTTAACCTGAATCTTATATTCTTGGTGTAAGAAATTGACATCCTCATGAACTAATATTCATCTGTTCATGCCTCAATTAGCACCAGATAAGCATAGCTTTGAAATAACCCTTCAGTTATACCATGCTGTTGGCAACTTATTAGTGTTCACTTACATCGCATTGGTTAACCATTAGGTAACTTTAGACATGTTAGAGATGCTTTTTACAATATTCATGACTTGGAATGACTGAAATGTATCATAGGGCTGCACAGCATACAAACACGAGACTGAACAAGACCTATGGGTACAATGTACCCTTCTATACAGACAATGAATGGTTGATTTCTGTCATCATGTATCATAGTCACACATGCAAAAAATATTTTTCCAAATATACATCGATCTTTCCTTTCATTAAAAATTAATATATAATCGTACCTAAATGACACGATTTTTTTTCGTAGCAAATGAGCCAATAAATCGTGCCTCTAGTAAAACGTGTTAAAATCATGGAAGCACGATTTATTAGAAGTCATGGATATATGATTTGGATGTAAATCGTGTCCCACTAATAAATCGTGTTGAAATTTATTCTTAAATCGTGTTTATGTAAGAAGTCTAATATATCGTGCCAAAATAGCCAGATTTCTTGCAAACCGTGTCCTGAATCTGTACTGCCAAAGGTTACTTTGACCAAAGATGAATAACATTATTGGAAATTCAGTAAATATCAGTTCAATATCTGCAATAACAGCTAAGAAAAGTCCGAAAAACTGAAATTATAATGATATTTGCTAAGTCCAAGGGCCTTAACTTTTATTTACCAAATATCAGTTCATTGTCTGCAATAACAGCCATGAAAAATCAGGAAAACTGGGATTCTCATGATATTTGCTGAGTCCAAGGGCCATAATTCTTGTAAAAATAATTCAATCGGAAGCAAACTCGAACTTGATATGTATCCCATTGACATATATCCACAAAGTACCTAAAATGAACTCAATATATGCAATAACAGCGAAAAAATGTCCGGAAAACTCAAGTGTGGCAGACAGACAGACGGGCAGACGGAGAGACAGACGGACGGACGGACATACAAACGGGATGGAACCTATAAGTCCCCTCCGGCGAGCCTCTTTTACACGTAGTTTGACAGTCATATATTTTCAATCCTAGATTTAAAGTCCAGTTAAACAAGCTTGTAGTATCATTGGAAGGTAAATTATAGATTATTATCAAAATACGCCGGTCAAGTTTTCACAAATCTTAGAGATTTTCATTCGCCTTTTGCATGTTTAATAGCTTTTGCATTAACTAATTATTTCACATTTCCAGTAACTTTCTTTTGTAGTGATTTAATTTTAAAATATTAAATGAAGCAGGGCACCGTGCTGATGACCGTAGTAAAAAAAGTATGTTAAAGAGGCAAATAAAGAAAAAAAGTTGTGCATGATGGAGAGATTGCTTACATTAAAAATTATTTACAATGCACATTTATTTACAGGGAAACAACGATATAACGACCCGGACCGTCTTTAGCTCTTTTGATGATTGTTACATATATTCTATGAAGACAACATCGATCATACATGCTTCAGATAATGAATCTTGATATGTATTACATTGAGCCCTTTTAAGGTACGCTACATGGAGGAAATGCCAAACTGCTATATGCTCTCTTAAATAATGATCTGATTGCAAGACACACAATCTCCTAAAACCTTGAGTATGATGAAGATGGTCTACTTAATGGAGAAAAACAGAAGCCAAATAAGTTATTATGGCTTTATAGGCCAGGCAAGTGTCCTGACTATGGTGCCATTGTCTTAGCATAATGGTAATGTTAAACGTCTTCAAATTCATCAGCATCATTTCAGAGCAGATAAATTTACAGCATGGACCAGCCATGCACGTTTCGGATATTTAACCCTCGTCAGTGATCTTCAAACTAAACAATGTAATATGGTAAAAAAATGTCAAAAATATTATGTCCAAAAATGTACCGAAAAACGTAGCAGGATGGGTGGGATATGAAATCAGTGGATTTAAGGTATTCTTGTATTGGAACACTTATCTAAATTTTAAAATTTTAAGTGACTCTTATTAAAGTCTTTAAAAGCTCCAAAAGTAAGTTAGATATTGTTCTATTTTGCATTACCTTTCGCATAGCCTTTGAATTTTACATCCTTGACCATGTTTGATAGATGTAAGAGAAATTAAGCAGACATGATTCTTTCGACTAAATAATGTTCAAGGAAAGAAGGCATTTCTTGTCCTGAAATTAGACAAAAACTTCCTTCCGAGTAACAAAGAAATGACGCCACTTCAGAAAATATTTCTCTTTCTAAGAATGCATACAATCAATCTTAAATTCCTCGGTAAAAATCATCATTAATAATTCTATTTAAGGACTGGAATACATTGAAGATCACAATATTAGATCTTTGAACAGAGGGAAAATATGCAAATACAATTCTTGGTGCATAAAGATTAGGATTATCTCATGCTTTCAAAATGAGTAAAGAAGGGATATTAGCATCGTATGGTGATATTTATTGGAATCACAATCTAGTTGTTTAGTAAAAAAAAGCCATTTCTATACATTTTGTTCAATTGCTTGCGAGGCAGAAGAATAAATTATGAACTTCATAAGCTTTCTTTTTATACTTTAACATCATCTACCTTTTTATCAATTAAATTTCAGCTTGCCGTCCACAACATTTTCAATAACACATCCTTTGGAATGAAGACCCATTTGAGCATATCGCTGGGAAAATTCATTATACACTTAGCTAAATACTAGTATACCCTGACTCTAACCCTTGATATTTCTAAAACGTTGGCCCTGTAGCATCATATCCTACCCAACCTGCTACGTCTTTCGGTATATTTTTGGACATTACAACTTTCACACTTTTTGGCCATTTCACACTTACTGCATTGTTTAGATTGAGGATCAGTACCCGAAACGTGAATGTCTGGTCCACGCTGAGAATTTATCTGTATTTAAATGGTGCAATTGAATTTGAAGACGTTTAGCAACTTTCGATCAAATCAACGATACTGGGTTTGCATTGAATTAATCGATAAGTATTAATTTTCTCAAATTAAGACTCTTGAAATGATTATTTAATATGGACGCCTATGATTATTGAACACTAACGTCAAGACAATAACACTTGTTTACATTGTTATTGTCTCTTCAACACATTCGACAATTTATGTTATCATAAAATCTTGAAATTTCTAAAACTTGTGTCCTGTAGCATCATATCCCACCCATCCTGCTACGTCTTTCGGTATATTTTTGGACATTATAACTTTCACATTTTTTGGCCATTTCACACTTATTACATTGTTTAGATTGAGGATCACTGACAAGAGTTAAGTAACCGAAACGTGCATGTCTGGTCCATGCTGAAAATTTATCTATATTAAAATGATGCATTTGAATTTGAAATCGTCTAACATAGGGGCATTTCATTTTCGAGTGTATTATTATATGTACATCTTGTTAGATAATCGCTCTTCCATGACCCTAAAAGTTGAACGAAGAAGAATATAAACATTAAAAATCTGAAAACCAAAAATGACATAAAATATGAATTTGGCTAAAGAGCCATCTATAAAGACAAAGAAGTGTGGATAGTTTCTTTAAATACATCAGTCAGTTATTACATGACTTAGTCATCAGCTGATAATGTTCCTGGAAACAAGTGGTTTTGGTTTCCTTGATGAAATGAACTATACTAGTATAGATAACATAATTTATATATGACGTGATATATTACAAAGGAGCGTAACGCAATTTAGAATTAATCGTACTTCATCGGCAGTTAAATGATGTTGCACCGCTTTCACTTTAATTAATCATTCTCTACTTAAATTATTATTTTCATAATTACAGTTCTAAATTACTCTTTGTGTCATTAATTTGCGTGTAATGTAGCTTTCAGTAAAAGCACCTATTTACCTAACAACACAATTGGTTTTTCCTTCTAAGACTGATTGTGTTACTACAGAAATTCAAAATAAAACATAGTCGCTCCGCCGCCCCGGCCCATGAGGCCCGCCACCAGCTGTGCTATACTACTATATCTATCAGCAATGAAATTAGCGAGTAATTTGTAACCGAGATTAGTAAAGACACTTCAATCGATGTTATGTTATCGGCGTCGCGGGCCAGCAGAGCTGATAGGGGTTGATTGGTACTCTTGTTACGCTTTTTGTTACGCTTTTTACTAGGCAACCTGCATTACATGTAGGCTGAATAGATCAAGAGATGTCTCACCAATGAAAAGATAAGTATTTCAACAGATCGTCTGGAATATGATTCAATTTGCACCCATACGAATTTCGTATACTGATGTTCAATTGTGAAAGTAAACCAAACTGCTTGAGTATCAATTCTGTCAAAATTTAAACGCTGCTTCGAGACAAACATTTACACAGTGAATCTTCTTTCCATGATCAATCATTATTTCAAACGGTTCCATACATGAAATAACAACCCAATGTTTCCAATTTAAAGAGAGGACATTATCTTCTAAGAGTAAAGGTTCAATCTATCATATATATTGTTTCTTTGAATTGTGGATTTACTACAAACTACAATCTACAACTCTTAGAAAGCAAAGGTGAACAAAACTGTGTCGCAACTGACAGTAACAAAATCAGTCATTGAGACCCATCTTCACAGTTGGACAATGTGCAACATCAATCCCGAAATACGCCAATACAAGGGTTTTATCCCGTTGAATGCTTAAGATCATATCTATTAAATGAAATGTAGATTGTTTATGAATAACTCACCGTAAGAAAATTGTATGATTGTATGTATGAGATACATTTTCAATACATGCATTTGCATCTTTCAGTGAAATATTTATGGTATAATTTCATTGAAAGATGAACATGCATGTATTCAAAGCAACTTTCGATCAAATCAACGATACTGGGTTTGCATTGAATTAATCGATAATTATTTAATTTTCTCATATTAAGATTCTTGTTATTATCATTTAATTTGGACACTTAATTAAAATAATTTAACGCTTACATCAAGATAATAACAGAAATCTTGGGAGTATGATCCATGTGCGTCATATATTACATAAAATTACGAAAGCGCACTGAGTTCATTATTCATTTCTAATTCACTATTTATGAACAAGGCATTATGATAACAGTCTTACTTTAATTAAAGTAGAGGTGGTGGTAATAAAATCGCAGCCAATCTAATTCAATCGTGTCGGTGATTTTTTTTAAAATTCTGTATAGTTTTAATTCTAAAAAGTTAAAAGAAGGGGGGGGGGGTCTCAAGACCAATCAGTTCTCAGTAACTTCAACCATGTTACAAAATTGATGTAAGGTCTCCAAGACATAAGAATAACGTATGATTTTCTGTTTATTATGAAGTATTGCGGCATGCACTCATAAAATGTCCTCTTACAGTCTCGATAATCCAAGATTAGTTCCGTTTCCCCTACTGTGTAAACATACTAAGAGTCTTCATTAGATGGTATGTCGACGATGCTCTCGTAATTTTCAGATGGTGGGAATTAATCACAATTTTAAGCGGGGAGTCTGAAACGATTTTATCGGATATAAACTCTGATATTGGTTGATTTATAACCTTAGGATCAAAGAGGTCAAAAGCATCCATTCTAGTTGCCGATATTCAATCCAGAATGGCGGATCCAGAATTTTGAAGTGGAAAAACCCGGTTCCCTCTACAAATGTACCCCCATTGAAGTTGAAATTAAGACTCTATGCTGTGCTGTTGAAAGTACTTAGTCTCGCAGCGAGGTGAAATCTGTTATAGATCTAAGTTCAATCAAGAGGAAGTGAAAGAGGGGAGGGGACAAAATACAATATTATGAACATAATTACAATATGTAAAATACAAATTGAAAATACAATATTCCGGCATTTACGGTCTCAGATTTACAGTAGATATGGTCCAAAAATTGATTCGTAACAAAATCAAACAATACTCATGGATGTCCTTTACATCAATTCTGGAGAAAGGATCTCTAAACCATCTTCTGGGTTTGCGACTGATTTATTTTGTGGAATCTATCGATATAGTGCGACCAGAAGGGATATGATTGGTTAAAAAACCAAGGGATCAGTCTGGCGATCCGTCATATGATTTCATTCCGGCCCTTTCATCTTTACCCTATCCGGATTAGATTAAAGATTATTGCACGATAGAAATCAATTGATGACTGCAAGAATCGTAAATATTAATATTCAAAATACAATATTCCGTCGTCGGAAAGCCGGAAGGGCAATATTAAGCAAAATTACTAATGATTACAATGAAATTGGATTTGTTAGAAATTTGAGCTTCGCGATATAGATGAAAAATACATTCCCAGAGATATAGAGCGAATGGGAGACTCAGTAAGACCGAAGGGGACGATGAAAGATTATGAAGCGGCACGAAAAAACGTTTGATTTGCATAAATCTTACGATTTCTAGCACTAAGGCTAAGCCAATTGTCAATAATTACACGCTTCATCGAGCGTTCCAATTACTACAACCAATATGGGTTTAGAGCATATAGAACCTCTGCTCCTTAGTGGAAAATGTTCCACGGGGACAATGAACGATGGTTGAACTAGAGTGCAGATTAAAGCCACAAATTGTTTCAAATATGTGCATTTTCTGTGTATTTTATTCAAACGAACGTGGATAGACTTAATTGCAAGCTGAAGAAGTACCTCAGACCTCTAGGTCAGCCATTTCTCATGAGCATAATCATCGTATTCAGCAAAACATAGATTGCCTCATATAGTATTTATGTTCTCTTTTCCCTAAACGACGATCTTGACCTCAGGATAGGGTCATACGTGTGATATGGGGATAGCAGCATTGGGTCTACATGTATCACTCAATTATCAAAATTTAGATTTGGAGTTCTGCTACATAAGGCTTCCCAGCAGACACGCAACGTTGATTCAACGTTGAAATATGGTTGATCCAAGTTGACGACGTTGATCAACTATATTTCAACGTTGTACAACGTTGCTAAAATCGACGTTGAATTTATCAACGTCATATGACGTTGCGTGTTTCAACCAAATGAATCATCATTTTAAAAAAAGATAACAGAAAGAAAGGGGAGGGAGGGGTAGATAAAGTAGGCACACGTGTGCGAATCTATTCTTTTCTGTCAGTTGGAAAAGTCTTGCATTATGTGAAAAGTAAACGTTTCTTAAATGGCTCAGGATCGGACACGAAATTGGTCGGGTATAAAAAATGAGTCCAAGGGAATGGTCTTTGACGAAAAAAAAAAACTGTAAAAACGAAAATGTTCAGCAAAGTCCAAGGGTTTCTGACACCCGCCTCGCCGACTTGATCCGTGACGGGGCGTTACCCTCTCCCTCTTGTAAATTCGTCCTCTTGAGAAATACATTGCACTAAACATCGTGTAGACCTTGATATATTGGTCAGCATCTACATCCTCTAACGCGCCAATCAAAACAAAGGATGGTCAGATGACTCATGCATTGCTTCAAATTTGAATGGAGTCCGAGTAGGAGTTAGCATGGATGGAGAACACAGATAAAGTGAGTAAATTTTACCTTGTATTTCGTTTCTTTTCTGCTTAAAATGATTATCAAAAGAACAATGTCATTGAAGTACTTTCTAGAGATATTCTCATTGTTAAATTAATTTATTGAAGAGTGCAGACTGAGAATTTTTGGTATTATCGTGATAAACTTCGACTTTGTTGTCTCTGTAGTTCTGTGCTCATGTTACATGTATTATATTAAGTTTTGTTTTTTTGTTTTTTAATATTCGTTTAAATGAGCGAAAGAAATATGCTATGGTAACAAACCAAATCAAGATACAAACATTGTATCTATATCATGTGTACGTATATGCAGTGTGCATGCCTCTCTGTATAGAAAGTTTGACCTCCTTTTGACTCAGCGTGCTAGCGCCGGTCGTCCATAAATACAAATGATGTAACTTTTCTGTGTACTTTATAAACAAGGTCAGAGATAAATAGCTGAGCGCTCTCTCTCTCTCTCTCTCTCTCTCTCTCTCTCTCTCTCTCTCTCTCTCTCAATATTTTAAAATCCATTAAAATATTGGGGACGATGGTGTCCGACTCCTAGTAAAAACTAATATAAACATATCGTTATTTATAAATAAAACACCGCTTTTTTATTTCTTGGTGTTACTCTTTCTGTATGATCTGTAGGCGGATATGTTTTTAGATGTCTCTGTGCTGATTGAAACCTATGCTGTTGGCCGCAAACGTCGCCCCCCCCCCCCCTCCACCCCCTTTCGCCAAAATTGAGTAGGACATCCCGGGCTATTTATTCTACATGTACAATAAATAACTTTTCTATGAAAGCGGGGTGTAAGCTTTGTATAATATTGTATCAATTTAAAAAATTGAAGATGTATTTGTATAAATAAAGATACAAGTGACAACTACCCATTATAATTAAATAATTAGCAAATCGCAAATGAATATTGAGTTTCTGTTTTACTTTCAGATTATTACTAAACCAGGAACTTGAGAGCAAACTTCATTGTCAAAATTCGAAGAAGGTATGTAAAGTATAAACTACATTTACGATCATGTAATCGTTAAGAAAATATCTAAGGCACGGTCCATTTGATATTCTGGGGGGGGGGGGGGGGGGGGGGGGCTTGGGTTTTTTACGAAAAAAATAATTTTGCTCTGAATTTTGATGAAAAAAATTAATTTGCTTATGATGTGACAGAAAAAAAAATCTTGCTCTTACAAGTAATCTGAATTTGAAGAATAACCATAAAATTTGCTTAAAATTCCCGAAAAATTTTCGGCTCGCTTCGCTCGCCATAGTTTTCTTCTGTAATGGCAAGTTCATATTTGAAAATATCAAAAAGAATGCATGTGCCTGACAATTAAAATGCTTAAATACGTTATCAATATCATTTATTACTATAAAATTAATAGATACATGAATCACCATAGTATCTAATTTTATATACCGGTACAAGCTTGGAAGGAGAATTTCAATAAGTTTTTCACTTGTTTTCATTTCTACATGTTAAAACTTGCATCAGGCCCTCTTACATGTTACATGACCTTATATACATTTTGTTTACTGAAAACTATATATCGCATATTGGAAAATTTCTTTCATCTCTTTCAGTTTAGAAGTGAATTGTACAAGTTTTACAGAAAAATAAAGTAATGTTTGGAGTAATTAAAGTAAAAATAAAGAATTTCTACTTAAAAAAACAAATATTCTTAATACAGTATTCACATCAATTGTTATAAATAAAATTTCCTTGCTCCAACTTTGCAAGAAAAAAATAATTTTGCTCCGGTACGGGGCGAAAAAAATAATCTTGCTCCGACAAAAAACCCAAGCCCCCCCCCCCCCAGAATATCAAATGGACCGTGCCTAAGTGAATTTAGTATAAGACAAAGATGAATTTTCCACTAAATTGAGTTTTTTTTATTAGATGCATCATTTTCAACGACTATGCAGTATCTTTGACGAAGCTATTTGGAAAAACGTTAAGGAAACTGTGGAAGCAGGTCTTTGAACATTGAAAACAACTTGGTGAAAGATGAACTTTATAAATACCATCTGACCATACTTGTATAAAAAAGTAAATTAATAAAAAAGAGAAGTTAAGTATTAAATTAAAAGAAAATATGAGTTTCATGTTATCTTTATTAGATTTGATATAATGAAAATACGGACCGAGTGTGGAGACAAAATATTCTAAGTCTTTTGCTTGATAAACATGCATGTATTGTACACAAATTTTGCATGGAAAATGCAACAAAAAGACAAATGGAAAATAAAAGCAGCAGCCTGTTTCACAAAAATACTTAAGAAAAATTAAAAGGAATTTTCGTAACTTTCGATTCCTTAGTTCTTCTTATAAAATGAAAATCGCGATGTTTAGTTCTTGAATTTATATTAAGTATGTAGAAATGATACCAGAAAGGACATTATCTAGAATAAACAAAATTTTTTATTTTCATTTGATGATGAAAGTTACGAAAATTCCTTCTCTTTTTCATAAGAATTTATTGTGACTTTGGGCACATGTTCTTCAGTCTGTCAAAAGTCCAGTGATCATGTTGAAAGGAGGAATATACTTGTAGAATCCGGATGGTGTGAGGAAAAAAGAGAGTAAACATACTTCAACGTTTAAGTTTCAACGTTGACGCAACTTTCATTTTAAACCAAATTTCAACGTTAAAACAACGTCGAGATTTCAACGTTGCAACAATGTCCATATCTAAACGTTGATTCAACGTTGGTACTTCAACGTTGAAACAACGTTGGCATTTCAACGTTGACACAACTTTCATTTTAGACCATAATTCAACGTTGTTTCAACGTTGAAGTTCAACGTTGAATCAACGTTTATTCAACATTGAAATGTCTGCTGGGTTAGGGCATACTAATTATCCAGTTATACCTGACATATTTTAACCTTACGGTGACAAAAGTCCTTTTCAACTGGGATGGGTACTCTATCATCGTCTTTAATCGCACATTTTCGGAAGTATCCTTCATACATGTACATGTATGCATCGAAAAGAAGCAATCTCACAGTCAGCAGTCATTTTCACAAAAATACTTACGATAAATTTGAGGATTAACTTTCAATTCATCATATCTCACAATATTCAAACAGTTTTGATTTTCTTTCTCAACTACTGAAATATCCAAAATGTGGGGGTCCCTGTAAAGTGCGAAACGAAACAAAAACGAAACGAAACAAATCGAAACGAAACGAAACAAAACATAAAACTTAAAGAATATGAGAAAAAGAGGAAAAATCACTGAGAACGAATATTTAAAGACAATATGAGCATGTAATATTGCCTTAATACAAGAGTTCTACATTTGTAACGAGTGCCGAGAGGGTTTCTTGAAAGAGTCAAAGTTGACAATTAAAAAAAGTCAATGTCAAATGCCATTCATTTATCTAAGAGGAATAATGGGGAGGGGATAGAAAACCACGCAATGACACCGTGATGAGATTTCAGGGAAAAAATCTTTTATTCTTTTTCAAACGAAATGTGCCCCCCCCCCCCAAACAGTATTTGTTCTCATTTTTCTGATAAAGTTTTCAATACACATAACGGAACAGTTCCTTTTCCTCTGTACTACACTCCTCCCTTATAATTTTTTTTCTGGCTATAACGAGATTATTCATCCCTTTCACTTTCCTTTAATCCTTTTAAATTGTGCTATGTACCGTATATGTTATGTTTTAGTCGTCAAATTTGAACCTTTAAAAAACTCTCCAGCCATAAGAAATAATGGTTGAAGGCAAAAATATATGCAGATATTGACATCCGTGATACTTTTCTGCATTTACATCAATTTTTCTCAAGTTCTTTAAGATTTATGTTTTGTTTCGTTTCGTTTCGATCTGTTTCGTTTCGTTTCGTTTTGTTTTGTTTTGTTTTGTTTCGTTTCGTTTCGATTTGTTTCGTTTCGTTTCGATTTGTTTCGTTTAGTTTCGACTTATTTCGTTTCGTTTCGTTTTTGATTCGTTTCGCACTTTACAGGGACCCAAAATGTGGCATAAGATTTAAGGTGGCTCAATAATCCAAGAATTCTTTGTCAGAGCAAAAAAAATTATTCTGCTTATTTGACATTCATATCTGATGATTTATATTAATTTTGTAATTAAGATTACATATCATCGTTCATTTGATTGACTTGTGGTCCTCTGAATATACATGTGTAAACCAATTCCGAGATCTGTCGCAAAACAATGAATTTAGGTAAATAAATACATGACATAGGGATAATAATTTCACACTGAAACCCTTCATGTGATTATTTTGACCATTATATAATCAAATATGTCTATTTCTTTATAGATTATGCTTTCAAAGAGTGAAATAGCTAAAACTGTTCCCGAAAAGTACATTTTGTGCACCCCCTACCCATTATGAAAATCTTAAAAGAGTACCCAGTACCCTTAATTGTCATCTTAATGATAAGAAGTCTTTGTCAGAAGTTATTTTCTTTTACATATTTTTCAACGACAAACTCTGTTCTTCAAAAACAATTATAAAAAAGTCCATGTTTTCGTTCATCCTGATTACTTGGTTGTCATAGTAACGATTTTAAAGGGGGGTTAGGGTGGTCATTAATGTTTAAAGAAGGGGGCGATTCTCAAATAAGTAACACAGAAGATGAAATTTCTATATATATTTTAGTTATATTTTAAAAGGCGTTAACAATGTAAAATAATACAATGTAAGCGTTTTTTTTCAAAGTATAACGATCGCCGGGTGTCGGAGATACGGAAATA
This sequence comes from Pinctada fucata, assembly GCA_028142955.1. NCBI lineage: Eukaryota > Metazoa > Mollusca > Bivalvia > Pterioida > Pteriidae > Pinctada > Pinctada fucata. The sequence continues at coordinate 44,164,958 of AP027111.1, read as the reverse complement.
TGAATAAGAAAAATAGAAAAAAGTAAATGGAAGCGTTTTTTTTTTTATCATTTTGACGTTCAAGGTCAATAATTGGACGTCACGTACCTCCCTCGTTCTCGATAATGCGTGCTCGATAAAACTCATCTGTAAAATGGATATATCTTTGAACAAAGCAGGGTTTAAACTAAAATTCATTCGCTCAAAGTTTTTAAATAGGGAAACTTTATTCGATAACATCTCGCTGCTAAAGACGAAAGTTGACAAAATTGAAGAAAAATTCTTTTAACACAAAAAATTTAGAGAAACTTAAAATATCTTATCTATGATACTGCTAAAATCTCCAAGAAATATCCTGGTTGATCGTTGACTTAAATTTACCTACTTCGTTTTGTTTCCAAGCGACAAGCGGTTGAATTTCCGATGATGACGTTATAAAAACAATACGTATACGGCAGTAGCCAGGGTGTCTCACTTACGGGATATTTATATTTATATAGAAATATAGATTTAACGATACATTTGAATATAATATTTATTACATTCAAATTGTAGATGATAATTTTCTGGTTCCATCGTTACCAAACTTGCCGAAATCCGTCAAGAAACAAGCGAATTAGAGGAGTTTGAAGACCGGAACCGGTATTGACGCCGGTAATATGATGACGTCAAACGATTATTGTGCCTCCTTAAATATTGAATAAGGATTTTTAGAAATATATATACTTGAAAGTTACGAAAAATTCTCAAATTTATCGTAAGTATTTTTGTGAAAATGGCTGGTGTACTCTAAAAAGGCGGCATCTTACTGTCATCGCGACTTATGCCATTGATCATCACGGCCGGAAGCTGAAATAGGTTTACAAATCGATGAAAATAATAAAGAATTAAGTCAAAAGTATAAAAAAAAAAGCCCGAAGGGACGTTGCAAACCCGCAGAATTTTCCCCATGTAAAGTAATATCGGTAACCCTATCTACCAAGTAACACTTAGTCTATATATAATTTATGAGCTTTCTGTTCAATTGAAAAAGAAAAATATATTATTGATAAGTTTCGATCCTATGAATGTACACTATGAACTGTACAGTAGCTACGTCCATACTAACTGTGTGATTACATCTTTTCTACTAACCATCGTGTTACGTGGCTACGCGGTGCTCTGATTACATAGGAGATAAATCTATCACCAGGCCGAGCTTGACAGATGCCGTGTCTGGGAAAATGGTAAAGAATGATTCTGTGGAGTTCGAATTTCTTGGAAATATATAATAAAATATCTTTTAAGGGTAAGTTAGATAAATCAGTTAATTTCGTTACGCTTGTACATGTACTACTAGACCAAGCTTGGAAGATGCCGTATCTGCATGAGAAACGATATTTGAAAGAATAATGAACATGATGAAATGGTTTAAGAATATCTTGGAAAGATATTATCATGATTATATTATATCTTTTAGGGATGAGTAAAATAAATTTATCAATTTCTTAATGCACCTGTATGAACATTTATCTGATTTTAAAACGGAGTTTTTAAATACCAAGTCAGCTCCTATTAAATGTTTTTTTTCTTTCTCTATATCCCCCTTAAATAAACGAAAAGGAACTGTACTTAATACATGATAACAAAACAAAACAAAACAAAGCCACGCAGACAACAAGGAAAAATACCATTTTATGAATTTATCTGAAAATGTTTTTTTTTTTTATGTCGCCTGCGAAGCAGAGCGGCACATAGGGATAACTTTTTTCTTTTTGTTTCTTTCTTTTAATATACAGTTACTGCTTTATTGCTTCAAGCACAAACCTATTTCAAATGAGCACTTTAAGATGTAAGTTCATTCATTTCATTTCATTCTTCATTATTAAATCATTCATGTATTGATTTGCAAATTAATCTCTTGAGAGACAAACTTTTAAAGTTACTCGGTTAAGAAATGAGGAGTAGAGGCAGACTAGCGTGTTCTGTACATGTAAGTATAGTAGCTTTCTTCAATTAAAATATCAAAAACAATGTCAGAGATTCTCTAGAAACCTCTTACTTCCCCCAAATTTCCCGTTGTCGCTTTTTCGTTTTGTTTTATTTTAATTTACCTACATGTAACTTGGATGCAGGACCCTGCCCCCCACCCTCGTCTTCTCTCCCCACAGCTCTGCTTATATTTCTGCTGTTGTAACTTGACCTTATTTCGAAGCATGTTTTTTATCCAATTTGTTTAATTGGTGTTCGTTACATGAATCAATCTAGCTATAAAGTATAGGAAAGTTACCTAACCTTATAAATATTTGATGCACTGCTGATTGTTCATTGAATGAGCATACTCCGTGACCGGGAATCGATCGGAGAGAAACCTTAAAAGTAGTAAACGTTCTTTCATATTTAATCATTGGCCCATTGACTAGAGTTCATTCGATCATCATCATCCGAGCTCAAATTACCATCCCCATGGATAGATATACATTTGAATATTATATATGTATGTAGTCTTTAAAAAAAAAAGCTTTGTTAATCATGCATCCAAATAGTCTTTGCACTTTGGACACATTCTTTCACAACTTAAAAATTATCGAAACTTGAAACAAAACCGATGTATACACGAAATAAACCGATGTCAACTGTAAAAGGTTTTTTTTTTTTTTTTTTTTTTTTTTTGCTGTCTAAATTCATCCAATATGGCAATCGATGACGTCACAAGAAGAGTACAGTCATGTATCCTATGTCAATATTAAGGACATTGATTTCGGTAACTGATTTAAGTATAAATTCTGACATTTTGATAAGTTTCTGTCGTTACATGTAAGATGATGTTGACAGACTAACAAATGAACATGCAGCAAGATTCCAAAATTTTATTTCAGTGGCGACATCTACCTCTGCAAGTCATAGAGGAGAAAGTGGTCCCCTATACACATACACACGAAGGGGTAGGGGAGTCTTCCATTCCGGCAGAGGGGAGGTCCGTCTATGATTTTGAAAACAAATTGCAAACAACCGGGATAACTCAGCATTTTTGATGAAAAAAGAGGGGTATAGTGTCGATCCATGTACATTTAGTGCCTGTTCGTTTGTGCCTTCATTCCACTTACAAAAAGTATTCCAATCCCCACATGATCATATCACACTGAGATATAATAAAACGTTGGCATATTTAGCTTTACATGATGTACGAGATGTGAATAAAGAGGTTAATTAGTTCTAATTACACAAGCGTTTTGTGAACTTGATAACATCCATTCTAAAGAGAGCTTACAACATCCAAATCAATCTACTTTATACCTTAATTTTCGGTTCACAAGTCGTTCATATTGAGTATCATTAGAAATAGGAAAGGCGAATGTATATAAATTCAATTAACCTATAGCTGATATTATCTGATTAATAAGATAATATGATTTTGACTTATACAAAATTGCAATCACTTCATTCATAGTTCTAAACATTAGAGAATAAACATTTTCATTAGTCAATATCATACCGGTAGTGCACTTGTCGTCCAAAGTCGGCGCCTTGTGCACCTTTTATGTGTTGTCAGTATATAATGTTTGATGTTCTTGTACGTCTGTTTCGATTGTTGTGTACATGTATGGTGTTCTAGTGAATATTGTTGACAAGTGTCTTTATACAGTTTGTAAGTTTGTCTGATGTTGTTTGTGTGTCACTTTCTTGTTGGTTTGTTCTGCTGGGTCATTGCAGGGTGGTCGTTCTGCTGGGTCGTTACAGGGTGGTCGTTGCATGGGGGTTCTGCTGGGTCATTGCAGGGTGGTCGTTCTGCTGGGTCGTTACAGGGTGGTCGTTGCATGGGGGTTCTGCTGGGTCGTTACAGGGTGGTCGTTGCATGGGGGTTCTACTGGGTCGTTACAGGGTGTTCGTTGCAGGGTGGTTCTGCTGGGTCGTTACAGGGTGGTCGTTGCATGGCGGTTCTGCTGTGTCGTTACAGGGTGGTCGTTGCATGGGGGTTCTTCTGGGTCGTTACAGGGTTGTCGTTGCATGGGGGTTGTGCTGGGTCATTACAGGGTGGTCATGCAGGAGATCCTCTCCTTTTCTTTGCAATCGAATAAATTTAGATTCCATGCAAAAGTCATTCTATGGCTTGCAAAGATGTGGGTAGGTTTTCATGATATTGTTTGCAAAAAAAAACCCCAAACAAACAAACAAACAAAAACAAACGAAAACGAACAAACAAAAACAAACGAACAAACAAAAACAAACAGTTTGTTCCATATTTTTCGATCAATAGTGCATATGTATACTTAAATTATCCCAAATTGCGAAAGTACAGGTTAGAGATGGACATATCATTAATTAAAGTTTTGACCGAATTAACCTCAAATTCCAATTCCAGGAAAAGTACGTACAGCATAATGTAACAGAACGCTGCCATAAGTACACTCAAATACAAGGACTTTCCTCTTCAAAATTTATTGAACATAATATAATGAGTGTTCATTCAATATATTCAATAGCATTTCACTGTTCCTTTGCGAGGTAAACATTCAAGTCAATGTGTATTGACCTGAATTTACCGTCATAAAGGCTCATTAAGTAATAACATACCATTTACCAGGTAGGGAAGGATTTAACAGAAATTCGATAATCTATGATCGTTGATTGCTACTGCAGGATGTTCCGCTAAAGAGTACATTAACGTAAATTTTCGGATCATTTATTTCTCAGCAGCGGACCCGATCGAATTTACTCCGACTCTGCACTTTTGATATTTGTTGCATGCTAACTTAATTTCAGAAGCAGAAAAAATATGGTTAAATTTATATTTAATTTATAATTTCGGTTATAAGGGTTAAGGTCAAGGTCACTTTCAGAAAAAAAAGATAAATATCTGACATTGCTTTATGCTAATGTCATAGGGATTGTGTATTTTCTAATGTTCTAGGATATTTCGGTTGTAATTGAGGGTACAGGTCAAGGTTACTGTTGAAAAAAAAAAAACTTCAAATAGAGGTTTCCAACAGAGGGGCCCGTTGTCAGAGGAAATTCAAGTAAGCTAGAGAATGAATATTTCTTTCAAATTGCACATCAACAGCTACCATGATTGCGTTTTGCTATAATAGCATATGGATCTAGATTTCCCCTGGCAACAGGTTCCTTGTAGGTCCCTTACGTGACAACCTTTTGGACAATTCAAACCAATTTGGATATATGGGTATTTCTTACCAAAAGTGAAAACGCTTATTGATGTAAGGGTCAATAGGTTTAAGTTCAAAGTCACACCCTCTTTTTTATATTTTTTATGTCGGAAGTTTTATTTTCTATTTTCATTTCTACGTCGACAGTTTCATTGTTATTAGTATGCTTTTCTGAAAGATCTTAGATTAAGTTTAGATTTATGACACCTGTTCACTCTTTTTCGGAGAAATTCTTCTAATTTAAAATTGGACCGAGAACAAATACTGAGTGGGCTTAGTACTGTATCAATTTATATGTCTCATATAAGATAAAAAATAAATCTGTTGACGACCAACCTCACAAATTGTTACTGTTTATAGCAGAATTTTTACTTTTAGTTCGAATCCATCTATCATCATGGTTTGTCACAATATTTGACTGAGATTTCCCATTATAATCCAAAAAAAAAAAAAAAAAAAAAAAAAAGAAAAAAAAAAAAAAAAAAAAAAAAAAAAAAACAGACGTCATCAAAATCACGAGGAATCAAAATTAAAAGGGATCATATCACTTGCGGGAAATTTATTACAAAAAGGACGTAAGATTCGCGGAAATTCGATGTTAAACATATCATTTTGATCCGAAAATTAATTACTAGTATCTGACAGTGTACACAAATAACATATAGGTCTGCCAGACCTATACTTAGACGACTCTCTAGGTAAGAGAATGACGCAAATGAGATATAATTTTCTTAGAAACTCGAATACGGTGACGTACAGTATACAATTATGGATGGGAAGATACAGCAATCATTTGATTCAGACCTGGTTCTGATACATGTATAGATTATAGATTCTTATTATAAGTCATGTTACATTTGAATCTTTATCATCTACAAATAAGTGTTGATGGCGTTTTATTTGATTTCACTTTATAAATTTGGCCTTCATCCTCAAAGAAATTGATTTATTAATATGGTGATTACATAATTATGAATGATTATGAATATTTTTGTTATATTTCAACGCTACTTGCTAGACGATCATTGCATTTCCAGTAAAAACATGTTACTTTTTTCTAGGGGGGGGGGGGGGGTATTATATTTTCCTCTCTTAATGGAGTTGATCGCATTTTACATTAGGTTCTTATATTCTGTACTGCCTACATGTATCTGCCTTAAGTTGAGATTTTGCAGTTAATTTAGTTTTACATTACCATGCAAAAGGTTGACATTATATGACTTTTAAAAATTTCATCCAAAAAGTAAAATTGAAGGGTTCTCTCGATCATACCTTACTCGAGTTTGGATCCCTCAATGCACTTGTACATATGCAGTTCACCTATCGATGACAGAAGGATCGATTCTTGTAAACGTTCTGGCAGGCTTGGGGCAAATCCTGCTGCTCGCTGCGTGTCTTGATTATGTAGAGTATTGTAATTACGACTTTGGCATTCCATAATTTGTTTTACAGCGCACTAACTGCAAGGAATAAGTAATAATAAATTACTGTCATTCGCTCTTGGAAATTCAATGAAGGCTTAAGATTACAATGACAGCGAGAATAAAATCCGGGAATTGCGTACCGTTCTCGGTTCCTGGTGATAGGTTTGCTTGTCAGGTTTATCACCATGGTGATTACATGCCGGAGATTTTTATAACAGGACGATTTGATTTTTCCTTGGCAAATTAACAACCTTATTTAGTGAAGATACTGGAATTAGTTAAGCTTTGTTCTTGTTGTTCACGATCAGGTATTGTGTAAGACTAAAAGACACTGAAAACTTGGGGGCGCAAGCACAGGATTGATCCTCGGACTGAGAGGTTATGGGTGCCGGGTGTAAAATATTGTGGAGCTATTTCGTGACTCGATTCCCACTGGCGTAGGACAAGGGGGGGCAAGGGGGGGGGGGCACGTGCCCCCCCCCCCCACTTTTGAAAGTGGGGGGGGGGCATAAGTATGTTTGTGCCCCCCCCCCCCACTTTTTGACGTAATTTTTGGTCATACAGATATAAAAAACTGCAAAATACCTTTAACTCAAACTATATAGAATATCATTACATGTATATGTTAATGATAGAGGACACAGACAGTATTTTCTGATTAGTCAATATTTTGATTTAAAAAATTCCTGGCTCGCTACCACAGGCCAGCCATTTATTTATGTACTTAAAATTTAGAATTGCACCAGAAATGTTAAAATTTGTGCATACAGAACATGAAAACCCAATATTTATTTTTTAATCTCTTCCTTTTCCTCCCCCCCCCCCCCCCCCCCCCCTTTTTTTTTTTTTTTTTTTTTTTTTTTTGTTTTGCTTGTTAGAAATTTTGGGATGTTGTGCCCCTCCACTTTTTCAAGCAGAGCTACGCCATTGATTCCTTTCTATTGTCACTTCGAACTGCAGTAACTGTAGGCGTCGCAAAATTTGAAAGGCATTGATTTTTCCCCCATCTTCACCCTTTGCCTGATCGACAAACGTGGGTCCTGTAGCAACATATCCCACCCATTCTACTTTGTAGATATTTGGACATAACTTTCACATGTTCAGACACTTTGGTCATATTACATTGTTTAGATTGAAGATAATTAACTGATGAGGGTTAAGTACCCGAAACGTGCATGTGTGGTACATGCTGCAAAATTATCTGTTCGTAAATGAGGCTATTGAATTTGAAGTTTAACATGTTTTCATCAAGATGTTTCTTCAATCAAAATTTATATTTAAATTTAACTCGTGATTAAGACTCTTCTTAACTTGAACACCAAATTTTCCAGGAGTTCTTGATATTTTGTTCATTTGATCCAATTTCTGAATGTAATAAATACACCGTTTGGCGCATTCAAATAAATTCTGTTGCATTGGCAATGCATATGTCGGCACATTTGTACTTTTTGTGAGAAAGTACGCTCAAATTACACGGTTTTTAGGTCATAATTTCTTTTCTTATCGCTCCTAGATTCAATAATCAATCTAGCTGCATGTTCCCACCCTCACTGGATATTGTAACAGCTTTCGCGTAACCAGGAAAGAAAGGGGTTACAGTACAATTCTCCAATCGATATATGAATATGGTCACCATTTCGACTCTTTCGACGTGACTTATGGTCAAAATTATTTTCATCCCAAAACAATGTTTGCAGTCGCGGAGCTGGAGGGGGGGGGGGGGGGGGGGGGGGGGTTGGTTACAGGCATCAACGACGTCCATCCAGAATTTGCTCAATATCTTTATTTTTCCTTTTTCTGCGTACCTTTTTTCCCCAAAATCATTGGCTGGATCCACTTGACGGGCTAAAACAGCCCCAACCCAGGAAAACAATCTAGTTCCTTCCATGTTTTTGGCTCTCCTAAAGGTACTTTATGGAACCAAGGCGTGGCTGAACGCAGCCCCCCCCCCCCCTCTTTCTCTCTCTCTCTCTTATCAATGCCTTGATCTGCGCCTGCGCAGCATGCGTCATTGTTCACAGAATGTGCATTTCAATCATGAAAATGCAACTCTGCTGTAAACCATCTGTTGAAAGTCTCAGTAAGGTCGACTGATAGGATTGAAATAGTTATTGTGTTACAACTTGTTTTCTGTGAATCTTGATTACAAGAGGGCAATATCCGATCAAACAAATGATTTGAGGTTTATCTAGTGGGAAACATACATCTGGCTGTGTTTGTTTCCTGGGTTTTTAGTTACACTTCGTTCTCTTAGATAAACATACAGTACATGCTTACTTTTTTTTACACTATTTAAAGACGTAGATCAATTCAGAAGTGGGTGGGATCGGTGTCATCGATATTAATATTTTTGTTTGCTTGTCTGTTTGTTTTTGCGATTTATTTTAAATTTCCTTCGACTTTCTGAGCGTGCATTCAAAATTTATGTCCCTTGAGAGACCTTAGACTTATAGACATGATAGAGGAAAGGGTTTGCATTGAGGAAAGGGCTTATGACCAAGCGATGATAACTCACCCCTATATGTTTAAGAAGTAAATACAAGATGCACCCGAAACTTTGTTTCAATGTATAGGTTCCAATTCAATCAAACATCTAATTTTCATTCATATACATCGGTCTACTTTTTTTAAAGACTGGTGCTCCATGTTTCTTGGCATAATTGTTTTTTCCCTTCAAGTACAGGTATCATGATAACATATTTGATTCACCTAGGAGCTTAGCCAAAACTGTAAAACTATCATAACATTTTTGGTTAAGCCCCTAGGTGAATCAAAAATGTAATTATGATACAGGTACATGTATTAATTAACCTGATACCGTAGGCCTTCCTAATTGTTGCATACGTCAACGCAGTCAGACTTGACTATTATGTGACGGGTGACAGGCGGTAAAATTTCGTTTTAAATTGCAAGCACGAAGACAACACGGTCTGATCTTTCGTTTTTTCGACCTAAGATTACATGGAATCTTGTCTTCGAATACCCATACTGGTCGTCTTTACGAAATATCAGGTCGATGTGAAGCTTTAATGTTTTGAAAACAGATATATATGCACAACCAATGTAATTCCCTGAGATGTTACTATTGAAAGAAACGTGCTGCAATTCGTGTATTAACACTCGTGACGTCACAATGCATAAGATCTAAAGAAACGTACCGCGACGGCTGTTCTAACCTGCAAACTGAGCCCGCGGTGACCTGAATTTTAACGTCACCCTTTTACTTAGAAAACGCGATTTCAGAAAACAAGAATGAAATAGACAACTATGGTGCATATATATAGAATAAATGTCATAATTTGTGTTTTGTTACGGGTATACAACACACAGCAAGTGCATTTATCGCATGAAATGCGCTAACGCGCATTACATGTACGATAAATGCACTTGCTGTGTGTTGTATACCCGTAACAAAACACAAATTAAGACACTTATTCTCTATTAAAAAGCGGGACGTCGGACGGACAGACTGACGGACGGACGGACAGCCGCGTGCTAGAATATAAGCAAGTTTAGCAAACATATCAACATGCCAATTATGATAATTAAACCTGTACAGATAATAGAAATGACCAGGTGCTACAGAAACTGTGGATGACGTAAGCTGAATTTGACATACATGTATTGTACAGGCATCTATCACCTGTGAAGTAGCGAGCCAGGTTGACGCCGATTCTTATAGGTTATTTTATCATACTTATTGATTAACCACATATTTTATAACCCCTTACATGTTATTCTCTTCAATCATGACTTTGTATTTATCGGATGTACATGAAGGACATTGTATGAACGAGGAGATACTCTCATGGATGATAAATATATTATTTTAATCTATGTGATATGGGATATTTTTCCTTTACATGTAAACCAGGAACGGCGATTTTTGAGAACTTGTTTGGTGGATATGAAGTACAATTTATGAAACTTTACTCAACTTTAACGCTGAGCGATTTTCAAACTATTCGATTTTCGTAGGTCTACGAATTGTAGTTATGTAAGATTTTCAAGATGGTGTTTCATAATGGTTACATGTGAACAGGACAGAGGGACTTGAAACCTCTCACATTGGTCACTTCATCATCATTATTATCATGATAACATATTGTTACGTCTTTCGGTACATTTTTGGACAATGATAACTTTCACGCTTTTTGGCCATATTACATCGTTTAGATTGTGGATCACTGACGAGAGTTAAGTATCCGAAACGTGCAGGTCTGGTCCATGCTGCACATTTATCTGTTTTTAAATGATGCCATTGAATTTGAAGACGTTTAACATTCATAGAGAGTACGAGTCCTTTAATTCATGATCACTTGATAATTCAAAATTATCTGGGCGTTGTCTGAAAACTGTAAACTTTAAGCCAAATATCAAAGGCTATAATGAGGCTTTTCCCTAGAAAAAAACAATAATAATTATTAAACATTGTTATAGCTTGAATATAAGCTTTATTTAATTTTTCAATTTTCACGGCACGAAAAAATCGTGATGAAATTAATCGTTAAATTTCAATTGTTCACAAAATTGTGCGTGACTTCTATTTCTAATAATTTTCTATTTGCAGACTCATGACGCGATGAAAGAAGATGGTGCCCTTTCTACAGTTTCAACTGATTCTTTTGTGGTGAATAGCGAACGCGAACTCGATACAATATCTGACAACGGAAGTTACCCGGAGTATTTTGTAGGAGTGAAAAGACCGAAAGACGACCTTGCAACCTTAAGTTCCGCAGAAAAATACAAATTAGAGCAAGAACTGTTTTACCGGTCATATGACCCTAGTGTAGGGTATAATACTGCAACTATCTTGGCTGGATTATTAATCGCTATACTAATGTATGTGTTTTATAGAACAAAAATAAGGAAACCTTTAATTCGTTTTGTGAAAAGAAAATTTAAGGAATTAACGAAAAGAAATAAGAAAACGAAATTCAGTGATTGCGAAGAGGTTGAAGAAGTCGAAAGACCTATAAATGACGAAGAATCGTCGCAAAGCGAAGAACCAAAATCGGAGAAAACGACAAATCGTGGTACAGAATCCGTAAAGGATTCTTCTGTGCATCAATCTTTAGGAAAGGATAAAAGTATGCCAGATCAAGTACAATGTCAGTTTTCAATAGATGAACATACGAATCTACCAACTCTAACAATAACGGATGAGGACAACAAGGCTCTACCTATTGTTTTCATGGACATCGACGCCGTCACGGCTGACTGGGTACATAAACAACATCAATTTCTCAATCCGGGTGGCGTCATTGTCAAGGTAAAGTCGGACAACATTTGGCCGCAAAACAACGAGTTGCATCCGTCCAAACCAAAGAATTCCAAAGTTCGACTTAACCAATGTACGAATCCTCACTGTAGGTTAAATGTTAACGATCAAGTGTTGTGCGGTGCTCATTCCCAGAATGCCTTAAACTTATGCAAAAGTATACCAATGTTCGATTCGCAAGGATTAACCCCATTGCAAGCCGAATCATCGGATAAAAAGTCACATAGACAGGCGAACGGACGCCCGAGACGATTTTCTAGCGTGGCGTCTGATTCTAAAGCCTCGTTTTCACCTCATCCCTTGAATCCTCACAACCCAGTTAAGACTACCAAAGTGCATAATAGTGAACTTCGAACTCCTTTAGTAAAGCAATCGTCTGTGCCGGTACATATCACTCCCATTATAAAAATACAGAACTTCGATAAATCTCGTAGCAATTTGAACGAATCCCGTAAAAAGGACAGCAGAGAATCCCTGAGCAGCTCTTCCTCCGAAAACCCCTCCCTATATACCACCCCTGTTGATACAAGGTGGCACACAAACAAGCATTACCCTCCCCTTTCACGTAGCATGACAGAGGAAACCCCGCCTCCTTCCCGTCGCCCCTTTTCTACCGTAAATCATTCGCCCCGCCTACCACATAATATCAAGCAAATGAGTCTGGAAGAGGCGTGTCATTTAGGACTTCTTGTTCCGGTTAATAGAATCAGCCAAAGTTCTCTTTCATGCCAAAATATGTCACATACAGAAGAAACGACTCTCTGACATATGGCAGCCATTTTTGTATCATGTGACTCCATCATCCACCATTTTTGTATTTGCGAGAAATACCCACAGACATGCTCCATTGTTCTTCACCATTTCCCAAATTATTTTGGACTTTTTATTTCTTTAAAGTGTTTTTTTCGGGGTATGATTGTATGATTGTATGAAAGTAATGATAAACATAAATGTTTCATATCATCTTGATTCATCACGTGATTTAAACAACACGTGATAGAATCATTTCAGGACGTTATATCATCACGTAATTTCATGAATTTGAAAATAATTCACTGCCAATAAATGAAAATATCCCCTATCATAAAACTTTTGTCAAATAAATAAATTTTATTGATCTAACTTTGTGTTAACTTATCTAATATTTTCTCTAGATCGAGTAATAGAGAAAAGTAATCGTCGCCTTTTTGCCAATGTTTTAACCCTTTACTGACAAAGGCACTGTACCCACTGGAACACATGTTTTGAATCTTCTAAAAGAATAATCACACAAATATAATTACTCATATTAATTCGTGTTAAAGAAGTATTTTATGTTAATCGATGGCTAGCCTTAAGTGACACTGCCTGTCATACAAAAGACAAAATCACAATAGATATTATAAAAACAGTGGTATGGTTACATCTATTTTGTGCTTAAAAGAAAAGTCTTTTCACAAGGAATATAGATTTATAGGAAAGCTGGTAAATCTTAATACATGCAAGCACAAAGTGATGGATTTGGAGAGACGACATCAGTGTTATTCCAGTACCAAAAGATCTCTAAGATGGTCATAAAAAGTCACATCAAAATAGAGGAGAGCGAAATAAGGTGACATAGAGGAGTACGCCTCCCATGCTTGTCGATGTTTTGATCACATGCAGTCAAAGACACTGCACTCACTAACCTTATCTTTCAGTGTATTTTAGATTAAAAAGTAGGCACAATTTTACTGGATGCAACGATTTTCAGATTATCTCTATGAACTAACCCAATCTCCAGTTGCGTGTCAAAAGTATGTTTCAATAACGTACCATAATCACCGCCTCCCTTTCTTGTGGTTTTTTAGGCCAATCAATGATCCCTTATAAGAACCCATTAAGATAAAAATGCTGCTTTTACGTCAATATAAGTAGTAATTTCAAACGCAAAATATATCATAGTGTCTTTCTTCCCACACAATATTCCGGAATTTCAGTGCTTTATGACCGGTTTGATTATTAGTCACTCACTTGAAAGACCGGAAGAGGCATAAACTTCCTCCCAGCATTAAATAGTTTTTATTTACATGTTTAATATAGAACATTTGACGTACTTCCTTCTGATCTACGTACGGTCTGTCATTCGAAAGACGGCTCAAACATCTTTATAGCCACTTTTAGACACTAAATATAACTTTTTAAGACATATTATAATTTAGAAAAGACAATGCGTATACATATATGGTGAATATCTGAAACGTACAACTGGTGCAAATCTTTGGTCCCATAATTCATCTTTATGAACTGTTCTAAGACTTTATGCATTATTGTTGAACGTAATTTTAATAACTTTGTGATTACCGGGTCTGCATGCAGAGAGAGAACGATTTGTCCAAAGAGCTCTGCTCGTAGTGTTAGGGAAAAAGATGCAGTAATACGGAACCTGGACTCAAATTTATACTACTCGTTTTTGAAAACTTTCCAATTACCTATTGACAAGTACTTGTACATGTAGTACTACAATGTCAGTTTTATTCAGCAAGAAAGGAAGGAATCATCAACAACACTCGGTAGCAGCACTCACAGAAAAACCCCAAAACATTCAATGCAAAAACATAGAGCAGACGATCACAGAAAGAGACGCAAAGGAAAAGGAACACCAACTCACACCACAGAAAAATGAATCACAAAAGACCACTCAAAAACCAACGAGACCAATGGACAGCCGGTGCCGACTTAGGACGGCCATCTGCCACGAAGAGTCCAACTTTCCTGCAGTCTTTTGGACAGAAATTTAAATGTAGTGCCCAAGACATGTATGTTTGGGATATAGGTCCTAATCATTGGCACTCCATGTATAAGTAATGATTCAAAGTTGAAATGTACAAAATTGAATTTCAAAGCACAGTTTGACTTGTCTCTCTATATAAAGTCTTTTTCTTCATTTATTTGTGTAATTGCTCTTGATAGTCGTGGAGTGAGCTCGATAGTACCTTTTTCTCTCACAGTGTCTCTGTATGTATGTTGATGTGCTTGTAATGTATGGTGGTCGTTGTTTTGCAATCCTGTATGTGTGTGTGTTCTGCTGTGATCACTGTAAGGTTGGTATTGTCGGAGATCTATTACATATGATAATATCGGTCTTCTTTCCAAACGAAAATGAGTCAAAATATCCAAGGAAGAAAAGGACTCTCTTGCTGCAAACAACACCATTTCCTGTATATTCAAACCAAAGAATTCGAACTAGAAAAATTAGACTCTTAAGTACCTTAGAATTACAAGAAGCAATTTCATTCGTTACTATAAATAGCGTACTGAAAGTTCCCGGACCATTTAGCCCGCGCGCTCCTTAGTGCAACAGGTTTTCATGTATTCTGTAAACGCATAGACACACAAACGCATTGTCTTCTTTTCTTTCATGAGTATTTATTTGGACGGTTTAAAGAGTAATGATCTCCAAAACAAGTGTAAATCGTCAACAATGCGATTACAAATAAGAACAGGTGTCTTGCATATGCATTGAGTATGGAAATAGAACAAGTGCTGTCAACAACAAAAATAATCTTGCATGTGCAAATTGCGTAGAAACGGTTATACTACACAGATGATACGTCACGAGATTTATAATGTCCAATGAGCACATGTGCAGGAGTCACGTGACACCAAAATATGTTTTCATGTTCATATGTTTTCATGTTCTCACATCTAGGAATAATTGAAATTGTATTAGAAATTAACGTCTATGAATTTTCCGATGATATTTTGTTGTAAACAAGGGCCATGTTTTCGCAAAAATGTTGGGCACATAGATATTTCAAGTAAAACCACAGTCACGTGATCAAAAGAAGTGTTCAGATAGCTTGAACAACTCCTTTAGATAACAAATGGCCGTCCTTAAACAGATGTAACGACGGCCAGACAAGGTATTCAACGTAAGTTCCACTTTGAGTATAGAATCTGTACATGGACACATCCACTTTTCCTCCACTTTGGACTGTCCAGTTCAAGTGCAGGGGTGGATCCTGGACCTGCATCAACCAACATAATTCTACACACTTCTCTATATAGGGGCCACAGGAGCGTAACCGCTCATTGGTAACCGATGTTCTACCATCGTCATCATGCAAAATCTAAAATAGTAAGCGAGAAAATTTAATCTTTCAAATGAAGGATATAACTGAACTCTTTATTGAATTCAAGCACCATAATGTTTCATAAGATAGTCGCAGGTACATGTACATGTAAATTAAAGTATTGAAAACTTTTATATCATTGGAGTCCTTCTTAATTCATGTATAAAGATGAGGCATCAATAGTTTCACGGATTTTCTCTTTTTTTTTATTTTGAATAACAGGTAGTGCCTAGATCATCCGTTTGCTTTTAACATGATCAATTTCTTCCCTTATCAGTACACTAGTACTTTTAAATGTTTTTCTTAAAATTTGTCAACGATTACGACAGCTGAGGGGAACGCTTCCTTAATCAATGACAACTCTACTAAGTCACTGATCTTTTTTCATCATTGTAAGTGGGGATCGGAAAGAAAATCTTTGCTTCACCATGATGTAGATTGAATCTTAATCCCTTGCGTACAATTGATAGCTGACTTCAATGTAATTTAGCATCGTTGCTTTCAAGCAAGGATCTAGAGGAGGTTCAGGAGGTCAGACCCCCACCCCACCCACCCCACCCCTCAACCTTGAATGTGCCCGTTCTTATCGTTTTCTTTTGTTTTTTTTTTATGACGTACTGGAGTCTCTGGAAACACAATATATAAGGGGTATGGTATTTGAGCAAAAACACGTAAAAATACTTATTTCCCCCGTTTTAACTTGTCAGTTTGTTCACAACCATAGGCTTGACCCCTACGCCCCTGACGGTCTGGAACCCCCCCCCCCCCCACCTTTCCTCATGAAAAAAAATCTAGATCCGCCAACGACTGCAATCAATAATTGGCTTACCTTGAAGACAGATGATTGGGCTTTGGGGGCTATTGATCTCCTAATGTCGCGCAGTGTCTTCTGCTCCTGTTTGGAGAGGCCGTAAATTTTTTCCTTCAATATCTGTCAAAGTACAGTAAGCAAGGTTAGGGGACCTGCAGTACATACTAGTTTTCGAAGGCGTACAATTTTACTTACCTCAAGTCTATATTTATGGTACTGCCTTTAAAATACATACATAGTATATCATAGTGATTATATTCCAGTAAGTTATGATCCATCATGTTTTTTAAATCATATTCCATCATTTTAATAGCAATATTAATGATAATTTAAAAAAAAACCTTTCATTCTTTGAATATAGAAATTTGATACATGACAACACAAAATTTTACTGAATTGCCATTTAGAGATTTAAGACCGACTTTAATTATCTTTAGAAATTTGTACGCTTTTTTTCATATCAGCTTCGTGTTTTGTAACTATGCCGGAACTACATTTACTTTACAGATATGTTCTATGTATACATACTGATGAGGCGGAGGAATCGTCTTTGTACAACATAAAGAGAACCTTGTAGATATCTTGTAGTTGTCCGTCAGCAAGAGACTTACAGAAGTCATAACATTCCTGTAATGTAATTATATTACAGTGACAAATACGGACAATGACCATATCCCAATACAAAGTACGAAATTGATAATTCAGAAAATCATAAACCGAAGGCATACAAAATCAGGATAAAACAGAAACCTAAGCGAACAAACAAAAACGTCCACCACATGAAAAGAAGCGAACTCCTAATATGGGAGTGAGACCAGGTGCCCATGCAGGAAGAGTCAGAATCTCCTGCTTGCATGTAACACCCGTCGCTTCAATTCGGCACAAATATCACATCCGGTTACTTCCATGTCGGAAGATACAAGTATATTCTGTGATTGGATGGTTCAAAGGGTCGAACTTTCACTTTCAAAGTTTCAAATTAAGATTCGATGTACTTCCAGATGTATTTTCAGAATTCTTATCTCATGGTCTACTTAACATGCTAAGTATACATGGTACAACACCAACCCATTTTCAATGCGACACATACAGACAGAAAGCACAAGCAAGACAACAAACAGATACATGTATATATGATGGATATGAAAGAAGTAATGTAACTGTTAAATAATCAGTAAGATCATCAAGTACAAAAGTATCATGCATGTAACAGTTGAATTTACGCGCTGAAGTGCTCGAAATTAAACAAAAAACGTTGCTGATTAAGCAGTTTATTTAGTGTAATCAAATCGTTGAATTTGAAAAATCTTGATAAAAAGCATAACCTACACCTGATGTAAATAGTAAATAATTAATTTGTCTTCTTTTGCGGTTTTTCATAGTTTGATGTGGGTTTTTTCATGTGGTTTACGGTGTTTTACATGTATAAGCGAATTTGGTTTACACTAGACTGCAAATGGTTAACCAATGTACATGCAAGTTGGGTATATTGGGTGTTGTCTTTATAACTTTTTAAAAAGCACGTGGTATTTTGTTGGAAAATACGACCGCGGATTGTAAAAAAGAGAATAATCCAGCAAGATATGAGAAATGAAGAGGCGTATCTCTATAGGTGACACGTGACCACTTCACTTCTCTAGAAGCCAAGACAAAAATTAGGATTCATTTTCTGCAGATTTAAAATCTAAAAATGTAATATCAAAATTTGCAGATAAACAGCATCTTATAGATAAAACCACGTATATGTGGTCATGGAAGGCAAGCCTACGAAAGGATTAATATATAATGTTTCAGAGAACCCTGGTCTTGCATAATAGGTATTATATCACTAGGGCCTACAATTAAGAAATCGTCCATGGAAACGCAAAGATAAACATTCCCCAAGTGCGTTTACATGCAGGAGCCAACTTCCTTACCCTGGCAATATCCAACAGACACGTGATTGCTGATTTCTCCTCCATGTAAAACGAAGTCGTCAAAGTTTCAAAAGCATTCGTCCATTCATTATCGTACAACTCCGCAAAGTACTCGGCAATTTTCGTAGGTCTGTTCGGGTCTCCGAGATTTGTGATAGAAGGATTGTTATCTTGTAAAGCATTAGCTGCAAGCGAGCTCAACCTGAATAATTTATATTAAATCATAAATTATCTGTCAGTGTCTCAATAAGGTAAACCAAATTACAAAATACGTCTGTAACAGTTCGTCTGTCATGTAGATATTTACTGCATTTCTAGCCATGTTTCAAGGGTTTGATAATTCATATAAAGATATCTATATCGTGTTTAATAAAAATAAGTTTTAATTAGTTATCACAAGGACATAGAATTTTCAAATCTGTTTCTAGTATACTGTATGTGTCATAACAATTTTTGTTCGTTATATGATACATTTTTTGTATCAAACGGGCTTAAAAATTTCCTAGTAAGACATAAAAAATAAAAATATTATACCTTGATTTGAGATCCTCGTTTTCCTGATATAGATTTTTCTTCTCATTTATCGCTTCCTCCAGTTCCTTTTCACAATTTTTTAATTTCACTTCCGTTTCCGCTTTCATTTTCTCCAGTCTTTGCACTTCCTGATTGTGCTGATCTAGCGAGCTCTTTCTATCCTTTTCATATCGTGCAGTTTTGACAGACATTTCCTCTTTGATCCTATCAGAAATAATAGAAATTGGATATATAAGTACCTTAATTAAAGAATTTTCCTCTAGAATTCCGGAAATATGATTTGAAATCAAGTTGGTTTATCTAAAGAAAACAGACAAGGAAGTAGATTAATTTTATACAACTATTGCACAATGTCATTCTGGGTACCGATTGGTCAATTGAATTGATATGATTGAAAATAACGTTGAAGTCTTTCAGTCTATTCAAAATATTGCGAATGTACGGTATTCACCTCTCAATGTCTTCTCTGAATTCTTCAATTTCTTTTTCACGTGTCAAGGCGTCTTTTTGTAATTTTTCTACCAGTCTGTTGGAATCCCTCTCTTTCTGAAGCAGCAGTTGGTCCTTTTCCTCCAGCAGTCTTATAGAAAAAAGGGAATGATCTCCAACATAAGAAGGTAGACATGTAGAAGGAGCATAACACGTAATGATGAGTTTGGGTCAGAGGGTCAGAAAGAAAGAAAAATGACCTGACATCATGGCATAAATATGTAGATGTTGTTTGATAATAAACTGTACATTACCAAATATTCCCAATTTCTTAATTATGTTGCTGAATTTTCCCAAATTGAAAGACACAGGCACCTTTGAAAAATAGTAAAATAATATAAAAAACCCATGTGTTTATGAAACACGAATGCCCCCCATTGGCATCTTTTTCGGTGAAACGGGTAAAAAAAAATATTGGTATCCATGGAAAGGTCTTTTCACAAGGAATACACATGTGAAAGACCTATCACTCACCATTCAAAATTTATGGTCAAGTTTAAAGTTTTTGCGGACAATCAGGCAAACAGAGAGACAGACAGGCGGACAGACCAAAAAATATATGCCCCCGAATCTCCGAAATCACTGAATGTATGTATTATATTGCCTATCATATGTTACATTTAACGTGAAAATTTATGCATGTATCTTGACCTACCTTTCTGCAGCTATTTGGCTATGATGTTGTTTGTTGATAACCTTTCGGATGACATCTACCTTTTCCAAAACAGTAGGGACTTTTGAAACTTCGGAATCTCCGTTTGCAGACTTTTCCCTTCGTAAGCTATTTGAGTATTCCCAGAGTTTATGAACTGATTCCTTTAGACGTTCCAAGTCCCCGTATGTTTTCTGGATGATTCTGGATGAACAACGTCAAATTTTTCAAATTT
The DNA here is from genome assembly GCA_028142955.1 of Pinctada fucata. NCBI lineage: Eukaryota > Metazoa > Mollusca > Bivalvia > Pterioida > Pteriidae > Pinctada > Pinctada fucata. The sequence continues at coordinate 44,144,399 of AP027111.1, read as the reverse complement.
TAAAATATTTTTTCTAGCATTAATAGACTAAGTATTGATTCAAAACAGTCACAAAACCGCTTAGGGTAGTTTCACAAAGTGAACGGAGTTGATAAAACGTATTATATTTAAAGTTTAAATTTAGTTTTTTTTATTTGAAATTTTCTCTGTAAAATGGAAATCCTGAGAAAAAAAAACCTATGTACCTATACATATGTTTATTAAAGACAGAATTTTAAAACGGTTTTACGGATTTCTAAAATTCAAAAATGGTGCACAAACGCCCCTAAAAGAAAATTGTGAAAGAAACTTGAACTTATGATAGGTTGTTGCATTTAGAAAGGATTGCCACGTACCCCTCTTTGGAATTTGTTTCTTTGTCCTTCTTCTCCACTGCAAAGCGGCAAAGTTTGATGTCATCGATGACGTCAGAATGTGAAATGTCTCCTGTTTTGGGCGTGGTCGGTCGAAGCCCCACCCCCTTACATAGCAGCGTGAGTTCGTCCCTTACTCTACCAAGGGTCTCTGACATTTTCTTTAGGTTACTAGAAACGCTAAAATTTGAAGAAAAAAAATATTAAAGAAACCGAAACACCGATTTCTTGAAATAAGATTGAGTTTCAGTTTTAAATATTTTGCAAGGAAAAATGTTTAAAAAATCATAATGATGAATCACGGTTCAATAGAAGGCTCTGAATATAATTAAGTTCATGGCTATTTTGTAAAAAAGGGGGATGGGTTGGAGAATATTCTACACGTTCCGGAAGTGATTTTGAATTAAAATGAAAACTGCCCTAAAGGGACGAAATATACTCCCCGCCGAATACTTTTTCTGAGCAGATCAATGGTACATGTATGACCTGGCATTTTATGACCTCACCTGACATTCAATTTCCAAATGGATTTCCTGTCATATAAGGTCATCATTCAGGGTTAAGGTCACTATATCGAATAAAATACTTAGTATGTTAAATGTTTTATGATATATATACTAGTAAAAATTTCTAACCATTTATCCAGTTACTTGAAATTACGATTGGTAGAATTCAATTATCTAATATCTGCATTTGTAAAAACAACGAAAGTTTTTCAAGTGTAAATAAAAAAAGTTTTAAATTTAATTCCTGTGATGTGTATCTTCAAATCCCATAGCATTAACGCAAAGAATCATCTGCTTCCGGTTTTTAAGAAAACTTTGTCTCTCGACTGAAAAAGGCTACAATAGAAAAGTTTTTTTTATGGCTATCGTGTAATATGTTTTTGAATTTTGAAATATCGGTGCTTGATTACGTTGTTCCGTCGTGATATGCTTACAAATTTTCGGATTCGTTACTAGTACAATAACGCTTCCGGTATCGGTTGCACTCCACCATTATTTTGACATTTCGCGTTATCGCAGACCCCCCACCTCTTATATTACTCATTATGGACAACCTAATGTGATGTCATACTATGTATTTGGTATCAATAGATTCAGAAAATTTCAAATTTTTAATTTACAGACAACTTAACAATAAAATTTAATATAAGAACCACATTACCTGTGCTGAAATGGCATGAAAATGGGTTGAAATTTCGTGCAAAAAGTACCACATTGGCCCATGTTTTGGGCATTTTTTCACCAAGTTGCTTGATTTTTTCCAGAAATTTCAATTAGTAGTCTGAAAGATATATTCTTACTCTAGATCATATGGAAAAATCAGAGGGGCGGTACGGCTAGGTCTCGCGAAATCACTGTCGAACCGACTTGAATGATTTTTGGCGCAGGGAAATTCCGCCAAAATTCACATGGTCCATCGCACGTTGTAGTGTTTATATAAGATACGAAACTAAGGATTCAAAAATTTTCAGTGTCCTGTTACAAACATATTACTTAATACTTTTCAACCATTTCATTACTTTTCATCCTTGCTTTATATAAGCTGTCTTATTCAGGGGTATATGCCCTGATAGCCTTTTACATTAATATTCAGTACCCCTAATTTTATACGAAATGGTGGAGTGCAACCATCATTGATATACCGGGTAAGGAGTTTTGTGTTGAAACGTTTCTTGTGAATAAGGTATAAACTTTTTTCCTGCGCTTTGTCACTATTCATGAAAAGTAAGCCTAAAAAAAGATAAGCTCATTTTACACACCACTCGCAAGAGGTATGTACACGCAGCCATTTTACGGCAAATTCGTTTAGTTTCATTTGCTAATGATCGTTTTTGTAACAAAAGCATTCCATTTTCTTTATGTCTCTTGAATCTAGAATATCATCGGTTAGTACATTTAAATATACTACTTTTGGTTCATAGAATTTCAAAACCGTTCTGCATTTTATTTCATCATATTATATAAAGCGTGCATGTCCTGCTCATTAGAACAAATCCACAAGGAACAAACAGTTGTCTTCCAATTTTCGAAGATTTCCGAAAATAACGTGTACTTTTCAAAACAGATGAACTGTAACGGCTACAGACTTTAGTAAAGGAGCTGAACATTAAGCTACTTTTAGTTTTTTAAATTACTTCTTGAAAAGGCTTCACCGAAATGTTCTTCCAAAATTCTACAACCAATTCATTTCTTAGATGATTTTCTTCCGACTTAATAACTATATTTATGTCCCTGATAATTACTGTTTACCCGGAAGCATTTTCCTATAGATCATTTAGATGTAAAAGAATTCTTCTCAAGAAAATTGCTCTCATTTTGCAAACCTTAAGGCGCATTAATTCGAATGCATAAAACGTGTTACTAGTATTCAAGATATGACTCTTAGAATTTGCTAATTTTTTACAGTTCTTTTATTGACTGAACCCTGAAGCTAGGTTTAGTCCATTTTTTACATATAGAATGTATCTAAAGGACACCAGACTGTGACACGTGCAGTCAAGTCACACTATATTTTCTTTTTTATCATTGTCAGTTATCAATAAAGGCCCCATTACCGCCAGAAATACTTCATTGAAGGCGTAGATCAAATTGTGGTCGGTTGGATGGAGAGACGGATTGTCCATCACACAATGATAAAAGTTCATGTTTTTGTCATTTTCATGTACTCGTAAGAACTCAACAACCCTTTCTTCCGGCGGTAAAATTACTTTAATCCAAGTAAATTAATACTACGTGTACAATTTACCAGTGTCATAGCAACCATATGTGCAAATGCTAGTTTGCTCCATTTTTTTTCTATGAAAAAAAAAAAACAACTATGATCTAACTTGAAAGATCTTAATCAAGTGGTCAAAATACTTTGTAATCAATGTCTACGGTATCTTTGCAGAGCATCCGGAGGTTTTAAACCTAACGGAGCCTTGTAGGGGATCAGATGCAAGCTTCGGTGAGGCACTTTTTAACAGCTTACATCATGAGAAAATCTACTTATTTTGGTCCTTGCTACGCTATGGATTACATTTACTAAACCCTTGACTCTATTACATTTTGTACCATGATTAATTACCTCTAAATACTTACTGAACTAAATCTCTATTCTGTTCTTTTATTTGCAGGAAACCAATTTGTAATACATCTATCTTTTTCATCGTACTTTGGCATTTATCAGACAAGCTTGATCGGTCGTCTGCGACAAAAGAGAACTGATGGTCATCACGTGGTGTGGGCGTGTCCCCATGGACATTGTCGTCTGATAGACCGGAAGTTATTCCGGTATCAAACCGCAATATTCGGTCGTGCAGCGTTTCTAAATCTTTCTCCAGACTTTTGGTGTACAAGTCTGACTTTTTTTTTGAGCTGTAAACAGAATGTAAGTTCTATATATGAGTCTTATCTTGATTAAATATTGAATTTTAAGACGTTTAACATTTGAACTACTTGCATAGTGAGTGTCACTGCTGGTGGACCAAGAGTCCCCGAGGGCACATGCAGCCAAGTTCGATCAACTTTGGTTGATCGTCTGTCTCTTCAACGCATTTGAAATTTTCTGTTACAAAATGTCTTGAAATTTCTAAAACGTGGGTCCTCTAGCATCATATCCCACCCATTCTGCTACGTCTTCTGGTACATTTTTGACATAATAATTTTCATCCTTTTTGGTCATATTACATTGATTAGACTGAGGATCACTGACGAGGGTTTAGTACCCGAAACGTGCATGTCTGGTCCATGCTGTAAATTTATCAGGTTTTAAATGGTGCTAATATTGAATTTAAAGACGTTTAATATTTTAACGATTTTGCTTAGAGATGAAATTGTTCTCGTCTGCTTGATATTGAGATCTGTTTAATAAATTTTGCTCACCGAGGATATTTAGCGATAGATCTCCTGATTTGTAGAATTTTGTCCATGCTTGAAAGTTTGGAATCTTTTTGTGAAGTGTTTGTCTTGTCTTTATCGTCTGCCTCTACATTGTTTTCCACAACATTCAATTCTGTGTATGCTGTGTCGACAGCCTCCCGTAGCCTGCTTAGCTCACCGTGGTCCTCGTCGTACAAACGGGTCCTTTCTTTCAGGGCACTACGGTATAATTATTGCAACATCAATTTTTGAAATATTAAACTCTCATAATAAATTTCTTTAAACTCACTCAGTTTTTATCTTAATTATATCATTTGAAACCTCAAATTTAATTTATGGGATCTCTAGATTCATTTTTTTCGAATTGCACACGACACGAAAACCTTCATTTCGTGCAACGAGGAATAACTCTAACTCCAAGACTTCTAATATTTTAGCCTTGGAACACATTAATGTGAAACTATCATTAGAAATCTGGGACATAATTTATACACTCTAAATTTTCTATTGGTCAATGTTAAATTTTTTTTCTACAATATATGAAAAGGAAATGAGATTCTATTTTTTCCCGCTCAGAAAATCAAATGAATGAAGACAGCGTAACTTTCACAAATGATTTAAGCGTGGGACAAATGGTAAGATTTAAGCGTGGGACAAATGTTAAGAATTTTTTTGCTTTCATTTTTATGACCCTTACCTTTCAGCATCCTCCAACTTTTGTGAATAATTTGTCAAGAGTGTTTTGGTTTTCTGTAGTTTGACTTTTAATGGCGTTGCTGAAAGCCTCGATCTGGATTCCCGCGGAGATCTAGGGCTCGTCTGGAATACCTCACTGTCTTTGCCCTTAGCAACGGAAGTGACGTCAGTGTAAAACTTTTCGATGACGACCTCCATTTCTTGGTATCTTTGCTTCCAAAGCGTCATACTGTCCAAGTTACTGTATAGAGATGGATTTTTTGTTCATCACATTTTTTTATGTTTGTTTGCTTTTGTTGTTGTTGTTGTTATTATCATTTTTCGCAGCTGATTCGCTTAAAGATCATGACTTTTGTCTTTGAAGTAATCTTTGATTGTTTTAATCTTCCCTGGAAATCTATTTATCAAAATTTAAAACAGTTATAATGATAAACCATACTCACGTTTCCATGCTATATTTTGAATCTCTAAGACTTTTCAGTTCATTTGACACCACGTCCAGCGTTTTTATCAGTTCAGTGACGTCATATCGTCCTGTTTGGTTTCTGTACTTTGGTCTCGTATGGACCAATTCTGAGGTAAATGTCACGTGAGACAACTTTTCAATCTCATTGGCTAATTTGATGAGATCAGCTTTCAGGGTAGAGTCTGATTCAGCGCCTCTGTTATGGATATAATGCAATATCTAAACATGATCAGGGGCGTATATACATTTTGTATTTTACATACGTCCTGGTATAACCAAGATTTGTCTTAATATCTTTTGAAATTCCCATTTTTGTCTGTTTGTTTGTTTGTTTGTTTGTTTGTTTGTTTTTTTTTTGCAAATTATAACTTTTGCTTCTCATCAAAACGATTATACATTTTTGTATATACAATTTTTAAGCTCTGTTACATGTACTAATTTTACAATCCCAAGTTGAAGTTTTAAGAAATGAATCTTATATTTTTTTTTCTGTTGATGCAAGTATCACCCGAAAAATTGGACAGAAATTTGCATCAATGCGCGTAGCGCGTTGATGCAAAAGTTTTCTGCTCAATTTTTCGGGTGATACCTGCATCAACGGAAAAAATATAAGATTCATTTCTTATCATTTAATTGTGAAAAACAGACTGTTTTTTTGTATCTAAAAATAATCGATCACCGCACTATATTTCGTAAGTCGGAAGGTTTCGCAGTGATACGTCTGCCAAAACAAGTTATGGCAGCCGCCATGATTCAAACAGCGAACGATCGTCACTCTAAATCTTTGGAATAAGGACCAGTTTGAGCAAATTCTACATGCACTATTAATTTTTGAGTAAGTAGAAAAGAAAAGGTACCCTTGAAAGGATAAGCAAAGATCAACAAATTGTATTTTCAGCAACGAGTTCATTCATGTTAATTTGAGGGAACCCCCAGTTCTAAAAATAGTGCTATAAATAGACTTCCGTGAAAAATTGTGTTGATCGATGTATCAACAAAATTTCTCAGCAAATCAGAATCTTCGTTTCTTGAAAATGACAATGGAAATTAAATGATTTTGAATTACTGATTTATTTTTTTTTTGTTCCATTAGGTATAGAGTAAATGGATAATGTATATTTCAGAGTTAAAGACATAAACTATTTCATGTAAAGGCAAAGATGAATGCCTTTAGGATAATCCTTACTTATATCTTACTTGATGAAAGGAATAATATATGCAAATTTAATAAGTAATTTATGTACAGATATTATCATATAAGATATTACATTTAAAAGTACATGTACATGTAGGGCCCTACCCGTGAGTTTTCTTGATATCCTCTTCCAGTTCATGTATTCTCATTTCCATTCCTTTACGTTCTTCGTGATACCTGAAAATGTCACGATCTTAGTTTATGTAACGTTTGGAATTCGTATCAAGAATCCAAAGGTTAATTTACGTTCAAAATGACAGTTTTTTTTTATATTTTTATCCTCAAATTGTTATTTTTACAAAAAAAAAAGGTTATCGTTTTGTCAACTGAAGGATAGTTATCAACAATATAAGTGTTATCCGCAATAAGCGCGTGCAAATAGACATATATGATAATGTCCGATGTTAATGGCCAAAATGGCCGAAATTTAACTAAACAAAGTCCGCCGATGAAGGCCAAAAGGCCGAGACATGCAGCAATTGAAAGAAAAACTGAATGTTTTTGTGAGACAAAAAAATGAATTATTAATACATAACTAAATAAAAGTTTAATGTAAAAGCACATTTTCAATTATAGTTACCTCTCCTCTATCAGTTTGCCTTTCGCCTTATTCACAATTGAATGGGTTCCACGGTGTCTACACGAAAAGAAAAAAAATCAATAGATCAACATCAAATATATCAAAATTTATATACATAAATATCACTTATTCAACTGTACATGAAATTGACTTTTTTCCGCCACATTAATCTTACGGATGAAAGAAAATTGTTATAAACTTTAAAGTTCAGTTTAACAAACATCAACTTGTAAGAAAACCTTTGACATGAATAATTTCTTTACTGAGGTAAAAGATAAAATATGGAAGAGTTTTTATCATACTGTTGCTTTTATGATCAGATACTAGTATATGTTTAAGCGCCGTATTTATTTTAGACAACAAGAACATTTGTACCATATGTACGTGACATTTGCGCGAGCCAATGTTTCGGTAATTTGCAACAATTTCTTTGATATACAGAACTCTCTATCATCTGAGTTTTCTGCTTTCTGTTTTGCTTTTTTCTTGTTTCGTTTCATTTCGTTCTGTTTCGATTTGTCTCGTTTTTGTTTCGTTTTTGTCTCGTATTTGTTTCGATTTTGTTTCGTTTATGTCTCGTCTTTGTTTCGTTTCGCACTTTACAGGGACCCCATAATATCACATTCGGCTTTCCTAAGAATAATCCCGCATCTTATATGCTTTTTAACTTCGTATTTTTTCCGTTCTTAATCAAAAGAAGGTACATGCATGTACATGTATACTTGTAGACGGTACACTAATGTTTTGGAATATCGAAAAAGGCAGAGAGAGAGAGAGAGAGAGAGAGAGAGAGAGAGAGAGAGAGAGAGAGAGAGAAGAGAAAAATCTTCATAGCCATCGGGGACATACATTTTGTACATACATGTACATCCATGCAGACATAATTGTAATTTTTAAGAAATAACAATAATTGGCTTCTGATATGATCGCCATGATGATGAGTGATGAAATTGAAGATTAACGCATGCGTAGGAGTTACATCCATAAATCTGATCACGTGATACATACCTTTCCAATTCTCTGGTAAGTTCTGATTGTTGAGATTTCAATTTTCCAACCTGTGCTTGTAAACTAAAATGTACAAATCATTTTTTAATTATACTTGTAATTTATATAAAACCTATTCAGATGCTTAAATTCATAAAAAAAAAAAATATATATATTCATTTCAGAAATATGAGCGCTATCTTACCTCAATATCTCCTCATTCTCCACCTCTCTTTTCCGCTGAAATGCGTCTTCAAAGCGTTTTAATTTTTCCGCCAATTCTTTGAATTCAGCCTCGTTTCTGTGATGCCCCCGAACAGGGCTGGGAGAGCGATTTTTCTGGGCCCGGACCCTCTGGGCTCGCCTGCCCTGTTGGGCTTTTGTTGTTCCTGTGTCTGGATTGGCCTTGTCTATTTCAAGATGAGTGAATAACCTGTGAATCGTCTGATTCAGCGTGGCGAGTTCTTCCGGTGATGACGTGGCCAAACTTGTTCTGCGATTACTGGAAAATAATGGAATTTATCACTTGTGTTAAGTACAATTTTTTTTTATGTATTTTGAAGAAAAGGATAATTGCAACATGTAATATCTTTTCTGGGAAATAACATTTTACGATGAAAAAGTGTCTCGTTTAACGGCAAGTACAAAATGTAATTATATATTTTAACTTCAAAGTTAATTTTGTTGTTCAGTGTCTATAAAAACTTTCATGTTTTAAAAATGTGATATATATAATGATATAATCTTAAAATAATTGTCTGTTTAGGTGATGCATATAAGTTGTAGACATCGCTGGTACATCTGCAAAGTGATGGGCATCGAAAGTAGACAATCTGGCACAGTCTTCATGAGATTGGAGAAAATATATAATTGCAAATCTTTGAATTTTCTTTTATTTACGAAATCCAAATCAAATTTAAATGTGGACAAAGCCAGAAGTTTTCCTTTTGATTAGATAATATCTAAATTACAAAATTTTCTGTAGATTCTATGATGCAATTTTCAAACAAAACATCAATGCTTAAATTAAATTTTAAAGAATGATGTTACAGCAATGCGCAATAACGCGCATGCGCAAAATTTTGTGATGAAAAAGTGTCGCCTAAGTTAAAGACAGGCAGTAAATTTCAAAGTTTATTTTGTTGCTCAGTGTCAATAAAACTTTCATGCTTTAAAAATGAGATATACATTTATATAATTTTAGAATCTTAATATAAATGTCCGCTTAGGTGATGTACCTTTCAACGATAGGAGGCTTGCGCGTGCGCACCATAGGGGGAGCATCCGGTTCTATAATTGGTCTTTGTATTGTCGGCGGATGGCCCCTCTGTCGGGCATGTTGCCGGGCGTAGGTATTAGACAATGTAACAGTTACTGCCCGAGGGTTGGACTGCTTTGCCCCTGGACCTTGATAGGTACGGGATATCACAGGTTTTGGACCTGCTGTCTTTGATGCGGCCTTGGTTTTCTCTTTTAGAAATTCTGGATCTTCTATAATCTGTCACATTTAAAATTGAATATTGATTTTCAACTTGAATTATACTATGTAATAATTACAATGAAATTAAGGAAATGGTCGAATTATATTTGAATAATTATTGAATATAAATGTACAAATCAATATATAAATTCATAGACTATGCTCATTATAAATACAGATTTACAAAGATTTACATATTTTGCAGACTACAGTGACAGACTATCCGATTTTTTCCGGGGAGGGATAAGGATAATTTCTTTTATTGGACAAATAATTTCATATGATAAATGGACAATGCTATATTTAGTCTATAGCACTAGAATTACTTCTTGATCACGTCAAGTTAAATCACTCTCTGGAACTTTGACATTTTTAAAAAGAAAAAACTAAATAAAAATAATGAAAGAAGGAACCTTGTTTCCTGAACATGAGGAATAATGTCAGATAAGTACACCAGGTCCTGTACCGCATACAAATTCTGACAAATTCATGCTCGTCATGTGACAAATTGCAAGTATCAAGATCAATACATCGTGTAAATGTTAAGTCAAAATTTGTTAGTTTTGTCCACAATTATCGATACATCTAACACCCAATCGATAACCCTTGTATAAATTCTGTCAAATCAACAGTGTTTTGTTTGTTCGAACTCTGTATAAATGACATGGCATATTGAAGAAGGAAAGGATACTGAACAATTTATAGTATTAAAAACGTCGAGGAGGTGGGGTAATATCTATCTATTAAATGATCGTTCAATATTCACTCATAAATTGGTTTTCAGGTTCCGTTGACATCAGGGGCGCACACACAGACTTTTGGGGGCAAATGGGACCGGGAGGGGGGCTATTGCCAAAAAGGCGGACTGTCTGGGTTCGACTAGGTTCCAAACGGGTCCAGGAAGAACCCCATCTGTATGACATTTTAATATTTTCTTAACATTCTTTGGAAATATGACTGTTTTATACTATTAGCAGACAAGCTCGAAAAAGACAAACTTGGCTACACACTTAATCTTTTTTAAGAAATTCTATGCAACGGTTGCAGAGATGTCGAAATTGTGACAAATTAACGGAAGGACGACAGACAGACACCGGAAAAAGTATTACCGCACGAAACTCAATTTGAGCCTTTCGCTCATTTTGGTCAAAACGCATCTAGAAACATTAACTAACGGGGCGGCTTCAATGAAGAAACGGAACATATTAAAGCCAGTATAAGTGTGAACATATGATTGACTGAAAAGAATAAAGAGTTAATAAAAGAGTTAGCTGGTAAAATTGGGCGAGTCATTGTGTGTATATTCTTCCAATAGCAACATGTAACTTTCCATATATTATTCATTATTAATACAATATATCACACTTGATCATCCAGTAGCGTTAATTTCTGCAATTTGGTATAAATAATAAATTTGATCTCTATCATAAGAATGAAATGATTCAAGCACGAAACTGCTGCGATCTCTACTTGGGGTATTTCCCAAGGGATTCTTTTTATCTATTGCCTCTTTTATCTTTATTCATACAGGCGCCAACTTACAGCAGGAAAGGGGGATTAGCATTTTTCCCAAACTTCGAGTTACTTTTCTGTTTCTTCTTATTTCGAACATGCGATACTTTCGAGATTGGTGCATGGATTTCATTCGAAGAAAGGAAAATGTTTTCATACTGGATGGTTCTTCCCACTTTCAACAGAAAAATGACACAACTTGACCTGCTCATTGATTTATTGACACAGTGTTTTTGGCCTATGTAAATACACGTATTAAGAATTATTGACCCCTCGGACATTGCCCTGAGCTATATAAATTAAAGAACTGAATGCTAAATTCATTGCATATTGTAGCTTGAATATTTGTATATGTGCATGTATTTTCATTCAAAAATCAATTTAAGTGTCAGATCCTCTATTTACTCATATTACCAACCCCCCCCCCCTTCCCCCCCGACATATTCTGCCTCCAAAGTTTTCTTTGATTTCAATCGCACATCCTCCGAAATTTCCGTCACACCGTAACAAGATCGTTTTTCTTACAGAAAGACACGAAAATGTGCGATTGCCTCTGTCGCCATTCCATGTCAACAGAATGTGCTGACACTCTATCACTGATTTTTGAATGTTCTAAAACTCGTCATTAATTTGAGATTTTGTAAAATTTAAGGTCTATGTCAGGGTTTCTGTCCCTTACAAAATATATTTTACCTGTTAGAATAATTATCCAGCCCCATATTTCGATTACGATTCTCCAGTTTTAAAGAAGCTGATAGAGAACAATTTAACTAAATCACAAAGCATCTGTTCTTGTCTCCAACTTATGTGTATGTATCGTCGTAGTCCTTACATAGAAAATGAAAATTAATTATTATGCAAAATCAACAAACCTCCAGGATTTCATTTTTGGCGGCTTCAAATCCCCCTTTGACATTTTTGTAAAATCCTTCATTTTTCAGACTGAGTTCTAGCTTCCTTAAGGAGGATTTGACTTCATTCGCATTGCGACTTTTTCCCTAAAAAGAAATACAAGAGGATGTTAAAAGCTACAGTCACTCTTGAAAGGAACAAACTATTTAAAAGAAGAAGATTTATTCGTTTCATATACATGTATGTACATTTTCAATGTTTCAAACATGCCTTGCTCATTGTATCTGTAATCTCAGAACAAAATCTGTATATTTGGTACTTGCTCTGGCATAGCGTATCAACTGAGATATGAGCACGCCATACATATATATGTAAGCAGGCGATGAAGGGACGTTGCTGCTCAGAAAAGGAAAGTTTGTGATGCTGAAATTGAAGTCGTCACGTTTGTCATAGAGTGAGGTGTTCATGTGACCATCGTAGGACAACATTATGTCCAGATAGGATGCTGAATTGAGGTATCGTTTTCCCTTTTTTTACAATTTGTTCTCATGTGACCATGTACAGCTTTTGTTTTTGGTCTCGTTGGTTTATGTGTAGTCTTCTGTGTTTCATATGTTTCGATGTCGTTTGTCTCTTTTTCGTCACTTGCTGCGCTGTCTGCTCTGTGTTTTTGTATCGTGTGTTTTTGGTGCTTTGCTGTGGGTACTCCAACCGAATCTAGTTGGAGATCCCCTTCTTTCTTTTATTTCGTGGTACATGTTGTGAATTTCCTGATAATGCAGTCGTTGCTTTCTTTTTGTTGTACGTGTTGTTCTTATTTAATAATTTAGTGTTCTTGCGTTCATTTCAAATGATTTGGTCATGTCGTATTGTTTCGAATCGTCCTTTTGTTGTCACATACTTATTGCGGCCATGTTGCGCTGCTGTATTACTTTCGATGTACATGATCTTTTTAATTATATGATCATTTTGTGTTGTTGCGTTCCCTTTGTTGTACATTTACATGTTGTCTTTATTGGGTCATATTGCCTTTATATGGTCATGTAGTGTTGTTGTGTTATTTTGTTAAACGTATTGTCTACATAGTGTACAGGAAATATATCGATGTAGTGTTCAATTTTGTTGTACATTTAGTCTTTGTGGTTTGAATGTGGTCATGGAGTATTACTGCGTTCTGTATGTTATCTATGTTGTTCTTATGTGAATACAGATAATGTTGTGTTGTTGCTATGATAATTCCTTTGTTGTACACATAGTCTTTATGTATTTCGTGTAGCGTTGATCCTTTCATTTTGTTGTACATTGTGCGTGTTGTCTTTATATCGTCAGGGAGCGTTGTTGCGATTATTTTGTTGTAAGTGTTGTCGTATATATAATGTGTTCTTGTGTTTCTTTGTTGCCTTCATACATGGCAACACATGTAAAATAGTACGTTGATCTTGCGTTCCCATTATTCATTTTGTTGTTGTGCATGTTGCCATGCTTTGTTGTGTTTCCGTGTTGTCCATGTTGTATTTGTGTGGTAAGCGGTATCAGTTGAATTGCTCTTGTTGTAATGATTGTGCATATCCTTCCATATTACAAAAATAAATAGCCAATCAGATCGGTCGTTACAAAAAAGGAGTATTTAATATATAGCAAATCAGATTGGTTGTTACAAAAAAAGAGTAATTACTAGCCAATCAGATTGTTTGTTACAAACAATGGCTGTTAGAATACCTTTACGATAGTGTCCTTGAAGTGTCCGTAAGCATCTGCTGTGACTTTAGAATTGAGGGATTTTTTCTCTGTCAGTATTCTTTCTAAGCGTTCCTGTACATCATAGAGTTTCTGGGAATTGATCGTCATCTGCAGGTATTGCAAAAAGGAAACGATAGCAGCATAAATAGAATTAAAAAAATAAGTTAAACAATAATTGTACATGAACATTAATGTAGATATTGAAAAATATTTATAAAACTTTTCATGCATTTGTAAATGTTGAATTGCAATTTATTACTTATTTGAGGTGTATCTGAAAAAGTGAAACAAGTTTTCTTGTACGTGTATATATATAAAACCCCACGCAACTACGGATAATTTGATTAACATGATTAATGTCACCTTCCAAAATAACCGATATATAATTTTTCTTCAGTATAATTAGGATTTCTACGAAATGAATATGAGAAAAAAATTGTCCAAATGAAAGATTATGCAAAAAGACGTACATTCGTATTTGATTGTATCCAATCTAATAAACGTCCCTTAAATGTAGTATAATGTTCGAACAGTTCTGAAAAAGGTTATGTTCATGTCAAGGCAATGCTATTAAATTTTCATGCTTAAGCAATTACAGATTGAAACAATTTAACCCCATGCGTTTTCCATAGATTCTTTACGATAGATGGCAATAAAAATTAGCAATTGATGACTCTGGAATTTACATCCCCGCTTTACGGCCGCAGAAATTTTGCATATTCTTACCGTTCTAGTAAAATCCAGAGGGAATACGAAGTGTAGAATTCCCGAAAAAAGTTATATCCCTTATTTCCAACTTCGCAATTGTAGTCTAAAATGAAAGTGTCCAATATATATGACTACCCTTGTGGCTCGCTGGTGTCCCTCACTTTTGTATTGTTACAGATAAATTATTGGATTGATTGATGTACATAATGAATGACCCATATCGATTTGGTGATTACTCTACCATAGTGCTCGTGGGTCGTATCTAAAAACACTGTAAATATTGGGTGGTGACGATACACGGATTCAGGGACAGGTCTAAAAAGTCCATCAAGAACTTTGTGGTGATGCGCGAAGGGGGATAAGGGGATTGGATCCAAATGAATTGGGGGAAAAAGAATCGATCACAGATTCCTAATATCATACTTGTAACTAGCCAATACTCTATTTTTCATTTATATTATGTGTAAAATTTAAGTCTTTTTATTTTCCTCGAAGAAAAGGAAAGGGATGCCATCTCGAGAAACAAATCCACATAGAATTGCCATATCTAAATGATTGTCCAGTTTGCATTCTGCCAATGAAGACCTAAAAGTTTCAAATGTCGATGAAAATTGAAAATAACCTAAATTTTATCGGGAACGGGTGCAAAATTATGGATCCGCCCTTTGTTCCATACAAAAGGCATTGACTTTGCCGCCCTCATGGCTTTCAGCACTTTAGGTTTCCTTTGGGAAAATTGTAGATAACAGGAAATGAAATAGAGCCGTAACTTACAATACAATGTCAATATCAATTTCATAGAAGCAAGTTTATGAGCACTCTAGGCTTCATTTCATCGATCACAATTTGTGCTGCCTTGCTTTAAGTTTATCTTTAATTCATACGATTTGTAGATTTGTCAGATTTTGATTTTTTCTGCATTGAGAAGATAATTTAATTGGCCAATGCAATGTTTTATCAGGGTTGATGACCTCATTATATATTCAGACCTATCAACAAGGTAAATAATCGTTCCATTGTTTTTGTTTAATGATAATAAACTTGTACAGGAACATTTACACAACTTATGTATATTCATCCTGCACACTGGATAAATTGCATCTTCTTCTTCTTCGTCGTCGTCATCATCATCATCATCATCACAACCACCATCATCATCATCATCATCATCGTCGTCGTCGTCGTCGTCATCATCACCACCACCATCACCACCACCACCACCACCATCATCATCATCATCGTCGTCGTCGTCGTCGTCGTCGTCGTCGTCGTCGTCGTCGTCGTCGTCGACATTTGATTTCATTAAAGGAATTTTGATTGCCAAAATAACGTAAAACGAGACTTTGATGGATTGTTTAATCATCATCATCATCATCATCATCATCATCATCATCATCATCATCATCATCATCATCATCATCATCGTCGTCGTCGTCGTCATCGTCGTCGTTGTCCTCCTCCTCCTCCTCCTTGTCGTCGTCTTCCTACTCTTCTTCATGCTTCTTCTTCCTCCGTCTTCGTCGAGAGAAGGTAAGTCTGAAAGTGCTGCACTTCGAGCTAAGTCTGACAATTTTATCTGATGTAAAAGTTGCATATTTAGTTGTACCTGTGAAACGTTTAATAATATTCATTTAATGTTCAGAAGCCTCACTTTTGATAAATTATGCTTTACAGAGAGCGCAGCTTGAATGGCCGCGAAGCGAACTCATAGATAGAAATGACTCCGAAAAGGGGAAATAGATCTAGATGAAATCCCCTTACCTACCCCCTTCACGTATGTCCACTACTGTATACTTTGGGACCTCGACTAGGAAGTGACGTTTTACAAAGGAAGTGACATATTTACGTTTCGAGGGAGCATACGCGATGAATGGTGCGGCTTTGAAACAAAACTTCGAGCTGAGCCGTCAATATATATATTATATATATATATATATTTTTTTTTTTTTCATTTTCAATTGAATACATGTACATACTGAATACATAAAATCATTCGCTGTGTATTAATCATCGCTATTTTCGCGCTCGGTCTCGTACTGCGAAAGTTTGTCTCAGAGAATGTAAATACCAAAGGCATAACTCAATAAGAACAGCGGCTGATCAGAGAATGAAATATTTAGTTTTTCAAAACCGCGAAAGAAAGTACATGTACCAGCGAATGATTCTATTTATACAGTATGTTGACGTCATTATTGTCTCCGTCCATTTGTCTCCCTTTTCTCGACTCGTGAGTGTGTGTGTTCGGCTTTGGAAACTTTTGGGGATCTTCTTAATTTCGTCTTCTTCTGTATTTTTCACGGTTTCGTAAACGTATCCCTAAAGTAATCGTTATTTTCGGATTTTGGCTTTTAGTGTAACTTTCACTCATTGACTGAAATTATTCTCAATTGTGTGTCCACACATACATGTAATCATATTTGCTTCAAAATGGTTAGTTATCTCCCTCTTTGGATTACAATTCTCGGACTTTATCCATCTCTGCTATGTTAAAATTGTTCTATGCCAAGAAATTTCCTGATGTTTTCACATCGTATACATGTAAATCACTGCCTTGATAAGAATTATGTACAAACAATAAAATATTTCCAAAGGATTGTCAACATAGTTATGAAATCTCATCTGAAAATATATGTATAACTATTTTTTTTTCAATTTCAACGTTTTTCATGGTAGAAATGGATATAGTCCTAAAATTGTAATCATATATATGGCGGTTTATTCTGGATGTGACATCATCACTAGGTTGTAGCACCCACAGCAAAACCCCAAAACACCCAATGCAAAAACACAGAGCAGACACCCACAGAAAGAGACGCAAAAGGGACAAATGAAGGAATACCAACTCACATCAAAGAAAAACATATTAGGTACATTTTGTAAACGCTATAATACTGTATTTAGTCTATCTGATCATGATAAAAGTATATAACGAAATAAGCATATATTTAGAGTGCTAAGCCTGGTTTTTTTTTTTCACAAAATACTTTTTTTTTTCTTATCAAATTTAAAATACAATGGTGCACGTGTACCTTTAAGATCTCAATCTCTACTCGAGCTGAACACCAGTGAATTTTAAATCATGTGTTTTGAAAAGTTTTATTGAAGATATTTCTATCGGTAAACATACATTACCGCTCATTGTGTTATCATTGCGTATTCTATTCAAACTTCTGAATTTTTGAATGAACATGTAGGAGTATGGCCGAGATATGTTAATTCTATAAAAAAGAAATTTTAAATCGACAGTTTGGTGTAGACTTAATTCGAATCTGAAATTCAATTGGAATAATTGAATTATAAGAAAAATCTTCCCCTTAAAATGAGTACAAATATAGGGCTATTCAAAGACCTTTTATCGTTTATTAAAAGGCATTAAACTGTGTTGTCGGATTTCAAAATCTAGTATAGAAAGAAAACATGTCCTAAATCGAAGCATAATTGAATCAGAAGTATTATAGAATATGCTTTTAAAGATTTTGATATTAAAAGGAAGTCGAGGTGGTTGAAAGGAGGGAGGGGGGGGGGGGGGGGGTAAAGCATCAAGCCTGCAGCCTGTTTCACAAAAATACTTACGAAAAATGTCAGGAATTTTTGTAGTATAACTTTCATTATCAAATAAAACCTTTGAAATGATTTTTTTCAATTTAGGTTATAATGCGCTTTCTTATATCGTTTCTACAAACTGAATATAAATTCAGAAACAAACATTACAATTTTTAGTTTTATAAAATAAGATGTACCAAGCAATCAAAAGTTACGAACATTTTCCTAAAAATGTTCGCAAGTAATTTTGTGAAACAGGCTGCTGGTTCTTAAATAAAAAAGTTAGCCTATGTAGCCTGTTTCACAGAAAATACTTTCAAAAAATCATAGAATTTTTTTGTAACTTTTGATCATTTAGTTCATTTTATACAGTAAACTAAATATTGAAATGCTTTGTTTCAGAACTGATGTCTTTTAATGTTGTAATGATATTAGAAAACATAATACAATCTAAATGGATAAAATTTTCAACCTTTTATTTGATGAGGAAAGCTACAAAAATTCCTGAATTTTTTCATTAGAATTTTTGTGAGACTGCATGGGGACTGGTCAAATGAAAGTAAAACAAAACAAAATAAATTTCATTTCTTTGTGCCTGTCAAACTTTCCAAATGAACGTATTTTATCATAATCAAAACCGTTTTAGATGTGGCAAGTGGAATGTAAAGTCAAAGCGAGTATAAAAGGGGAAACTAAGAAAATTTTAATCATATATTGATAAATTTAAATAACCTTTTTTTATGAGCTTAAAGATTTTACTTATTGAGGAAAAAAAAAACTACGTGAAACCACTTTAAGGTACATGCTGCCACAGGAGATTTATCATCAAGTACCCCCCACCCCCCACCCCTCCCCTCTCCGACCCATTTTTCCCCTTTTTATTTTTGTTAGCAATGTTCTATAGTTTTCAATTAAATGTCATCAACATAAAGATACCTGGAAGTCCCCTTTTCGAAACGACTCCCAGATGACTGAATCTATTAGTGGCATGAACAGTTACCTTGGGGCGCATGCTCGGGTCCAAAGGAGGGGTGAGGATGTAAAGAGCCTCGAAAAATATTGAGGGGGGGGGGGGGGTTATGTTTTGTTACCCATAGTCTTTGTGTTCGATTATATATTGATTTGTACCTTGTAGGATTAGGGTTTTTCTGCAAATTCAGTTTTGCTATTTTTGACACATACACAAGCTTACTTGATGTTTGTACAGTCTATATACACGCATGATAAATATATTAAAACGACTACATAAGAGTTCAATAAATGTCGGAAGTATGTATATAAACATCGTAGAATAGATCAATTTAAGTGAATTAGAGAATCCATCTGTTGACACAATGGAAACAAATCGTTATATGGAGGCTATATAATTTTTTTAATTGTTTTGCACCGATAGCCAATAAAACCGTAATGTTTCATGGAACTGCCATATGAATATAAGTTATGGTTTTACCATAAAACTTGAAAACTTCAAGTTGAAAAAAAAATCGATTGGATATTTCAAAATAATTAGTAAACCTTCAGTCTGTTTTACTAGCTAGGGACATTGTCTATATGCTCAGTAGTCGGAACTATTGTACATTCACGTGAGGTTACAATCAGATTGTGTTACATTACTTAGATTTATCTTGAAAGAAAAAGAGATAGTAATTTCCAGCTTTTAGATTTTTTTTCTTTATGACTTCTTTGTATTAATTTCACAATGCACATTTTCAATTTTAGAGATACCTGTATATACACCATGTTAATCAATGTGACTTCATACTAAGACATCCCATCCCTCTCAACTCTCTACAGTACATGTACCTGATACATTTACCATGATTATTCAGATTAAACGAACCCCCCCCCTTCCAAAAAAAAAAAAAAAAAAAAAAAACCAAACCAAAACAAAACAAAACAACCCCCCCCCCCCAAAAAAAACCACTACAACGAAAACAAAAACAAGCCAAAAAGTTTATTTTCTCAAATTTTAAGAGCGACCAATCAGTGGATCTTTTTTCTTCAATTCCATAAATGTATTCCGAGAGCTCCTACATGTAAGTTGCCATTAAAATAAGCACAATACATGCACAAATTGAATTGGATTCAGAAGATTGATTTTTAGAGTAGATATATAAATACGAAAACTTGATGATAATTGAGTGTGTCTGAAAATTCGACTTCAACTCTTTTCATTTCACTGAAACTTATCAATTTTATCGTTTAATGAATTGTGGTACATACATGTACATTTAAATTTTCAACGTATATGTAAAAGCAGTCTGTGTTTAATAAAATGTGTTCAATAAAAAGATGTTTACAGGAATAAACATTTTTGATTAATTAGGTTAATGTGACACTTTAATTAGAAAGTTCATAAATGAAGTAAAAACATGCAAATCCTACCTTTCTATGTAAATTATCTTGTATGTAGCGTCCCTAGAAACTGCACTTCGAAGACAATTTGCATGGTGTATGTTCCTCTCCGATACACGTTCGCTTTCACTACACTCTTAAATACAAATTCTCTTCACACATCTGTTTTTAAAATTTTAAAGTTCTTCCCGTTCCGATACACACATAAGGTAAAACTTTTCCTTCTGAAAATCTATTTAAATATTTGTCCCTGCACATAATTCCGAATTTAAATAACCACACAAATATGCATTGAGTATTTGACAAGAGAGAATTTGTTCAGAGATGCGAGTGCTTTAAATTTCTCTGTTGAATAATGTGATTTTACAAAGTTAAGACGCAAATAAACCTAGATATTAACAAATTTTATGATTACTATCGATAAATTGTGATACCTGTAAATATTAAAGTGATGAATAGCGCCGCGAGATTTGCGAGTTACTCCTCTTGGATTGAGGTGTTTGTGGGCTTCCGATTGAGTAAGCAGTTTATTTCCCCTCGGGATTCTAAATGATAATAAAATTAATTCATTAATAAAATCTGTCTACTTTTAAAAGATTCGACGACCCTCTTCCTCTCTTTTCCATATCTTTTTCTTAGATCTGTTCATGAGCATAAGCCCCCCTCCCCTTCCGTAACTCCTACCTCTAGAATTAGACAATACTAATAAAATTATTTTTTTTTTCTTATTTGCAAGTCAGATTAATCCTATCATTCCCATACTTTCATTTTCATTCCATTCGCCTCAACGCTCATTCAAAATTTTATTGAAATTCTATCCTATCAAATTGGCATAAAATAGACAGACACCGCTGAGCTGGAATGGCGCATCTCGCCATTAAATTCAGGTGAATGTAATAAATAACGTACGTATGATATGACTGGGAATTTTAAAAGGTTCAATAAAATTTAGTTTGCAATAATTCATTACTTGGAATTCAAAAATTCACAATCTGGAATCAAAGAAATTCAAAACCTTAATTTCACGTAATTCAACAGCATAAATGTATGTTTTGTGTTTGTTTGTTTTATTTTTCTTGTCCGGTTGGTATCTCTTATACTTGTCCCTCCCTATGATTTCACATTTGTATGTTTTGATGTTTAGGGTGTGTGTGTGTTTTTTTTAGCTCACCTGAGCCATAGGCTCAAGTGAGCTATTGTCATAGTGTTGCGTCCGTCGTCCGTCGTCGTCCGTCGTAAACTTTTCACATTTTAAACTTCTTCTCCAGAACGGCTGAAGGGATTTTGATGAAACTTGGTAGGTATGAAGTACTCATGGTCCCCTACAAGTGTTGTTGTTTTTCGTCCGGATCTGTCAACAGGTGGCGCCACCACAGCCAAAAGTAGGTCACGGGGGGTACCCTCCTTTGACAAACTTCTTCTTCAGAACTGAAGCATGTATCGACAAACCGAAAGCATCAGGATGATCTAGAGAGATGTCTTAAGAAGTGTTGTTATTTTTTGTTCCACTTCGAAGTCAAATTTTTGACGCGTTTTTGACGTCTTTTCGGACTTTGTCAGAAATGCACATTTTTGCACTATTTCTTTAAATAACTCAATAAGTGTATGATTTTACACACTCATTTACTACATATTTATCATATTTAACTTACTTAATGCTTTGATATGTATTTTATGCTTTAAATTTATCTTTTTGATTTTTTATGAATTTTTTTCTTATGTAAAAAGGAAGGGGGGGGGGTTGATTTTCATACATTTTCTGCTTCTTTTCTATAACCACTCTTCAGATTGTCATGACAATTTGTAGGTATGAGGTACTCATGCATGGTACCCTACAAGTGAAAGAATTTTGTCAAGATATCCACTTCTGGATTTTTAAGGAATATTTTTTAAGATTGTACATAGGTATAATGTATGTTTTCCATGCCAAATGGACCCATGGGGAGTAGCTTCAAACCCCGGCGGGACCCAAACAATTTTTTTTCCCCTTTTTTAGTTTTTTTTCTCTTTTTATTTTTATATTTATCGCTAGAAATGAAACTGTGAAAGAATTTTGTCAAAATATCAACTTTTAGATTTTTAATGATTTTTTAAATAAGACAAGCTATAGCTAGTTTTGCTTTGTGTACTTATTTTCATACTTCGAATTAACTTGGCCACATACGCTATCAAATATACGCTGAATTTATTTTTAAGATGTTGACTTTTTGTGTCGCCTGCGAAGCACAGCGACACTTAGGGATCACTTTGTCTGTTGTTCGTCTGTCCGTCCATCCGTCCCTCCGTCTGTCCGTCTGTCTGTCACACTTGGGTGTCACACCCCATAACTTTTGATTGGTAAGTGATAGGGCTTTGATATTTCACATATGTATTCCTAGTGACAAGACCTTTATACACATATCATAATTTTTTACCTTGACCTAGATATTTGACCTACTTTTCTAAAAATCTAATATTGACTATATCTCTTGACTGATTAGTGATTGGGCTTTGATATTTCACATGTGTATTCCTTGTGATTAGACCTTTCTACACATATAATGTTTGACCTTGTGACCTTGATCTAGATATTTGACCTACTTTTCTAAAAATCTAATATTGGCTATATCTCTTGATTGGCAAGTGATAGGGCTTTGATATTTCACATGTGTAATCTTTGTGACAAGACCTTTCTATGCAAACCATATTTTTTGACCTCGTGACCTTGACCTAGATATTTGACCTACTTTTCAAAAAATCTAAGATTGGCTATATCTTTTGATTGGTAAGTGATAGGGCTTTGATATGTCACATGTGTACATGTATTTCTTGTGACAAGCCCTTTTTTCACATACTATATTTTTTAACCTTGACCTAGATATTTGACCTACTTTTTAAAAAAAACCAAGATTGGCTATATCTATTGATTGGCAAGTGATAGGGCTTTGATATTTCTCTTGTGTATTCCTTTTGACAATACCTTTCTACACATACCATAATTTTGACCTCATGACCTTGACCTAGATATTTGACCTACTTTTCAAAAAAATTAAGATTTGCTATATCTTTTGATTGGTAAGTGATAGAGCTTTGATATTTCATATGTGTATTCCTTCTTGTGACAAGGCCTTTCTACACATATCATAACTTTTGACCACATGACCAAGACCTAGATATTTGACCTACTTTTCAAAAAATCTTAGATTGGCTGTTTTTTTTTTGATTGCTGAGTGATAGGCTTTGATTTTTCACATGTGCATTGCATGTGACAAGACCTTTCTTCACATACCATCATTTTTAGCTCACCTCGACGAAGTTGAGTGAGCTTATGTTATAACCCCACGCGTCCGCGTCCGTGTCCGCATCCGGTTAAGAAGTTTGGGGTAGCTCAGTATCTGACAAAGTACTAACGCTTCAGTAACCAAACTGGCACAAGTGATTCATCTTTGGATGCTGAGGTGAACCCATGCATCGTATGCAGCATCTGACCTACATTTTTAGCTTGAGTGACTTGGTTAAGAAGTTTGGGGTAGCTCAGTATCTGACAAAGTACTGATGCTACAGTAACCAAACTGGCACAAGTGATTCATTTTTGGATGCTGAGGTAAACCCATGCATCGGATGCAGCATCTGACCTACATTTTCCGCTTGAGTGACTTGGTTAAGAAGTTTGGGGTAGCTCAGTATCTGACAAAGTACTGATGCTACAGTAACCAAACTTGCACAAGTGATTCATCTTTGGATGCTGAGGTGAACCCATGCATCGGATGCAGCATCTGACCTACATTTTCCGCTTGAGTGATTTGGATAAGAAGTTTGGGGTAGCTCAGTATCTGACAAAGTACTAATGCTACAGTAACCAAACTTGCACAAATGATTCATCTTTGGATGCCGAGATGGACCCATGCATCGGATGCAGCATCTGACCTACTTTTTCCACTTGAGTGATTTCGCTTTTAAAAGCCAATATTGAGCAGAGTATAAGTGCTACATGTACCAAACTTGCATATTGGATGTATCTTTGATCAAACTTTCATAAAATGACCTTGACCTACTTTTTCCGCTTGAGTGATTTTGCCTTTAAAAGCCAATATTGAGCAAAGTATAAGTGCTAGGTGTTCCAAACTTGCATATTAGATGTATCTTTGATCAAACTTTCATAAAATGACCTTGACCTACTTTTTCCGCTTGAGTGATTTTGCCTTTAAAAGCCAATATTGAGCAAAGTATAACTGCTACATGTACCAAACTTGCATATTGGATGTATCTTTGATCAAACTTTCATAAAATGACCTTGACCTACTTTTTCTGCTTGAGTGGTTTTGCCTTTAAAAGCCAATATACATGTACTAAGAAATATGTTTGAATTGAATTTTGCTGTCACTAGGTGAGCTTCGTAATCTGTGATTACCTATGTTTTACCTCGTGCACTTGCCCTATATATTTGACCTACTTTTCAACAAATCTATGATTTGCTATATCTTTTGAGTGGTAAGTGATAGGGCTTTGATATTTCACATTTGTATTTCTTATGAAAAGACCTTTCTAAACATTCCATAATTTTTAACCTAATGACCTTGCCCTTGATATTTGACCTAATTTCAATAAAAAAAAATCCGCTACGCAGGCGACACAAGCATTCCTTGGATTGCTTTTTTTTCATACATGCATATTTCAGAACAATTTCCCTATTTAATGATTATTTTCTCTGTCTTATTTCTGTATCTATGGTAAACATAGTCGCCATATATCTTGTGTTACAGAGTTGATTGGTTCAATACCTCCTTGCCCCTTTAGTAGGGGTAAATACAGGAAATAAAAAGGTGCACACTTAAAATTTTGACTGACTTGAAATGCCCGGAAGTCTGTAAAATTGGTCTTTTTTGATTGCGAATCTTTGGCACGCATAAAAATGTAAAGAAAAAAAAAAGGGGGGGGGGTCATGCATGTCCTTTTTTCGCAAATTTCACTTTTTTTACAGGAACTCTGCGTCGTCATCGAAAATGTTCCGAATTTTGCATATTTTCAAACCTATCTGTAGATTGCATAAAAGACAAGATCAAGTTCGAAGTTAAATTTATCACGACTATTGATTCAATATGCTAAAAATACATTTCCAAGCACCGCATTTCAGCATATTTACCGAAAATAATTTGTCCAAGTGGCTTCACTGGGTCATGAGGTTTGATACACCGTACACTGCTGTTTGGAAAATAAATTGGCTCAATTTCTGCACAACTCACTTGAATTAATATTGTCCGCTAACAACTTGTCTGTGTTAATTGGATTAACACGATTTTGACTGTACGTTACATGTATTAAGATGAAATCAATACTATTCAAAAGCTCTCATTCATAGATTTCTGTATAATTTAAATATGAATAAAGGCAAAACCGAAAAGTCTTTGTTTTTTATGCTTCCGGAATCAAAGATACGGGGGCATATAATTTTTGGCCTGTCCGTCTGTCTGTTTGTCCGAAAAACTTTACATTGGGCATAACTTTTGATAGGAAGGTGATAGAGCTTTCATATTTCACATGTGTATTGAAATTTCCTTGTGACAATACCTTTCCATTGATACCAAAATTTTTGACCTCGAGACCTTGACCTTGACCTTTGACCTACTTTTCAAAAACTTTAACATTGGGCATAACTTTTGAATGGTTAGTGATAGGGCTTTCATATTGTACATGTGTATTCTTTGTGACAAGATCTTTCCATTGATACCAACATTACTCTGACCCTGACCTCTCACATACTTAACAGAAAATGGTGTTTATACCAACAAAGATGCCACCGCGGGGCATTCGTGTTTCACAAACACAGGCTTTATTATTTTCTGGTATACTAGCTATTAATAATGAAAGGTTTGGTGTTCAATTTTAAATAAACTTAATTTATGAAATCATTTCATTGTTTTATTCTGTTTCTGTTGCACATTAATGTGGAATTTTACAAAATGATTTTATTTTTGATGTTGCATAATCGAACTATACTAGCTGGGCATATGACTTTGGATCGCATAATCCATCTTTTCAAATCAGTAAAAAAGTTGTTGTTTTGAAATGTGACTATTTTCTCTTGTTTGTACTTTTAAAGGTTGTCTGAAAAAAAAAACTTCTCTGCATCCGGCAAAAATCTTTTTAGAAAGGTTGTGGGCTAAAATCCTGGTACTGGCACTATCAGTATTCAATGTCAGTATGTCAATTAGAGCGTGCATGGGTATCAGGTGAGCGTTGTGCCCCCTGGGGCTCTTGTTTTCTTGTCCGGTTGGTATCTCTTATACTTGTCCCTCCCTATGATTTCACATTTGTATGTTTTGATGTTTAGGGTGTGTGTGTTTTTTTTTCTTGTCCGGTTGGTATCTCTTATACTTGTCCCTCCCTATGATTTCACATTTGTATGTATTGATATTTAGGGTGTGTGTGTGTGTTTTTCTTGTCCGGTTGGTATCTCTTATACTTGTCCCTCCCTATGATTTCACATTTATATGTTTTGATGTTTAGGGTGTGTGTGTGTTTTTCTTGTCCGGTTGGTATCTCTAATACTTGTCCCTCCCTATGATTTCACATTTGTATGTTTTGATGTTTAGGGTGTGTGTGTGTGTTTTTCTTGTCCGGTTGGTATCTCTTATACTTGTCCCTCCCTATGATTTCACGTTTGTATATTTTGATGTTTAGGGTGTGTGTGTTTTCTTGTCCGGTTGGTATCTCTTATACTTGTCCCTCCCTATGATTTCACATTTGTATGTTTTGATGTTTAGGGTGTGTGTGTGTGTTTTTCTTGTCCGGTTGGTATCTCTTATACTTGTCCCCCATATGATTTCACATTTGTATCTTTTGATGTTTAGGGTGTGTGTGTGTTTTTCTTGTCCGGTTGGTATCTCTTATACATGTTATACTTGTCCCTCCCTATGATTTCACATTTGTATGTTTTGATGTTTAGGGTGTGTGTGTGTGTTTTTCTTGTCCGGTTGTTATCTCTTATACTTGTCCCTCCCTATGATTTCACATGTTTAGGGTATGTGTGTGTGTTTTTCTTGTCCGGTTGGTATCTCTTATACTTGTCCCTCCCTATGATTTCACATTTGTATGTTTTGATGTTTAGGGTGTGTGTGTGTTTTTCTTGTCCGGTTGGTATCTCTTATACTTGTCCCTCCCTATGATTTCACATGTTTAGGGTGTGTGTGTGTGTTTTTCTTGTCCGGTTGGTATCTCTTATACTTGTCCCTCCCTATGATTTCACATTTGTATGTTTTGATGTTTAGGGTGTGTGTGTGTTTTTTTTCTTGTCTGGTTGGTATCTCTTATACTTGTCCCTCCCTATGATTTCACATTTGTATGTTTTGATGTTTAGGATGTGTGTGTGTGTTTTTCTTGTCCGGTTGGTATCTCTTATACTTGTCCCTCCCTATGATTTCACATTTGTATGTTTTGATGTTTAGGGTGTGTGTGTGTTTTTTTTCTTGTCCGGTTGGTATCTCTTATACTTGTCCCTCCCTATGATTTCACATTTGTATGTTTTGATGTTTAGGATGTGTGTGTGTGTTTTTCTTGTCCGGTTGGTATCTCTTATACTTGTCCCTCCCTATGATTTCACATTTGTATGTTTTGATGTTTAGGGTGTGTGTGTGTGTTTTTCTTGTCCGGTTGGTATCTCTTATACTTCTCCCCCCTATGATTTCACATTTGTATGTTTTGATGTTAAGGGTGTGTGTGTTTTTTTCTTGTCCGGTTGGTATCTCTTATACATGTTATACTTGTCCCTCCCTATGATTTCACATTTGTATGTTTTGATGTTTAGGGTGTGTATGTGTGTTTTTCTTGTCCGGTTGGTATCTCTCATACTTGTCCCCCCTATGATTTCACATTTGTATGTTTTGATGTTTAGGGTGTGTGTGTGTTTTTCTTGTCCGGTCGGTATCTCTTATACATGTTATACTTGTCACTCCGTATGATTTCACATTTGTATGTTTTGATGTTTAGGGTGTGTGTGTGTTTTTCTTGTCCGGTTGGTATCTCTTATACATGTTATACTTGTCCCTCCCTATGATTTCACATTTGTATGTTTTGATGTTTAGGGTGTGTGTGTTTGTTTTTCTTGTCCGGTTGGTATCTCTAATGCTTGTCCCTCCCTATGGTTTCACATTTGTATGTTTTTATGTTTAGGGTGTGTGTGTTTTTTTTTCTTGTCCGGTTGATATCTCTTATACTTGTCCCTCCCTATGATTTCACATTTGTAAGTTTTGATGTTTAGGGTGTGTGTGTTTTTTTCTTGTCCGGTTGGTATCTCTCATACTTGTCCTTCCCTATGATTTCACATGTTTAGGGTGTGTGTGTGTTTTTTCCTTGTCCGGTTGGTATCTCTTATACTTGTCCCTCCCTATGATTTCATATTTGTATATTTTGATGTTTAGGGTGTGTGTGTGTGTTTTTCTTGTCCGGTTGGTATCTCTTATACTTGTCCCTCCCTATGATTTCACGTTTGTATATTTTGATGTTTAGGGTGTGTGTGTTTCTTGTCCGGTTGGTATCTCTTATATTAATACTTGTCCCTCCCTATGATTTCACATTTGTATATTTTGATGTTTTGTGTGTGTGTGTTTTCTTGTCCGGTTGGTATCTCTCATACTTGTCCTTCCCTATGATTTCACATGTTTAGGGTGTGTGTGTGTTTTTTTTTTCCTTGTCCGGTTGGTATCTCTTATACATGTCCCTCCCTATGATTTCACATTTGTATATTTTGATGTTTAGGGTGTGTGTGTGTGTTTTTCTTGTCCGGTTGGTATCTCTTATACTTGTCCCTCCCTATGATTTCACATTTGTATATTTTGATGTTTAGGGTGTGTGTGTGTTTTTCTTGTCCGGTTGGTATCTCTTATACTTGTCCCTCCCTATGATTTCACATTTGTACATTTTGATGTTTAGGGTGTGTGTGTGTTTTTTTCCTTGTCCGGTTGGTATCTCTTATACTTGTCCCTCCCAATGATTTCACATTAATTTTGTATATTTTGATGTTTAGGGTGTGTGTGTGTGTTTTTTTTGTCCGGTTGGTATCTCTTATATTTGTCCCTCCCTATGATTTCACATTTGTATATTTTGATGTTTTGTGTGTGAGTGAGGTTGAGGGTGTGTGTGTGTGAGTGAGATAGGGTGAGGGAGGGTGAGGGTGTGTGTGTGGTTTTTGTCTTGTCCGGTTGGTATCTTTTATACTTGTGCCTACTTTGTACGTTCTGATGTTTTGCGCTGTGATCAGTGCTGGGTAGTCTTGTTAGAGATATCGTCTGTATTCTCAACAAAACATCCGTGTCACTTTGAATATGACACTTGAAATTTTGCGTCGGTGCCACAGCTTTACAGAAGTTTACAAAAATCGACAGGAGGCAGGCTGTACTGACAATCCTCTACCACGTTCGTATTCGTTCAAGTTCGATGTCAGCCTATTCATGTAATTGGCTTTAGTAAAATGCTCTTGACTTTTTTCTTGGAATTTCTACCTATTTTATAGGATGCAATATTACAGAAGCTCTGTTTTTGCCCCTTATCAATTTGACCCCATATGCATTATTTTGCTATTTCGGATACATAATGTACTTGTCATTTCAAAAAAAGAAATATGGAAATTAAAGGAGATTTACATCTTAGCACTGTCCCTCCATTGCTATTTTGAACGTAGATTTTGTTTGGATATGCTACTGAATCGACCCTGCAGGGAATTTTGGAGCCGCGTACTCTCTGAAAGGTAAATAGACAAATAAGTCCGGAGGGCGCTTTTGAATTTGGGCGGCTTCTGAAAATCACTTTGATTGAAATCATCACTGATGAGGATTTGATATCCGAAACAACTGTCTTGTGCATAATGAATTGTTTTGAAATTTTCGTCGGGAAGATATAGAGTTGGAACATTCAGTATTATTAATATCACTATCGCATATCACGTGATACGCAATTGATAGAATCCCCTTTGACTGAACCAGGTAAATTATATCTAAATCTACTTTATAAGAATTTATATTACGCCTATCATATGACCATCACTATCAATTATATGATGGTAATCTATTCTGGTCAAGGATCTTCGATGTATAATCAGAGAACACTAAAGCAGAAAATTTCGATGTTCACCACATGTTACATGTATGATATGGTACACGGACAGATAAAAAATGATGAATGCAGATTGTCAGATAAGTATAATCTTACTAACTACATAAAGAAATCCAGTTAATATGTCCTTACATTTTTTCATAATAAGAATCATTTTTACTTAATATGCTTATGAAAAACCTCTGATAAAAATTGAAATTAATATCGATTGTTGATAATATTGTTTATTTTTTTTCATTCATTTAGAACATACAACGCATGCTACCGCCTGATGCGACTTGTATGGTGGACAAGGGATAGCTCCACCTTCAAGGCTAACCGGGAATAGCTTTTTCCCGAATCTCCCTCCTGTGGAGCCCGGAATTTTCTCAGCCTTGCCATCAAGACATATGTATTGCGAAGCTGCCTCATCTTTGTAGTTTCCTGTCATCAAGTATCCACTGTATAGTTTGGTCCATGTAGGCATGCACTTTGACTTACCTTGAAAGAATTGCGGGGACAAATGATGAACATTCAGACAAATTACTGTAAAATGAGTTTTGTTCGCGGCGTCTTAATAGAGCAGTTGCATTTATTTTACTTCTTACTTTACTTCTACTTTTACCTCACCTCTACGCTTCAGTGGTCACTGTGGTTAGGGATTAGGCCGTGGTATTTAAAATTCGTTTTCCATCCTGGTGTTTTAAAAAAAGACACCCTCCAGTTAGGCGAAAACACACAAACATACAATTTTTGTATTGTTGTCAATGACATGTATTATTCTGAAATTTTATTTAAGGCACATATCCACTGTACAAGTCAGGGGAGACGGGAATGTGAGCTATTATAGCTAAGTCTTGGTTTAAATAGATCCATTTGAGCCGTTTTTCATTTCGAGTAATAAAGCCGTAGTGGAACTTTTTTTCAGTATGACAGGATACCTTTGGCAATCTCGAATTAATTGTGAGAGTATGCTTTTTATCTGGTATTTTGACTCGGAAGGTACCAGTCCGCACACGTTAAACAGAATATTTCACAGCCATGGCTTTACATTGTTCAATACACACCTGTCCTGAGGCGATCCAACTACAGTTACTTTTTAAAGCTGACCTGTCACTTTTTTACCATTTAAATGTGAAAGTATAATCATCAGACGGACGGACATGCAGACGAAAAGATCATTTATTTATGTAGCAAAAATTACAATGCTGAATGTTTCTTTGTCCGAAAAAGGGAAATTTACATAAAATGTACCCGTAAGTTTTATGTCTAAGATATGAAATGTACCCGCAAAACGTCAGGGTAAGTCAGCCTTAAAAGTTAACTGTAGTCGTCAATACTCGAGACCAAGATTATGTAACCCCTAATCGCAGTGACAACTGAAGCGTAGAGGTGAGGTAAAAGTAGTGGTAAAGTAAACTAAATGCAACTGCTCTAATGTCGCGAACAGGATAAAGGCGACGGGTTCGCGACGTTAATTTTCGCGACATTGTATAAACATAACTATCCGCACATGGTATGGGACATATTTGCGGAATTTTAGGAAATTTCATTTCCAAAAACAACGTTTTGGTATATGGTCCCAAAATTACTCAAAATCCAGGATCAGGGTCGATTTATTTAAAATTATGTAAAAAAAAAAAAAAAATTCATAGGGAATACATACGTGAAGTATAATGGACTATGAAAGTCCTTGATTACGATTCTCAAAAACTATGCCAAATGTTATTTCTTTTCAGACAGGTGAGACTCTTATGTGAAAATTTAAAAATCATATGTGCTGCAATGTGCCCGAGCAAAGGTATGTTAAACACTGCATCTGACGTAAAAGCATTGTGACATTAATATAATAAATTATTCCTGTTTCTCATCATTTAGACAATAAGCTATTTTAGAAGCCTGCTCAATTTGGAAGTTAATCTGAACTTTGAAAAGACAGAATTTAGATCTTATTTTCCTGATTGAAGTATTGTACCTCTAAACTATAAAGTTCTATCACCATTTTTCGTTGAGACACTAACCTGGTACCATCAACACATTTGCAAATCCTACTGTTCTACACACAGCACAGGGCACGGTATGATAATTGTACGATGCATCCAAAGTGCCTACAATTTTCTGCTTTCGTATTCGATATTTTGCTCCGATTAGATATCCATTTCCTAAACTAAGCCTGGGCATTTTGCCATTCCCTTCTGGGTGTTCAGGCATGCAGAGGTAATCCACTGCGGCCCCTTTATCGGAATGACGTGAACCACCAACGTATCCTGCAATAATGTGAGATCTTCATTCAATTTATCATCCTCTTGATTATCCTTTCCTCATCGAGCATCATGGCTTAAATGCACGTCTAATACAATTGAAAACTCTTTAATTTCTTGAAGAAAATTTCAAACCCATCTGAATGCACCAGAAGTGATGCTTCCAGCCAAAGTGATTTTCATACACAACCAAAATTTATTCCAGCAGCGACCCTGGTTTATTTTCTTTTAATGCAAATATGTGCAATTCTAATATGACTTGATTCTTTTTCCCTATTAAGACAACGAACGCGAGCCGGGCTCTATTCTCCAATATAGGCCCTATAGCGATAAGCCACACCTACCCATTTTCTGAAAGCAGATAAACCGGCAGGAACTGGTTTTTACCAAGAATCAATTTTCATCAAAAGGTCTAAGTTTGGTCATCATTAGAATAGAAATAGCCGGGCTCTATTGTCTCATAATGCCCGAGCGTCCTCAGCTTGTCATTTATTATTTCTTAATTAGTGTGCAGAGAGTGCGCGCCTCCAAATGTCATGCAGGGTCGATTCAGTAGCAGAGTTAAATAAGATAGATGACCAAAATAGCATTGGCGGAATGGTGCTCAGATGTTTCCCTCATTTAATTTCGACGTATTTTTTGGATGATTTCATCCAAAAATAACATCGACAAGTGTCCGAAATAGCAATATGATATACATAATGTCAAATTGATAAAGGGCTAAAAGAAAGCTTCTTTAAGAGCTGGAAATAAAACAAAGGAGGGGATCTCCAACAACACCAGGTTGCAGCACCCGCAGCAAAACCCCCAAAATACCCAATGTAAAAACACGGAGCAGACAAGCACAGGAAGAGACGCAAAAGGGACAAATGAGTTAAAGAAGATCCTGACGATAATCTCAACAGCACTCACAATAGAGTACAAAATTAAGCATCGACGGACCCCTAGCAAGCTAGAGGTGGGACCAGGTGCCCGGGAGGAGTAAGCATCCCCTGTTGGCTAGCCGCACCCGCCGTCGATGTTCAAGCACGAAAATGAAAACAATATATAAACTTCATGCACTGTCTGACGTTATGTCTATATAGAAAGTGCTATGGCGACAATGCCAGGGAAATATATTCAAAACACTTACTGTCAAACCCCTCGCGGGGAACTTTTTTACGAGCTCCACACGGCAAAGGGCATAAGTGTGACACAAATGAGTTAAAGAAGATCCTGACGATAATCTCAACAGCACTCACAATAGAGTACAAAATTAAGCATCGACGGACTCCTAGCAAGCTAGAGGTGGGACCAGGTGCCCGGGAGGAGTAAGCATCCCCTGTTGGCTAGCCGCAACCGTCGTCGATGTTCAAGCACGAAAATGAAAACAATATATAAACTGCATGCACTGTCTGACGTTATGTCTATATAGAAAGTGCTATGGCGACAATGTCAGGGAAATATATTCAAAACACTTACTGTCAAACCCCTCGCGGGGAACTTTTTTACGAGCTCCACACGGCAAAGGGCATAAGTGTGACACAAATGAGTTAAAGAAGATCCTGACGATAATCTCAACAGCACTCACAATAGAGTACAAAATTAAGCATCGACGGACCCCTAGCAAGCTAGAGGTGGGACCAGGTGCCCGGAAGGAGTAAGCATTCCCTGTTGGCTAGCCGCAACCGCCGTCGATGTTCAAGCACGAAAATGAAAACAATATATAAACTTCATGCACTGTCTGACGTTATGTCTATATAGAAAGTGCTATGGCGACAATGTCAGGGAAATATATTCAAAACACTTACTGTCAAACCCCTCGCGGGGAACTTTTGACGAGCTCCACACGGCAAAGGGCATAAGTGTGACACAAATGAGTTAAAGAAGATCCTGACGATAATCTCAACAGCACTCACAATAGAGTACAAAATTAAGCATCGACGGACCCCTAGCAAGCTAGAGGTGGGACCAGGTGCCCGGGAGGAGTAAGCATCCCCTGTTGGCTAGCCGCACCCGCCGTCGATGTTCAAGCACGAAAATGAAAACAATATATAAACTTCATGCACTGTCTGAACGTCGACGCACAACACAGAAACATCAAAGACAAAAGACTACACATTAACCAACGAGATCAATGGACAACCGGTGCCGACTTAGGACGACCATCTGCCACGGAAAGAAGGTGTGGTTATCCTGGGTTACGTGCGCACAACCCACCAACTTTTTCGATTACCCAGAGGTCTCGAAGAACGTACAATTGCGGTGTAAAAGAACCTCCTCACTATCAGATGACTACACACAAACAATACCGCAAAACACAGGGGCCCAAGCAACACAGATGAATATGTAAATGGATATCAAAAGAGGGCGTACGTAATACAATGCTCTGCCGCCGCGAGCTCAAGTATGTAGTCACCCGAGGAGTCCGACTGACATTTAGAGAGGACAGGTGGTTGGGCCCTGTCTTCTCTAAAGGGGTTTGGACAGGGCCCGTCATGGAGTCCCGTCGTCACAGTCACTCACAGTGCAAGTTTTAAGATTGCGCTGGTACAAGACTAGATTGGTCAAGTACCAAACCTAGTGTCCGTCTTGTGACATTAGGATCATATCCACGGTATAAAAGGCGTTTGATGATTCTGATAAGAAATTCTGATACGTCAAACATGAAGTCACGCAGAATGAATGTAACTTTTCCACACTGCAGCGAGAAATAAGTGGTTATAATAATAATACTGATTCCGACGTTCCGACTCTTTGCTGTCTTTAAGAAAGTTCAAAGCAACTCTAATGCACAAGGCACGTGTTTCCGATATTAAATCTAAATCTAAATCATCATCAGTGATCCTTGCAGCCAAAGTAGGCAGTCGTCGAATTCAAATACCTCAAAACGTCTTGTTTCCGATGCATGTACTAATGTCAACATCACGAAAGTTTAAAAGATTGGTCACCTTGTTTGACGTTTTATATCAATTTGTTTGGTAAAGGAAGCAAAAATATTCTGAACAAGCAAATGTTGAAGGGGAAAACCATCGGATACACGAACAATGATGAAACAAATTAAAGACATCACGAAAAACAATAAAACAATCATGCTGGATTCCTTTTGCATATTGTTCTTTCTGAGTTGTGATGTACTGACTTTTAATGACTCATAATTGAAAGTTAGACAAAGACAATATCCTTGAAAATGTAATTCTACGGTAAAATTGTCGGAGTTGCATGAACTGGTGCAACTTATGTTACATCTGACTATTTCGGAAACTTGTCTTTTCATCCAAAAATATTTTCGTAATTAAAGGAGGTTAACATCTAAGCACCATCCCTCCAATGCTATTTTGAACATATATTCTATTTGGATATGCTACTGAATCGACCCTACAGGAAACTTAGAACCGCGTACTCTCTGTAATGTAAATACACAAATTTAAATTCTAAAAATAAACTAGAGGGCGCTAGTGAAATGAATTTGGCGGCTTATGAAAAGCGCTTTGGTTTGAAGCATCACTGATGAGTATTTAATATTTAACACGTGTCTGATGCATAAAAAATTGGTTTGAAATTTTCTTCAAGAATGTATAGAGTTGGAGTCCTTCCGCATTATCTGAATCAAATACATTTTTTTAATAGTAATATTAATGGAAGTCTTGCCACTCTTTTCTGCTTGAAGAAAATTTCAAACCAATTTCAATATACCATGCACGTTTCTGACGATGAACCCTAAACAATGGTGTCAACAGATTCTGACAAGAAAAACAGTGATGGAAATATATGGAAACAGACTGTTAGTGTTTTTGCAAACTACCCTGAGAACCTGAGAACAAAGAAAAAAATGATGTGGCCTGACGTCGATAAGTGGATGCCTTCTTGTTACAGGATGCCTACACATTCAATACAAGCTTCAGAGGCAGCAGAACATGACCTTCTAGGGAACGAGGGGCTTTTAATTTCCACCAAAAGCACAATACACATATCTGGTCAAGAGAAGTCTGATAACTGAAGAGTGCCACATTTCAATATTACATGTAAGACAAAATTGCGTAAAGCCACTGGTAATTCCTCTTTTATGAGTTGATAACCTTGCTTTTATTAGTCCCCTACCGGCAACGCCGAAGGTGACTCTTAGTTTCCTCTCGGTCTGTCTGTTTGTTTGTCGGTCTGTCACATTTTCAGTTTTCCGGACTTTTTTTCACTGTTGTTGCATATATTGAACTAATTTTTGGCATGTGGATATATTTCAATGTGATACGGACCAAGTTTGAGTTTGGTTTCCATTGATCTATTTTTACAAGAGTTATGACCCTTGGACTTGGCAAATTTTTCCGAACTTCTCGTGGCTGTTGCAGATAATAAACTCGTGAAAAGAGATTCAGGATATTAATTGACGCCACCGGTAGGGGACTTTTATCGGTCAGCGATCATAACATTATTGTTTGTAGATCATTCTATGCAGGAGGTGTTGCTTGTTACGTTGATTTTCCCTGTTGTTTGTTGGGAGTTACCAAAAAACTTTCAGGTCAAGGTTTCCGCTTTCATAAACTAGTTAAGACTTTCTGGAAATTTTACAAAAATTACAGTCAACTTCTTTTAAAATTCGGATCTATACATGCAACAGAGTGCATTACTATGGGTATTACACAACCTGTCTTTTATGGTGATATGATAAACAAAATAAAAAGGATCAAAGGTAGGCAGCATAACCATAAAAAATGCGTCAGAATCATCAAACGCCTTTTATACCGTGGATATGATCCTAATATCACCAGACGGACACTAGGCTTGGTACTTGACCAATCTACAGTCTTGTACAAGCGCATCCTTGAGACTTGCACTCTGACTGACTGTGACGACGGGACTCCATGACGGGCCCTGTCCAAACCTCTTTAGAGAAGACAGGGCCCCGACCACCTGTCCTGTCTGAATGTCAGTCGGACTCCTCGGATGATAACATACATGAGCTCGCTACAGCCGGCAGAGCACGGACTGTATTACGCATGCCCTCTTTTTATATCCATTTACATATTCATCTATGTCTCTGGGGCCTCTGCGTTTCGCGATCTTGTTTGTGTGATGTCATCTTACAGTGAGGAGGTTGTTTTACACCAGAATTGTACGTTATTCGAGACCTCTGGGTAATTGGAGAAGTGAGAGGGTTGTGCGCACGTAATCCAGGATAACCACACCATTTGCTACTTGCGTGACAGATGGCCATCCAAAGTCGGCAACGGTTACCCATTGGTCCCGTCGGTTTGTGTGTAGTCTTTTGTGTTTGATGTTTACATGTCGTGTGTCTCTTTTCCGTCTCGTGCTGTACTCGTCTTTTGTGTTTTTGCATCGGGTGTTTTAGTGTTTTACTGTTGATACTGCAACGGGGTCTTGTTGGAGATCTCCTCCCTTCTTTTTGAAAATATTTTGTCTTATTTTCGTAGCATCTTGTAGGTGTACAATATTATGCGGTGGTCAATGTTCTGTATTTTCGAAAACCAGAATTACTTCCCATTTGGAACGGTTTCTGACGTTGAGTTATTGTGACGTCATCATACTCTATGGAAATGGTGCTTAAAATATGGGAATTAATGCAATAAAATCGACGTTACTATACCATTCTCATGACGTCAAAATGATTTTACGTCAGGTACCGTCTCCTTCATTGTTTACGCATCAATTGTTTCAAGAATTCTACACTGGGGTATTTTAAAAATGAACACTCATGAGTATAATACCATAAAAGTTATGAATGTTGAATTCAAATGCTTTATATCTAATAGGAATATTAATTTTAGTTTTCTATGCTTTACTATTTAGACAAACCAAAGAGCGTGTTGCGTTCATTTTGTTTCATTTTGAATACTTATGATAGAATTATGAGAGTTCTTACCAGTATACACCGTCTCTGTATTGTTACCTCCATCACAATCTAGCCGTCCCCATATCGTATACGTTACAGCCATTGTACCTGTTATTATATCAATTATAATGCATTCAAAATGTCTTGACATACATATATATATATATTTATATATGTTATATAACCAGGATGTAACGTCGATTCTGATTAGCTGGAGCACGTGTCATTATTTTCCGATAATGGCCGCTGACGGAAGATAATGACTCGGTGTGGTATTTGTCCTGATAATAGTATTTACGATAAAAATTAAGATAACTATTTTGTTTGATTTCAAAAGTTAAAATACACTTTTCACAGATAAAATACACAATTAATTCTTAAATTCTTAATTAAAAATTATGTGTTCATATTAGTTTGAATAATATTACTTCAATCATTTGTTGTTTTTAAATAAGTTATATAATATTATAAATAAGGAATTGGCCTCGGTCATTATGTCATTATAATGACCCGATGAGATTTGTAATATCGGGTCTTTTACTTTGTTAATAAAACACGAGATTGACAATTAGTATATCCATAGTGTCGTTGTCTATGTACCATGTGCATTTTGCCTGAATTTATGCTAATTGGCTCGAGATTAATTACGGAAAAACGCGAATATTCTCGTTGATTTTTTATGTGAATTAAACTTAGAATACTCCTTTCAGACAGTTACTAAAAAGCTGGAAAAAATTAAGCAACATGCATTTCTGTATTATAATTTCCTCGTTAAACATACGTATGATGGTCATTATTTTAAACCTGACTCGATGGTTAGGTACCCGAATCGTGCATGTCTGGTCCATGCTGAAATTTTATCTGTACTAAAATGATGCTCGTTTAACATTTGAACCATTTGGGGAGTGCCACTGCTGGTGGATCCGGAGTCCCCGAGGGCACATGAAGCCAATTTCGATCTACATCGGTTGATCTTCTCTTCAAGTTCTCTTGAAAATGTTTTATCAAAATTTCTTGAAATTTCTAAAACGTAGGTACTGTATCATCATATCCGACCCAGCCTTCTACTTCTTTCGGTAACGTTTTGGACATAATAATTTTCACACTCTTTAGCAATATTACATTGTTTCGATTGAGGATCACTGACGAGGATTAACTATCCGAAACGTGCATATCTGGCCCATGCTGAAATTTTATCCGTTCTTAAATGATGCTATTGAATTTGAAGACGTTTAACTCTAATTAATTAAAAGTTTTAATGGTTTGATCACATCATGGCAAGACAGTCCTTAATCAGGATAATATTATATATATAAAAACATCATTTGATATATTTACATATGCCCATTCATTTGTATAGAATTTACACTGTAATTATAGGAGTATAACCGCGGTGGCGTGGTTTGAACTGTGACGTCATAGTAACTTGGCTTGATTTGAACTTTGACGGTACGTAGTAACAGAGCCTTAACACAGAGTTTTATTCGTATTTCAACGTCATTTAAGCGTGAAAAACTGGAATGTTAATATATATAATAACTGTCTTTTGGATTGTGATTATTTCTCATAAGCGCTAACGCGCATTATGGAACATAATTCCTGGATCCATCACATATAATCACATTCCAAATGACAGTTATTCTATAAATAGAACAATGAAAGTATTCCCAATCTTAATCTTCTTAATGAAAATTCCAAACCAATTTTAATATACCAGACACGTGTTTCGGATGGTAAATCCACATTAGTTGTTCTTTTAAATTAAGCGGTTCAGACACAGCCAAATGTATCTCAGTAGTACTCATTCGTGTTATTTATAGAATAACTGTCTTTTGGAATGTGATTATACTGTGATAACCTACAATGGATCCAGGAATTATGTTCCATAATGCGCTAACGCGCATTATGAGAAACATAATTCCTGGATCCATTGTAGGTTATCACAGTATAATCACATTCCAAAAGACAGTCATTACATATATTTACATTCTAGTTTTTCACGCTGAAATGACGTTAAAATACAAATAAAACTCCGTTGCTAAGGCTCTGTTACTACGTACCGTCAAAGTTCAAATCAAGCCAAGTTACTATGACGTCATAGTACAAACCACGCCACTGCTGTTATACTCCTATAATTACAGTGTAAATTCTATACAAATGAATGGGCATATGTAAATATTTTTTATTTACTTTCCAAAGATTTTGCGGCTCCACTTCATGTAGGCTCGATTCAGTAGCATAGTAAAATAAATTCTATGAACATATTAGCATCAATTTAGAGGGATGGTGCTAGGATGTTTACTTCTTTTAACGTCGACGATATTTTGGATGAAATGAGAAGTGTCCGAAATAGCCAAATAGTATATATAATTATGATGTCACATTGATAAAGGGCCAAAACGAAGCTTCTTTAAGAGCTGGAAAGAAGGAATTATTACGCTTTAAACATTCACTCACGGAAAACAAGTTGAACTGCTTCACACATTTTATCACTTACTGAGAAGACCGATTCATAATTGCTAAAAATAACATCTCCGAAACACTATAGATTGACACATTTCTAGAGCACGGCTCTGATTGGTCTTAACGTCACCATACACTTGCACATTTGACACAGGCAAGGTGTTACAGGAGTCAATTTAAAAAAGCGATAACGTCGGTTCTACAACATGTCACACGAAAAGGAAAGAAGTTTTCAAATTTAAGGTAAGTAGGCAGAGCGATTTCAACGATTCACGTGAAAATTATGTCTAAGCACCCGGAGTAAACCTGCCTGAAATTCGGTCCATCTCAGACAGAAAATATGCAGGAATCGGCTGCAACGAAGACAGGAAATAATCGAATAGGACAATAGCGTCTTCGTTGCACTGAAACTAACGTATGCACAATGTAAATAAATGAGGCAGATCTGACGTTCAACATGACGGTTCTACGCTACAGATTCTAAAACTAAGGGGTATCTCCCTGATGCCATAGCTCTTATCTTAACAAGTTTACTGACAGAAAGTTTAGGTCAAATTTTAACTTTTGCTCTTCATTATTTCACATTTGGATTTCCTCTTTTTCGGCATTGAGTATCAGTGATGAGACATAACTTGTTAAATTACACATATGATGCATTAAAATTTCATTATTCGCCTCGCCCTCTACGGGCTTGATCAACACAACAAATCTCTGTGGACGGACCTCAGTGACAAACCTAATAAATGTTTTATTTTTTCGAGGACCAAAATCTTCATTTTTGGATGCCAAAAATTGACGTTTCACGACTCCTTTTACATTTACACGGCAATGGCGGAATGGCTGACGGTCTACAGAAATTTATACGGCGTGAACGTGACATGATTTACGCACTCTGATTGGTTCGAACTAACCCACGACAAAATAAATTCAAATATTGACTTGTACCCAAAACGTGCATGTCTGGTCAATGCTGTAAAATGAGGTCTTAAATGATGCTATTGAATTTGAAGACGTTTAACATTTGAACTACTTGGCGAGTGTCACTGCTGGCGGACCAAGAATCCCCGAGGGCACATGTAGCCAAGTTCGATCAACTTCGGTTGATCGTCTGTCTCTTTAACGCATTTGAAATTTTATGTTACAACATTTCTTGAAATTTCTAAAACGTGGGTCCTCTAGCATCATATCCCACCCTTTCTGCTATGTCCTTTGGTACATTTTGGACATAATAATTTTTTTTTTTCGGTCATCTTACATTGTTTAGACTGAGGATCACTGACGAGGGTTTAGTACCCGAAACGTGCATGTCTGGTCCATTCTGTAAATTCTATCAGGTCTTAAATGATGCTATTGAATTTGAAGACGTTTAATATTGTAAGTAGTTTAAAAAATGTAAGAATTGTAGGTACCTCATATCCCTTTTTCACATTTTTATTGTTGAGAAGGATCTCGTCATAATTATATATTCCTATTCACAAATGCTAAAACTAATAAGTTACCACGGAAAGCGTGATATTTTGTAAGGTTTAGATTACTTGATATTGGAAGAGATAATGAAATATGAATTACCTGATAAATTTATCTGGCATGAAATTTTCTTCTGTAAGCTATCTGCAGTTTTGCTTTTGCTCAGGCAAATGAAAACCGTGTAGACAAAAATGAAATAAAATTCCATTTTTCAAGACTGTCTCAGCAGGTAGACTGGTAGTGAAAGTATCATGTCGATATATATATACCTAAAGCCTACGGTACATTATTAAGCTGTGTCCAATAGAAATACATCTTACATAAGCTTTACTGTGTATACATTATGAATCAGAAATACATCTTATATAAGCTTTATTGTGTTACATTCTTCTGGTCATCTTTATGTTAATGCTCTCCTTTCAATGAACAGTTATATATAAAGGTATTCTTCAGTTATTCAAGTTCTCTGTTTGCTACAAGAAACTTATTGCACATTTCGACATATACCAATCAACGATGATTAAGGACGTTCTTGAGTACGAATTTTCCAATTGACCGTCTTTTACCTTTTGTAGTTAAGGAACGTTCATTCCTCCCGGGCTCCTGGTCTAGCCGCCATTCGGGGGTTCGCGATTGCCTTGTTAATGGACACTTTCACAATTATGCCATATTCCCCTGGAGTGTCACTGATCATGAAAGGGGGATCTGATATGCTTTAAAAATATCCCCGTAGAGGCCGGCCGAAGAACTTTCTCAAAGATGACTTCACCAGTTTTGTAATATAACCCTGAACAAGTAGCTTACTTGCAAGTCGTCTGGCTCTAACGATGAAATCTTCATATTTGGAACATGCCCTGGCGTACCATATCAACTGAGAAACAAAAAAAAAACCCCATAAGCAACATTAGACTGAATGTTGCTACTTATGAAAGGGAAGTTAGTTATGTGGAAACTGAAAT
This sequence comes from Pinctada fucata, assembly GCA_028142955.1. Classification (NCBI taxonomy): domain Eukaryota; kingdom Metazoa; phylum Mollusca; class Bivalvia; order Pterioida; family Pteriidae; genus Pinctada; species Pinctada fucata. Next base: position 44,101,024 of record AP027111.1, on the reverse strand, counting down.
CGTCACGCTTCTTTACAGTGAGGTATTCAAATAGCCTTTTGCATCGAAAGACATAGTCTGGCGTATGTCTAAGTACGAAGCAGATCTGTCACTCTCGGTTGTTTTCTTGATCTCTAGTTCATGAGGATATATTTCATGTAGATGATCCTTAGCTCGGATAATTGATGGACAACACGTGATCTATGTATCTGAAGGTAAAATCAAACGGAGATGCGAGGTGCTTTTGTCAAGTCGAGAGAAAGGTCCGGACGACGTCAGCTTCGTATGAATGTAGAAATAAGTCTGCAAGCAGTGGGGCGTAATTGGTTCCCATTGAGATGGATACCAACTATGTGCATGAATACGGTTCCTCAAAACACCACAAACATATTGTCAATCAAAAACTCAATCAATCTGCTGATATTGTCTTCGGTATACTTTTTGTTTGAATCAGAGTGTTCCTTCACGACTTAGTATCCTCACGCCCTATGACAAGGAATTTGTATCTCCTGTTCCCATTTATGGAAATGAAGATGTTGCAAATGATATTAGCTAGTCTGTTTTTGAACTTTTGGTGGGGAATGGTAATGCAGAGCGTGGAGAAGTCGAAAGACTTTATGCTGGCAATAAGATTGGAATTAGTGGCTTTTAAATTTTCCAAACGTTCCTTAGAATTCTTTCGGATCCACATTTGATTGATTCCATTTCTGGAATAATTTGTCTGGCAGTATGTTTGAAGACCTTGCTTGATCCCAGTTAATATTTTTGTAAGCAAAATGTACAGATGTTTTGTGGAGCACTTGAAAGAACCGGCAATGAACAGGTGTTTGTACGGATTTTTGTGCATTTTGGATATCCAATAGAAATAAGGTAGTTCAAGACCAGAGTCATCAGTATGAATACCGAAGGACTCAAGAACAGATTGTGTGATTGTCAACTATTTTAGATACATGTACAGATAAAAGTAGGTGTGTATAATGGATTTCCAGGTGCTGAATGTAACCCCAGTTTCTCTGTCGGGTATTTAAAATAGTATGACTTGCAAACGAAAGTAAAATAGTTTGCCGCTTTGTCAGCAGTGACACTGATATATTTCTCATGGAGGTCAGAAAGTTCTTTGGCAACAACAGGGTCATGATAAATAGACTCGTGCCTGTTGTTACATGTATTATTAACATAAACACTTATTTTACGTTGCAGTGTGGAGCAGTTAAAATCGTTCCCCTGACCTGACCTGATGTTTGTCAAGTGTATTAATTACTTCTTTCCAGCTCTGTCACCTGAACGTATCAAGATGTCATCTATGTCATTACATGACACGCCAAGGGATGTGGCGCCCAATATGAAGGGGAAACAGGCCAGGCCTTAAAATCTCGTTTTCGAAGTCATTCGTATCAGATAAGAAACTCGCGTCAGAAAAAACAAAGAAATTCCCTTTATAATCACTTCGTTAAATACAATCATTCAATTTTTTACTCCAGCTCGGTCATTCCAAAAACTTAAAAATCAAAGTAAAACTGAAATTAAAAAACGCCGCTTACAAGCTGAACTTGCCTGGATAACCAAACTACAAACTGCGTACCCCCTTGGTCTAAACGATCAGAATTATGGACAAGAAAACATTTCTTCGACCATTTAAATATTAGGCACGGTCCATTTGATATTCTGGGGGGGGGGGGGGGGGGGGCTTGGGTTTTTTTCGAAAAAAATAATTTTGCTCTCAATTTTGATGAAAAAAATAAATTTGCTTATGGTGTGACAGAAAAAAATAATCTTGCTCTTACAAGTAATCTGAATTTGAAGAATTACCATAAAATTTTGCTAAAATTCTTGAAAATTTTCCGGCTCGCTTCGCTCGCCGCAGTTTTCAAAGTGTATAAAAATTTTTTGGCTCGCTTCGCTCGCCATTATAAGTTTTCTATCAAAACATTTAGTTCATATATTTGAAGATATCAAAAGTTATACATGTATGTGAATGAAAAAAGGGCTTCCTTAAAAGCTTTAATATTTTATCAATATTTATGTATTGCTATTAGCACATGTTGCATATAGTCTAATTTTATGTTCCTGTAAGCTTAGAAGGAGATCTTCAGTTATTCACCAATTTACAATTCTCAGTAACATTTAAAAATCTGTCTAGGAGACCTAGCTTCCCCTCAGACTCTCTTATACATGTTATATACATGATGTACCTTATATCAAATATTGAGAATTGTATTGTAAAAATCTTTTACATGTATCTCTGTTTAAAAGTGAAAATTGAAAACTTGATAAAAATAAACTAATATATTAACATTTAGAGTTTTTAATAAAAATATAAATAATTTCTATTGATAAAACACAAACATTCTTAATACATGTATGGACATCACTTTGTAAAAAAAAAATCCTTGCTCCAACTTTGCAAGAAAAAAATAATTTTGCCCCGATCCGGGGCAAAAAAAATAATCTTGCTCCGACAAAAAGCCCAAGCCCCCCCCCCCTGAATATCAAACGGACCATGCCTTAATGTTTTTTCAATCCGCCCTAACACTAAAAGGAAGCATAGGTCTCACGGTGAAAAGCGAAACAAAAAACTCAGAAAAAGTGCTAGTCTAAGAGTACACCGTACCCTCAAAGCTCTACTGATCATTGCACGCAACGGCGGCAGACATGAACTGCTACATGCTCTCTCTTCAGTTCCAGCAGTTCAATTAAAATTTATCTTGGATAAAGTACTGGTTGCATTCTTAAGAAACACTGATTGATTCAGGCTAAATATCATTGTTGCATTCGCACAAAATTAACTACAGTCAAACCTGTCTTAAAGTGACCCTCGTTTTAGCGACTTCCTGCTTTATGTGACCTTTTTTATTCCTCCCGAGTAATTTTCCTTTCAAATACACCTGTATATAGCGACAACCTGTCTAACGCGAAAACGACCGTGATTTTTTCTGTCCCGTACCCAATTCCGAACCTGTATATTACGACTTTAATTGTTGCAAAGGACCAAAACTACGTAATATTTTACATTAAATCTCTCCATCAGTGTCTTTCATAGTTAAATCTTCTGTGACAGATAAAATATCTACTGTGATTTTATATGTGCAATACGATTAATCAATAAGTACACGATTTGATATATGCATTGATTCATTTAATACTACTGCTCTTATACAACGGACATTTTGTTTGTCAAAATCAAATCAGCTTGAACCTGTATTCAGTGACCACCTGTCCTATGTGACCTATTTTCTGTCGGCCCTTGCAAAGTCACATAAGACAGGTTTGACTGTATATCCTTTGATTAAAAACACCTCCCCAAAAAGACGATTCATAAAAATTCCATTTATTAACAAAGGATTTGATCTTCTGAACATCTCTAATATTTTTAGGGATCATCGCGTACAAAGTGCCATTCCTCAATATTTTGAAAATTTAGAACCTCCTCTTATTTGTTACAAATATCAGAGACCTATTCGAAATTTCATTTTTAACTACAACAAAGTTACACAAGATCCTAAAATACTTGAATCATTTCCTGCTTCTTGAGAATGTGCAACGTCTGCATATCTATATAAACCAGCTGGTCATATTATTACAGGTGACTTTTCAATTATCAAAGACAGGCAGCTCCGTGGTCTTCTTAAGAAAGGACCTAAGTATAGAATCCCATCCAAGATATATTTTATTAAATGTCGCGAAGTGCTAAAGGAAGCTTTAGATAACTATACCAAACGATGGTGTAAATCGGAAGGAGTCGAATCGCATGCTCTGAATGACTGGAAAAACCTCATTTTGGATATTACCGATATTCGAATAGATAACTACCATAAAAATCCTCAACTTTTTGAAAATCCAATTTCTAAATCTGAAAGATATTTCAAATCCAAGTTACGTAATTTACATGAAAAATATGTCTTTGCGCCTGCAGACAAAGCAGCCAACAACACCATAATTATTTGAGAACGCTACTACATATCAACTCTAATACTTATATCGAAAGCAACGAAAGTGTCCCCAATATTTTGAACAAACATAACAGTGGAATTTCTTCTTTTAACATCCCTATTTCTAAATTGGATCTCCCTACAATATACTGTATACCAAAACTTCACAAGTCTCCTTACAAGTTTCGATACATTGCTAATTCTAGCAACTGCTCAACAACAATTTTGTCTAGAAATCTGACGTCAGCACTCACGGCTATAAAGGAACACGTGGCAAAATACCGTGAAAATGTCATGAACAGGAATGGCGTAAACTTCTTTTGGTCTATTAGAAATTCAGGGGATGTGATTGACAAAATGAAATCAAGAAATTTTGAAGCAAATACGACATATTCATATGACATTTCTAATATGTACACCACGCTTTCTCACGACAAAATAAATGATCGACTTCCAAACTCATTAAATGGTGTTTTGATCGAGAGGGGAAAACTTATATTTGTACTTATGAATCGAAGGGTTTCTTTTCCGCCACAGATTACAAATCATACAAATCATGGACATGTGGTGACCTGTGTATTGCCTTGTCCTTCCTTTTGGACAATATTTATGTAAGATTTGGTGAGAAACTCTACAAGCAGCTTGTAGGGATTCCAATGGGTACTAATTGTGCGCCTCTTGTTGCAGATTTATTTTTATACACGTATGAAAAGGAATTTATCCAAAATCTTCAAAAACAAAGAAAAAATGATGATGTGAAATGTTTCATTGGTTCTTCTATGTACCTGGATGATATTCTTACTATCGACAATCCTGTTTTTGAGAAATATAAAAATGTTTTTTTTTTCACAAGAATTGATTTTAAACAAGGCAAACGTTTCAAACACAGAAACACCATTTTTGGACCGAAATATCAAAATTGTTGATGGAGAGATCCATACAAGTGTGTATGACAAAAAGGATGATTTTGGATTTAACATAGTAAATTTCCCCTGGCTTGACGGTGATGTTCCTAGGTTACCTATATCTAGATTACGGTATCTATATTTCACAGCTCATCCGGTATGCTAGAGCATGTACTGATGTTTTGGATTTTCATAGTAGAAATTTACAAATTACCAAGAAACTTTTAGGACAAGGTTTTCGCTTTCACAAGCTAGTAAAGACATTCTGGAAATTTTACAAAAATTATTGTCAACTTCTTCTGAAATTCGGACCAATACAGGCAACAGAGTATATTACTTTGGGTATTTCACAACCTGCATTTTATGGTGACATTAATAACAAGATAAGAAGGATCAAAGATAGACAACATCACTATCGAAAATGCGTCAGAATCATCAAACGCCTTTTATACCGTGGGTATGATCCTAATGTCATCAGACGGACACTAGGCTTGATACTTGACAAATCTACAGTCTTGTACAAGCGCATTCTTAAAACTTGCACTCTGACTGACTGTGACGACGGGACTCCATGACGGGCCCTGTCCAAACCTCTTTAGAGAAGACAGGGCCCCGACCACCCGTCCTCTCTGAATGTCAGTCGGACTCCTCGGGTGATAACATACATGAGCTCGCGGCGACAGAGCACGGATTGTATTACGTACGCCCTCTTTTTATATCCATTTACATATTCATCTGTGTTGCTTGGGCCCCTGTGTTTTGCGGTCTTGTTTGTGTGTGGTCATCTGACAGTGAGGAGGTTGTTTTACACCACAATTGTACGTTCTTCGAGACCTCTGGGTAATCGGCAAAGTGGGAGGATTGTGCGCACGTAATCAAGGATAACCATACCTTCTGCTATTTCCGTGGCAGATGGTCGTCATAAGTCGGCACCGGTTGCCCATTGGTCTCGTTGGTTTATGTGTAGTCCTTTGTGTTTGATGTTTCTGTGTTGTGCGTTAACTTTCCTTGTCCCTTACGCGTCTCTTTTTGTGCTTGTCTGCTTTGTGTTTTTGCATTGGGTGTTTTGGGTTTTTGCTGTGGGTGCTACAACCTGGTGTTGTTGGAGATCCCCTCCTTTGTTCTGAAAGAAGCTTTGTTTTGGCCTTATATCAATGTGACATCATATATATATATATATATATATATATATATATATATATTTTACTATTTCGGAAACTAGCCATTTCACCGATAAACATCATGAAAATTAAAGGAGTTTAACATCTTAGCACCATCCCTCCAATGCTTTTTTTAACATAGAGTTTATTTGGATATGATACTGAATCGACCCTACAAGAGATTTGGAGCCGCGCACTCTCTGTGATGTAAATGTACAAATCTAAATTCACAAAATTAAAGAGGGCGCTACTGAAATGATTTATTGTGGCTCCGCTAGAAGCATCACTGATGAGAATTTAATATTCGAAACACGTGTCTGGTGCATGGAAATTGGTTTGAAATTTTCTTCAAGAAGGTATAGAGTTGGAACCCTTCCAGATATGTAACTGAATGCCGAAAACGCCCTATTCTTCTTTCAATTTATTCTCCGATTTATTTCATCCATTCGGAGAGTTTGTCTATCCCCACGTCAGCCTTTTTTGCCCACCGTCTGGCTTACTCCTCACATGCATCCATAATTATTCTTAAATTTATCGCCATGTACTTTGGACATATATACAAAACGTCAAAATAAACATGAAGAACCCAAATGACAAAATGATGAAAACAAACGAAAGACGGGGTGGCCAAATACAGATGAAATGAATATTTGCATGGGGTGTTTTCAAGTTTTACTGTGGGTACTGCAACCGAGTGTTGTTGGAGATACTTTCTTTTCATTTACTGAAAAGATTATGTTGTGAAACTTTTATATCTTTCAGATTTAGATTAATGAGCAATGTCTGAAATCGATTTCAGTTTCGATGCTTTTTCTTTTTTACGTTTTAATGTGTTATACAAAGTATAATTACTGTATTTATGCTACAAACTGTTGGAAAAAATTGCTATGATGCAGTCCCTGGTGTTAATGCTGTTATTGATGTGAAAAATCCCGAATTTATCCTGAATTTATCCTGTATTCGTTAGCATGGGGCTTCACAATGGACCAAATGGATCAAAGAAACAGAAAAGGGTTCCAGATTCGGACAGTAGTGGTGGTCAAAGTATACTGCATGATGTGAGTAACGTCCTAAGTGATTCACGAAGAATTTTGTATGGTGAACGGACAGATGTACAAGGGGATATTCAACGAACTTCTACCCCGACGCAGGCCCCGTCACGAGCTCCTCGTGTGACGTTTGAAGCAGAGAATCAGAACCCCCTACCGCCTCCATGGGCTGATGCCATTTTTAATTGCGTTAGATCCCTTACGGACAAGGTGGACCATATTGCTAAACGTTTGGACAAACTGGAAAATGTTGAAAGTAAAGTCACTTCATTTGAAAAGAATTTGGCTGATATGAGGGCCGAAATCAAGGAAGGTTTGAAGAAAACTAAAGAGATAGTAACAGTGATAGAGGAGCGGAAAGATCATATGGAGTTTCAGATGGGTGAAATGGACGATAATGTGAAATCTATAGAGTCTAAAAACGATCAGTTGAAGCAGGATCTGGCCGATTTAAAAGCTCGTACCATGAGGGATAACCTGGTATTCTCGCACATTCCAGAGGCAGAGAACGAAACGCCTGATGTAACGGAACGTATTCTCCGTCAGTTCATTGGTGACAAGCTGAAGATGAGCCAGGAGCAGGTTGACTCTGTGAAGTTCGACCGTGTACATTGTATAGCGGGCCAGGAAAAAAACCACGCGCGATCGTTGCCAAGTTTCACGAGTTCAAGCAGAGGCAAGATATGAAAATGCGTTCCAAAGAACTGAAAGGTACTCGGTTCTATATTAACGAACAGTTCCCGCCGGAGGTTCACGAACAGCGCAAAGAACTATTACGCGTTATGAAGAGCAAGCGCGATGAGGGGCACCGTGTACGTCTGGTGTATAACAAACTTTACATCGACAACGTCCTGTACAAGCCAGCGGCTACGCAACCCACCCGTACAGTGAATATCTAGGACAGTGAGGGGGTTGGACGATCGTTACGCCTCCTGAGTTGGAATGTAAATAGAAATTTAGAAAATAAATTAAATGATTGTGAATTTATTGATATCATAAATGATTATGATTTAATCTTTCTTTCAGAATGCTGGATTAAAGCTGACCCTGTTCTTGATTTGTCTATGCTATCTGAATTTGAATGTTTAAAATTGAATGAATTACTCACACAAAAGAAAAAGTTATACTGTTGTTTTATTGATTATGAAAAAGCGTTTGATAGTATTAATAGAAAGAAACTTTGTATAAATTAGGTAGGTCTTTGATTCATGGTAAAATGTATATTATAATTAAATCTTTGTATTGCAATGTTAAATCATGTGTGAGGTGTAATTGTGAAACCTCTGAATTCTTTTATGTACCCAAAGGCTTGATGCAGGGCGAGGGGTTATCTCCCTTTCTATTTTCTCTCTATATAAACGATTATGAAAATTACAAGTTATACAAGAATTGTGAAAGTGTTGAATTAAGAGATTTATCATTATTTCTTATCATGTATGCTGATGATACTGTTCTGTTCTCAGAGTCCATTGATGGCTTGCAAAATTTACTTGATAATCTTCACTTATATTGTAATGAATGGGATATTAAGGTCAATGTTAATAAAACTAAAATAGTCGTATTCAGAATGCTGGTAGGATCTCTAAAAAAGCTGTATGGCACTATAACAATAATGAAATTGAAGTTGTTGATTGTTTTAATTATTTAGGTATACCTCTCTTGTATAATGGTAAATTTACTCGTACTCAGAATGTGCTTAGTCTTCAAGGTAGAAAATGTATGTATGGTATTTTGAAAATATGTAATGATGAATTTCTAAATGCTGAAACTAGACTACAAGTTTTTGATACATATGTGTCCAGTATTCTTAATTATGGTTGTGAAGTTTGGGGTTTTAATGATGCAAAAGATATTGAAAAGGTACATATGGATTACTTTAAAAGGATCTTAAAAGTTAAGAAATCTACGCCTAATTTTATGCTTTATTCAGAATTAGGTAGATTTCCATTGATTTTAACACGTAAATTTAGAATTATTAAATATTGGATAAAGCTTTTGAATAGTGACAATATAATTTTGAAATCTGTATATGATGATATGCTTAGCAGGATATATTCAGTGAGTTGGTTATCACATCTTCGAAATTTACTTATGTCTCTTGGATTTGGTTATGTATGGCTAAATCAATCTGTTGCTAACCCTGATATTTTTCTAGAACAATTGAAATCTGTCTTGAATAATCAGTTTATACAAGAAATGATCGGATACTTTAACTCTTCTTCAAAATGCTTTTTGTACAGTTATTAATATATGATACACATTTCTTGCAATATTAAATTCGGAAATCTTTACCAGAGAATGTCATATTTACACTTGCAAAATTTAGATTGTCGTCTCATGATTTGTTTATAGAAAAAGGCAGGTATCAAAATGTTTCCAGAGAAAATAGAATTTGTCGAAAATGCATAATGAATGAAGTAGAAGATGAATACCACTTCACACTTGTTTGCCCTTTTTATAGAGATTTGAGAATTAAGTTTATACACAGATATTATTATGTTAGACCATCTATGTTTAAATTTGTACAATTACTAAGTGTTAAGAATAAGAAGAAATTATGTTGTCTATCTAGATATTTATCATGTGCTTTCCAAAGAAGAAAATCTTTGTAAATTTTTAGAAAAATTTTTTCCCTCTCTCTCTGTCCTTCCTCCACTGCTCACTTTCTTGAACGACTTGATTGGATAATGTAACTCTGTATTTAAGAAATTATACTGTATTATTCTATTTATACTTTGTAAATGTATGTTTAGGCTGATCAGTCTAAAGACTCAAAGCAAATAAACCATTAAACCATTAAATCTCCATATCCTATTCTATGTCAACTTTAAACGTTATGTCGATGACGTGATTTGGTTGGTAAGCTGTCGGGCCAAAAGGATTGGAAGTCCAGGCCTCCCTTGTAACCTTTGTAAGTTATCGATCCTACAGGAAAGTTGGAGCCGCGTACACTCTGTAAAGTAAATACACAAATTTAAATTCTAAAAATAAATCCAGAGGGCGCTATTGAAATGCATTTTGGCGGCTTATAAAAAGTATTTTGGCTGAAAGCATCACTAATAAGAATTTAATATTCGAAACTCGTGTCTTGTGCATAATGAATTGGTTTGAAATTTTCTTCAAGAAGGTATAGAGTTGGAACCCTTCCGCATCGTTTATATAAACACTTATTTCCTTTGCAGTATGGAGCAGTTAAACTCGTTTGGATGTTTTGAAGTGTACGTATTAATTAAAAGCTCTGTCGCCTGAAAGAAGCTTTCTTTTGGCACTGAATCAATTTGACATCATACATATAATATGGCTATTTCGCAAACTTGTCATTTCATCCAAAAATATTATCGTAATTAAAGGATGTTAGCACCTTAGCACCTTCCCTCTTACTTGAATATACGCGACTGAATCGACCCGAAATTTGGAACTGCGTACTCTCTGTAAAGTAAATACACAAATTTAAATTTTTAAAATAAAACCCTCTGTAAAGTAAATACACAAATTTAACTTCTTAAAATAATACCAGAGGGTGTTAGTGAAATGAATTTTGGCGGCTTCTAAAACGCATTTTGGCTGGAAGCATTACTGATGAGAATTTAATATTCGAAACACATGTCTGATGCATAATGAATTGGTTTTAAATTTTCTTCAAGAAGGCGTAGAGTTGGAAACCTTCCGCATTATTTATATACAAAGTGTTCTTGTAATTGTTGTTTCTAAGGCGTTAAAAGAAATCAACATTACGTTTTATATGATCTTAAGTTTTGGATGGTTCAAAGAAAAATGAAAACACAGCAAGATTCCGTGTCAATAATGCCAAATGCTTGTAATGACTTTAGAAAAATAAAAAGCACGAAACTTTATCATTTACCATTTTTATCATTTCCTGCAGGTTTTTTAAAATGACGATTGGTGCTAGCAACCAAAGAGATGTGTACTCGCACGGGCAGCTGATATCGTCTTCATTTGAGAATTGCTGAAGTTCCTCGAGAGGCGTTTGACAGTAAGTGTTTTGAACATATTCCCCGACATGTTCGCCATAGCACTTTCTATATAGACATAACCTCAGACGGTGCATATACGAGGATTGTCTCAAAAAAACGTAGACATTGCTCACAATTCCTTTATTTAGCGTTTAATCTAAGCAAGATTTTCCCAGATGTAAATTTAAGTATCTGTTAAGCATAAAATGTTAATGGTGTTGAAATCTGCCGTTAATATTGAAAATTAATTAATTATTAGAAGAGCGGTTGGACCGTACCGGAGCAGTCCGAATTTTTCATGCACCAATAAAGAATCTATAATAAAACCTGTTTAAAACTTATCAATGCATGTATAAATACTACTAAAAGTCTAATAAACAGAAATAACTGATTTTAGCGGGTACATACATGCTATATTTTCGTGAATGACGTAATAAACAATTTAATTATGAAGCAATTTATAAAGCAATCCCTCATCAATCATACAAAAGACGGCGACGTCAAGTTTATTAACGGAGCAGTAAATGGTACTAAGATAATGTGTTGATCGTGGATTGACCCCTTTTGGGACAAAGTAAGAAATGAAAATATCAGAAAAGTATGGAAATGTTCGCAGAGTATTAGTGAACATGTATGTACAAGAGATTTTCCGACGAATTGACAGACAAAACTAAACAAGGGCACAAGAAGGGGGCGATATTCAGACAGTAAATGTGGCGAGAAACGTCATTGATGAAGACCGGCATCGAACAGTAAAAGAAATAGAAGAGAGGGTACATATAATTAAATTTACTGTGCAGAAAATCCTGTCAAGTGGATTAGATATGTATTTTTTTTCTGCTCAATGAGTGCCAAAGTCTATTATCAAATATATGAGATGAATTTATGAGTTGCTCCCTTTAGGCATATTCTTAACCGCAGTCGCTGGATCCATGACGTTACATATCATGCGCCGGTGGACGTCACCCTGCATCCTTATTTCTTCTATTAAAACTTTACTATTGAAGATAAATTATTGATTTTTCATGTACAGAAGCCGATTTGTATGTCAAATTTATCAGTGCAAAAATTATAATAATGCAGCCCTTTACAACTTTCTTATTGCTGATGTGTACGATTTTCTTGGACAACTCTCGTATTTTAGATATTATTTTCATTTTCGTGCATTAACATCGACGGTGGATGCGGCTAGTAAACAGGGGATGCTAGTAAACAGGGCACATGACATAACAGGGCATTAACAGGGCATAACAGGGCATTAACATCGACGGTGGATACGGCTAGTAAACAGGGCACATGATCCCACCTTTGGATTGCCGGGGATCCGTCAATGCCCACTTTTGTGTTCTATTGAGAGTGCTGTTGAGATTGTAATCAGGATCTTCTTTAACTCACATGTACCTGCAGAGTACAGGTGTGCATGTTGCTAGAGCAATAAAACCGAAAAGTAAAGATGAAAACTATATGGAGACGTTATGAATTTTAAAATAAGAACCTGATAAAATGGCCCCATCTCTCATGTTTGGATAAGATGAAAGGGAACCAAAAACTCAATCAAATTAACAGACGAAAACAAAAAATCCAAATCTGAACAACTATGAAACATGGTAGTGCAAAAAACCAAGGACTTGCACTGCTTCTCGTTATGTACAGTTTCTAAAAACACAGATATGAATATAGAATAATGTAAAAAGCAATATCGTTGTCTTTCAAAAGCTTTGATTGAGCAATGGTACAATCTTCAAAGATAATTTTAGTAAAACATTTACGTACATTATCGAAACAGATGTTCAAGTAATTATATGTTTGCAAATTTGAATGATTTATAGGTAATTGTGATCGAGGAGAATTTACCTACGTCAGTGAACTACATTTTCCCAAATCGTATGAAAGAGAAATGTTTCATGGACATTTCTCTTTCAGTATGTATAAAAATATCTTGTTTTAAGTTCAGTAACTTTTCTAATTTTTCTAATCTTAACTAACATTCTATTTCTTACAATCTGGAATAATTTGTTTGTAATTCTAACTTCTATATTCTAACATTTTAACTCTAGTTTCTTATTATTATTGCACGGATGAATCAGTATAGCTCTTATTCGTGTATATTTGTAAATATGATACTAAATTAAAAAACCCCTAAAACTTCAATTGAAATGAGTACCAAATACAAGATAATCAATGTAAAAATTGTTAAACTTTTAACCCTGTTGCATTTTTACGACATTTTGACACCAGGGGGCGAAGGGGTCTGGTATGTTCATGTATATGCAATGACGGCCCCCCTTTGCTTTACGACATATTTATTTCTGTTTAGGCCTTTCATGTAAGTGATACGGACTTGGATTTCTAAATGACGGACTGCAATTTAAGAATTTTTTAGAATATATCTCAGTTTGTTTATGTTATTAACCGTAATATACCTCGATGATTTATTGCCACATATATTCTGAAGATTCTCATATATGACATTTGCTAATAAACTGTTTATTCTGCTGTAAATTCGACAACCGACTCTACCTACCACACTAAAACTAGTACTTGGTGGGCGCGGACTTACGGATAAGCACAACATACATTACGTTCCAATAAATTTTTTTTCCCTTCTCACCATCATAAGCTGAATCAGACAAATAAGAATGGTTTTTGTAAATCTTCAAATATTCATTTTCATAGAAATTTTGAAAATTAATATTTTACACATATTTCGCAGTCATAATTAAATCGGCGACCGACGTCAAATTTTTTACTGCCTCGGACGACTACGTCAGGACATTCGGTGAAATGGTTTGAATGGAAATCAACTGAAATTTCAGTGAAAGCCATATTCCATGTTAACGAAGAGAGACGGGCTCGTGATAACCGTTTAAAGGGCGTAGAAGAAAAGGGATGATGATAGCCCTTTGGGGGAACATGGAACATTCCATCCCCTACCCCATCCCCACCCACTCCCCTTGTACACATTTTTTCATTAAGATGCACTATGATATATTTGTTTTTGCTGTATATTTTTTTCGGTACATCAAGGACTCTGTTTATAAGTCCTTGATTGGGTACAGTACATGACTCTACTTATTTTTTACTTTCATAATTAAATTCATACGATAAGACTTTCCTAACTCATCTCCTTACTCACATTATCAATATGCAAAAGGCATTGATCTTTGCAATGATAGAGGATATAATCAGTGGCTGATTCAGCACGGGGGTGGGGTGGGGGGCATGATGGCATACAACCATCCAGACAGTGTTTTAATTAGGGATCATGACTAACATTATCAATATGCCAAATGCATCGATCTTTGCAATGGTAGTGGATATATTCATTGGCTTATTCAGCGCGATGATGGCATACATCCCTTCAGACAGTGTCCCAATAGGGGATCGTGTATCTTCAAAGAAAATGACTAATTCTGTGATCAATAAGTTATTATAAACCTAAATCGATATTTATGGGTTATATAGAAATGACCCTGTCAGTCTATATGTCTGTTTGTCCGGTTAAGAAAAACCGATTTCCTTCATACTATCAGTGAAAGGCCTGTCATATTTTACACATATATCCATCATAAGGAGTACTTAATTCTGTTACCATGGCTTTTAACATTGTGATGTAAGCCCTAAATGTATACCATTTTATAGATTAACATGATTCAGTTGTTTGAAAGCAGATTCATTATATTTCTTTCATATTTGATCAATGGTTCTCTTCTTATATTTCATATACAAATGTACACATTTACTACAAAGAATACTTGTACTACATTTTAAGATCAATTAACAGATAGCCTTGACCTTGAACTAGGGCATAAAATCTCCAATTATGGAGATTTTTGGTATGGAAGGTGTGTATGATGTCCTTAGACAAAAATTAACTTCCTTTTAACAAATTAAGTTTTTGTTGCCATTGAAACCATGTTTGAAATTTTACGCATCAGTTGAATACTTGTAACTAGGCATTTTCACAAGGCTCGTTTCCATGGTAACAGTTATTATAGTCAGCTGAAATTTCCTTAATTTTTTTCTTTATATCTTTCATGTTATAAATACTACACAAGAAGTATGCTTCCATCAGCTATTCTTTTTGTCAATATGCTGAAAACGTAGGCATAAATCTGTTTGAATAAGCCCTATTTAAGACTGGAAAAGCTCCTTATTTCATATGGACAATGACCATATCCCTGTACACAGCACAGAATCGACAATTCAGAATATCACAAACCGAATGCATACAAAATCAGGATAAAACAGGAACCACAGCAAACAAACAAAAACTAATGTTAAATTTTTAGCTGTCCGTCATATATTTTTAAGCATATTTCTATCAGTGCATATAAAAGAGCATTATTGAATAAAAAATCACCTTTTCAAGGTCACAGGACCCAATGTCAAGGTAATCTTGTATGCAATTCACAAAATTTGGCTAAACTCTGTGATTATTTTCAAAAATATGAGAGGCAGTTATTCAAAAATAATGTGGTATTGAGTAAAACAAACACATACATAGTGATTTTGGATATATCCCCTATTCATTTACCAAAGTTGCAAAAATCTCAAATCAATGACATCCTTGATTTGTAGTATTTCATACATAGATATAAGAAATATGAGATGATCATGCTTTTTGCCTGGGGCTTTTTTTAGGAGAAATGTTCTGAACTGAAAATTGTAATGTTTTTCCACCTATTGGTCCTAATTTTAAAAGAAGTATTTTTGATACAAGTATATGACAGTCAAGCCTAAAATAAGTAACAATAAATAACAACAAAAATGCAAAACTTATTGATATTGGAACCTATATTTTGAATTGACCTTGAACTAAGAGTCAATGACCTTGACAAATTTTGGAAATGCTCAAACAAAGAATACTTTCATCTGTTATGCCTACATAAAACTTAAGCAATATCAGTTATTTAAACCATGCTAAAAATCTATTTTAAAAGATATAGTCATTATGTGTCAAATAAAAAGTTGCCATGGCAACCATTTTTGACCTCAAAATATAGGAAAACAAAACAAGGTTCCACTTACTATTTTCAGTGATTATATTTGTCACATGAAATCTATTTTGTTCTGACAATAGTGATGGTGTCATCAGCCTGACATTTTGTATTATTTTTGCTTAAAAATGGAAAAAATTTGGACAAAAATAGGCCTCAATTTTGACCTTGTTTTTCGGGAATTTTCGACTGATTCCGATTTGATAGGATTCGGCTAATTGAAAGAAATTTCAAAAAATTGTTAATTATACTAAAAATAGACTGAGGTTTTAAAGATTACAAGTTGTTAATACCAATAATATCTAACAATGGTTTTCATGACAACATAATAACCAAAGATGACTTATTTGACCATGCATGTTTTCGTGCTATAAATAGACAGACCTCGTTTCCATGGCAACCGGAATATTTATTTTCAAAAAATTATTATTGTTGTATTCAGGGCATTATACATACCATTTATACAGAAAATCATAAACATCCATGACATGCTATTTCCAAAAATATTTTGATCCTTACAGAGAATTGATATTAAGAAGTACAAGTACATTTATAATAAGGGGATAAAAGAACTGTGTTTCGTTGTTCCGACAGGTATATGTTGGATATACTGTTGGAAACGCAGTTAGACCGTCGGGGCTTGTCCCCGACGGTAAAACGTATGTTTCCAACAGTATATCCAACATATACCTGTCGGAACCACAAAATACAGTACGTTTATCCCTATTCTTATTCATGTGACATATTTTAACTTTTCATACCCCTAAGAGGGTCTCACATATCGCTTTAGAGGTGACGTTGCTACGAAGGACTAACAACCAACAGAAATTATTGCGCTATAAAATATGAAATACAACTGCTTCGTATTTATTACAATATTATTACAATATGGAAAAATTAAAGTGTAATCAATAATAAACTTACTTGCTCTGTTGTTTACATATGGAGAACGCCATTTACAAGCTCATACCTTGTAGTTTTACGTCACAGTATGACGTCACAGAAGCGAAGAACAAAGGGAAGCATGACGTCATACGCAAAAAGTGCGCTAAAGCTAATAACGTGCAATACATTTTAAAGTACACTTACATTTTAATGTATGTCAAGTGAGTCGGTATGCGGCATGTATATCGTCGTTATACATGCTTGTAGAAATGCTGTGAACCAATCAGAATGTGCGAAACAAACGAATGAATTAGAATGTCCTTTACGTATTTCCAACTTGTGGTTGAAAACAATTACATGACAACTGCCATGTAATGGTTTTCAGCCACATGTTGGAAATTAGTAAAGGACAATAATATTCTTTTTGTTATGATAGCAGCACAGTCAGTACTAAAGTTTCCGTTTCAATTTTGAATGAGAGTTTCAATTTAAACATTTGAATATCACGTCATAAATGATGAGTTTGCGTCCGAGTACTAATTTTTTGCACGGCTGCGAAGGCTTCATACATGTAATAAACATACATTTCAATATCTATACTTTATAATACTAAAATTCTAAATATTTTACCGGTCTTCTGTATCTTTTTTAACAAAAAGAATGCACATTTCACCGTTTTTCCAACCCCCCCCCCCAAAAAAAAAAACAAAAAAACACACACACACATTCACCCTCGTGCACATCTTTCACAAGCACAAGGGAGCATTCAGTTTTTCGTTGCATTGACTGCATCAGGGCAAACGCCCCTGGTGTCATACTTTCGTAAAAATGCAACAGGGTTTAAAGGGTCAAAATTCTTACATGGATTATTTTGTATTTGGTACACAGTTCAATTGGAGTTTTGATTTATCATGTACAATAAAATAAAGAAACTAGAGTTAAAATTTTAGAATATAGAAGCTAGAATTTTAGAATTACAATATCAGATTGTAAGGAATAGAATATTAAAATATTGGAATTAAAATTTAAAAAAAGTATACAATAGAAATTATAAATTGGATTTCGAAATAATGTGAATATGAGAAAAGATAAAAACATAAAAAAAAAAAAAAACACAAAAAGCATATAGTTAAAGAATAAGAATATTGAAATTAGAATTGAAAACAAATAATTTACAAATAAGAATCTAGTAATAGAATCGTAGAAATGAGAGGGCAGAACAATAAGAATTGAAGTAAAAAGATTAAAATAGAATAAGAATAGTAACAATTGATCATGAAATAAAAATATTATAATAGAATAAGAATATTAAAATAGGATTATGACTCTTTCTACCCTCCATAAATCTGAAGGTGTGTAACATGCCCGTACAAATTGAAGGAATTGTGCACACAAAAAATGAAAGTGTTCAAAGCTATTTTAATGCAACAAGCATGCGTTTCTGATACAAAAACTCCACCGGGGTATATGAACTTCCAGCAAAAGTCGTTTTCAAAATAGCCAATTTGAAATATTTTAGTAGCGCCCTGTAATTTGAAATTTTAAAAATTTTGTGTATCATACTGTAAAGAGTATGCAGCTCTCAATTTATTGAAGAATCGATACAGTATCATAATTATATATATCCATGCCCGAAGAGAATGAGAGGCATGGTGCGAGGATGTCAGTTTGATCTTAATTTTGATGACATTTTATTATGTAAAATGATGAGCAAAAATAACAAAGTAATATATTATGTCCAATTAATGAAGGGTCAATCAAAACTTTTTTCGGACAACAAAGCTTGACAGAGAGTAATTAATAATAATAGTTATAACGTTATAAATTATTTTCCGTTGTAGTTTTTTAATTTCTGTTTTGGTCAAGTTTTGATACAAGTTTCGATACGATGGTCATCTACATACATGTATAAATGTCCATTTGTGTGGGTACTATTCTCTCTTACTGTGGCTTTTAGAAGGAATAGTGCCCGAGTTTTAGCGGCCATTATTATCTCATTGTCCCCGCGTGCTCATGCAATGAAATTCCAAGGGTTTATCATGTGATGTACTAATATACGGTAGTAATTTTTTGAAGCACAACTCTTGGGAAATTGTCCATATTCATAGTGTTACAGTGTTCCTATATAATTCAGTAGTTATTCTCGCTGTCACAGACTGTTTACTCCTTTTTCGTCCCATTGGCTTATGTAAAATTGCGATCACTGTAACATCGTCATGTTCGGGTTCTCCTTTTTCTCATGAGACTTGTTGTGCGAGTTTTACAAAATCAAGCTTCGACATTTTATTGAAATCATACGTAGAGTTTCATTTTTGATTATCACATAAAATAGAAACATTTTTTTTCATATGACATTCACCGTAATTAATTCAAATAATCTCTAAATATTATAATTTGGACTGGTCTTCACTTCAAGACGATTCGTTTAAGTCGTCGTATCTTCTGCTTTTACCAAACGAGGATGCATCAAAGTTATATGTCAGTGTATATTGAGTATATATAACCGAGTCTTGTTTGAGATCCCTTCTTTTCTTGATGGTATATTCCAAGTGTCCATTAAGTGAACGTAAGTTTGAAAAATAGACCTATCGCAATGCACCACGTCTCAAGAGTATCATTAAATTCAACGGAATTTTTTTTTTGTAAATATTTGCTACGTTGATTATTAAATGATCGAGATATATGTTAGCTGTTAATTCTGGCCAAGTCTAGCCCTTTCAAAAGATAATACATTAAATGTAAATATTAGATTCAATTTTCCAAATTGTCAGCAGATTTGTCAAATACAAAATACATAAAGAAACAATTTTTGTACGCCCGTTATAAGGCGGAACGCATTATGTTTTGGCGCTGTCCGTCCGTGCGTCAGTCCGCATGTTTGTCCGTCCATATGACCGAGGGTTACGTTGTCCGGTCTTTTTATCTGAAGCTTTTTAAGATATTAGATTGAAACTTGATATACCCCTTTATATCAAGTGGAATTAGATCCAGTTAGAGTTTCGGAAAAAATGACCCTTTTTAGCAGAGTTATGGCCCTTGAACATTGAAATTTTCAACAATTTCTGTTTTCCGGTCCGAGATTTTTTTCGTTACCTTTGCAGCTATTGAATCGAAACTTTAAATATCAATTTATAATAAGTAATTACATATCCAGTTAGAGTTTCGGAAAAATTGACCTATCTTTAGCAGACTTTTAGCCTTGAATATAGCATTTTTCAACAATTTATATAGTTTTCATGACTTTTTTTCGCAGGCTTCGAAGCTATTGAATTAAAACTTAGTATATAGCTTCAACAAAAATAATTACAGATCTGATTCAAGTCTCTGAACAGTTGACCTATTTTAAGCAGAGGTATGGAGCTTGAACTTAGAAAATTTTAACAATTTTACAGTTTTCTGGACTTTTTTTGCAGCCTTTGCAGCTATTGAATTGAAACTTGTATACACCTTCATAACAATGAATTGCAGATCCAGAGTTATGGACCTTGAACTAAGAATGTCTGTCAGTCCTAAGACCTTCAAATTTACCATGTGGGTTGACTTTATTATGTCAAAAAACCATAATTTTTTAAGGTTAGGGGTAAAAGGTCAACGTCATTTTGTGGCTGAAAATAATGGGGTTTTTTTTGGTGGGGGGGGGGTATATGTATTTCGACAATTCATTTAAATACTATTTTCTATTCAAACTTTGAATACCTGGATATTAATGAATTAAAGAAGATCCTGACAATAATCCCAACGCACTCACAATAGAACACCAAATTGAGCATCGACGGACCCCTAGCAAGCTTGAGGTGGGACCAGGTGCCCGGGAGGAGTAATTATCCCCTATTGGCTAGCCGCACCCGCCGTCGATGTTCATGCACGGAAATAACACATGTTTTTTTTTCATATTTCTTACAAGTTATCTTTTTTCCTGAGAGGGGGGAGGTCTACTTAATTGAGAAATTATGTGTTAAGTCATTTTGTGACTAAAACTGATATTACTGCATTCCAAAAAAATATTTATGAGAAAATACCCCGGCGGGCATATCATGCAGCGTTGGCGTTGCTATTTTAACATTGTAATATAATGGTATATAGAATGAAATATTAGATGGAACCTGAAAGGATATAATAATAATCGAGTCAAATCATGTGTAACGGTTCATCTGATAGACGCAGATACAGATATAAAGAAAATACCGTCAAATATGTCTCGGAAAAGAGGGAGGGTGTTGCGCACGTAGTCCAGGATAACCACACCTTCTGCTATTTCCGTGGTGTTTGATGTTTCTGTGTTGTGCGTTGACGTTCCTTGTCCCTTTTGAGTCTCTTTCTGTGCTTGCCTGCTATGTGTTTTTGCATTGGGTGTTTCGGGGTTTTGCTGTGGGTGCTACAACCTTTGTTTTATATAGTTTTGATCATTACATATAGATTAAGCAGTCGCAAATATATCAAAGTAGAATCCTTGCTCCCTTAATTGGTTTGAGGATTATAAGTCCTTGCCATTTCTCTGCTTAAGTTATTGAATGTAAACAGAACTTCAGATATCTAAACATGAAGTTTTTTGCGGTTTCGTACATCATGCCTACTTTTTAGAAAGTTAAAAGTAACTGTGGCGGGTTGTAGTTTTGTATGATGTCATTGATGTGTCGCTTTCTTGTTGGCTTGTTCCGATGGATGGTCATGCTGCAGGTCCACTCCCTTTCTTTTCTCGATGCATTTTAAATTTCCAATCACACCGAAATACTCCAAATCTACTACTTTAAACATCTGGTTATTGCATTGATATGTGATATGTATAATCAGGGAATGAGAGACAAGTACATAAATTTCCAATCACACCGAAAACTCCAAACCTACTACTTTAAACATCTTGTGATTGTATAGATATGTGATATGTATAATCAGTGAATGAGAGACAAGCACATATATCCATATTAAAATTCAAGCCACAATCAGTAGGCACAAAAACTCGCAAAAATCTACACCACTTCCTTTCTTGGCGTACATCCTGTCCTGTCAAAAAATTCTACATGTATATTGCATGTTATATGACTATTTTCTACTATTTTTAATTAATATGTTGATTTGAAAATGTACACATGCATTATTGGATCTTGAATTAAGACATGTTACTCTTTACAACATCTCATATCGTAAGAATCTTTGAGAATCCATGCTCTATACATGATGTTGCCATCAAGTTAAAACATTGATGTGACGTCATGCCTTTGTTCGAACAGTCCGAAATTTACCTTTGACTGTGCAATATCAAATCTAGGTCGCGTTTATTAGAAACAATATACGCTACCTAGATTAAATATTGGACAGTCACAGTCCTGAATTGTTTCTTTCATTTAACCTTGCACATAGTAAGTTGAACGTCCCAACTGATTTCTTTTCGGTATTTAAAGGCGCTAAATAGTTTCTTGCTTGTCCGGAAAACGACAATTTTAAAGACATGCCCTTTTATTTTATATATATCCAAAGAAGCTTAAACTAGATCGTCATCACGCAAAGTATTCTCGTTGATTTTTTCCCAAAAGTTACATCCAATTTCGTCTCGGTTTACGGAATCTGCGTCATAATTTGTCACAACTTTTTTTACATTGAAAATTTCATCTCCGTTATTTTTTCTTATAAACGACTCTTTAATGCTAGTAGCAAGAATGTTATCTAGAACCTGGAGTGATTACATTTCGTTACAGTAAAGGCAATTTACATAATAAGAACAAAGTCAAAGGTCATGCCACTTTGAATAGTGATGAATGTTTTGAGTACGATATACGCCTCAAACAATCCATTCTTAAAGATATTGGACAGTTTTCGGCACTGCGGGCCTCAAGCTGTCCAATATCTTTAAGAATGAATTGTTTTCGGCGAATATCCAATACTTACATGTATTCTTTCATTGGCTCTTCCAATCCCTGAAAATGTTGGGATATGCGATGACGTCACAATGCATTATTAATGTTTGACCTAAATTCGAAAAGTTTGTTGTCCAAGTTTAAACCATTGTGTCACATCGAAATGACACTCATAGATTTCATTAAACGGAAAAACGCTTTGGTCGCATACTGACACCATCCGTCTCATGATTCCAGAAAAAATCAGGTATTTTACATAACATGTAGGGTTCCAACTCTATACCTTCTTGAAGAAAATTCCAAACCCATTTCCACGCACCAGACACGTGTTTCAAATATGAAATTCTCATCAGTGATGCTTCCAGAGGGGCCACCAAAATAATTTCAGAAGTGTCCTCTTTAATTTTTTGAAGTTCGATTCACACAAAGGAATGTAAGTATAAAGGAAATCAAAGTATCCGAATCTCGCTGTCGGGGTAGCCTGCCGGACCATAGCTGCCTAACACAATGC
This sequence comes from Pinctada fucata, assembly GCA_028142955.1. Lineage (NCBI taxonomy): Eukaryota > Metazoa > Mollusca > Bivalvia > Pterioida > Pteriidae > Pinctada > Pinctada fucata. Next base: position 44,077,780 of record AP027111.1, on the reverse strand, counting down.
ACCAGACATATGTTTTTAGACAAAGAAAACAATATTTTTTCACTGCTCATGTATGAATATTTATTTCATTATCATTCTATTTTGAACAAACAACGCATGTCAGCTCTCTGCCTTCAAAGTAAGGCCCACACGGCAAGGATCCACATCTGGCCTCCACTGGATACAGCAGTACTCCGTCCTTGTTTGATTGATCACCAAATTTCTCTGGTTTTTTATCCACGCATACATATTGGGAAGCTGCTTCGTGGTTGTGTTTTCCAGTCATCAGGTTTCCACTGTATTGTTTGGTCCAGGACTTTCCGCATGTTGTTTTAGCTTTGTAAGGTTTGAAAAGTAACAAATACGAACGGCATAAGTCAGAAAATTCGGAAAAGGTTTTTAAAAAGAAAAATACCCATACACTCATCGCAGAGGTGTACTCCTATCATTTTTTGCGCATTTCGACGTTTTTTTTTTCTGGACCTAATCAAGAGATAACCATTTTACTGTGTTTATTTCAAATTTGCGTTTGATGCACTGAATGGCTCTTTATTTGCATACTCTAGAAAAAAGGGGAAGTGTCCAACTTTTCTACTGGAGAGCAGCCCTATAGACAGAAATTTCCAATGGTGGTGCACATTCGTATTTCAGTAATAGCTCCCCATTATTTCTGAATGATTTTATATTAGCATTTTGTTATATTTCTTTTCTTTTAGATCATTTAGATTTTTACTAAAGTAGAAAGGATGGATAGACAATTTATTGTCATAATGAAATCATAGATTTCTCTTTACATCAATTGATATTTATTTGCAAATTCATCTTGAATAGACATAATCAATGAAAGAGAAAGATTAAGAGTCCTTCACATATCTAGTCTTTGAATTACTCAATAAAAACAGAAAGTATATGATAATTTACAACTTCAAATTTATCACTTTTAAGGCTTTTAGGGGTATAATACTCTACTTCCGGTTGTTTTGATAACAGAAAAATTAAATACCACGAAGTTGGCAGAAGACGAACGACTTCGGTAATGTTCTTGACCATACTTTCTCATCGCGATTTGAATGGAACATTAAAAAATCAAATGTAAAAAATTATGTTAATATAGAAGAACATAATTTCTCGCTTTTCGACGATATTTTTTATTATACCCCTTATACCTTAAAAGAAAAAGTGCAGCAACCACAGCAAAACGTCAAAACACCCAATGATAATGAGTTAAAGAAGATCCTGACAGCACTCACAATAGAGCACTATGTTGAGAATCGACGGACCCCTAGCAAGCTAGAGGTGGGATCAGGTGCCCGGGGGGAGTAAGCATCCCCTGTTGGCTAGCCGCACCCGCCGTCGATGTTAATGCACGATAAAGAACACAGTATATAAAATGTATGCACTGTCTGACGTTATGTCTATATAGAAAGTGCTATGGCGACCATGTCAGGGAAATATATTCAAAACACTTACTGTCAAACCCCTCGCGGGGAACTTTTTTACGAGCTCCACCCGGCAAAGGGCATAAGTGTGACACAAATGAGTTAAAGAAGATCCTGACGATAATCTCAACAGCACTCACAATAGAGCGCTATGTTGAGAATCGACGGACCCCTAGCAAGCTAGAGGTGGGATCAGGTGCCCGGGAGGAGTAAGCATCCCCTGTTGGCTAGCCGCACCCGCCGTCGATGTTAATGCACGATAAAGAACACAGTATATAAAATGTATGATAAAACTCAGAACAGACACCCACAGAAAGAGGCGTAAAACAGACAAGGAATACCAACTTACACCATAGAAACATGAAACACAAAAGACCACACATAAACCGACGAGATCATGACTTAGGACGGCCATCTGCCACGTAAACAGCAACCGGTGTGGTTATCCTGGATTACGTGCGCACAACCCTCCCACTTTTCCGATTACCCAGATGTCTCGAAGAACGTACAATTGTGATGTAAAACAACCTCCACACTGTAAGATGAACTTACAAACAGAAAACATGATGCAGGTTCCCTAAGAAACACATGGGTGAATATGTAAATGGATGTAAAAACAGAAGGCGCACGAAATACAGTCTGTGCTCTGCCAGCTGTAGGAGCTCATTCATGTGATCTCACGGGGAGTCCGACTGAGATTCAGAGAGAACAGGTGGTAGGGGCCCTGTCTTCTCTAAAGAGGCTTGGGCTCGTCATGGAGTCCTGTCCTCACAGTCAGTCAGAGTTCACTTCTTAAGAATGCGCTGGTGACAAAAGGATCATATATTTTATTTTAGTTCAATATATGAAGAGCAATATAATATATCAATATAAGATAATATATTAATTATCTCACCCATATATCATATATTTTAAGAAACGCATTACTTCGTTTTGCAGTTTATTCTTAATAAGTACTTTGTTTCGCAGAACTCTTTTATTTTTATTTTTCCTCTTTTTGTCTAGTTATCATTTTATCGTAACTTAATTTTGTGCTCTATTGTGAGTGTTGTTGAGATTGTCGTCAAGATCTTCTTTAACTTACTTGACAAACTGTCATCAAACTTTGAGGGATGATCAAGGATAATGGTACTCGAAAACCAATGGGGTCAAGGTAATAATGAAAGTCAGGTTCATTTTCTTCAGGTCAAACATATGACAGTCAACATACATGTTATTTCATTGTTCCGATTGATATTGGAAATACATGCATACCACATCAATGACAAATATGTAAAATGTCTAGCCAGCTGAAAGTAGATCAAAACTGCAACTGCCAACTGAAATTGGAAATGTCTGAAACCCGTTTGATATACCGGAGATATAGATGGTTGTTTCTTCAAACTCATTTGAAAATTATTGTTTACAAAATTTTCTCAAATTTCTAAAACCTGGGTCCTGTAGCATCATATTCCAGCCATCTTGCTACGTCTTTCGGTAAATTTAGGACATAATTATCACAGATTTTAGCCATATTACACTGTCTAGATTGAGGATCACTGACGAGGGTTAATTACACGAGGGTTAATTACCCGAAACCTGCATATCTGGTCCATGCCGTAAATTTATCTGCTCTAAAATGATGCTAATGAATTTGAAGACATTAAACATTTGTACCACTTGGTGAGTGTCACTGCTGGTGGACCAGGAGTCCCCAAGGTAATATATAGCCATGTTCGATCAATTTCGGTTGTTCGTTTCTTCAAACGCATTTGAAAATTTCTGTTTACAAAAATTTGTCAAATTTCTAAAACCTGGGTCCTGTAGCATCATATCCCAGCCATCTTGCTACGTCATTTGGTATATTTAGGACATAATTATCACAGATTTTGGCCATATTAAACTGTTTAGATTAAAGATCACTGACGAGGGCTAATTACCCGAAACGTGCATGTCTGGTCCATGCTGTAAATTTATCTGCTCTAAAATGATGCTTATGAATTTGAAGACGTTAAACATGATTCTCAGTCTAGCAAAAGTAGCCAAGTTTTGGTCTGTTGTTTTTAATTATACTTTTTTAATGTAAAAAGGAAATGATGGGAGCTGAAATGATTATTGATACGGAATATTTGAAAATCATTATAATTCAAATGAATAGATAGCATTGAAGTGAATAAGAGTGCGAAAGTTACTTCACATTCATTGGCTAGCAGAAAAGTACACTTTAGGTGAGCAGTCAGAGTGTACGATTTGGCCCCTTTCATCAACTTACTAATAGGGAATAGATGTATTCCATGTTGTTGAAAATTCACTCAAATAGAAAAAAAAACTTTCTGTATGTATAAGAATGTATACGAAAATAAAACTAACAGAAAAAATAATCTTTCTAACCTGGTATCACCAAAACACTGGTGCTATGTACAGCTCTACATACAGCACAAGGCACTTCGTAATCGTGAAAAGTTGATGTATCCATCCCTATGTCTCCATCAAAGATCTGATACTCGGCTCCATATACATACCCCCTGTAATTTGAAACCCCGTCCTTATGTTTACCCCATTCTGGTTTCTTTGGCATACAGAGATAGTCAACGGCGGATCCCTTGTGTGCATACAACGATCCTCCTACCCAACCTAAATAGAGACGAGAAGAGTGAGGTTTCGCACGGGTTTTGATCGAAAAAGCAAGCCCAGAAGACATTTTCTAATAACGAAAAAGTAATTATGTCCTACATAATGTAAAAATAAAATTGCATTTTCTATATAGAAATGGAAATATGCAAGAGGACTGAAATTAAACTTCAAAGCGTTCCTATACATGTATATTTCACTGTGTCACTGTGATAAATGAACATTTTGAAGGACTTTCTCCTGATCTTAATAGAAATTGAAGGTACTTTATTTTTTTTGTCCAACACGAAAGCTTTAAACAAGGAAATATAAATCTCACATAGAAATTTGACTGTCATAAATATTTCAGTGAATGATCTTCATGTTAACTTAAAGGGAAATTCCTTACCTGAATACACCAGTTCGCTACCATTTCTTGGACATTTGGATTTGCCCCATCGGGTATAGGTTACGCCTACATCGTCTGCAATAGATGAAAACTACGGTCAAGCTTGTCCGTACTTGAATAATTACATGTAAGTTGTTATTTTCCATATCATAATAAGTAAATATTCCGATTTTATCAAATCTGATAATATGTCCATGTGTTTGTGGATAAATTGTATTATATTATTATTATATTACATTATATTATATTATCATTATATTATTATATTTCAAAAATAGCGAAGCGAAGCGAGCAAGCTTTAATTGTAACACATAAATACAAAAGAAGTGGAAGATTTATCAAAAATGAGTAAAAAAAAAAGATGCATGATGAGGCTTTCAAAAACCTTCAATCAAGAAACCCCTGCCTTATTTTGAACATGTCCGGACGATTCAGTATTTATACAAAAGTATTTCTAGATGAATCCCTATTATGTAATTATGGTGTAGATTCGGTTTTAACCGAGTGTAAGAAACATTAAAAAGAGAATTAATTTAATCAGTATTTTGTCTAAATACTACATTGCTCGTTCATGCATTGAGATTCGAAAATCAATTCCAAGGCCCTCCGAAATGAAAGCACAAAAAGTAAACTGCCAGAAAAGGCCCGAGAAAATGCGATTGGCAAGGTCTCATTATCAAAATTAGAAAGAATAGATGTTAAACTCTTTCAAATTTGATAGCATCATTTAAGAACAGTAAAATTTACAGCATGGACAAGACATGCATGTTTCGGATAATAAACCCTCGCCAGTGATCCTCATAGACATAACAAGAAATTTGGTAGCAGAAATTTTCGAATACGTTGAAGAGACAGACAATCAACCGAAGTTGATTGAAATTGGCTACATGTGCCCTCGGGGACTCCTGATCCACCGGAAGCGATGCTCACCAAGTAGTACAAATGTTAAACGTCTTCAAATTGAAAGCATCATTTAAGAACAGATAAATTTACAGCATGGTCCAGACATGAACGTTTCGGGTCCTTAAATCTCGTCAGTGATCCTCATTCTAAACAATGTAATATGACAAAAGAGTATGAAAATTATTATGTTGAAAGATGTACCGAAAGATGTAGCAGGATGGGTGGGATATTATGCAATAGGACCCACGTATTAGAAATTACATGAAATTTTGTAAACAGAATAACAGGAGTCCGAATGCCTATGTTTACAATCTAAAATAAGATCGGAATAAAGGACGTTTAGCACAAATATGTGTGTATTTCGCTACATAGTGTTATTCGTTTCAATTGATTTCAAGTTCTAGCCTGTAACTAAGTTAATGTTTATGTCACATTGGCTAAATAATTGTCAGTATTGAATACAGAATGTAAGACAGAGAACATGAAGTATCTCAGGACAGCTTTCAGAATTTACTTATTATCTTGTATCTATTATAGACAAAGATTCATTTACTTATATATTTATTTATTCGACTTCCTTTTTTAACTCAAACGTTAAATAGAAAATCAATTCTCTGCGCTTCCATGGCTTTGCCGTAAATCATATCAGATTTCATTCTAAATTATCATAATAACGTAGGATACAATCCCTCAAATCATTTTGACCACACATTTATTTTTAATTTCATCTCTGAATAGACCTTACACCAAATATGGACCATCCCACTCTTTGCAATCAATGACTTTAGATCAAACAAAAAATTTAAATAAACACCAAAGAAGAAGCTATCAGTTATTTAGTCTCAAAGTCGAGATGGCAAGGCAAAGTAATGAGAATTCCCATTGGAACGGTTGCAAATCTCGGAATGAACAACATTCCAAAGTGAGACCAGGTGCCCGGGAAGAGTCAGCATCTCCTGATTGCAACAACTATCGCAACAGCTCCATGGTAACTTGTCAAATTCGGTGATTGTCTCGATGCACATGTTGGTGTACATATACAAATGTATCAGCCATTCAATCACAATCGAGAATGTCACTGATTATCATGGAATGGGGAACTGATATGCTTTTAGTATATAGCGACCGAAGATGATTTCAGCCATGATTGTGAAATCGAATAATCGAAACCAATAGGCTTACAAATTCTTGAAAAAAGACAGAACAGAACAAAGAAAGAATAGGCTGAGAATCAGAAACCGAACGGATTTAACAATAAACAAAGTCCAGTTTAAAAAAGAAATTAATTGGCGCTGTGAAAAATAGGCGCTACATAAATTGGTTCAATTGAAACATATTCAAATATCACATGAATTTCTACTTCAAAAATAAAAAGGATTGAAAGGAATAAGGTAGAAAGTACTGTTAAATGCCTTTAATATTAATTTGTCTTATAATATAACAAATAACGACAATATTCAGGACAAATTGAGAAAAAAACTATGTGTTACCTTTTCATGATTATATTTTGTAACAGAAGCTTAAGATGTACCTCAGTTGAGATTCAGAAAGGTGTAATGTATATTTTGTAAGATTTGACCTACCTAAAGGATAACCATTACAGTTCCTGCTGTCCAGTCTCTTCTCAAGCAAGATTAATTTGTCCTTAAGTTCCTTAAACAGATTCTTGTCTTTCGGTAACAATTCTCTTTTCTCTCGACCCTTCGCACATATAGAGATGTAAATGCACATGAAAGCAAGACACATAGTAAAAAAATACTGTTGCATGTTGTCAATGTTTCAGAGATACAAACACGAAACGAATTTTTGAAACGCTACTTTTGTTTATATTGAAATTAGAGCTATATCGATCTTGGAATTCTGAAAGATAATATGTTGTTTATATCAAAGTCACGATATCTTTCCATTAGAAAACTTAAATGATATCCAGGATGTTTGGTATTTTTAACACGCATCCATTCTTTGTCATATATTTGTTTATTTTTTTATTTACTGAATATGATTTTTCCTACTGTAATTGTAGTAGTGTCTCTCTAACTGTCTACCATTTCTAACTGGTACTTTTGCACGTAGTTAGGGTAGAATTCGAAATAAAGATAAGGAAAAACCTCAATAATTACTTTGCACAGTGGAAAACACGAGAGTGGGACGAGCAACGTGTTACAACGCGCAAATTCTACCGAGAACAAAGAGACGAAGACAACAGAAATAGGATATACTATCTAACACGCCAAACAGCACATGAAGGAAAACACCATATAACATTAATTATCACGATAACATCCTACTGTAAATTTTTAAGGGACTTATATTAACCAAAACTAAAAGGGTGTTGTGTTGTACAAAATAACAATGAATCTCACCTTATCATTATTATTCATTTTCATTTTTACCAAACCATATTATCTTTTCAATACGTGAATCATTCAGAAACTTTGCTACACTGTATTAAGATACTTCCTGTTTTATGGGACCATTTTCATTTTTTAAAGTAGATAATTCTTATGACAATGAAACTGCATTAAGAGACCACCTGTCTTATGTGACCTTGTTTTGATATTTCCTTGAGAAGTCTCTTAAGACTTTTTTTTTATTAGAATTCATACAACGATCAAGTGTTTTTGAAATGATTGTTACATTCCTTCTGATAACAATATGACTGTTCTACTGTATGAATACTGTATAAGAAGAATCATTTGCTGGTATTTTCTTTCGCGGTTTTATTTAAGTGAACCTATTCGCGAGGACAATGATTCGCGGATTTATCTCAGATTCCTTTAAGTAATGCCTTTAGTATTTAAATTCACCGAGACAAACATTCGCGGTAAGAGACCGACCGCGAAATTAGCCTAGGTTTACATACAGGGAATTATTCTACGTATACAATAGCTGAATCAGTGCTAATTTTAGGCTAAGATGAAGGCTTGTACATTGTTTTCTCTCATATCCGCGTATGTCTTATAGAGAAGGCCCATGAGCTACAGCTATGTGAGCGACATCTGTATCACATTTCACGTGACAGCTGTATCTCATATCACTTGACGCTATTCTATCGATTGTTTACCCTATTGTGATCTCATGATTTAAATCCGTAAAACAAACAAGCTAGCGGCGACGTGACAATAAACCATCGATTTTAACATCGTTTTATATGTATTCTACAGTTATATTTCGAAAAGCCTTATATTCGTAATTTATTCGTATAGATCAAACCATTTTCGTGGCGCTGAATTCGAATAATGCAAAATTTTTGCGATAAGATAAACTTGATATTTTTCAAATTTCTTCATTTTTCTTTTAACTTGGACCCATATAAATGAGAGAAAAATACTCTTTCATGTTCTATTAAAGATACATCGTTTACACCCTCGGAGTCTCAAAATGATGCAAAACTCTCGGCAAGCCTCGGGTTTTACATGATTTTGAGACCCCTCGGATAGAACCAAATTGATTTATCTTTACCACAAGACCATGAAAGAGTCTCACATCAAATTATATTATATTCAGGCGCTACGTGTCTTTCTAAAGTCTACATTTTCTGATACATTATTTGAATGATTATTCTGAACTAATAAGTACTCCCCTCTTGGTCAATTTCTGTCCCTTGCTGGTCCTTTCGCATGTATTTGAGGTAATTCTGGAATTTACTTTTATACAAAACGCTGTAATTAATGATTTCTAGACGTTCCGGCCACAAACCAATCCGGCCACGGCTCTCTGACCCCAGTCGATGCGGCCACTAACGCATCCGGCCACAGGTACCCCGGACGATCCGGCCCCCGTATACTTTTACATAGATTGACCATGGCCAATGACCCTGTCAATGTATTAACCCCGGACGATCCGGCCCCTGTATATTTGTATATGTATGGAATATGTTATACCCCAAGTCGATCCGGCCCCTGTATACTTGTATATATATGGAATATGTTATACCCCAAGTCGATCCGGCCCCTGTATACTTGTATATATATACGGAATATATGTTATACCCCAAGTCGTTCCGGCCCCTGTACAAATACATTAAATTCTTATATCCCCAGACGATCATGCCACCGTTAACCTGTACTGTATATAATTATTTTGCAGGTAATAATGACTATCCGCAGATGATCCGGCCCCTGTTTATTTACATGTACATTAAATGTATTAGGTATCCCAAGATGACCCGGCCCCAGTATAGAACCCCAGACGATCCGGCCCCTATATACTTGTACAGAAAATAAATTAATACTAGTATAACGTATATCCCCAGACGATCCGGCCACTTTTTACATGAATAATTTTTAACCCAAGATGATCCGGCCCCCGTAATATAATATGCAATATTGTATTTACATTCTTAGGTTTTATTTTTTTCACATTTAACTTTTTTATGAGATAAGATGTATAATCTGATATAACATGTTTAATAATAAACACACATTCGGGGAATATCAAGTGTTCTTTATGATAGTTTTTCACATTTAACAACACCCGTCGCTTCAATTTGGCAAAAATATCACATCCCGTTACTTCCATTTCGGAAGATATAAGTATAGTTTGTAGTTGGATAGCTCAAACGGTCTAAGACAATATAATTCATCATTATGGTCAATGGGACATCATAGTGAATAACGATTTCCCCGTATCGACCGTAGAACTTCCTCAGTAACGATGTCGATCACAAACGTATCCCTTAAGTCCTGGTCGCAACCCGCCGTGCTTGCTGTTTGGACGTACGTGTTTGTGGAGGCTACGTGCGCTACGTTTTTCTGAAGACGCAGGGAAAGAAGTGGCAAAAGTACGGAAGGAGTGCGTCAACGCACAGTTATATGGGTGGTTACATGCATCATATGTTTCGCAATAAAAGTAAGTGCGTTACACGTACTTGCGACTTGCGTGCAACTTGCTTACAACGTACTTTCTCCGTACATGTTCTACGTTATTGTAAGGATGTCGAATTGGCAAGTACAGTTAAAAAGCACGGAGCCCTCACTTCCTTGCGTTGAAGGTGCGCTGCCCGTACTTGCAACGTACTTGTAACGTGCGTGTCGTAAGCAGACAGGACGCAGCGAAAGTTCTGTATGCATTCAAACTGCTGCGGCCTGTCTGCGTGTTCCCAAATCCGCTAGGAGGCCGTACGGGACACCTGCTGATGACAAATATGGATAATGACCATATCCCTGTATACAGAACAAAATCGATAATTCAGAAAATCAGAATCCGAAGGTATACAAAATCAGGATAAAACAGGAACCAAAGCAAACAAACAAAAACCTCCACCATATGAAAAGAAGCGAACTCCCGACATGGGAGTAAGACCAGGTGCCCGAAAAGAGTAAGCATCTCCTGCTTGCATGCAACACCCGCCACTTCAATTCGGTAGAACTGTCACATCCGGTAACTTCGATTTCGGAAGATAACGCACGGACAACGTACGGATACCCAAGGTTTGCCTACGTTTTTGCACGCAGACAGCACGTACGTGCACTTACTGCGGGTTATATGACCACCGCATTACTGAGAAGCTTATATGGAAGACTCCTACGGGTACCTGTAAAGTGCGAAACGAAACAAAAACGAAACGAAACGAAACGAAACAAATCGAAACGAAACGAAACAAATCGAAACGAAACGAAACAAATCGAAACGAAACGAAACAGATCGAAACGAAACGAAACGAAACAGATCAAAACGAAACGAAACAGATAGAAACGAAACGAAACAAAACATTAAACTTAAAGAAAATGGGAAAAAAGAGGAAAAATCGCCGAAAACGAATATTTCAAGACAAGATCTTATTGACGGGTCAGGGGGTACGCTCTCCTCCCCGCCTCCCCCCTCCCCGTGGGGGGGAAGGGGTCTTGGGTGGTCAAGACAAATGTTTAAACTTTAAAGTGTAAATTGGTGTAATAGCGAAGTTATTTGGGTTATTTCCTTTTTAAATCTTGAAAAAAAGAAATAGACCTGTTTAGATGCAAAACTAAGGTGAGCGAAGCGAGCCTGAAGTATTTAAAAAATGAATTGAAAATTGCGGCGAGCGAAGCGATCAGGGAAATTTTTTAAGGTATGTATAGATGAATTTCGTGGTAGTTTTTAAAATTGAGATTATGTACATGAAGGCATAACAGCAAGATTATTCATATTAAAAGTTATTGCCTAATTTTTTTTGGTTACTGTTACCCTCCCTATCATATGTTCCTCCTCTCGCTCCCTTTCTTCTCCTCCCGCCCCCTTTTTCCCTTCTCCCGCCCCTTTCTCTCCCCTCCCTTTGTCCCTGTCCATCCCCTCATTATTGCCTTCAACCGTTGGTTCTTGTGGCTGGATGGTTTTTTAAAGAATCAAAGTTGACGATTAAAACATAATATATACGGTATATAGCACAATTGCATTTTAAAGGAGAGTGAATGGGATTAATAACCTAGTCATAGACGGAAAAATATTATTTAGCAGGGAGGAGTCTAGCGCAGAGGAAACAGAACTGTTCCGTTATGTGTATTTGAAAATTTTATCGGAAAAATGAGACCAATTAAAAACTGGGGGGCACATTTCGTTTGAAAAAGGATAAGATTTTTTTTCCCTGAAATGTGCCCCCACCCCGTTTTATGATCTCATTACGGTGTCATAGCGTGGTTTTCTATCTCCTCCCTTTTATTCCTCTTAGATACATGAATGGCATGTGACATTTACTTTTTTTAATTGTCAACTTTGACTTTTCAAGAAACCCTCTCGGTGCACTAGTTACAAATAAAGAACTCTTGGATTAATGCAATATTACATGCTGATCTTGTCTTGAAATATTCGTTTTCGGCGATTTTTCCTCTTTTTTCCCATTTTCTTTAAGTTTTATGTTTTGTTTCGTTTCGTTTCGATCTGTTTCGTTTCGTTTCGATCTGTTTCGTTTCGTTTTGTTTCGTTTCGTTTCGATCTGTTTCGTTTCGTTTCGATTTGTTTCGTTTCGATTCGATTTGTTTCGTTTCGTTTCGATTTGTTTCGTTTCGTTTCGTTTCGTTTTTGTTTCGTTTCGCACTTTACAGGGACCCGACGCCTACATGTAGCTCTCTGAACAAAATCTGTAAATTTGCTACTTGCTATGACAATACGTATAAATTGTTATATGAATACGCCATAAGCAGGCGATGAAGGGATGTTTCCACTTAGAAAAGGGAAGTTTGTGATGCTGAAACTGACGTCGTCACGTTTGTTATAGAGTGAGGTGCTCATGTGACTATAAGTGTCATAGGACATCATTATGACCGAATAGGATGTTAAATCATTTTTCTCTGTGGTTTCTTTGACATCAACTTCGACGGATAGATTCTGCTTACTTTTAAAGGCAATCCGCGAATTTGGATTATTGATGGACATCTCATCGTCTATATATCTGTAAGTGAAGTTGAAGTCAGAGGCTAAGTATCTTTTCCCTTCAGAAACCAAAGAATGAAAAAATTCAGCTTCGTACGAGTAAAGAAAAACGTCGGTAAGGAGTGGGGCACAATTAGCCACCATTTGAATTCAAACAATTTGTTGGAAGACCGTTCCTCCATACAAAACAAAAATGTTGCCGCTCAGGAAGTTTAACATCTGAATAATATCTGTTTCAGTGTACTTATTTTCAGAATCGGATTTCTCTTTTACAAAGTAGGTCATAGTTAACAACAATAAAGTTGTATTTGCGATTGCCGTTCTTGCTTGTAAACGCATTACTTTTGCGATTTTTTTTTCAATTTAAAATGTGGGTTTGTAGTATAAAATGTCGAAAAATCAAAGGCTTTGATCGAATATATTCTACTAAAATGAGTGGATTTCAGATGTTCCAAAAGATTCTTCGAATTCTTTAATATGGATTCTATGTAAAAACCTGAAAAAATCAGACATGTTTGGCCACGACATGTCTCCGATTTTGGATATATTTGTGTATAAGGTAAATATGATGTCTTCAGAACGAATTGACCTTCTATTTTTTTCTCCGACGTTCCGTTGCCATGGTAACCAAGGTTTTGTATAAAACCACCTCTAAACAAGGCATTTTTATGCATCCCGTTACCATGGAAACAAATGTTGAATATATATGTAATTTTCCGAAAAGATTATTTAAATCCTCTTAAGTTGATACAATTTGATTTTTCGATGCTCCTTCTTTCTGTGTGTCATGTAAATTTGCTTCAATTTCAAGAAAAATTGCTTTTTCAAAATGAGCCGTTTTCGGCCAATTTAGGCCTTATTTTACCTATATTGTACTTACTTTTGACAAGAGTAATAATGCAATTGCACAAATTTTGAAATACAGTTGACTATTTCCTGAAGAGTATTATCCTAAGACTTCATGGGAATTGAAGGAAATTTATCTAGAAGTGAGATTTTTCTGTTTACATGCCTTTGAGATAGGTTACCATCATGGCAACATTTGGTACGAAGGTGTTAATACCTGTCATAAGTAGAAAGCTAATTTCTACAGATGTATGCCTGCTATCGTTACAAAACTTGGTATGTAGATGTACTAAAAACCATTTGATGCTATCACGACCTTGTGAAAATGTCGAGGTCATTTGCTCAATTTTCAAGGTCATTGAAAAATATTTGCTATTTTCAGGCCAGATTTTGTGGTTTTTCACTAAAAAGAGACATGATTATCAGTAAACAGTATGGAACCTTGGCAAAACAATCAATTATCGGTAAAAGAACGATAAATATATTATTTGTTGGGATGAGTATCACATTTATCAAAGTCCAATGAAGACCACAAAAAATGCGACATATTTTACGAGAAAATTTTAGAAAATCTCAATTTTATACTCTTTTGAAAGTGTCATACATAGAATTGAAATACAATTTAACAAAATTGTGATGAATTCTACTCCTTTTGATCGGTTGTTCAGCTGTAAATATTTAGAATCAAAATATCTAATGAAATAAGTTAGAGAAGTCAATTTAAATTAATTTGAAATCCTGATTTTTGTCTTAATTTTAGTCTAAAGTTAGAAATGACCTTGAGATTTGGACAGATGACCTTGAAATGATTTGAAGGTCAATTGATAATGATCAATATAATTTGTATACTGGTATGCTATTTCATAATCATAGGACTCAAACATGAGGAAAAACAATGTTTTTGAATATGCGGTATATGGTAATATGGATTCCAAGTTGCTATATCAACAGATTTTGATTGACATTCATGACAAAATGGTGATTTTCACCATAAATTTTATTTCTTGATTTTTTTTCAGCTATAGACATTCATTTTGGCAAGGTGATGCTAAATACCCATAACATTCACCAAATAATGGTTTTCTATCTTCAAAATAATCAAAAACAGGCAATCAAAAAATCAAAAATAATCAAAAAAATGACCCTAAAATTAGACCTTATTTTTGCTAAATTTTCATATAATTTGACTGAATATCAATAACTACCTGATAACCTCCTCCCCCGGAAAAGGTAATCTTGTTAGAGTTGAACTTACAAAGAAAAGTTTTTGTGTTCATTAAGTAAATTTTGATCATGGATTCCATGGCAACAGAATGCCACAATATGTCTTATATCTCATATTTATGGGTGTATCAAATAGATTGACCCCGTTACCATGGCAACCGTTGTTCAAATATAACAATATGGTTTGTTTTCATTGTTTTTACATTTAGTATAACAATTACAGAAAGTTTCACCATAATCTATGCCATGCCGTGGCCAGCTGTTTTAGGTTTTTACAGAGAATCCATATTAAAATACACATCTGGTTATTACCGCTCCAAGAATATACTATCGAACAATATTTTTGAATTCCAGATTTTATTTCAGATAAAACTTTGGTGAGGAAGATCGATGCAGGTTTGGTAGAACATTTTGAGGAACCAGCGATGAAACGTTGTTTGTACGGATTCTTATCCATTCAGATATGCAATATAAGTATGGTAAATCTAAATCTAAATGGTTTGTGTCAAAGCCAAAAGAAGTGAGAGTTGATTTGTGTTTATCTATTATATCAGAGGCAGAAAGGTTTATTGGGGTGTAAGTGGGGTTCCAGGTGTCGTATTTAAACCCAATTCTTTAAAAAACAAATTGTCATAAATAGGACAGTTTATGGCGTTTCTTGTGCCTACAAAGTAATGTCTATTAATTACTTAATTACAAGTTCGACCGACTTCGGTTGATCGTCTGTCTCTTCAACGCATTGAAAATTTTCTGTTGTTTTCAAAATTTCTTGAAATTTCTTAAACGTGGCTAGCATCATATCCCACCCATCCTGCCACGTTTTTCGGTACATTTTGCGCATAATATTTTCATACTCTTTGGTCAGAGTACATTCATTGTTTAGATTGAGGATCACTGACGAGGGTTAAGTAACCTAAACGTGCATGTCTGGCCCATGCTGTAAATTTATCAGTTCTTTTAAAAATGATGTTATCTGATTTGAAGACGTTTAACATTTCCTTTTTGTTTCCTTTGATATATTGGATTTTTCTGCGTTTAACAGATGGAAAAAAATATTTTGATAAATCCACCGAAACCGGTAAGAAGAAAGAAAGAAAAAAAAACGGAAAGGGTAAACTGAAAAAAAAATGCAGCCTGGTTATACCTGTATGATTAAGCATTATTTATGTTAACACGATTAATACATGTAGATAAAATATACTATACAGCTGCTACTTGCGTCCGATGTTAATCGATATGAAAATCAATCAATATAAAAGAACTTTCACTGAATAACAGGATAGCTCACCTACCTCCAAGAACATTATGTCATCACACCAGCGGACAAAGCCTAAAATAATTACACATTTACTTGCAAAAAATACTATTTCGACAGTCTAGTTAAAGAGTTGGGTTTAAATTCGACAACTGGAAATCCCACTTACACCCCTACAAACCTTTCTGCCTCTGAAATAATAGATAACCACAAATCAGCTCTTGCTTCCTTTGGCTTCCAAACTAACAATTTAGATTTAGATTTACCATACTTATACTGCATACCTAAAATGCATAAGAATCCGTACAAACAACGTTTCATCGCTGGTTCCTCAAAATGTTCTACCAAATCTGTATCGATCTTACTCACCAAAGTTTTATCTGAAATCAAATTTGGGCTTCAAAAATTTTGTTCGACAGTATATTCTCGCAGTGGTATCAACCAGATGTGGATTTTAAAGAATTCGAAGGAACTTTTAGAACATCTGAAATCCACTCATTTTAGTAAAGTTCATTCGATCAAAGCCTTTGATTTTTCGACACTTTACACTACAATTCCACATTCTAAATTGAAAGAAAGACTCGCAAAAATTATAAGTAATGCGTTTACAAGTAAGAACGGTAATCGCAAATACAAATTTATTGTTGTGAACTATGACAAAACCTACTTTGTAAAAGAAAAGTCCGATTCTGAAAATAAGTACACTGAAACAGATATTATTCAGATGTTAAACTTTTTGATCGACAACATTTTTGTGGTGTTTGGAGGAAAGGTCTTCCAGCAAATTGTCGGAATTCCAATGGGGACCAATTGTGCCCCACTCCTTGCCGACATTTTTCTTTACTCGTACGAAGCTGAATTCATTCAATCTCTGGTCTCTGAAGGGAAAAGATACTTAGCTTCTGACTTCAACTTCACTTAAAGATACATAGACGATGTGTTGTCCATCAATAATCCAAAATTCGCGGATTTCCTGAGCAGTATCTATCCTTCAGAGCTTGAAGTCAATGAAACCACAGAGACAAATAATTCAGCATCCTATTTGGACATAATGTTGTCCTACGACACTGATGGTCACATGAACACCTCACTCTATGACAAACGTGACGACTTCAATTTCAGCATTACAACTTTTCCTTTTCTGAGTAGCAACATTCCTTCATCGCCTGCTTATGGCGTGTTCATATCTCAGTTGATACGCTATGCCAGAGCAAGTACGAAATATACGGATTTTGTTCTGAGAGCTAGGCGTCTTTCAGATAAGCTTCTCAGTCAGGGATATACTTGTGACCGACTAACATCGTCACTGAGGAAGTTCTACGGTCGATATGGGGAACGCGTCATACACTATGATGTCCCACTCTCCAGAATGATGGGTGATATTCTGTCGTAGACCATTTGAACCATCCAACCCAAGATTGTACTCTATGTCTACCGAAATAGAAGTTACCGAATGTGACAGTTCTACCGAATTGAAGCGGCGGGTGTTGCATGCAAGCAGGAGATGCTTACTCTTCCTGGGCACCTGGTCTCACTCTCATATCGGGAGTTCGCTTCTTTTCATATGGTGGAGGTTTTTGTTTGTTTGCTTTTGTTCCTGTTTTATCCTGATTTCGTATGCCTCGGTTTCTGATTTTCTGAATTATCGATTTTGTACTGTAAACAGGGATATGGTCATTATCCATAATTGTCATATCACGTTCCATTCAAAATAAAAATATGCACATAATGAATGAGAAAGAATTTTAAGTTTTAGACTCCTTCAATGGAATATAGTTTTTATTTTATGTAAATATCTATTTAATTTTCATTAATTTTAAAGCAAAAATTAAGATTAATAAATTATGATATTTTGAAGAAGTAAAGTTTGTTACATTTTAAGTTTTCAAAATCTTTTATATCTTACCTCAGAGTCTGGGAAATCGGAAAAATAGGTGGGATTTCGCACGTAATCCGGGTCACTACACCTTCTGCTACTTGAGTGGCAGATGACCATCCAACGTCGGCACCGGTTGCCCATTGGTCTATGTGGTATTTCGTGTTTCATGTTTCTATGCTGTGAGTTGGTGTTCCTTGTCCCTTTTACGTCTCCCTGTGGGTGTCTGCTCTGTGTTACCGTATTGGGTGTTTTAGAGTTTTGCCGTGGGTGCTGCAAGTGAGTGTTGTTGGAGATCTCCTCCATTCATTTATCAAGATGTATAAATAGTGATAGAAAAATCCATGCAGAATGATGGATAAAATGTATTGATATTTGTATTCAGACTATTATTTTTTTCTATATCTTCAGTTCAATTCGTGGATCCTTTTAACTAAATTTCAGAATACTGCCGTAACACTGATTTCATATACATGTATATTCGTTCATGGTTTAAGAGTATATTAACAAAAATAAGGTAAAATACAATGTACATGTATGAAAAATAAAGAAAACCAAGGACTTTTGAGCAAAGTTAGGGACGTAGTTAGTCCAACGTTTGTACGCAAAAACGTCAACATCGTTTTCACCAAAAAAAGAATCAGAAAAAGGAAAAAAAAAAAAAGAAGAGAAACTGCCTCCTTAGGCAGTGCCAAAAGAAGGGGGTGATTACGACATGGCTTTTAAAGTAAAGAACTGCTACGAAATTACCCAAAGACACTCTAGAAAGTACCAATTTGAATACATTTTTCAAAAATTTTTTTCAGGTTATTCATTCGAATTAACACACAATGATCTTTAGCAATGTGCAAGCGGTCGATTGCCAGGGTTCAAGTTCATTATCTGCACATGTTGACGTACAGGTTTGGAAAGAAAGCTTCTTCGTTTCATGCTCATATCGAGAATCTTTTTTATCTTAGATCATTCGGTTTTTTCGAAATAGAGAGTTACTTCCCATTTGTGCAGGTATCTGACGTCAACGCATTGTGACGTCATCAAATTCTATGGAAACCAGCATGAAATTCAGGGAAACAGGGTTACTTATATGACGTTTTCAAAGGAAATTAATGAAGTCACAATGCTTTTACGTCAGGTACCTGCACAAATCGAACGTAGGACTGTAAAATCGAAAAGACGGAATTGCCGACACTGAATCACAAGCTTTATCTCCGCTCTACATGCCACCAATTAGCTTCACTGTTTGACAATTTTCTCGGAGAAGGCCCCGCTCCTCATGGTCTCGCAAATCATCCCCATAAAAGTGTTTGGTGCCCCATCCACCTTCGTCAGGTGAGATTCTGGATCCACCCTTGTTGTAGACGTCCACATTCAAAATACCCTAGCTTCGCCCCTGAAAGCATGGCAACAAGTATATATATATGTACATGTATATCAATAGACAGGCATACGGATTGAGAGTGAACATGGATTATTTTATTAGGGTAGAAATATAAATTTCAAGACTTTCTTTGTGAGCATAGAGGAGTTATTGAAACAAGCCATGCAATTTATATGTAAATTAAAATAAACAGAAACTAGATAGACTCGTGATTGCAGTATTTTTTTTTCGGTTCATCGGTTAAATTATTCTAGAAAATGAGGATAAAGAAATCGTTATCAGAAGGAATATTATCATTTCAAATACACTTGGTCATTGTGTAAATTATAGTAAAGTTTATGAATGACTAACTTATTGAAATGATGATATGGTTTGAGCAAAATGAATAACGATTTCCTTTAATCTTCAGCTAGATGTTAAGATATGATATTTTTTGCCTTCTGTCTTAAAGAAAAGGCATTTCAAAACTGGAATTGAAATCACCTCTTATATTACAAGGTCCTAGTGCAAAAAGTCGCTAAGACAAAACATCAATGAGGACTCTTAACGCTTAGTTGAACACATAAGAGATGTTGTGTTTGTTGTCCAAAAATGTCAACAACGGGCAACGCTTAGTTTAGCACAAAATAGATGTTGTGTTTGTAGTCCAAAAATGTCAACAAAGAGTGACGCTTAGTTTAACACATGAGAGATATTGTGTTTGTAGTCTCAAAAATGTCAACAAAAAGCGAACATTGACATTTTTAAGGTTGTTCTTTTTTCGAAAGTTCTTTCTTATGGGAGTTTTCCTCCGTTGTGTGTGTACGGGTATTAAATTAACATCAAAAACGTTTTCCGAATATTCTGACTTATGCAATTCATATTTATTATTTTTTCAAACCTTACTAAGCTAAGACAACATGCGAAAAGTCCTGGACCAAACAATACAGTGGCTACTTAATGACTGGAAAATACGACTACGAAGCATCTTCTCAATACATATGCGTGGATAAAAAACCAGAGAAAATAGGTGATCCATCAAACAAGAATGGCATACTGCTGTATCCGGTGGAGGCCAGATGTGGATCCTTACCGTGTGGGCCTTACTTTGAAGGCAGAGAGCTGACATGTGTTGTTTGTACAAAATAGAATGATAATGAAATAAATATTCATACATAAGCAGTGAGAAACTATTGTTTTCTTTGCATAAACACATATGTCTGGTGCATTGTGCTAGGCAGCTTGGTCCAGCAGGCTGCTCCGACAACAACATTATGATACATGTACTTTTATGTGTAGTCTTTTGTGTTTGATGTTTACATGACGTGTGTCTCTTCCGTCTCGTGCTGTGCTCGTCTTTTTTTGTTTTTGCATCAGGTGTTCTTGTGTTTTGCTGTTGATGCTGCAACGGGGTCTTGTTGGAGATCTCCTCCCTTCTTTGTTTTCCTTGATACTTGCATTCCTATGTGTGAATGTGAAATGTTTTGTACAAATGGTCGATTTTTCTTGAAACATGAGACAAAAGGTGTCAGGGTATGAGACAAAAGCTAACCTTCTGTCCGATTTTGAATGAAATTTAAGATTGTCATTTCGGTACAACACAATGGTTTTGACCTGGACGAAGAAATATTCGAATTTAGGTCAAACATTAATGATGCACAGTAACGTCATAGCATATTCCAAACTTTCTTTTAGAGGTTATTAAAGCAAATGAAAGAATAACTAGATGGCATCGTATATACATTGTGTATAGCCGTACACCGGATATTGGTACAAAAAATACAGTATTACTTTTACAATGATTTGTGAAGAAAATATGATTTTATATGGAGTTAACGTCATGCAAATAATTCTGTAAACACAACATTTAAACCCCAAAAACATAGGATTTTATCGGATGATAATTGTAAAACAACACAAAATGAGCTCCCTAGTACACCAATACTTGCACATGTATGACGTTTCTATTCTTTTAAATGAAAGACAATACTATTACAGAT
Source organism: Pinctada fucata (assembly GCA_028142955.1). NCBI lineage: Eukaryota > Metazoa > Mollusca > Bivalvia > Pterioida > Pteriidae > Pinctada > Pinctada fucata. The sequence goes on along the minus strand of AP027111.1, from coordinate 44,056,556 downwards.
CATGAGTCTGTGCACAGTCTATGTAGAATTTCATTGCTATCAAATATTAATCAAGGGTAATATACAAATAGCATTTATATTCTACATAAAAGCTCAACAAAATAATTGTTTGTGTACGGCATGTTGTAAAACAATTGTACATGATTTTATCTGTAAGGAATCCTATTACTGGATTTTCTCGAGCAAATGCGTTTAAACAAGACAAAGACTTCGCTCATGAAGATAAACTGATAATTTTCTTTCTTTTTTAAAGATGTACGCATGCAGTTCAAACATCCGATAATGTGTTATAGTATTTGAAAACAATTTAATTTTGCATGTAACAAGGATTTTCATTGGCTTAAAAGTTGAGGTTATTTTCCATAACCTGAAAATATTAGGACACGCCCCTTTTCTGGAACTACTTCCAAAATTAAGCAAAATGGCGGATCCCGTAAACTTGATACACTAAATTTTACCTTGAGAACGAAGACTAAATACAACTTACACGTCATTTATACTATTTCCATCTTCAGATATACAAACATAATCGATTGTAGCCACAGATAAACGATTAAATGAAGTACGTACCACGAGATTTGTAGGTAAACATATCGTGTCGGTGCGATGATGAATGATTGCATTTTAATCAAAATCTACCAATATCAAACATGTACCTGATTGTCAGATGCTTTTCCATCCCATCCAATGTCATTTTATTCTCATCGTTTGAAATATATCAAATGACTCGAGCTGAAATGTATGAAAACAAACGCCGGCGCCGCTCAACTTCCAGCCTCCATTATTGAACTGTCGGCTGTTGTTATTAGCAACAAGGGAGATAATCCCTATCCAACCTCAAAAAGTCGATGCACAAACGTGGTATAATTCGCTACGCGTATTATACCTTTTGTGCATCGGCTTTTTGAGGTTATTTCCCATAACCAAAAAGAATTTAAGAATCCTCCCTTAAATATTTCAATATTACCCATCTTTTAATGAAAAGACGAAAATGAAATTATTTTGTAATTTTTAAAATCCTTTGCTAATCGAAGAGGTAGGGTGTACCCCCTCCCCCTCCCCCGCGTTAAATGATAAAATCTGCGGATATGCATTATATGTATATGCATTAAGTGTTTCTAACATTCATTTTGTCAAGTATCAGTACATGACTGTACTTCTCTATATTTTCTTTTTTCAATACGCATAGATTTAAAGATAGCTATATACATTTTTATAAAGGGGTAGGGCCACGAGACCCCTAAATCGGCCCTCGATTTTTCTCTAGAAATAAATTTCATGGGGAATACTTGATATCTCTCATGGAAATACACGAATGTTCACCGCTTTTAATGAAAAGAAAAATATCACCTAACATAGTGCCATTTATCAGTAATGACGTCATAAAGTGACGTCATTTTGACGTTATTGACAAAATCTGGCGAAAATTGCTTGGAATTTTGTCTTTTGTGGAAGATTTCAATGTGGCCGCATGCGTTAACTGAGATAAAACGTTTATGACAAAAGGATATAATGATAATCTTTCACATATAATTTTTTCATCATAGTTAATGCATGCGGCCATTGCTAATTTTAAAGAAATATGTAGTTCTTGCATCAATTTCGCGGAAACTGACCAATTTTGGTGTTTTCAAACGGCTAAAAGCTATTGATAAACGCAATGTTGACAAAAGATATATTCGTGATTCAGTAGAGAACGTTATAAAATGTCAAATCATAGTTAAAAATTCTATGATGTAAAATGTTCAAAATAAGGGCCAATATCGGGCTTCGTGGCCCTACCCCTTTGAATTGTATCAATGTTTACTCAAAACATGTCGCCTAACTACCGGTTGTTACTTGCAAGCGCGGATCAAGAGTGGTATTGGTTAGGGAGGGGGGGTGGAAACCCCCCCCCCCTTGAAATTTGCAAATAGAAGAGATTTTTCCAAGATTTTTAATTCAAAATCGTCGGTATGACACTAGTGATGGTGAATTTATTAAGTCTTTATAATCGACCATCGGTTACAAAGGGTTGGCCATCCGATGAGATTTTATCGATTATTAATCGGTTACACAGAATTGTCTGAAAGTTGAAGTATGTTAAGACAATAATTACTGCAGCACTGCATATGTGTTTGTATTGATACATGTAAGACTAATTCTGAAAAAGAAATCAGGTTTTACTTATTTAATTTTTTTTCAAGGCACATGGGTTTGGAACCTCTCCTTTTCTAAGACAAACACACAAAGAAACAAAGAGACAGGAAAAAAAACAGACAAAAAAAAAAAAAACCAGAAAAAAACCAAACAAAGGGGAAAAAAAGGACTGACAGAAAATTTTACTTCTTTTCAAACTCAACTGAAAAGACTGGATTGGCTATAGCTACATCGGCTAAAGTCATTCCTTATATATCAAGACGACCTTCTTGAAACATAAGACTACCCTTTACATTGCCGTTTAGTCTCGTTTCATAATGAATATGCTGGATGACTGTTATTTTACGGCATTTGAGTCAATTTAACTTGGAAACTTTTCATAAAAAAATATTATTCTTTTTAATAATCGATTATTGAGATCCATAATTGATCATCGGAATCAAAAGCAATTATCATATGATAATCGATTATCAGCGATAATCAGATCCCACTATTGGAAACCTTCAAAATTAGAAATTTCATTTTGAACCATATACTGTGCTTATCCAGAATTTTCTCTGAATATCAAATGACTGTACGTGAGTTTTTTTGTTTTTCAGTTTATATGTTGTTGTTGTTTGAAGTTTGTGTCGGAAAGGTTGACCCCCCCCCCTCCCGAAACTAAAACTTTTCCTGAAATTGAGAGAAAAAGTTTCTTCCTGTATTTATAAAAAAAGAGCTACATAATCGTTCACTTGTATTGAGCTAATTTTACCAGGTTTTATAATAACAAAATATGAAAATCATCATTTGTTCACTGCATGATGTCGACGAGGTACATGTATTGTCCCGTGGAGGATGGGGTCAAGTCCCCTCCCCCTCCTACTTGTGATCTCCGCATGTGGCTGTATAATAGAAATGGACGTTACTTTAAGAATATACCGCTCTCTCAACGATTTACTTACTATAGCACGCAATGGCGGAAGACATGAGCTGTTACATGCTCTGTCGTCAATACCAGTTATGCACTTGAAATCTATCTTGGATGAAGCAGAGGTTGCATTCTTAAGAAACACTGACTGATTCAGACTTAATATCATTGTCTCATTCGCTCAGTATAAACTTTATCCTATTGTGAAAAACACCTCACCGAAAAGACGATTCATAAAAATCCCGTCTATTAACAAAGGTTTTGATCTTCTAAACATCTTTAATATTTTTCGGGACCATCGCGTACAAAGAACCATTCCTCAATATTTTGAAAATTAAGAGCCACCTCTAATTTGTTATAAGTACAAGAAACCTATTCGAAACTTTGTTTTTAACTATAATAAAGTTACAACGGATCCTGACATACTTGAATCGTGTCCTGCTTCTTGAGAATGTGCAACTTCTAAATATCTCTACAAACCAGCTGGCCATGTTGTTACAGGTGACTTTTCAATTATCCAAGACATACAGCTCCGTGGTCTCCTTAAAAAAGGACCTAAGTATAGAATCCCATCCAAGATAGATTTTGTCAAATGCCGTGAAGTGCTTACGGAAGCCTTAGATAATTATACGAAAAGATGGTGTAAATCAGAAGGAGTCGAACTGCATGCTCTGAATGACTGGAAAAACCTCATTTTAGATATAACGGATATTCGAATAGATAACTTCCATAAAAACCTTCATCTTTTTCAAAATCCACGTTCCAAATCAGAAAGATATTTCAAATCCAAACTAAGTAAATTACATGAAAAATATGTCTTTGCACCAGCTGATAAAGCAGCCAACAACACCATTATCATTTGAAAACGTTACTACATATCAACTTTGATTTCGGAACTTTCGTCTACTAATACATATATCAAAAGAAATGAAAGTGCATCTAACATTTAGGCAAGCATAACAGTGAACTGCCTTCATTCAATATCTCTATTTCTAAATTGGATCTCCCAACGCTATATTGCATACCGAAACTGCACAAGTCTCCTTACAAATTTCGATTTATTACTAATTCTAGTAACTGCTCCACTACAATTTTGTCTGGAAATCTGACGTCAGCACTTACTGCTATTAAAGAACACATAACTAGATATTGTGAAACGGTTCTAAATAGGAACGATGTAAATTTATTTTGGTCTATTAAGAATTCAGGGGATGTGATTGAAAAAATGAAATCTGGAAATTTCCTAGCCAATACGATTTCTTCATACGACTTCTCTAATATGTACACCACACTTCCTCATGACAAAATTAATGATCGATTATCTAATCTAATTAAATGGTGTTTTGATCGAGAGCGAAAAACTTTCATTTGTACATCTGAATCGAAGGGTTTCTTTTCCTCGACAGACTACAAATCATACAAATCATGGACATGTAGTGACCTGTGTAATGCCTTGTCCTTCCTCTTGGACAATATTTATGTTAGATTTGGTGAGGATCTATACAAGCAGGTTGTAGGAATTCCTATGGGTACTAACTGTGCGCCTCTTGTTGCAGATTTATTTTTATACACTTATGAAAAAGAAATTATCCAAAATCTTCAAAAGCAAAGAAAATTTGATGAGCTGAAATGTTTCAATAATACTTCTAGGTATCTGGATGATATTCTAACCATTGACAATCCTGCTTTTGAATTATATAAGAATGAAATTTATCCACAAGAATTAACCCTTAACAAGGCAAACCTTTCAAATACAGAAACACCCTTTTTGGACCTAAATATCAAATATGTAAACGGAAAGATTCATACAAGTGTATATGACAAAAGGGATGATTTTGGATTCAACATAGTAAATTTCCCTTGGCTTGATGGTGATGTTCCAAGATTACCGTCATATGGCATTTACATATCACAGCTCATCCGGTACGCTAGAGCATGTACTGATATTTTGGAATTTAACAGTAGAAATTTACAAATTACCAAAAAACTTTTAGGTCAAGGTTTCCGCTTTCATAAACTAGTTAAGACTTTCTGGAAATTTTACAAGAATTACAGTCAACTCCTTTTAAAATTCGGATCAATACATGCAACGGAGTACATTACTATGGGTATTACACAACCTGTCTTTTATGGTGATATGATAAACAAAATAAAAAGGATCAAAGGTAGGCAGCATAACCATCGAAAATGCGTCAGAATCATCAAACGCCTCTTATATCGTTGATATGATCCTAATGTCACCAGACGGACACTAGGCTTGGTACTTGACCAATCTACAGTCTTGTGCAAGCGCATCCTTGAGACTTTCACTCTGACTGACTGTGACGACGGGACTCCATGACGGGCCCTGTCCAAACCTCTTTAGAGAAGACAGGGCCCCGACCACCTGTCCTCTCTGAATGTCAGTCGGACTCCTCGGGTGATTACATACATGAGCTCGCTACAGCCGGCAGAGCACGGACTGTATTACGCATGCCCTCTTTTTATATCCATTTACATATTCATCTGTGTCTCTGGGGCCTCTGCGTTCCGCGGTCTTGTTTGTGTGATGTCATCTTACAGTGAGGAGGTTGTTTTACACCACAATTGTACGTTCTTCGAGACCTCTGGGTAATTGGAGAAGTGAGAGGGTTGTGCGCACATAATCCAGGATAACCACACCATTTGCTACTTGCGTGACACATGGCCGTCCAAAGTCGGCACCGGTAACCCATTGGTCTCGTCGGTTTATGTGTAGTCTTTTGTGTTTGATTTTTACATGTCGTATGTCTCTTTTCCGTCTCATGCTGTACTCGTCTTTTGTGTTTTTGCATCGGGTGTTTTGGTGTTTTACTGTTGATGCTGCAAAGGGGTCTTGTTGGAGATCTCCTCCCTTCTTTTTAACATGTCTATAGCCGCGCAATAAAGAAGAGTGACATTTCAATTTAATTGTAGTGTATCCATCTAGTCGCTCAGAACTCCATTCTAAAAGTACTGTCCGCTTAACTCAATTTAAAAATCGAGAAATCATGAAATATTTTTCTTTTAACTGATTTTTGTCATTAATTTTTGTGTGAAAAAATGTGTCAATACCGTTTGATGTTTTCATTTTTCGTAGATTCTAATAAAAAAAATCTAGAAATACCAAATCTGAAATTTGATATTACAAGGATTGGTTTTTTTCTATGATGTCTGCGTCGTTTAAAAAAAAATACTTCGTTTCGTTACTTTTCATTTCTTTTCTGGTGCGTTTCATAGTTTAAAGGACCCCGTGAAACACGGTAACTCAAGAGGGATCCCGAGAACCAAGTGTTTCTCAAATGATGCAGTTTGAATTGCCTCCCTTGCTAAGCAAATTTTATTAAGAAATTTGTAATTACAATTAAGCAATTTTCGAAAATTCGCATGCCTTTTTCAATTCAGATTCGAAAGTCGTGAAGTACTTTTAAAGGAATACTCTTGGATTTGAAAATTTAGTTGAAAGGCCTACAATATAGATGTAACCTGTAGATGTTAAAATACATTTACCTATGTCTGTCCAATATCAATTCAACATATTTTTTCTAATAAACGCGACCTGTATTTGATATGATTTGATATAATTTGACATTGGAGAGTCAAATGTAGATGTCGGACTGTTAGGACAAAGGACTGACGGGACATCCGATTCAATGTTTTATGAAACTGAAACATTGATATCGAGGAGTCTCACATATAAGGATAAGACTATTTGGTGAGTGGGGTTTTTTTTTGCCAAAATACTTTTTAATCTCTTTGTCAGTGATCTCTCTGTTAAATACATACGTATACAATTCATTCTTTTTGTCAATGATCTCTTTGATAAATACAGACGTAAACAATTCATACAAAACAATTTTTTCAAATGTGTGGGAAGTGATGCATGCATGCCTTTGTGCATTCTACCCACCGTTTTTCAATATTTGTATTTCCATGAAACATGATCTTCGCCGTGCAAAGGAGATAATATTTTACTTCCTTGTATGGCTTTTGCATTTTTGTTTTACCCCACTGCAATAATTTGTTGACTTTTACTGTTTATGACAACTTTAATCGTACAACTATAATCATAGAATATTGACAAGCGGACATAGCAATGCATTGCTGGATTCTTTTAGAATTAGTATTTTGTGTTGTTTTCTTGATTGGTAAGTTGACTTTATTTTGGAATGAATAACCCAAATGATAAACGTTTACAAGAATAATTATAAATGAGTTAATAATACGTCAGAAAAGAGCAATTATAATATAACATACAGTGCATATTTTTATATATTGATTTCATTTTCGTGCGTGAACATCGACGGCGGGTGTGGCTAGCCAACAGGGGATGCTTACTCCTCTCGGCAACCTGATCTCACCTCCAGCTTGCTAAGGATCCGTCGATACACAATTTGGAGCTCTATTGTGAGTGGTGTTGAGATTATCGTCAGATCTTCTTTAACTCATTTGTGTCACACTTCTGTCCTTTACCGTGTGGGGCTCGTACAAAAGTGCCCCGGGAAGGGTTTGACAAATTGAATATTTTTCCTGATATGGTCGCTATAACACTTCCTATATAGACATAACTCAGACAGTGCATATTCTTATATATTGATTTCATTTTCGTGTGTGAACATCGACGACGGGTGCGGCAATCCAACAGGGGATACTTCCTCCTACCGGGCACCTTGTCCAACCTCTAGCTTGCTTGGGGTCTGTCGTTACTCAATTTGGTACTCTATTGTAAGTGCTGTTGAGATATTGTCAGGATCTTCTTCTTTAACTCATTTGTGTCACAATTATGCCCTTTGCTGTGTGGAGCTCGTAGAAAAGTTCCCCGCAAGGGATTTGACAGTAATTGTTTTGAATATTTTTCCCTACTATGGTTACCATGTAACACTTTCTATATAGACATAACCTCAGACGGTGCATATTTTTATGTATTGATATCATTTTCGTTCGTAATTATCGACGGCGGGTGTGGCTAGTCAACAGGGGATGCTTACTCCTCCCGGGCAATTTGTCCCACATCTAGCTTGCTAGAAGTCCGTCAATTCTCAATTTGGTGCTGTATTGTGAGTGTTGTTGAGATTATCGTCAGGATCTTCTTGAACTCATTTGAGATTCTATCCCTATACGTACTATAGAACTCGCCTAGTGTATTTACAACAAACCTCCTGCTCGCTAAGTGTTGCCAAATCACGTGCTATAAAACTCGCCCGGTGTAAAATCTCCAACAAATTTCTATTCCGCTAAGCCTCATAGAAATAATAACTGGCTAGCCGTGGGTCTTGGTCCAGTGATTCCCCTCGAGTAACTAAGCTATAGCTAGTACGCTTCGCTATCATAATTTGATTAGTTCATGCGACACGGGGAATAACGGAACAATGGACCACGGCAAGCTAGTTGTTATTTCTTAAACAATTAGTTAATATGTGAAGATCAAAGTACATATAATACAAGAATGCTGTAATTCATACATGCACCAACATTTATCCAGTTTGTATAGCTTCTAACATGGATTTTTTTGGTTATTTTGATATCACACAGAATATTTCTTTATCGGGTCTCGGTAATTTGGAGTTTATAATTAATGAAGACACATATTTCGCATACGTCAATTATAATGATGCACTAAGTCTTTCTTTTTAATAGAATTTACACTTTAAGATTTGTCCCCGATTTTCAATGTATCTGTACTACTTAATTGAAATGCATTTAATTTTATGAAAACAGACAAGGAAATTTAAATCATTTTTAGAAATAATCTTCTTAACTTATAAGTTAACGATGTGCGTCAGAAAGATTTCATTTTTTTTTTTGATGATCTACCATAATGGCATAATCACAGTTGCGCTCGCTGAGCAGTAGTTTTTGATTTAAAGAATCTCTAAAATCGTATTTACTTACCTATCCATTTAAAAATATAATGATGAGTCCCTAACCATCGGGCGACATTTAAGTTACCACAGAACAATAAAGAAAAATTGCTTAACAATTCAAACAGCCATTCCAATGTTAAAAGTCTTCAAATGCAATAGCATAATTTAAGAGCAGATAATTTTGCAGCATGGACCAGACGGAAACCTTTCAGTATATTAAGCACAACCCTCCAAGACATACAACTCTTTGAAATAATAACAATCAGGGTAGGACTGGAGATTATTACATATATGATCATACAAGTATATGTAAATAGATATGACACATACTGGTATTTGTTCCAATCGCAATGTCATGAATAATAATATTGTCGAAGGGTTCCAACTCTATACCCTCTAGAAGAAAATTCCAAACCAATTCCCATGCACAGGACACGTGTTTCGAATATTAAATTCTCATCAGTGATGCTTCCAGCGGAGCCACCAAAAATAATTTCAGTAGCGCCCTCTTTAATTGTTTGAAGATAGATTTGTACATTTACTTTACAGAGAGTGTGCAACATCCTGTATGGTCGATTCAGTGGCATATCCAAATAAAATCTATGTTCAAAATAGCATTGGAGGGATGGTGCTAAGATGTTAAACTCCTTTTATTTCGATGATACTTATCGGTGAAATGGTTAGTTTCCGAAATAGCAAAAAAATATATTATGTCACATTGATAAAAGGCCAAAACAAAGCTTCTTTCAGGTGACAGAGCTGGAAAGAAGTAATTAATACACTTGACAAACATCATGTCACGGGGAACGATTTTAACTGCTCCACACTGCATTGTGAAATAAGTGTTTATACAAATGTATTAATAATGTCGAAGGGTTCCAACTCTATACCCTCTTAAAGAAAATTCCAAACCAATTCCTATGCACCAGACACGTGTTTCGATAATTAATAATAATATGTTGTTTTACAGTTAAAATTATTTTGAACACATAGCTGAATATCTGTCTTAAAATTCTTTACATATGGAAGAACATTCTCTTGCGGCTGCCTAAGCAGTGTCCATATTAAACCGAAAGAGAATGTAGCGCTATACATTTTTGTCCTAATCTGCTTGTTGGAGTAACTGTGGTTTTTTTCTGTCTTTGCATTCAGGGTAGTAATGCGAAAGATATCATTCATAGTTTATTTCCTCTTTTTATATATTCACTTTCAACATGAAAAAGACACACTTTCTCTCAGCTTTAAAATAAAAATTTAAAATTCAAAATTAGGTAAATTGCATAAGTATGACATATATCAGATAGAATTATCGTTTTCGGCATTTGTTCCGTATCATTATCATGATATCTATGTATCAACGATGATAATTTGATATATTTTCTTATTTTAGAAATTGTGCAACCACAGAATCAACTCAACATTGCAGTCACCAGTCCTATAAGACTAGGACAGGATGACCTTAGGATAACTTGTACTGCCAGTGGATCATATACCAGCATCACTTCCTACTCTATATTTAAAAATGATAGTTCTCCAACATTAAAAGTCCTCGTGACTAGAACGTACAATGTAATATCTCAAACAATAGGAACAACTTGGCCCAATGATGATCACAATGTACAAGGAAGAGCCGTCTTGTCTGGGAATCCTCTGCCATATGCAAATGCTACTTTCATTTTGAGCATACCTAGAGCTGACGTGACCTGCCCTGCTGACGAAGGAGGATACATGTGCCAATTTTCTGCTACTGTTAGTGTCGGAAGTCAGGCGCCTAATCCTACTAGTACCCAAGAATTTATTGAAATCTCAAGTAAGTATTCTTCGGGATAAAAAGTAGGTCAATATTTTCGAATGAATATTTCGATAAAGGGCTGTTAGAATTGACCCGTCCGATTATGGGAAAAAATGCAAAATTTCGTGACGTCAAAATGCTTTTGACTCGGACAAACAAGCTTCGAACCTCCGTCAAACATCGAAATTGCATTGTGACGTCAATGAATTTCTCAAATTTTTCCCGCTTTCGAAAGGGTCAATTGCTGAGTTCTGCGAGGCTGACGGTAAAGGTGATTTCTAACTTATCTTGTATATGATTCTTTTTCTCTAGAACATTTTAGCGAAAGAAATAGTAGGACATCCCTCTCAGTTGTAACATAATTTTGAATTAAAAATATTACACTTTGGTATACCTGTCAAGGTTTTGTTGAACTCGATCCAATTGTATTCATTGAAAAAAGGAAAAAAGGATGAATATTTCGTTTGTCATTTGCTATGCAGCAAATCTGGCATTGAAGTCAACGGAAAGTGGGGTTTTTTTTTAAAGAAATTACTTTTCTATTATACTTTATATTGCTCTGTACATTGTATATACCCAACAAAAAGAAACGCACCACTTAATCTTCATTCAGTAAAATGTTTTACGTAATCTATAAGTATTCTTTTCCGTCATAAATTGTATGTATACGGGTGACTTGTTCTGACAAACGAATAAACGAATCCGTCTTCATGATCAGACACAGCACCATGATAAAGACACTTGGTTCAAAACAGAATGTCACAAAATGGCTTCTACGAATTCCATTCACATTTTAGAAATGATTAAAGCTGTTAAATCCATCCACAATGATATATCAGGCATTGTAATTTGTTTTTTTTTTTCAATGATGATAAACAATTTTCCCTGAACACAAATTAATTTAACTGCTTCACCTAATGTCATCAAAAAGAAAATCTTAATTTGAGAAAAACATCTCAAACATCAACTCGTTTGAAGATGAAGTCCATGGTTTCAAATGTTTCGCCCTTAAATGTGTCGCAAGTCACAACATTAACATACTACAGCTAGTATCTGACCTTTTTTCGAAAGCATAGTTTTCAGAAACTATACCACGATCTTGACGGGTCTTTTTACGTACATTTTCAATGGTTTTCGACGTTAGTTATAAGCTTTTCTGGTATTTCATGCGATTATTTCAATGCAGTGTTAAAGATAACTTTGCAACAGATAAATAAGAATGGATGAGGACAAAATAAGTGTTCCTTATGGATCAGAATTGCAAAATATTGATATCCTTTATTGTAAAACATACACCAATATACGGACATTTCCACTAAGACATTTAATTTGCATATTTATTGGCAGATGTTGATTACATTTAGAAACCAGTGTTCATCTTTATTTTTACTGAAAATTTCTTGAAGGCGGTCAAACAACAGAATTTCAGAAGGATACAAAATCTGCGGTCATGCAACAGGAGCTTTATCCATCACTTTCACTTTGATATGAAGCGAAATAATGATCGAAACGTGTTTTTATGATAATTGACGAGGGTTTAGTACCCAAAACGTGCATGTCTGGTCCATGCTGTAAATTTATCAGATCTTAAATGATGCTATTGAATTTGAAGACGTTTAACATTATCCTAGGTAATTCGAGTGCTGGAAAAGAAAACTATAATGAAATGTCTCACTAAATATTTATGATAAATTGAAAAAACAACAACAATAATATGATGGGCTTTTTTTTCGGGTATAGAATTGGTTCTGTCAGGTATCATCACCAATAATGAGAGTAAACTAATGCATCAAGCGTTCAAACGTGAGACAAAACGGTAGGGCCACGAAGCCCCTAAATCGGCCCTGTTTCTTATCATTTGAATTGATTTAATATTTTTGTGATTTGATACATTGTAAATTCATTAACAAAATTATGTGTTAAGATATTGTAAATACATGTAGTGCATTATTAAGTAGCTATAAGCCCTCTGAAAACCCCAAAATCGGCAATTTTCCGTGACATTGCTGCAAAACTACATGTTTCTTTAGAATTAGTAGTGGCCATATGCATCGGGAGACATGAAAAAATTACAAATGAAAGATAATCACTACATCCTCTTGTCATAAAAGTTTTATGTTGTTCAACGCATGAGGCCACGCATAGAAATGCTCCACTAAAGACACATTTCGAGCTCTTTTGACAATGTTTTGTCTATAATATCAAAATGACGACACTTAATAACGTCACACGATCTTATATGGTGCTTCGATTGGTGACAATGTTCCTTTAGTTAAAAGGGGGAAATGTTCATTATGGCATAAGTGATATATAAAGTATTTCTCACCGAGTTTAATTTTGAGGAAAATTGTCGGGGCTTCGTGGCCATATCCCTTTCATTCCGGAGGTGACATCGGACAGCAATTTTCTATATCACACCAAAAGAAAGGGTTTGGTTATCCGGATAACATGCACAAAACCAAGCAATTTGTAGTATACATAGGTATCTCAAAGGCGAAAACATAGCTTACGTAAAGCAAATACAATATGACGCATTGAAACCTCGAATAAAAGAATTATGATATCGTAAAACATAGTTAATGTAATAATTAAGATACGAGGGCTGATTGATAGTTTGTGAGTCTCGTATTGAATTATTTGAATTTTATCAGACACTTTGCATTATTTGTTTAAATTATCCCTTGTAGTATCTATACTTTTCACACCGGTGTTTAGGGACCTCAATACCACTTCTAAAGAACTCCTTATCTTGACTGGTCAGAAAGCCATCCATGCAAGTATGACGTCATAATCGGGCTGCTTTCAATTGTGTGAATAGATGAATTCAAAGTCTGATGGAGCAAGAGCAGGTGAATTAGGCGGATGCTCAATCAAATTAAAGCCATAACCATGAATGGCAGCCATGACAATGACATACTTGCGAACAGGATCATTGTCCTGATTGATCAACACACCTTTAACTAGTGAGCTTTCCGCTTCGCTGAAGTTTTATATTTTCCTGTAACTGCGTCAGGAGTGAAGCATAGTATGTTTCATCGATTGTTTGTCCTTTTTAGAGATTATCTATCGGCAGAATACCTTCTGCATCTTAGAAAACCGAGGCTCACATCATATCAATAAGCCCTCTTATTTGGAGCAACTTCGAACATTACTGTAAAGGCCTGTACCTTAATCGTGAAATACCTTATCACACTCTACTTACCATGTGTTTCGAATTTATTCACATGTTTTAAATTATAGCAACACCATCTCAAATGAATCCGATGACGGTGCTTTCCAACAACGGTAACGGAAATGTACCCGTCACTAATTATGGATTTTCTATTGGCACTGTTCTTACTCTACAATGCACAGGTACAGTTGGTAATCCTATTCAGGTAAACGTTTTTATTTCTTTTACTTACTAAGATAGTGTAATTTAGTCTGATACAATTATGCTTCGAGATTTACATTGCTCTTCTTAACTTTCTTTCTGGAAGTTCTTTCGGCGTATCATATGTTGTTGTTTAATGGTCTATTGATGTTGATGTCGTGTGCGGCTTATATTGTTAAAAAGAGTTTTGTCTTATGTCCATTTAAGAAATGAATGATATTCAGATAGTTGTTATGGGGGATTTATATTACCATCTGAATTTTGATCAATTGAATGTCGCCTGATAGGGCATCATGATTTATTTATGAAAATCCATATGATAATATTAATTCCCCTTAACAACTATCTGAATAACATTCATGTCTTATATTTACATTCCTCATTTGTCGTTTTTATCAGTAAAATATGCCTTTCATGTTTGAATTTTCCGCTATCTTTGAGAGCGTTACTAGGAAGGCGTAACGGAGGATTCGGCTAACTGTGCCAATAAGATATAAGTTATATGAGAATCAGTGCACGCAATCAAAATTAATAGACAAAAGCAAATTTTAGATGGACTGTTTCCAATGCTAATTTTTCTCGTGACGTCGTGACGCTCTCCATAGGCTTAATGTTAAACTCGGCGACGTCAGGCTGAAATTTAACATTGAAAACGTCCCATCTAAAAATTTTATTGTCTGTATAATTTAATTGCATAAACCCTCGACCATGTAACATATAAAAGAATTCACGACTAAACAAGATCTATTCAGTGATATATATTTTGTCTTAATTTTTGCATGACAAAGTTATCCACTTTCCGAAATGAGCCGCACGGACAGTAGTGCCATTATGCTAGACATAATTGACTAGTTAGTTTGCAGAAACTTCGCATTATTTTATCACGTTAATGTTTTCTTGATGAACGAGTCTTACGATGTAGACTTTTTACTCATTCGTCTCCAATGGTCAATTTCTTCGCGTGCATGTACTTATCGAAGGTGTTATCTGATTCGGTTTCAAAAATGGTTCGCCAGCTGATCGTAGTTTACAGGCGCCAGTTTCTCAAAAGTAAATCTTACAAGGTTAGTGATTGAATTCCGCGGTAACAAAATTTTGTCATTGAGTTAATACTGTATTCAAAGGATCCTGATTCCCATCGGTGGTTTCTTGGGAAGATACGAGGAGACGAAAGACGTAAACATCGACAGTTTCAATATGTTCCGTCACATGCACATGTATGTATTCGCGGTTCTCGTGCACAGGAGTCAAATACAGTTTTTAACAACTTGTTACGTGTTTGAATCAACAAAAACAAACGTTTCTAGTACAGTAAGAACATACAGAAATCGAGTTTGCATCTGCACAGCGATGAATCAAACGTTGTTTTGAAATTTTGAGATTTATAATGATCCGTTTGATTTGATGTTTAAAGGACTGTTTTGACATGGCCTATGCAGTTAGAATATTCAGCGTCTGTTGTGGGTCATGTATTATTTTTATATTTTAGTTTTACTTTATGTGTAAGTACACATGTACTTAGTCATGTTATATTATTATTTCATAATAATTCTTTCTAGATTTTACTATGTCATGTTTATTTCATTAGAGAATATTCCAGTATGTTCTTTGTTACATCATTATCATCACATGACTGTGATTTCTAGAATTTACTCTATTGTTAATCATTTGTAATGAGTCATTGTTCTAGAAGCTTCTGGTAAATTCATTGTTATTAAGTATAAATACCTCTGAGGAACTGTGTTGAAGGGACATTCGTACACATTCGTAGACACGATTCATTCATCTATTCTGATATACTGGGACACTTTATTTGTTGAGACTTTAATCCATTTAACAACGTTTGGACACCGATCTTTCGAGAACGTTTGTGATTACCGGAAACCATACATTCGATAGACTTTGTGGACCGTAACGGACACTTTGATCCGGACATTGTATTGTAAGTTGTAATCATTTCAAATATATATATTTTGTACATAATTAAACTTGTAAATTTATATTCTGTCTTTGTCTGATTTTTGCTGGCGTTTTGGGGTATTCTGACCCATAACAGAATTGGGGGCTCGTCCGGGATCGTAATCTCTGCATATTTGCACTTTACATAAAGTTCGTTTTTTTTAAAAAAGGAAATTTTGCCAGCAGAAATCAATCATGGTATTTTCGGTCACTGAATTTTTGAAATCGGCGACTGTACAAGAGTTCGAATCATTGAAGAAAGATGATTTGATTGGTTTAGGTCTTCACTTGAAGTTAGATGTAAAATCTTCTATGAGAAAACAAGAAATTAGAAATATTGTGGCTAAAAAGCTTTTAGCTGAGGGAATCTTTTCGTCATACGATTTTCCTGTTGAACCTGTTTCAAGCGAAACCAAAATGTCAAAATTTGAGTTTGAATTAGAGAAAATGAAAATACAATTACAATTTGAAAAAGAAGAAAAAGAAAGACAATTTCAAATTGAAAAAGAAGAAAAAGAAAGACAATTTCAAATTGAAAGAGAAGAAAAAGAAAGACAATTTGAAAAAGAAGAAAAAATAAGACAATTTGAAAGAGAAAAGGAAGAAAGAGAGAAACAGGAACGTATGCACGAGAAAGAACTCCAGTTTGAGTTAGAAAAGTTAAAATTAGAGAAAAGCGCTAAGGAAAATCCTGTTCCTTCGCCTGTCAAGTCTGAATTCGACGCCGCCAAAAACATCAGATTAGTACCAAAATTTCAAGAAAAGTCCGTGGACAAATATTTTCCACATTTTGAGAAAAACGCGGCCAATCTGAAGTGGCCACGTGATTTTTGGCCAACTTTGTTACAAAGCGTACTTATTGGCAAAGCGGCTGAAGTGTACTCGGCGCTCAGTATTGCTGAGAGTTCAGACTATGACAAGGTCAAGGACCCGATTTTGAGAGCATATCAGTTAGTACCTGAGGCGTACAGACAAAAGTTTAGAAAGTACAAAAAGTTTGAAAATCAAACATATGTTGAATTTGCTCGAGAAAAAGAAGATTTATTTGATCAGTGGTTTCGATCTAAGAAAATTCCCAATTCATTTGACAATTTGCGTCAAATAATTCTGATAGAAGAGTTCAAAGAGTGTGTACATCAAGATTTAAGAACTCATTTGGAAGACAAAAATGTTAAAACTCTTGAAGAAGCCGCTGTTTTGTCTGATACGTATGCTCTCACTCATAAGAAAAATTTTGTGTCAAAAACTCAATCTAGCGATAGTGCTAAAACGTCAGATTTTCCAAAGAAAAATTTACAAGAATCTCAGTCGTCCATTAGTTCCCAGTCACCATCTCAAGGTGGTTCTACGTATGGTCCTAGGTCCGAGCGTTCTGAGGCATCCCCAGGGGTGGGGTCGCTTCCTACATGCAATTATTGTAAGAAAAAAGGTCATGTTATTGGTGAGTGTTTGAAGCTTAAGAAGAAAAAAGAACTTAAGTCACAGGCCTGTGCGTCTGTTAGAAATGATAGGAAAGCCTTAAAAGCTTAGATTCGATTTGTTCTGACACTCCTGAGATTCAGGGTTCTAAGTCCAGTTCTGATGATTTTGTGGAGGATCATTATAAGCCCTTTTTGTCACAGGGATTTGTTTCACTCAATGATTCTAGCGAAGCGTTGCCTGTTCAGATTTTGAGAGATACTGGTGCTGCCCAGACTTTATTGTTAGAGGGTTCATTGCCTTTGTCTGAGCACACTTTTACTGGTAGGTCAGTTTTATTACAGGGTGTGGAGCTAGGCGTCATTGATGTTCCCCTTCATGAAATTTATTTGAAGTCAGACTTAATTACTGGACCTGTTATCGTAGGTGTTCGACCTACTCTTCCCGTTCAAGGCGTTTCCTTGTTGCTTGGCAACGATTTAGCTGGCGGCAAAGTTGTAGCCGATCCGATTGTTTGTGAGAAAATCACGTCCGATGTCGTGTCCGATGATGAAGACGACGACTTGTACCCAGCCTGCGCAGTTACCAGGGCGATGGCCAGGAACAGACTAAAAGAGGCTGAGAGTACTTCTGCACTTAACGAGGACCATCCCTCCAAAAGTATAGACCTTTCTGACACATTCATGTCTACCATTGATGACAGCGTACCTGAAAAGTCAGTACCACTTCATGTTGACAAGTCTCCGACAGTACCTGGTGATGATTCCCATCCGCCATTAGACAGAGATACAGATGCCTTAAGCCGTGAGCAGCTCCTCTCCGAGCAAACTAAAGATCCGGAGATCATCCGACTAAGAAAGAGGGCCCTTCCCCGAGAAGAAGCGGACAAAGTCGGAGAGTGCTTCTACATACAAGATGGCATCCTTATGCGGAAATGGAGACCACCCGATGCACCCCCTAATGACGTGTGGCGGGTCGTTCACCAGATAGTGGTTCCAGCAGCGTATCGCGGGGACATCATGAGTTTAGCTCACGACATACCCATGGCAGGTCATTTAGGTGTCAATAAGACTTATAATAGGATTTTAAGTCACTTTTACTGGCCTAAGTTGAGAAAAGATGTGTCTGAGTTTTGTAAGTCTTGTCATAGTTGTCAGATGGTAGGTAAACCCAATCAAGTTATACCACCTGCTCCCCTCCAACCCATTCCAGACTTTGAGGAACCTTTTAGTAGGGTGTTAGTTGATTGTGTAGGTCCTTTGCCTAGGACTAGGTCAGGGAATCAGTACTTACTGACAATTATGTGTACTTCGACTAGGTTCCCTGAAGCCATACCTCTTAGGAATATTAAGGCAAAGACCATAGTTAAGGCCCTTACAAAGTTTTTCAGTTTCGTAGGTGCTCCCAAGGCTATTCAGTCAGATCAGGGTTCGAATTTTATGTCAGGGTTGTTTCAGCAGGTTATGCATGAGCTAGGTATCAGGCAGTATAAATCTTCTGCGTACCATCCTGAGTCCCAGGGGGCACTTGAACGCTTTCATCAAACCCTTAAAACTATGATGAAAACATATTGTCACCAGTATGAAAAAGACTGGGATGAAGGGGTTCACCTCGTGTTGTTTGCGGCACGAGAAGCGGTTCAGGAGTCCCTGGGGTTCAGTCCCTTCGAGTTAGTTTTTGGGCATACAGTCAGGGGGCCATTGAAGTTATTGAAGGAAAAATGGTTGACTGAGACTAAAGATTTGAATCTCTTAGACTATGTGTCTAATTTCAAAGAGAAATTATATAATGCTTGCAAATTGGCTCAAGAAAATCTCAAAACCTCACAAATGAAAATGAAAACATGGTATGACAAAGATGCTAGAAACAGAGTTTTTAAACCAGGCGATAAAGTTCTTGTATTTTTGCCAATCCCTGGTCATCCTTTGCAAGCTAGATATTTCGGTCCTTATGAGATTGAGAGTAAAATTAGTGATGTTAACTATGTGGTTAAGACACCAGGTCGGCGAAAAGAAAAAAGAGTGTGTCATGTTAACATGTTGAAAGAGTATTTTGATAGAAGTGACCGAAATTTTGTAAAACCAGTTTCCACTTTGGCCAATGTAAATACATTTGAAAATTGTGTTGAACCGGAATGTAATGAAGAGACTGTCGAAAAAGACTTCACTCAAAGTGTCCGTTTGAAGAATTCTGAAATTCTAACAAATCCGGAAGTGAAACTCGGACATCTGACCGTGCATCAAAAAGAGGAAGTACACCAATTAATGCGGGAATATACGACCATCTTTCCGGACGTTCCAAAAAAGACAAATGCGTCTCACCATGACGTCATTGTAGGTGATGCGTCACCTATCAAACAGCATCCCTATCGGTTAAACCCGATAAAACTTCAATACATGCGGAAAGAAATTCAATACATGCTTGAAAATGACATTATTGAACCCAGCAATAGTGATTGGAGTTCCCCCGTGTATTCTTGTTCCAAAGCCAGACGGAACTTACCGATTGTGTACGGACTTTAGAAAAGTCAATTCAGTCACCAAAACTGACTCTTATCCGATCCCACGAATCGATGACTGTATCGATAAAATTGGCAGTGCAAAATTTGTCAGTAAATTTGACTTGCTTAAAGGCTATTGGCAGGTCCCGCTTACCGAGAGAGCCAGAGAAATATCGGCATTTGCGACTCCAGATGGGCTATACCAATATAAAGTAATGCCCTTTGGTATGAAAAACGCACCAGCCACATTCCAGAGGATGATTCATTCGCTCCTAAATCATCTCGAAGGATGCGAGGCGTACATCGATGACGTCATCATCTACAGCGACACCTGGGATGATCATCTCCGAATCATGCGTACCTTCTTCGACATACTGGCGAAAGCAAACCTCACAGTGAACCTTGCGAAAAGTGAATTTTGTCATGCGACTGTAGAATATTTAGGTCACAAAGTAGGTCAAGGTTTTGTTACTCCTATCATGGCCAAAGTTGAAGCTATTTCAAAGTTCCCGATTCCTACCAATAAGAAAGAGATAATGAGATTTTTAGGAATGGCAGGATTTTACAGAAAATTTTGTCCAAATTTCTCGTCAGTTGTTGGTCCACTTACTAATCTGTTACAAAAGAGAGTGAATTTTGCATGGACCAATGACTGTGACGAATCTTTTAAGAAAATCAAATGTGTTCTTATGAATAGTCCTGTCCTGTCAGCTCCAAATTTTGATAAGCAATTTAAGGACGAATCTTTTAAGAAAATCAAATGTGTTCTTATGAATAGTCCTGTCCTGTCAGCTCCAAATTTTGATAAGCAATTTAAGCTTACTGTTGATGCCAGTGACGTAGGAATCGGGGCTGCTTTGTTTCAAGAAAATGATGATGGTGTAGATAGAGTTGTTTGTTATTTTTCAAAGAAACTGACAAAATGTCAAAAGAATTACTCTACTATTGAAAAAGAGTGTCTTGCATTATTGTTAGCTTTACAACATTTTGATGTTTATTTGAATGTTACTTTACATCCCATTCTTGTGTATACTGACCACAACCCTCTCACATTTTTGCACAAAATGTCAAACAAGAATCAAAGACTTACAAGGTGGAGTTTATTGTTGCAAGAGTACGATATCATTTTTAACCATATCAAGGGCAAAGACAATGTGATTGCAGATGCACTATCGAGAGTTTCATGAGTGATTTTTGCAGAATTTACCACCTAAGTTTTCATTGACATTCAAATTTTTTTTAAGGGGGGAGGTGTTGTGGGTCATGTATTATTTTTATATTTTAGTTTTACTTTATGTGTAAGTACACATGTACTTAGTCATGTTATATTATTATTTCATAATAATTCTTTCTAGATTTTACTATGTCATGTTTATTTCATTAGAGAATATTCCAGTATGTTCTTTGTTACATCATTATCATCACATGACTGTGATTTCTAGAATTTACTCTATTGTTAATCATTTGTAATGAGTCATTGTTCTAGAAGCTTCTGGTAAATTCATTGTTATTAAGTATAAATACCTCTGAGGAACTGTGTTGAAGGGACATTCGTACACATTCGTAGACACGATTCATTCATCTATTCTGATATACTGGGACACTTTATTTGTTGAGACTTTAATCCATTTAACAACGTTTGGACACCGATCTTTCGAGAACGTTTGTGATTACCGGAAACCATACATTCGATAGACTTTGTGGACCGTAACGGACACTTTGATCCGGACATTGTATTGTAAGTTGTAATCATTTCAAATATATATATTTTGTACATAATTAAACTTGTAAATTTATATTCTGTCTTTGTCTGATTTTTGCTGGCGTTTTGGGGTATTCTGACCCATAACACGTCTTAAAATAAGATTATGACTTTTTACAATATAGTTCTTTACAGGGCTCGTGTTTGGATACAAAGTACTTCGCCGTTCAGCTTTTTCATGGCGCAGACAATGAAACATCATTTTCTTATACATTGTTGTATTTCAATATATGAACAAGACCAAAATGAATACCGTACTACAGATTTTGACAACTATTTGATTTTTCTTTGAAATAATCTGTGAATTACACTTTATTTCATCAATCATGATCAGTGACAATTAAAAATTTCGATGACTTAGCAACCGACATTGGGGCTGCCATTTTGTTTATGAATACGAACTTTTTGTATATGCACTAATCCTTGAATAAATTTTGCCTCACGTCAGACGAAAAGTATGCCGTAAATTTAACAATAGGCGCCACATTTATATTCTGTCATCTTATATTCATCCTGCCTTATAGTACCACTGTTTTTAAAAGATCATCTTAAACATGCAATTCGTGTGCATCAAGTTTGAAAGGCTATGTCCATGCTGATATCTGACAGTGGACTGGATTTTTTTCTTTTCAATCATAAGGATGTGCTTAGCTGTGGTTATTGCATATATGTTGTGCAAGAGATCCTTTTCCTTCCTTAATTATTTTGTCTCATTTTAAACACAACCACTCCTAGGGATCTATCATCCGTAACTTGCGTGTCTTGAATTTCGAAAAGTAAAGAGAAAAAAACCCCAGGAAAACTGCTTCCTGACAGCAGAATTTGGAGACATCGTTTTGCATTTCTAGCTCTGTATATCTATTTAATTTCTATACCTAACGTTATACAGAAATTCATAACACCTCAAAAGAGAGGACGGCTAGATTGTGAATGGAAACAGCTCCACCGGTTAGGAATTTCAAAGACGCTGTAACCTCATCGTTCGTAACATATTGGATTGCCAATCTTAAGATATATGTTCTATGAAATATATATCTCACTTCGGAGCACTGTTAATTCTGGGGTTCTCTATTATTCAAATGGAAATTCTAATGATTGTGTCTTACCTTGATGAAACTGATGGGTTATTATTCGATGATGCTTCAGTCATAAAGGGGTAGGGCCACGAGACCCCTAAATCGGCCCTTGATTTTTCTCTTAAAATAAATTTCATGAGGAATTCAGTGTACCATATGCGTACTTCAACCAGTTATGTATCATCAGTGATGCTAGGTGCCAAAAAGGAAGCACCATTATTATATGAAAACACAGAGTAAACAAGTACAGAAAAAGATGCAAAAGAGACAAACAACATAGAAACATGAAACACATTGTCTAAAAAAGAACTACTCACAAAACAATGAGACCAATTGGCAATCGCTGCCGACTTAGAACGGCCATCTACCTAGCAAGCAGCAAATGATGTTACAGTAGTTATCCGGATTAGGTGCGCACAACTTTCACACTTTTCCAGTTATCAAAAGGTCTCGAAGATCGTACAATTGTAGTATAAAATTGAAATAACATCCTCACTGTAAGATGACCACTCAAACAAGAAAACTAATCGCAGGGGCCTAAGCGTCACAGATGAATATGTATAAATGGATATACCAAGGTTGGGGGGTATGAAATTCAGTCTGTGCTCTGCCGGCCGTAGCGAGCTTATGCACGTTACTACAGTAGGAGTCTGACTGACATTTAGAGAGACACGTAGTTGGAAACATGTCTTCTCTAAAGAGGTTTGGATAGGGAATATTATAGAGTCCCGTCTGTACAGTCAGTCAAAGTGCAAGTCTTAAGAATGCGCTGGTACAAGACTGTAGATTGGTCGAGTACCATGCCGAGTGTCCGTCTGGTGACATTAGGATCATATCCATGGTATAAAAGGATTTCGACGATTCTGATGCATTTTCGATAGTTATGCTGTCTACCATTAACCCTTCTAATTTTGTTTATTATGTCACCATAATAGACAAGTTGTGAAAAACCCAAAGCAATATACTCTGTTTCTTGAATAAGTCAGAATCTTAAAACTGACAATAAGATTTTTGTAAAATTTCCAGAAAGTCTCAACTAATTCGTGAAAGCGAAAACCTTGACCCAAAAATGTCTTTGTAATTTGTAAATGTCTTCTATGAAAATCCAAAATATTAGTACATGCTCTTGCCTGCCGCAGGATATGTGATATGTAATCGCCGTATGGCGGTAGTCTCCGAACATCACCGCCAATCCAGGAGAAATTCACTATGTTAATCCAAAATCATCTTTTTTTGTCATACACACTTGTATGAATATTTCCGTTTACAAGTTTGATATTTAGGTCCATAAATGGTGTTCTGTGTTTGTAATATTTGCCCTCTTGCGTGTCACCTCGTGTAACATTGTATTGTCAATATATGTCAACTCATTTACGAAAATACTGCGAAACTAGGAGGACGATGTTCACGGGGACTAAACAATTAACCAGCAGAAATACTACCCTAGTGGTTGAAATAATCAATACTAAAATAAACGTTCTATTGTAAAATTTCAGTGCACCATATCTATACTTCATCAGTAATGCTAAATGTAAAATAAGACTTTTTTTCTTTACAAATGCACAAAACAATCTATTCATCTTAAATCCCAGTATCCCCGTTGGTGTCACAGAAAGACCAGTGACTTTGGATGGCAATCACCTGATTCTGGAGTCTTCACAGATGCACCTGTTGTGGTAGGTTAACAGTACTCCATAACGACCACATATATACATAACGTGACAACGGATGATAATTATCGTATGTTTCTGTGTGAAGCGGGGTCTCATCCTCAGTGTGGATTTGGAGATATAGGCTCCGATATTACAATGTTTTTAGGTAAGTTTTTGTTTAAGTTAAATTACATTTAAACTGTACTTATTTTCTCGTCTAATTAAATATTCCGCAAATAACTCTTTTTAACTATTACCAGATGTAACCTAAGCACGGTCCATTTGGTATTTCAGAAGGGGGGGGGGGCTGGTTTATTTTTGTCGGAGCAAGATTATTTTTCGCCTCGGACTGGAGCTAAATTATTTTTTGTGTCTGTGACCTTAGGAATATAAGACACTTGAACTGCCTCCCCGGTAGGCTAGCTTTATCGGGAATGCGGTCAAGTGCGCTTGATTTCAGATTCCTTCTTCGGGCTCCCCCGTCGCTTTACGTTACAGTGGCAAAGTTGGAGCAAGCCATTTTTTTCTTGACAACTAACATCAAATCAAGCGAACTATGCTATTGATTGAATTTGATGAGGAATTATACTAGTAAATTTAAAGACGTGTGATGCTATTGAATTTGATGACAAATCATGCAATTGAATTTGATGACAAATCATACTCTTGAATTTGCTGACAAATCATGCTGTTGAATTTGATGACAAATCATGCTATTGAATTTGATGACGAATGATGCCCTTGAAGTTGAAGACGTTTGATGCTATTGCATTTGATGTGGAATGATGCTATTGAATTTGGTGACGAATAGTTCTTAGGCTATTGAATTGGATGACGTGTGATGCTATTGAATTTGGAGACGTTTAACATACGAGGCGAGAAAAATGTACATATACACAGAAAAAACCAATGATTGAATTCAAAAAGTAAATTAAGGCCATTTTATGTATGACGATTTACGAAATATTTGCTTTTTCATGGCAGTATTTTTTATACTTAAACTCTTATGATAATTTCTTATCTTTAGGCGTTGGTGCATGTAGCAGTATTCCATGTCAGAATGGCGGCACGTGTACGCCTTCGACCAATGACTACGAATGTAGTTGTCCAAATGGTTTCTATGGAAGACATTGTGAAACAGGTATGGAAATATATTCAATGACTTGAAAAGCTAATACTTTAACATATATTATATGGTCACAATTAGATAGCTCCAAAGAAATTAATTAATGAAATTTAACCACAAAAGACAAAATAGTAGCTTTAAACAATCATTATCGGTACATCTTACGCTAACGCTTAATCAATAATGTATGCAATGTTATTGTTTTTCAATTAATTTCAATCTTGCATCCCGCCAATCTTTTCTTATCCTACCCTGTTCCATCACATCCTATGGTGACCTGGCCTTTTGCCTTCAATACCATCCTACAATATCCACCTTTATCCTACTCTACCCACTGGCAGCTTGATAATATTTGAAACAAAAACAATCATTTATTTTTTTTTTGAAAAATCATTCGGTTATCAAAAATGATAAAGACATTTCTTTTGCTATCGTTCTTATCTTTCTTTCAACTATCTTAATTATATAAGTAATACTACATGTACATAAAAAAGCTGATGCTATGCCGCTTTGAAAAGCAATCTGCATGAAAGCCTACAGTGATCATACATTAGTCAAAATTTTAGACATATAGGTCAAATGAAAATTCTTAATAGAAAAACATATCGTTTAAAGAAAATGTTTATTCAATAGTACAAAAAGGTTGCTTTAACAGTTAAACGAACCTATGGCAATTCGAGATTTTCGTAAAATTGTCAATTTATTGACTGATTCTTGAGCGAACCTGTACTTTTAAATCTGTTTTAATTTTGGTAATTGGAAAAGATGAAATTTCGTTCATCAGAATATAATAAAAGTCGATGTATTATACATGTATTGATTTGCAATTACATTTGTGTACGATTGTACTTTTGTTAACAACCATATGGTATAAATATTTACATTTGTTTTGTTACAGCTACAGCTGTTTCATGGTGCCACCCTGACACAGGAAGTATTGGATCAAGAACAAGATGTAGCCAGATTCCTGGATTCAGTGATTATCAGACTTCGACCTGCATGTCTGTCTTTGAGATGCAGTCAACTGCCCCTCATGTACAGTGCGCTGATTCATGTCGCTCGTATTGTATTCTGTCTTGTATGGCAGAGAAATACGGCAACCACAGTGGAGAAGTTTCTACAGAATGTATCTGTGACCCAGGGGAAACAACGGACGCAGCTACGGGTATACCATCCTGGTGTTTTCTTACTCAGGGAAGATGTGACTTCTTTTCTACTTGCCTTCAAGCAAGATTTACACATTGTACTTTGAATACTACTGGTCTACCAGTGCAATGCGAATGGCTATCTGATGCCCTGAACGATTTCACATCTTGCTCAACCAAAGAATGGATAAGCGAAGTAAGGATTTGCTTTCAAGGCTTTTTCATTTCCAGCCTTGACCCTGAAGCTAACACTACCTGTTCCGACCTCTCGGGTATGATGATTTCTGAGTCGTATGACCAGTGCCTCCGTGTAACCACTGCCGACGACCTTGACTTCTGTGACCTAGATGCGGGCGACAAAGCCAGAATTAGGTCATCCTTCTTAGTAACATTCAGCAATGATCTACTGAGCAGCATTAATGATACCATAACATGGATGGAAACGTGCGTATTAACTGCGTAAAATTTGACGCTGTTCCGAACATGCCCCCATATTTAATTACTATTAATAACATTCATTAGTTTATATACATATATTTGATCTTTTTCAACATTGCTTGAGCTTTATTCATCTTTTATGTGGTCGCATTTTTTGTTGATATTCTCTTGAATAAATATCATCAATTAAGTGATTCTGTTTCACACATTACGTTCAAGTTAAGGGTTGTGATTGCATCAAAACCTTAGACATATACAAGGATGGAATGAAAGTATATATATCTCATGAAAAGTTTATGTTAGTTTTTGCACCTATTGGGAAAATAGTAAGTACATATAAATTAAAATAATTGTTACATAAAGATGAATCCTCATAGAGTTCCATGCTGAAAAAAGGAATTAACGATTGGTGGCACTACCGAAATACATTTTTTACGGTGCTGAAAACATCAATCCTAAGGGCAGATGCGTCTGAAATTCTACTTTAATCTAATTACCATCTACATGTATAATTAAATCAGAATGAGAGAAGGGCATTTAAATTTTGACCTCATTATTTATCGTTGTCCTATGTATCTTTGGATTTATTCTCACATAGTTTCTTTGAAGCTGCAAGATAAATGATGAACTTCACATTGTTTATATCGACATTATAATCATTTATATTATTTATGTCCACATGTAGTATTATACGGAAACATGCAAACCAATCAAAACGATTTCAACATTAAAAAATTACCTATATATTTAATGCTCTATCTAGCTTGTCGGGAAAGTCTATCTGAATGTTGTCTTCGATGTACACATATTGGTAAGATCCATAGCTCAAAATATAAATGAAAGCGATATGACTAGAACCTTACCGGGGTTCGAACTGGGTACCTTCGGCGAGATAGCCCGACACTTTAACCGACTGAGCTATCAGCAGCCGCTTATAAATTGCAAACCTTACTAGATCCAACCCGGATTCAAGGAATTAAACACACTGTTGGTGATGAATATAACATTAATCCTAGCAAACATTGACTACATATTTATCATATAAAAAAGATAACCGTTACAACTCTTTGCCGATGTCATATGGAACTTGCTAGAAAAATATTTATTTAGTAGTTATAGATAGTAATTCGAGATATATAATCATTCTTTTCTTTAACTGAAGTTCGAATATAAAAAAAATAACAACTTTGTTTTTTTTTTTATATATTCCGAATAATACAAACAGTTAAATTCATTTCCAATGATTAGATGGCAATGTACTTTTTTGTAATTTTTATAATAATCGTTCATATGAAGAGTTTCGTTCATTATCATCTTGTTATGATAATCGTCTTCATTTGCATTTTTCAAATGTATCCATATTTATACCTATAAAAACCTTTCATGGTAATCTACATTTTTTACATATCTCTTTTATTTAGTGCATCCTCATTTGTAATATAGACGTAGAGGTATTCATACCAAGTTTAAAACAAATAAGAATTATTTTCACTTGAAGTGACGGGTGTTGCATGAAAGCAGAAGATGCTGACTCTTCCTTGGCACTTGGTCTCACTTCCATATTGGGAGTTCGCTTCCTTTCATATGGTGGAGGGTTTTCTTTGTTTGTTTCGGTTCTTGTTTTATCCTGGTTTTGTATGACTTCGGTTTATGATTTTTTGAATCATCGATTTTGTACTAAGTATTGGAATATGGTCATTATCCATATTTGTCACTCATATTGTACTTATCCTGTAAGTAATAAATAAGGAATATTATATAGCTAGTTTGTCTGAACTCTTGTTATTACACATGCATATTATTATTATAAAATTATAATTTTATTGTAGTATATTATAATAATATATTATTACACACTGGATATTATATAGCTTGTTTGTCTGATCTTTTGCTATACACATGTAATATGTGTAATAAATATTACACATATTACACATGATATTACACAACATTTCTCTTATCGGTTTATCTAATTCATGCAATTTTATTCAAAGCCTTTCAGATGTATTTTTTTCAAAAAATATGAAAGAATATGTTTTTGTTACAGTTGCCTGAGCGCATGTTATTCGGATAACAACATCACTCTTTCGATATGATTGATGTCCTTCAGAAGTTGGTGCTGGGAGCATTCTTGGTGTTTTATGAAACAATATTTTGTGTTATTCTTGCCTGAGCGCATGTAATCCGGATATTAACATCTATATTTGGATACGATTGATGTTCATCAGAAGTTTGTGCCGGAGCACACTGGGCACTAAGCACACATATGTATTGTCATTTGTGTTTCATGGTATAATACGTCTGTTTTGATAATGTGTAAGACTGTTATGATTGGTTGTTGATTAAACTTGTTTTCCATCGGACAGTTCTGATTGGTGGTTGTGTTGCATCGGGCAGTTCCGATTGGTTGTTGTTGTATATCGGACGCTTCTAATTGGTTGTTGTTGTGTATCACGTTGTTCCCTGAAGTTGTTGTCTGATATTCATTCTTACCTGTTGTCAAATGAAGGGCCGTCTCGTTTGAGATCCTTTTCATAGTTTTTTTTAGTAAATTAATGTGAAATATGAATAAGGTTTGATAGTTTGCCATGAAGTTTAGAAAAATAATCTCAATTGTTATTTTCATATATACAAAAATATTTATATGGGTCGTAGGAGATTCCCAGTATAAAAGAAAGGAGGAAATCTCAAACGACATCTAGTTGCGGTACCAACAGAAAAAACACATAACACCCACTGTAAAAACACAAAGCAAACACGCACAGAAAGAGATGCAAATGGTATGAGGAACGTCAAATCACAGAGAAACGTCAAACACAAACGACTACACATAAACCACCGAGACGAGACCAATTGTCAATCGGTGCCGACTTAAGATGGTCATCAGCCACTTCAGTTGCAGACGGTAGGTTATGTTTCATTACGTGCGCACAACCCTCCCCCGATCACCCAGTGGTCGCGAAGAACGCACATGTGTGGTGTAGGATAACCTCCTGACAGAAAACATGACGCAGATTCCAGAGAAACACACAGAGGGATATGAGAATTGATAAAAAACAGAAGGCATAGGTACTGCAGTCCGTGCTTTGCCGGCTGTAGAGAGCTCATGCATGTAATCAACCGAAGAGTCCGATTGACATTCAGAGAGGTCGGGACCCTGTCTTCTTTAAAGAGGTTTGGACAGGGCCCGCCATGGAATCTTGTCGTCACAGTCAGCAGAGTGCAATTTGTAAGAATGGGCTGTTAAAAGGCCGTAGATTGGTCCAGTACCAAGCAAAGTATCCGATTGGTGACAGACGGATTATAACCACGGATTAAAAGGCGTTTGATGATTCTAACACAATTTCTATGGTAATTCCGTCTACCTTTGATCCTTCTTACTATTACCCTACCGGACCGGCTCACTGGAGGGGACTTATAGTTTCCACCTCTTTTGTCTACAAGTCTGTCCGTCCGTCCGTCTGTCACACTTCAGATTTCCGGACTTTTCTCCGCTGTTGTTGTAGAAATTGAACTCATTTTTGGCATGTGGACATATGTCAATATGATACAGATCAAGTTCGAATTTGGTATTGATTGATCTTTTCTTACAAGAGCTATGAACCTTGGACTTTGCAAATTTCCTGAATTTATTTACAAGAGTTATGGCCCTTGGACTTCGCAAATTTCCTGAGATTTCAGCTGTTCGTATTTTTTCTTTTACTGCTGTTGCAGATGCAGATATCGAACTCATTTTAACTCTTTATTCCCCTCAGAGGGTTTCACGTATCGCTTTACAAGTGAAATTGCTACGGAGAAATAAAACGAAATATTGAATGAATTCCTCTGCAAAGTATATAATACAACTGCTTTGTGTTTATTACAATGGCGAAAAATCAAAGTGTTATCAATAATAAACTTACATGTACTTGCTCTGTTGTTTATAAGAGGACGCCGTTTCCAAGCTCATACAATTTAATTTGTAGTTTAACGTCACAGTATGACGTCACAGGACCAAAGAGCACAGGGAATTATGGCGTCATTAAAGTATGACTAGTGAGTCGGTTTGCGGCATGTATATCGTCGTTATACATAATTGTAGAAATCCTGTGAACAAATCAGAATGCGTGAAACTAACAGAATCAATTACAACTGTTTATTCAAATTTAGTAGACGTGAATGATGATATTCTTATATTGATTCATTTTTATTCCTTTGTTTCTCTTTATACATGAATGTTATTTTTGTAATAATTTATCTTCATCTCCTCACAACTCTGTTGCTGCCGTGCGTCCATTTCTTTATTAATTTCCTATTGGAAGAGGATGGAACCTTTTGATTTTCAAGGTCAAAGCCCAAGGTCACTTTAGACTTCATTTTAAATCCTTTTGCTGATATAGAAGAAAGAAGGGGATCTTCAACAACACTAGGTTGCAGCACCCAAAGAAAAACCCCAAAACACCCAATGCAAAAAAAAAAAAAACACAGAACAGTCACCCACAGAAAGAGACGCAAAAGGGACAAGGATAACCAACTCTCACCATAGAAACATGAAAAATAAAAGATCATACATAAACAAACGAGACCAATTGGGCAACCGGGCCGACTTAGGACTGTCATCTGCAACGTAAATAGCAGACTGTGTTGTTATCCTGAATTACGTGCGCACAACCCTCCCACTATTCCGATTTCCCAGAGGTCTCTAAGAACACACAATTGTGGTGTAAAACAACCTCCTCACTGTTAGATGACCACACGCAAACAAGATCGTAAAACGCAGGGGTCCAAGCAACACAGATGCATATGTAAATGGATATAGAAAGAGGACGTGCGTAATACAGTCCGTGCTCTGCCGGCTGTAGCTAGCTCAAATATGTTAACACCCGAGGAGTCCGACTGACATTCAGAGAGGACAGGTGGTCGGGGCCCTGTCTCCTCTAAAGAGGTTTGGAGATCGACGTCATGGAGTCCCGTCGTCACAGTCAAAGTGCAAGTCCTACGAATGCGCTCGTACACGACTGTAGATTGGTCAAGTATTAAGTGAAATGTCCGTCTGGTGACATTAGGATCATATCCACAGTATAAAAGGCGTTTGATGACTCTTACGCATTTCGATAGTAATCCTGTCTACCTTTGATCCTTCTTATTTTGTTATTCATGTCACCATGAAATACAGGTCGTGAAATACTTAAAGTAATATACTATGTTGTTGTATGGGTTCGAAATTCAAAAGAAATTGAAAATTGAAATTGAAAGCTAAAAGTTTCTTTGTAATTTTTAAATTTCTCCTATGAAAATCCAAAACATCAGTACATGCTCTAGCATAGCGGATGAGCTGTGAGATGTAGATACCGTATGACGGTAATCTAGGGACATCAGCGTCGAGCCAGGGGAAATTTACTACATAAATGTTGGATCCGCTACGCTTGCTTTTATATTAAGCTCTGAACGTGATTGTACTTTTTTTATAAATTGGTCGACATGTTTATGAAAATTTTAGCGAGTTGTGGCAAATGTCTGGGGAGGTAATGTCATTAACTGATTGTCAGCGTCGGCAGCTTTAACCAATGATTATACCGTATTTTACTTGTAGATTCCTCATTAGCAGACCTTCATTGTAGAACTTTACTTTTGACATTGTGAACTTGGAATTTGACCCACTTTAAAAAAAAACCTTAACCGGAGCAATATTTCGGTTTAATTTGACATAGATGAGTTAAATGAGTTAAAGAATATCCTGACGAGAATCTCAACAGCACTCACAATAGATCACAAAATTAAGAATCGAAGGACCCCTAGCGAGCTAGAGGTGGGACCAAGAGCCCGGGAAGAGTAAGCATCCCCTGTTGGCTAGCCGTACCCGCCGTCGATGTTTCAGCACGAAAATGAAAACAATATATAAATTTCATGCAAAAAAAGACACAGGTATTTTGAAACAGGTATCACATCAACTCCCCAACAAATAAAACTGATTATATGAATTCCGAGAAGGACAAAAAGTTACAACAATATAGATTGTTCTTCTGTATCATTTGGATGATTTTTGATTGTCGATATGTGCTTCAGTTCTGATGCAGTTTCTCTTCGAAGATAGCTCCCGTGACATTCTGGTGCCTGTAGTGATGCCATCTGTGGATGTTAACACTATTAGATGCACCTCATTTCAACAAAAGAATCATCAAAATCCTTTCAGTGATTCTTGCTAAGAAGTCGAAAATCTAATACGCTTACGGACGGACAGAAAATGAACAATAGCTCATTTTGAAACTAGCAATGTTTATCATGTACCAGATCAAATGGTGCACGAATTATAACTCCATAATATAATATATATTTCTACATTGACATTGTTAAGGTTGCTCTTTTCTCGTAAGTTCTTTCTTATGTAAGTTTTCCTCTGTTGTGGGTGTACGGGTATTAAGAAAGACCATCAAAACGTTTTACGAATAATCTGACTTATGCAATTGTAATTGTTATCTTTCCAAACCTTACTACATGTAAGCTAAGACAAGATGTGAAAAGTCCTGAACCAAACAAAACAGTGGATACTGACTGACTGGAAAATACGACTACGAAGCATCTTCTCAATACGTATGCGTCGATAAAAAAAACCCCAGAGAAGATAGGTGATCCATTACGGCATACTGCTGTATCCGGTAGAGGCCAGATGTGGATCTTTGCAGTGAGGAGCATACTTTAAAGGCAGAGATCTGACATGTGTTGTTTGCTCAAAATAGAATGATAATGAAATAAATATTCATACATAAGCCGTGAAAAATATTGTTTTCTTTGTAAAAACACATATGTCTGGTGTATTGTGCTAGGTAGCTTGGTCCAGCAGGCTGCCCCGACAACAAGATTCGGATACACTTTGTTTTCCTTTAGACTTAGGGGATAAAGGTACTGTGTTTTGTGGTTTCGACAGGTATATGTTGGATATACTGTTGGAAACGCAGTTATAACGTCGGGGTTCCGTAATAGATTCTAACGATATGAGATGCTGTTTATTATTGTAAAGAATTACTTAATAATTAAAGTTAAGACTCAACAATACATTTGTTGTATCTATGAAGTTTTAGATCAACATACATGTTATTCTCCCCAAAAATAGAACAAAAAGTCATATGATATGCAAAATACATTAAGAAATTGTTGGCGTAAATCTAGGACAGGATTTATGCCAAGAAAGGAGGTTGTATACCTAGACTTTTGCGTTAGGCGTAAATTCACGCCATTTTATTAAACGCACATTTTGCAAACTGACAGAAGTCTTGAACCAATACTTCTATTTTTCTAAGAAGTGATCATGATTTACGATGCTTAAAAAGACTTGATTTTTAGATGTCGGAAGCTCTGATTACATTCAATGACTTAAGTAGAGAAATGGCCAAAGATTTAGTGCGAAAAGGGAGCAAGACTTTCATATATTTGCACCTGCTTCATCTAAGTAATGAGCAAAAAATCTGTATTAAGAAAAGGGAAGGATCTACAGCATGACCACACTACACTCTCCCAGCGAAACGAACCCACAAGAAAGTGACACATCAGTGACATCAAACAAAATTGAGATTAACGTCAGCATCTTCTTTAACTCACATGATTCAACTCAAATCTTCTCTGGTTCCAACTTATATTTTATTGCATGGAACATTATATTACAATGAAAAAATTGCTCCTTTATTTGTAAAGTGTTTTGCCAAAGTAGCTGACAATTTAGTAAATTGAATCTACGAATTTACATTTAATGTATTATTATTTGAAAGGACTAGACTTAGCTAGAATTAACAGATAACGTGTATCTGGAACATTTAATGGTCAACGTAGCAAATATTAACAAAAACACCAAACTGCGCCTTGAAT
Organism: Pinctada fucata; assembly: GCA_028142955.1. Taxonomy (NCBI): domain Eukaryota; kingdom Metazoa; phylum Mollusca; class Bivalvia; order Pterioida; family Pteriidae; genus Pinctada; species Pinctada fucata. The sequence goes on along the minus strand of AP027111.1, from coordinate 44,021,565 downwards.
TTCATGCAATTTTTCAGACGGTGTCCATTGCGATACCTTAAAGGCCTGTTTTTTTTTCAACCACTCGTTCAAATATTTTACACTTGGTGTGTAGTATAAAATAAGTTAAAGAAGATCTTGCACAAAAATGAAAACAATATTTATAAAACATGAAGTGAAAGTCCATGAAACATGTGTTTGTCTATAATGTGGCTCACTGGCGTAGAAAAATTCTTCTTGATCAAAATTACATAATATCTATTCGATTTCTCAAACATATAATTACTTGAACATCTGTTTCGATAATGTACATAAAATAATGATAAAATGGTCTTCCTCATTGCTCGATCAAAGCTTTTGAAAGACATCAATTTTGTTTTTACATATATATTAATTATAGCTGTGTTAACTTTTTAGATATAGTACATTACGAGATGCTAGTCATACAGTGCAAGTCCTAGGTAGTTCTGCTCTTTTCTAATTTGGAATCTTTGTTTTTATCTGTTAATATAATTTAGTAATTGGTTCCTGTTATCTTATCCGAACACGAGAAAAGGAAAGATAACCTCCCCGACATAATGTTTAATGTTAACGTGGGTATTGGACATGTACATAAGCATAATATTGCTTCTTAATCACAAAACTGGAAGATAAAGAATGTTAAACATCTTCAAATTATTATTAGTGAGCCAGGAATCAGAAAGCTCACAGAAATTTTCAAATGCGTTTGAAGAGATGTCCAACCAAACTTGATCGAATTTGCGCAGATTTCTGAAACATGGGTCCTGTAGCATCATATCCCACTAATCTTGCTACGTCTTTCGATATAATTTGGACATAATAATCAAACAGTTTGGCAATATTTCATTGTTTGGATTGAGGATTACTGACGTCTGGTCCAAGCTGTTCATTAAACTGTTTCTAAATAAAAGGAGGGGATCTCCAACAACACTAGGTTGCAGCACCCACAGCAAAACACCAAATACAAAAAACACAGAACACAGACAACCACAGAGAGAGACAAAAAAGGGAAAAGGAACACCAAATCACACCATAGAAAAATTGAGCATAAAATACTACACATAAACCAACGAGACCAATGGTCAACCGGTGCCGACCTATGACGGCCACCTGCCACGTAAATAGCAGACGGTGTGGTTATCCTGGATTACGTGCACACAACCCTCCCACTATTCCGATTTCCTAGAGGTCTCGAAGAACGCACAATTATGGTTTAAAACAACCCCCTCACTGTTATAACACAGGGATCCAAGCAACACAGATGAATATGTAAATTGATATAAAAAGAGGACGTACGTAATACAGTCCGTGCTCTGCTGGATGTAGCGAGCTCGTATATGTTATCACCCGAGGAGTTCGACTGACATTCGAAGAGGACAGGTGGTCGGAGCCCTGTCTTCTCTAAAGAGGTTTGGATATGGTCCGGCAAGGAGTCCATTCGTCATAGTCAGTGAGTGCTGTTGAGATTAACGTCAGCATCTTCTTTAACTCACATGATCCGACTCAAATCTTCTCTGGTTCCAACTTATATTTTATTGCATGGAACATTATATTACAATGAAAAAAATGCTCCTTTATTTGTAAAGTGTTTTGCCAAAGCAGCTGACAATTTAGTAAATTGAATCTACGAATTTACATTTAATGTATTATCATTTGAAAGGACTAGACTTAGCTAGAATTAACAGATAACGTGTATCTGGAACATTTAATGGTCAACGTAGCAAATATTAACAAAAACACCAAACTGCGCCTTGAATTTCATGCAATTTTTCAGACGGTGTCCATTGTGATACCTTAAAGGCCTGTTTTTTTTAACCACTCGTTCAAATATTTTACACTTGGTGTGTAGTATAAAATAAGTTAAAGAAGATCTTGCACAAAAATGAAAACAATATTTATAAAACATGAAGTGAAAGTCCATGAAACATGTGTTTGTCTATAATGTGGCTCACTGGCGTAGAAAAATTCTTCTTGATCTAAATTACATAATATCTATTCGATTTCTCAAACATATAATTACTTGAACATCTGTTTCGATAATGTACATAAAATAATGATAAAATGGTCTTCCTCATTGCTCGATCAAAGCTTTTGAAAGACATCAATTTTGTTTTTCATATATATTAATTATAGCTGTGTTAACTTTTTAGATATCGGACATTACGAGATGCTAGTCATACAGTGACTATATCATACATACATCCTAGGTAGTTCTGCTCTTTTCTAATTTGGAATCTTTGTTTTTATCTGTTAATATAATTTAGTAATTGGTTCCTGTTATCTTATCCGAACACGAGAAAAGGAAAGATAACCTCCCCGACATAATGTTTAATGTTAACGTGGGTATTGGACATGTACATAAGCATAATATTGCTTCTTAACCACAAAACTGGAAGATAAAGAATGTTAAACATCTTCAAATTATTATTAGTGAGCCAGGAATCAGAAAGCTCACAGAAATTTTCAAATGCGTTTGAAGAGCCGTAAGGGCTGACTCAGATTTCTAGACAAACTTGTAGTTGAGCAGTTGCTAGAATTAGCAATGTATCTAAATTTGTAAGGAGAATTGTACAGTTTTGGTATGCAGTAAATGACGCTAATGAAGTCGAAGACGTTTTATATTTGTACTACTTGGTGAGTGCCACTGCTGGTATATCAGGAGTCCCCGAGGGCACATGTAGCCAAGTTTGATCAATTTCGGTTGGTCGTTTCTTCAAACTCATTAGAAAATTTTCACTAATTTCTGAAAAATGGAACCTGTAGCATCATATTCCAGCCATCTTGCTACGTCTTTCGATTTATTTTGGACATACTTATCAAACAGTGTGGCCATATTTCTTTCTTTTGATTGAGGATCACTGACGAGGGTTAAATATCCGAAACGTGCATGTCTGGTCCACGCTGTTAATAAATCTGCTTTTAAATGATACTAATACATTTTGAAGACGTTTTACATTTGTACTACATGGTGAGTGTCACCGCTGGTGGACCAGTAGTCCCCGAGGGCACGTCTAGCCAAGTTCGATCAGTTTCGGTAAGTCGTTTCTTCAAATGCATTCAAAAATTTCTGTTAACAAAATGATCACCAATTTCTGAAACAAGGGCCTGTAGCATCATATCCCAACCATCTTGCTACGTCTTTCGATATATTTGGACGTAATATTTCATTGTTTGGATTGAGGATCACTGACGAGGGTTAAATACCCGAAACGTGCATGTCTGGTCCACTCTGTTAATTAAACGGCTTTTAAATAATTTTATTTACAGAAATTTTCAAATGCGTTTGAAGAAAGTTTTACAACAAAACCGAAATCATCTCACCCCGTTTTCTCTTGTTTTCGTTCTTCTCTTTTTAATGGTTTTTTCTTCGATTTTGTCGTTTTGCATGTGGCAATTGTCTCAATGAAGACTCAATGCAGACTTCAAAGATCTGGTGTCGATTAATGACAAATTATTGACATGAAACATATCTTATCTGAATAGAGACGCTTTAATTGACTGACAACGTCATCGATTTTCCTGGATAAATCACCATATACCACGGTCTCAAGATAGACCGGGGTTAGCCCACTAACTTCTGCAAATGGCGACGCTATTTAGTGTGAAGATATGATCTTTAAATTAAAGTTAAAGAGTTTTATTGATATATCCTATCATTTCTTGTTCGCTCTGCCAAATTTGGAAAACCACCACTTCAGTTTTTTTTTTGAGAGCCAATGAAATTCCCCGTATGATAAAACAATCAAACCCATCGTGTTTCTACACTCGCTCTGGAGACGCCGCTCGGTACAAACGCGTGTTGATTTCCAGCCTTGCAAACTTTAACTGGAAATTATACTTCACCGATTCATCGGTAAGTTACTCTGATTCAATATATATTATTATTATTATATATATATATATATATATATAATTTTTTTTTCTCTCTCTCTCTCTCATACACGTACATTTGACTAGCAACATGTCCGACAATCCCCGTAAAAGGGTAATGATCTTGGGACATTCCATTGTTCGTCGTTTCTATAATTTCTTAAAGGATGTTTCTGATCGTAGATATGATATTGACCTTGGCCTTAGAAATACTCATCAAATTCAGTTTAGAGGCACAGGCGGTAGACTTACAAACGACATTTTGAGGTGTGACGGTCGTGCGATCGAAAATTTCAGACCGCACATGATTATTCTAATGATCGGCGGGAATGACGTAAGAGATGTAGACTCGCCAGGAGAATTAGCCTCTAAACTAGAGGCTACTGCTTCTACATTACACAATAGGTATCGAGTAGATAAGGTTTTCGTGTGTAAACTGTTACCACGTTTCCATCAATCCTATAATTATAATGAATTCGCTGATAAGGTCAATGAATTACTGGTAACTTCACTTGGTAAATTCCAATACAGTGGGTTGTGGAGTCATAATGGATCATTTCCATCTCCAGCACAAAAATCATGTGACAATAAATACCTTGGCGATGGCATCCATCTGAATAAGCAAGGCAATGTACATCTTTATCAAAGCTTGAGAGGCCTTATTTTATCCAGATCTAAGAGAGACCGCTAGATATCTCTGTGTGAAATATAACATTTCGATCATTTTCAACGACACATCTTCTGGGTACAGTACGCTGCCTGAGTTCATACAATATTTCATCCTCTTTTTGCACTTTTTGATATTTCTTCACCCCACGACATTTCTAATTTTGTTGGGGTTTCATTCACTAGACTTTCGTCTTTTCCTCGCTGGATACGGACCGATTACTTACTTATGGCCGTTTTCCTGAGGTTGTTCACTGATCTTAGATCACCTCGCTGTATTTGTCATTGACATTTACTGAGGATTTTTATTTTAGTCTATTCTGATTTTACGAACATTTATTTTTGCTTATTTAATTTTCTATTTTCTTATTTTTTTTCTCTCTCTCTCTCTCTGCCTCATTAACTGAACTGCTAATTTAAATAATTACCTAACTTGCTTCAACAAAATCTTTTAAGGTTGAAGATTAATTGTAAATATTGGAAACTTATTAACAAATAAATTTCGACGCTATTTAGTGTGAAGATATGAAATTATAGAATAAAACAGAACTTTTAACCCAGTAAACTTGTTTCGACTCGGTCAATATAAATTTTTCACAGTAAGTTAATATCACATCATATACACTGATTTAAAAGTCCATAATTATATAATATAAAGTATATCCCCGAGAAGACAATATTCACCGAGCTCGAAGTGGAACTAACTCATAGTATGTACCGAGGTAAAAGTAAAATAATTATATCATTACACGAAGTTTCATAATCATTCATTTATATTATTACCAATCCTTACTAGACTAGCTTTGGAGTATGAGCAGATGAAACTGAGCTTTTAAATTAATATGAATGCTAACATGGGGACTCTTGTGACACATAAAACGTCTTATAACATCTTAAATCACCGACAAAATAATTATTGATTTCAGACTACCGTATATGGTTTAATTTTGGCGCTATGAAAATTTTGGCTTTGTTGCAAAAATCGCAAAATTTCAAAGCACCAATTTGTCCCCTCATAAATGACGAATTTTATTCAACAAGAGATACGCCTCTGCAAAAGATATTGTCCGCTTTTTACCGAGTTATGGCTTCATTTGCATACATGTTATATGACCACCTATGTTGACCATGTCGTAATTACAGCTGCCATTGATTACCTTCAAACAGACAGTCAATTAACGTACAAATAATTGACGTTTACCCTTGTGTTAATCAAATCCATTTGGAAATAAACATATTAGGTTCCGTTACTACTCTGGACAATGATCAAGCACGCTTTAGAATTGTTACACACGGGTTCCGTACATAAAGGGGTAATATAATGCGAGTCTGAAAAATTCGGACATTCGGACTTGTGAATCGTGATCGTAATTTAAATAGTTCAAAATTAGTCCAACTGTTACATATTTACGAAAAAAAAAAATCCGAAATACTTTCTATATCGACATAACCTTAGCCAGTGCATGATTTGTAGATTTTGTTTTCATTTTCGTCAGGGATGATTACTCCCGGAAACCTGATCCCACCTCTAGCTCGCTAGGAGTCCGTCGATGTTCAAATTGGTGCTCTATTGTTAGGGCTATTGTAATTGTCGTCAGGATCTTCCTTATCTCATTTTGTGTCACACTTATGTACTTTGCCGTGTGTAGCTCGTAAAAAAGTTCGCCGCGAGGGTCTGATAATAAGTGTATGAAATATCTATCATGACATGGTCAATATAGACATAACACAAGACAATGATTGCTTTGTAGATATTGTTTTAATAATCGTGCATGAACATCGACTGCAGGCGCGGCTAGCCAAACAGGGGATGCTTACTCCTCCCGGGCACCTGGCCTCACCTCAATCTTGCTAGGGGTCCATCGATACTCAGTTTGGTGCTCTGTTTTGAGTGCTGTTGAGTTTGTTGTAATGATCTTCTTGATATAATTTACTATACGATCACCACTAAGTTCTCTTAAAATGTAGATATACATGTACTTTTACATTGAAGTTTAAACGACTTTTTTCACTGTCTCATTTGTTAATGAAAAAGGTGTCGAACGCGTTTTTTTTTTAATTTTCTGGTCATTTTATGAAAGCTCATTTATGCAGTCATAGAACATTGATACGCTAATGAATTGGACTATTTTTAATTCGGCGAATTCTTTAAACAATGCGCCAATTTTAAAAGCGCCAACATGCAATTTGGACCGAATTCGTCAAAATTTCTCGACGCCAAAATTACCCGATACATGGTAATCAGAACATTGCTGGTCTATCTTTAGCACATTGAGAGCTGTTGGAATTTTATATCGATGGCAAATATGGACAATGACCATATCCCTGTATACAGCACGAAATAGATAATTCAGAAAATCAGAAACTGAAGGCATAGAAAATCAGGAAAACAACAGGAACTAAAGCAAACAAGCAAAAACCTCCACCATATGAAAAGAAACGAACTCCCGATATGGGAGTGAGACCAGGTCATAGGTATGGTCAAGATATATTCGGATGACGTCATCGTAGGTAGATATTACGGAGAACGCAGGAAATGTACCGTTTATGTAATAAAATGGAATATTTTACAATCAGTTAATTGGTCATCCATGCGGTATTAACTATACCAGAGACGTTACAATAGTAGTCCATGAGTCAACGATACAGGGGAATATGACATGATTGTGAGGTTCTCCATTAACAAGGGCATTCGCGAATAAGAGAAGGTCCACTGCACGGGAGTTGTGAGTGTTCGGTAATGTCCAAAAAAGTAAACGACGCGTGCGGTCATTCTGAAAGGAGGAACTAAAAGATTTTCGTAATATTTCTGACAGTCAACTGTCGAAATGTGCAACACGTTTCTTGTAGCGACCATTTAACTTGAAGAACTAAAGAAGCCCTATATAAATATTTGTTCATTGAGAGGAGAGCATTTACAATGTACATAAATATGGCCAGAAGAAAGTAACACAAAAAAAGCTTATGTAAGATGTATTTCTATTGGACACTGCTTAATAAATTACACGTTATTGATTTATACTTATATACCATATAGGTATAAATAAATCGACATGACACTCCCATTTGCAGTGTATTGCTTAGACTACCAAATTGATAAATTCTTAACGATGGAATTTTATTTCATTTTTCTCTTCACTGTTATCATTTACCTTAACGAAAGCATGTCTGCGGATAGCTCAGAGAAGAAAATTTCATCAGGTAATTCATATTTTACATCTCTTCCAATATAAAAACTCTAATCATTGCAAAATATTAAACCGTAGTACACGTAACTTTACTTGTTTATGGAGAGATCCAAACAAGTGTGTATGACAGAACAGATGATTTTGGATTTTACATAGTAAATTTCCCCTGGCTTGACGGTGATGTACCTAGATTACCGTCCTATGGTATCTATATTTTACAGCTCATCCGGTATGATAGAGCATGTACAGTACTGATGTTTTGGATTTTCATAGTAGAAGTTTACAAATTACCAAGAAACTTATGGGACAAGGTTTTCGCTTTCACAAACTAGTAAAGACTTTCTGGAAATTTTACTAAAATTATTGTCAACTTCTACTGAAATTTGGACCAATACAGGCAACAGAGTATATTACTTTAGGTATTTCACAACCTACATTTTATGGTGACATAATTAACAAGATACGAAGGATCAAAGATAGACAACATCACTATCGAAAATGCGTTAGAATCATCAAACGCCTTTTATACCGAGGATATGTCATAATGTCACCAGACGGACACTAGGCTTGGTACTTGACCAATCTACAGTTTTGTACCTATCCAGCGCATTCTTAAAACTTGCACTCTGACTGACTGTGATAACGGGACTCAATGACGGGCCCTGTCCAAACCTCTTTAGAGAAGATGGGCCCCGACCACATGTCCTCTCTAAATGTCATTCGGACTCCTCGGGTGATATCAAACCTGAGCTTGCTAGAGCCGGCAGAGCACGGACTATATTACATATGCCCTCTTTTGATATCCATTTACATATGGAATTCATTTGTGTTGCTTAAGCCTCTGCGTTTTGCGGTCTTGTTTGTGTGTGGTCATCTGACAGTGAGGAGGTTGTTTTACACCACAATTGTATTTTCTCCGAGACCTCTGGATTATCGGAAAAGTGGGAGGGTTGTGCGCACATAATCCAGGATAACCACACCTTCTGCTATTTCCGTGGAAGATGGCCATCCTAAGTCGGCACCGGTTGCCCATTGGTCTCGTTGGTGCAAGTGTAGTTCTTTGTGACTGATGTTTCTGTGTTGTGCGTTGACGTTGCTTGTACCTTATGTGTCTCTTTCTGTGCTTGTCTGTTTTGTGTTTTTGCATTGGGTGTTTTGGGGTTTTGCTGTGGGTGCTGCAACCTGGTGTTGTTGGAGATCCTCTCCATTGTTTTTGTGAATAGGTATCTATACTCTTAGAACAGACTCGTCCTGACGAACAAATGTGAAAAAGGGATATGAGGTACCTACAATTCTCACTTTTTTTAACTATTTACAAGTCAGTATTGAAACAAGTGTTCTACAGCACGCGTACGGGGACGCAAAACAGAAAATAACAAAGAAATGGTCAATACAAAATAAAAATTAAGTGAGCCATATGCGCATTTCAACAAGACATGTTTCATCAGTGATACTTCAGGCCGGTAAGAAGGAATTCCAAATAATGAAGAGCAAAAGTCAAAATTTGACAACAACTTTCTGTGAAAGAACTCGTTAAGGACAGAGTTATGGCATCAGGGTGTCGGATACCCCTTTCGTTAGAAGGAGCTTTATGTTGAGCTCCGTATCTACCTTACCCCTATAAACGTTGTATATTGTCAAGCCCCATCTTTTATAAGGAATGATACATAATTCGAACCTGTTGTACCGAAAAGCGTTATAATTCTAGAACGGGGGATCTCAAACAAGACTCGTTTGCAGCACCAACAGCAAATTCCAAAACGCCTCAAGTGAAAACACATAGAAGATACACTCAGCAATAGACATAAAAGGGACAGGGAGCATCAAACACAACATCAAATACAAAAGACCACACATAAACACACGAGACTCATGGGCAACCGGTGCCGACTTCGAACGGCCATCAGCTGTGTAAGTATAGTTATCCGGATTACGCACACTTTTCCGGTTACACAAAGGTCTCGGAGAACGCACATTGTCGTATTAAATAACCAATATTCAGACAATTGTAGATATTTTATTTCTTGTACGTGACAACTTGTATAGAAGAGTTTTGTTTTCATTATTCAACGTAAAATTTGACGAATAAACGAAATATCAATTGAGATCACTATAGTATACCAGTATTAAAGTCAAATAAAGCCAGCAAGATGTTGCTGCAGCAATGTCCTCAGAAGAATTCACAAAGAGGTTCTGAAACACAACAAAGAAGAAACAGTTGCAACATCAAACGACAAGAGTAAAACGACACTGAATTTTCGATCAAACTATGCCAACTGCATTGATGACAAAGAGGGAAAGAAATGTAAAACGTGTCTATAACCAACCTATTACCAATTTTCAAACCTGTGTGAAGCAGTTAAACTCGTTCTCCGTGACTGAATGTTTAATGTGTAATAATGACTTCTCTCCGGCTCTGTCATCTGAAATAAACTTTGTTTTACCCTTTATGATGTTGGCATCATATATATTATTTTGCTATATCGAAAACTTGTCATGTCATCCTAACAAATCTTCGAAGTTAAAGGAGCTAAATATCCTAGCATAATCCCCCTAATGTCAATTTGTTTTTAGAATTTATTTCACGTTGTTACTGAACTCGCCTACTAGAAATAAGGAGCCGCGAACTTCTTACAAGTAAATGTACAAATATAAATAAGAAATAACACTAGAGGGTACTACTGACATTTAGGTTGTCTGAAAATCACTTCTACATTTAGTTAAGTACCACTGGTGAGGATTATCTATCCGATACGCGTGCCTGATTAAGATAATTAGTTTGGTTTTTTTTCCTAACGAATATTAAGTGTCGAAACACTCTCATTATTCAATATCAAATTGTGTACTCATCCTTATTATGGACTGTCATCCATCAAAAATCAATAAATAGATTCCGAAACATTAAAACCTTTTATTCAAAAAGAAAAGAGTAAGATTTAAAATAATAGCCACGCTACTTATGTTTAAGTAGAAATTATATACAAAAGTGAAAGTTACTTTATTTCCGACTTTTTAATAACTGTCTGAAAGAAATATCCCTTCTTTAATCCATATGAAAAATCAACAAATCTCATACATTTTCCGGTTTCCTGTAATAACTCTCGAGCCAATAGGCCATTTTCAAGTTCTCGTAAGCGACCAATTAATAAAAACTTAATTTCAATATCAGACTACGGACATCGAGTTCATGTACATCGGCAAACTTGTGAATTGTTAGGTCATAATTAATCAAAGGTTTTACAATATGTTTCTTGTTATTCATATTTGATGTGACAATGGAAAACAACGCCAAATTATGTGATGTCCTTAGTCTAGCTATGAACTGAAACATTTCGGAAATAGCCTATAAGCATTAATTCTTCGATGAGGAGAAATAAACATTACAGAAGTACCCATCAGTTATTCAGTCTCATAGTCGTGGAGGCAAGGCAAAATCATCTGATTTTCCACAGGAACGGTTGCGAACCTCGGAATGAACAAAATTCCGAAGTGAGATAAGAAATTCAGACAAATGTACATGGTACATAGCAGGTTGCAGTTTTATAGAACGCAGACTATAATAAATATATAAATAACTATATAAATAATGTAAATCTCGTGTTTCTGTTACATTTAAAATAAAAAAATGTGTTTCCCTATATGCATGTCAATATATTCTTACATCATGATATTTGAATGAAAGGGTTATCCTCACTTGCATTGATATTTTGCCAGGTACGGTGGCCGTGACGTATACAAGATGGGGAAGGAAATATTGCTATGGAGGTAACAATACAGAGACGGTGTATTCTGGTAATGATTCTTTATAACTTATAACTATTACAAATGAAACAAAATTGACATAGCATGCTCTTTTATTTGTACTGAGAAAAGTCAGCTCCAATCAGTTACATGGTTATATACTCAAAGGTAATTCTTTGAAATATCGACCATTGAAGTATTCTAATGTTAAACGTTTTCAAATTGAATAGCATCATTTAAGAACAGAAAATTTCGCTACGTTTTAACACGGCGTTGCTACGATAAAGTACGGATAAGAACGGTTTGTTTACGGAAATGGACGGATTTCACGTAGTGAGTTTATGTTCTTCTGTAGTAGGTATCTTTTCTCGCTATTTTAGGAGAAGGTCTTCCGAGTGGGTCCTGAAAACTTCAGGTGAAACCTCTGAATGTCTAATTTCTTTTACCTCAATTTAAAAAACACCAGTAAATCCTTTTAACCGCGATAAATTTATTCTAACATGTAAACAAATTGTCTCATTCATACTCTTCTATTTTTTTCTCTTCTGATTAAAATGTTTGTCTAACATCTACATATGCTATATACCTTATGAAATATTTCTAACAACTATTTGTGAATCTACTCATTCGAACGCGATTATATGAGTTTATTCCATATTGCAGTTCAAATAAAGAGTGTTATTCTTCGATATTTAGTCATATAGTTCTGAGGTAACATATGAATTATTTGAAAAGATTATTATCAATTTAAAAAAAATCTGCATAAATTTGTCATTTATTTTGCTTACTATCCTTCTTTTTTTCCCTTATTTTCTTTCCTTTCTTACCCTACATCCCCCTCCTCCGCCAACAACAAAACCAAAAACACAAAGAATGAAATTTTAAACGTCCCCCTTTCGTTCTCGGAATCAAAACGAATTATTGGACTAATTTGTAGAAACAAATGAGACACGGCTACGTTTTGAAAGTTTAATCTTGTTCTAGAACGTGGTTAAACATATGAATGTTGAACGTTGAACCTTGTTTTAAAATTACACTGCCACTTTTGTGGTTAAATATTATTGCAAAATGACTGAGCATGTACGAGTACATATGATATTACTTAACACGTGAATATAGCATTTCAACATGTTTTCAGCTTGTTTTTGTATCACAATAATATGGATCTTTATCAAAATATCTGACTCAAGGTCTTCAACTGAGATTTAGAATTATCAGTGGTCAAAGTTGTGCCTAAAACTTTCCCAACCGTTGCGATCCTTGAAAAACCGCAGCAATACTTCGCGATCCGTTCTTAACCGAATGGAACCGTACGAATCCCTTCTGAACCGTATGGACCCGTTGTAATACGCAGCATTCACCGTGAATATTCGTAGAAATCCGTATTTGAACCGTAATATACTCGTAATGATCCGTCCTAATACCTACCTCGGGTTTTTACGTACGAATACGGTTTGGCACGTTCTCAGTACGTGTTCCTACGGCTTTAGAACGGATTTGTACGGGTTAGAACGGATCGTGATCCGTTCTGGTTTTTTGAACATGTTAAAAAAAGCAGTAAGGTGCGAGACATAAGCTACGGATAATCACGGATCAAATACGGAGTAATACGGTTTTCTACGATGATCTACGGTTTATGCCGGATTGAATCCGTGCTGGACCGGGATGCTCATCCGTAAATGTGTGACCTAGGCATTAGTATTCTTGTTATTATGACGTAAGGTATCCGTTGTACAATAGAGTCATTTTACATATCGTTTTAATCATCTCCATTTTTAAGTATGGTAAATTTTATGCCTGGTAAGGTAACATAAACTTAATATTTTCTGAAAGGTAATGATGCCCTGATTACATATGCAACACTCCCAGAGCTTAAGAATCAAAAGGAAAAAATTCTTAAACAACTTTGTTATTTTGCATATGTCACATAGAGAAAATAGACATTTTGAATGCTTCATCAGTTATTCCCCTTTGTTTTTCTGGCCCCAAAATTATTATTTCTGAGCAGTGGGCATTATAACCTTCACAAAATATATAGTTTATAGTACCTTACCAGGAATTGAAAAATGCCCTATTGTACATCGGATTCCTTAACATATCGTAATTATTTAGCTCGTAATCACAACTCAGTTATCTCGCAGTTGCGACTTAATTATCTCGTAATTACGACTTACATCTAGTATAGCTGAAATACGTCGTAATTACGAGTTAATAATGTCATACATGTAATTGCGACTTAATATTATTTCCTCTGAAGTTAATTTGAGACGTATTTCAAGAAAAGGGGCCAATGCCTCATTCCCGTGAATTTTTATCTTCTTCTTCATTCTTCATCTTCAACAAGGTGAATAAGGTTGTCGGGTGGGCGATATAGGCCAAGATGGGCCTCCTGTTTTTCCTTATTAGGTGAGCGATATAGACCAAGTTGGGCCTCCTGTTTGCCCTTGCATAAAATCCCTGAGATCTCCCTTTCTGCATTATATAGAATTCAATCAAACGTTTCAGGAAAAGAGAACTCAAGGTCAATGGTGGTCATATTGATAATTATAATATACTAAGTCGCACATGCGTAATAACGAGACAACGAAGTCGTATTTACGACAAAGAAACTACGAAATATTCAAGTGGTAATTGGCACTAATCGAAATCCGCATGAAATGTATTTCCTAGCATAATTTCATTCAATTCTCCGTGAATTTAATTGATGAATATGTTAATGTACATCATTACAGGAAACGTTGGAGGTTCACGTTATTACAATAAAGGGGCTGCGGTAGATTACCTTTGTATGCCTGAACACCCAGAAGGAAACGTCGACAGGCTGTGGCTTACACCAGGATATGGATATTTAACCGGAGCATCATACGATTATCAGTCCGTACCGTGTGCTGTGTGTAGAGCAGTAGAATTTGCAAATGTATTGATGATACCAGGTTAGTGTATCAATGTACGGTAATACAACACTTTTTGATAATATCGATATTTAATACTTTTATCACATTCTTCTATAGTGCGGTTCTCGAATACGATTTGACTTGGTATACTTGGTTTTCTTTATTTTAGCTTTAATTCATCCTTCGGTGTAGATTCCTTTCGATTCGGAGTATAATCGATAAGAACTTTAAAATTTTGGAAGGCCGTATTTTTGCCTTGTAACAACGTTATTTGTAAGATGTTATTATGACACCTTCAGCTTTATCTTAATATTATACATGCTATGTAAAAGTCACGTTTTTCCTCATCAATATGCAAAGTTTGGTTTCATCTTTAGAATACACCTGCTTATTCATCTTCTTTCATGATTAAAATTTGCTTCTCTGCAGAACGTTTCACTAATTCTATTCTTTGCTCTTGAGGTATTTTCTATTCTAGTCCCCTACCGACACGTCGGAATGGATTGTAGTTTCCACGCCAAATCTGTCCGTCTGTCCATGTGAATTTATCTCAATGGTATACAGATCAAGTTTGTGTTAAAATGGTGCTATAATCGAGAGGGGAAAACTTAATCAAATCATACAAATCATGGACATGTAGCGACCTGTGTAGTGCCTTGTCCTTCCTCTTTGACAACATTTATGTAAGATTTGGTGAGAATCTCTACAAGCAATATGTAGGGATTCCTATGGGTACAAATTGTGCGCCTCTTGTTGCAGATTTATTTTTATACACATATGAAAAAGAATTTATCCAAAATCTTCAAAAGCAAAGAAACCATGATGATGTGAAATGCTTCATTGGTACTTCTAGGTACCTTGATGATATCCTTACTATCGATAACCCTGTTTTTGAAAAGTATAAAGATGTTATTTATCCACAAGAATTGACTCTAAACAAGGCAAACGTTACAGACACAGAAACACCATTTTTGGACCTAAATATCAAAATTGTCAATGGAGAAATTCATACAAGTGTATATGACAAACGAGATGATTTTGGATTCAACATAGTAAATTTCCCCTGGCATGTACTGATGTTTTGGATTTTCATAATAGAAATCTACAAATTACAAAGAAACTTTTAGGTCAAGGTTTTCGCTTTCACGAACTAGTAAAGACTTTCTGGAAATTTTACAAAAATTATGATAAACTTCTTTTAAAATTCGGACCCATACAAGCAACAGAGTATATTACTTTAGGTATTTAACAACCTGCAATTTATGGTGACATAATTAACAAAATAAGAAGGATCAAAGGTAGACAGCATATTTATCGAAAATGCGTCAGAGTCATCAAACGCCTTTTATACCGTGGATATGATCCTAATGTCACCAGACGGACACTTGCCTTGGTACTTAACCAATCTACAGTCTTGTACGAGCGCATTTTTAAGACTTGCACTTTGACTGACTGTCACGACGGGACTCCATGACGGGCCCTGTCCAAACCTCTTTAAAGAAGACAGGGCCCGACAACCTGTCCTCTCTGAATGTCAGTCGGACCCCTCGGGTGATAACATATATGAGCTCGCTACAGCCGGCAGAGCGCGGACTGTATTACGCACGTCCTCTTTTTATATCCATTTACATATTCATCTGTGTTGTTTGGGCCCCGTCACCGTCACCGTCTGCTATCTACGTGGCAGATGGCCGTCCTAAGTCGGCACCGGTTGTCCATTGGTCTCGTTGGTTTATGTGTAGTCTTTTAAGTTTCATGTTTCTATAATGGTTTGAGTTGGTGTTCCTTGTCCCTTTTGCGTCTCTTTCTGTGGGTGTCTGTTCTGTGTTTTTACATGGGTGGTTTGGGATTTTGCTGTGGGTGCTGCAACCTAGTGTTGTTGGAGATCCCTTCCTTTCTTTTGTTTCAATTTTACATACATGTACAAGTGTTATTTGGCCCTTGAACTTATCACAGTTCATGAAATATAACTTTTTCCGGATTTTTATCGGCTCTATTACAGATAATGACCTCATTTTACATACATATGCAAATGTGCGGTTAAATTGTAATGACTGAGCTATCTTTAAACACCCGTCATTTGACGGGACTATTAGAGAGGTTGAAATTTCCTATGTGTAACTTGTACGGGTACGTCTAGTGTACAAGTTTAATTACACGTATCTGTTGTTGAGATTTCTTTTCATAGACTATTTCTCGTACTTATAAAATCTAAGTGAACATGAGTTGATTTTTTGACAGTATAAATTCAAGAGGAACATTAAGTTCGGTTAAATTTATATTCAAATGGAAACTTGAAATCATTATGAATTGAATGACATACGTTTTATTCTATTTGATAGAATAAAGGGGGTGAAATATCTTGAAGTAAAGACCTACGTGTATCTCGCACTTTACAAGTTCATTGGCGACGTGTAACTTGTAAAGCAAATGATGTCAAACGCAATAAATGATGACGTCACAATAGCCGACACAAGTACACGTACAAGTTACACGTAGGAAACCTCAACCTTTCCATTAGGGTATTGATATATCCGTCTGTCTATCTGTTTGGTAATGGAAACCAATAACTTGAATATGCGTCAACAGATTTTCATTATATTTTTACACAGTGATAACACTGTAGAGAGGAAGGCTTCATTAGATTTTCAGATTCATTCGATTCGTCGTTACGGATTTATGGGACTTAGAATTTTACACATCAGAGAAGTATCTATCAGTTATTCAGTCTCACAGTCAAGAAGACAAGGCAAAATCATAAGAATTTCTATTGGAACGGTTGCGAACCTCAGAATAAATACTACTAGTATTCCAAAGTGAGACCAGGTGCCCGGGGAGAGTCAGTGTCTCATGATTGCATGTAACACTCGTCGCAACAGCTCCGTGAAAACTTGTCAAATTCGATGATTGTCTCCATGTAATATTGAGTTAAAGAAGATCCTGACGATAATCTCAACAGCACTATTAGATAAATATTTCTTGTTTGGTAATGATGACAGCCATTCAATTTGAAGACGTTTACATTTATACCACTTGGTGAGTGTCACTGCTGGTGGACCAGGAGTCCCCGAGGGCACATGTAGCCAAGTTCGATCAATTTCGGTTGATCATTTCTTCAACGCATTCTAAAATTTCTGTTATCAAAATTTCTAAAACGTGGGTCCTGTAGCATCATATCCCACCTATCCAGCTACGTCTTTCGGTACGCTGTTTCGACATAGTAACTTTCGTACTTTTTTGGCATATTACATTGTTTAGATTTGAGGATCACTGACGAGGGTTAAGTACCCAAAACGTGCATGTCTGGTCCATGTTGCCAATTTATCTATTCTTAAATGATGCTATTCAATTTGAAGACGTTTACATTTATACCACTTGGTGAGTGTCACTGCTGGTGGACCAGGAGTCCCCGAGGGCACATGTAGCCAAGTTCGATCAATTTCGGTTGATCGTTTCTTCAACGCATTCTAAAATTTCTGTTATTAAAATTTCTTGAAATTTCTAAAACGTGGGTCCTGTAGCATCATGTCCCACCTATCCAGCTACAGTGGTGATCGCGGGAGATTACACACTTTTACCGAAGTTTCCGAGGCTTAACCTAAGTTTCCGAATTTCGGAAAAATCCTACCTAAGTTTCCGAATCCTAACTTTACGAAAATTACCGCTTTGACCGAAGTTTCCGAATTATTAAAATTCGGTAGGAAATTTAGGGTAAACCGTGAAAGTTAGGTATTTTAGTTAGGTTTTTTAGGAAAAAGCGTAATATTTCGGGTTTTTCGGGGTAATGGTAGTTTTAAGATTGACTTCAACAAAACGAAATTTCCATTATGTAAACAAAAAGAATGCAACATGTGTTCGGGAATTCATGTGTATGCTGGGGTGTAATTGAGAAGGGGGGTGTATCCCTTGAAAATTTCCAAACATAGTCATATACTATTTTATTGGCAATTTGCAATACTAGGGATGGGTTTTTTTTCTGAAATAAATACGCTCACGCTGTTATAACGCTTACTCTCCCCTGATTGTCTAGATTCGCACGTACATCATATGATGTATACATGTACAGGTCAAATTTGGTATTGAATAAGTCACAGGGGGCCGTAGCCAGATTTTTTTTTATTTCCATGAAATCATTCTGCAATCAAAATCCCAACCCCCCCCCCCCCCTTCCCTCGCTACATTTAATCAGCTATGTACAACGATTTCCCACAGATCTGCGGAAAATCGCTGTACGTTACGTAGCTGATTGAATGGAAAGAGGGACACGTCAGTCATTGAAATATTTGAAAAACAAAACCTTGCTTCGGCCCCCTGTGTACAATAAATAAAAAAAAATAAAGAAAAGATCCGATATTAGAAAAGTATTATAAGAAAAGATCGTTGAACTAAAGAAGAGATATTATCTAAGAAAAGATCGTTGAATATAAACAAGGACTTAAAAACCTTGATATAAACAATTCGAATTTCCTCTGATCGACGAAGTTGTACTTTCCGCAGTGGAAACGCTTCGGCATTTTCAAAAATTCTTAAGAGATTTTTTAATTTCAAGTTGAGAAAACTAATGTAATTTCAAAAGGCAATAAGTAATATATTATATTCCTACATAAAAAGCCGATTTTACACTGTGTACCGACTAGAAACAGAGCTAATGATCGAACTTGTTTGCAATTTCAAGTTCTATGTGTGTGTGTGTTTTTTTTTTTAAATAATTCCTCATTGTGTGTGTGTGTTTGTTTTTGTTTTGTTTTGTTTTGATTTTTGTTTTGATTTTCTAGAATTTCAGCTGTCCTTACTCCTTAGCCGGGGACGTGTATAATATACGTATACCTGCCGTGGCTTTTAAAAATAACAGCATTTTGTACAATGGAGAGGCGTGGAAGTTTTTGTTGTTGTTTTTTTTATGGAGACCCTCGATCAGGGCCCGGTTTTTTCGGATGCATGACCAAAGATAATTCAGCAGACCCTTCGGGCTAGATTCTTTTTGGGGAGGTGCAAACTTTCTGGACATTTTTCTTAATTATGGAAGGGAGCAGTTTTCCTGCCCCTCCCCTCATAAAAATCATTTGGGGTTCCTTTGTCCTTCTCAATATTTTATAATTTGTTAAACCAATCTGATAAAATTCTTGTCTAACTACCATTACATGTACAACTCTATATCTAACAAATTCTTTCCAAGGTGTTCTCAACCTTTGCACTAATTGTGATAGGTAGAATGAAAAATGTGGCCAGTCCAGGAATCAAACCAGAGTCCTTCTGCTATGGAGGCAGATGCTCTTAGCAACTGAGCTAACCGGGCACGATAACCGTACCGTCACACACTATAATTTTTTTTACAAGTCCCGAGATACAAATATGTTGCCGGACTCTGTCCGAAAACCTGTGATTGTCTGCAATCTTGAGGTAAATACTCCTATGCAAGATCTGTCATAAAGGAATAAATAATAACCAACTATTCATTCAAAGTATTCATACTGAATCTTCTACACAGTTTCATAAAAAAAGTATATTATGACCTTGACCTCTTACCTTTAAGAGCATAATACACCCTTGGGTCCTAAGAGATAATTATGTTAAATGTTTTTGAAAACCATGTAGAGGGGAAAAAGTTTTGTCACAAAGTTTTGCCAAGAAAGTATTTTGTTACCTTGACCTCTGATCTAGATTCAAGTCATTAAAAAAACCTAGAGTGCTACGTATACGTAACAATTCTGCAAACAACACAATAAAATTGATTACCAGGAGGACTGGAAACTGATTTATTCAAGGAAAGGGCAAGTTGCTCGTTGCAGATTGACCCTCAATATGTGACTTTGATTTTGAAGTTAACCTTGACATAGATACTGAATAACAGATATTGAATAAAGTTTTCCGCATATATGCATGTTGTATTTGCTTTGCAGTGAGTAAAATAGAAATCAAAAGGAAGTGTAACATAATGAACTGATGAGCATGATCATGTATAAACTGATATTCAAATAAGTGATCTAATGATTCTAATCACATCATCAATATAAATTTACATGTGTAAACATGATCTATAGACCTTTGGCTGATCCAACTTCTGTAAGTGCTTGGTAATTTTTTTGCATTTTGTGCTGACATGTTTGTGTGTATACATTTTTGCAAAGATTTTTAACCCCTTCAATTTCATTGTAATTGTAATTATTATAGCTTATTTAGCTCAAGTATAATGTGGGTCAATATTCAACACCTTCTAGGTCAAGAAGGTATAGCTAAAAAATTAACATAAGATACCGAAACCCAGTTGCTTTACAATTTATTTCCTTTCTTGCAACTGATGAAGTACATGTAGAATACTATCAATCTGACAATAATAAACTTACAACTGTAATTGTCAAAAGACAGCAAGTGTGAATGGCAGTAGATGGTTAATTACTGTCTACATTTGAGTAAAAGAATAACACTGTTCAGGAACAGGTATGTCACCTGTCACATGTTTGACCATAAAACATTGCCTTGACCTTGAAAATGACCTTGAGCTAGACTATAGCCTCTAAACATACTTCATTCTGATGCATATCAATTAGCTATAGATACTGTAGCCATATATATATGATCATGTATCTTCAATGAACATCCCCCTCCCTTTTCACTTAAGTTCACAACTATGTGACACATGAGCTAAAAACCTCTGACATATATCATAAGGCTGGTACAATACTCTGATTCATCAATGCATCACAATATTCTTTTTTTCGCAATCCCAAGTATCGATATATCCAAACACACCAAAGTTAAAATTTACAAAAAAAATATTTTATTGAATTTTCTGGATTTTTGTCCCCAACGCCAAAAACAAATATAACTTTCAGAGAAAATGAAAGTACATGTAACATTCGGAGAAAGTGAAAAATGGCTACGGGGAAGTGGATTAAGTTAGAAATGCCAAGCACATCACAAGATTGGTGTGGTAAACATTTGGTTTCCTGGTTTATGAAGTACAAGTTATAGGCTGAGTGCAGTATTGTCCCTGCCCTAATATATCACATGCCAATTTCTTGAATTATACAATGTTTTAAAACATTTTGATGACAAATAAATGAAATTTAAAAATTTTAAACTAAAAATGCCTCGTAATGATCTTTGACCTTGAAAGTGACCTTGACCTGCTGAGTAACATCATGCTTTACTATCTCTGCAAGTTTAAAAAAAATGTTTGATGTGTATCAAGTAAGTTACAAACAAATATGTGACAGACTGACAAACAGACAGACAATCAGAGACAGATGAACAAACAGCCTAACAAAGTGATTTTTATATGGCGACATTAAATTTCTCAATCTGAGTAAATCAGAAACTACATGTTTTTGCCATTCCACATACATGTATTAAATGCCATATAAAACTGTTAATTTTTCTTCATCTTGTCTTGATTCTGGTGTCCAAGATACACAAATTATGAAGGAAGGAAGCTATGCCGCACCAATCCATGATCACTCACTTCTGTTTGACCATGTTGTATGTGTTGACTCTCATTATCCTGAAATAAAACGAGTACAACTTTTAAATGAAATAGAAAAAATATGTGATGATAACAAACATCTAAATCACATCATCTAACAACAAATCATAAAGGTAAATTCCTATCATTACCATATAGATATCATTGTATAGTTCTCACTTAGTCGTAAATTATATGGTTATATGGTAGAGGAATGCAATAATGCAATTATATTTTATAATCAAATAAAACACTGCTAAAGGCAGTATCGCTGGATTGCAAATTAAGCTTTTGTCACTAACTGGGTCAAGGTCAGGTCAAATGTTACTGCATAAATTGAAAGGATTTGTTAGAGGCAACCAATAAGTATAATATAATGTTTCTACTATGTTTATAGCTCCTGAGATTTTGGTTCAATCAGAAACTTAAGCAAAATCATTAACTAGGTCAAAGCCCTAGGTCAAGGTCACTAGGTCAAATGTTACGAGATAAATTGTCAAAGGCAACCTACTAGGGCTGAGTGTCGCGAGTCAAATTTGTATTGCGATACATTGCGATATTTAGGAAAATATTGCGATATATTGCAATATTTTATAACATTGTCATTGATATTCCTTATCTTTTTCATTTTCCTACTTCAATTTTGCTTTCAAAATTTTGCTTAAAAAATCTGAAAATGTTTCCATATAGAGAATAAGTGTCATAATTTGTGTCTTGTTATGGGTATGCAACACACAGCAAGTGCATTTATTATGGTACATGTAATGCGCGTTAACGCAAACTTGCTGTGTGTTGCAAGAATGTGATAATTCTGCCTGCTAGGACAATGGCAGACACTCGTGGACATACAGACAGTGCAAAAAGTCACTCAAAAACTTCCTACCCTTATTAAATAAATGAGAGGAAAGGCTCACATCTGTGAATCTTAAACACAACGACATTGCAATTTTAACAATCTGCCAATCATGAACTAGATACTTGCTAAGAATCAAGCTAATATGTTCAAGTCTTTCTTGCAAATTGGTATACCAAAATAAATGATTATTTACTTTTGTCTTTGACCTGTGCAGTGTGTTGACGTAAGGTCAAAAACCGGTTTTTGAGAACAAATACCAAGGTACGTATTGCGAAGCCTCGTATCACAATATACAGGTACCATGATAAAACTGCTCAGCCCTACAACCTACATGTACCAGTATAACATAAAGTTTCTACTGCATAAAGTTCCTTAGATTTTGCTTTAACCAGAAACTTTAACCAAAATCTTTAACTACGTCAAAGTCCAAGGTAAAGGTAAAGTTTCTTAGATTTTGCTTTAACCAGAAACTTTAACCAAAATGTTGACAACGGATGACAGACAGTCGGATAGACAGACAGGCGGACATTGTCAATCTATAGACTGGAATTGCTTTGCAATCAAGCCAAATACTTTTTAGATGGTGGCATTTTCAATGTCTATCTTGTCTTCGGGCCAGTGGTTGAATTTTTTTTTTGTAAAGACTGGTGGACAGTGATTTAAATCATAATCTCTTAATTTGTTATTCAGGCACAAACCGTTCTAATATGCTGCTATTTACCGATAGTCCTAACCCGAGTAAGGATCAATCTATCAGTCAATTATTATACTGCCGTCGACTTACTCGAGTATGGACTATCGATCAACGGTAGCATAATAACTGTTATATTACGCTGCCGTTGACTGATAGTCCCTACCCGAGTAAGGATCATCAGTCAACAGCAGCATAATAAAATGGTCCGAGCCCGAATCACAAAACGAAATAGGTATTATACATCATCAGATCATTTTACATGTACTACGTGTACTAACCTACCGTTGAATTTCCAGAATACCGGGCCAGTGCAATCCGTACGTCAATCGTTGATTATTGGATTGAATGCAGTGGCTCTGACAGTAGTTTGCGATTCCTTCATTATGTTTGGACCATGCTTGTTGTTGTTTTTGATACGTACTATATACATCCTTGGTACCATTCATCAGTACATGTAGTACATGCATGCAATAATTCAACCATGCACATCTTGCAGATTCTTGGATACCTTGCTGTAAGTACAGACATTTTACCGGTCTGTTCTTCAATGTGTAACACGGCTATGATCATTCTCCATAAAATTCCTGACTGTTTCGTGCATTTCATCAAGGGAGAAATATAAAACATCAAGTTTTACTGCTACAAAAATTCGATCGTAGTCATGTTTTGAAACCGAAAGTAGACCTAGAACATTCCGAATCCGACAAAATACAGAGCTATTCATATAAAAAAAGGGGGGAATAAAATTAAAAGAGAGAGAGAGAGATAAAGCTGTTTTATTATCATAATTATGCAATATGTAATTTCTCGGTAGTGCGTGAAAAAATGTACATGTATGTCTGTGTTTGATTGGGGAAGGGGGGGAGGATGACCCAGACCACGTCTAAAGGCAAAGGAGAGGGATCTCTTGTCTAATTATATATTAAAATTATCCTAGAATATATCTTGTTTTCTAATATTTGAGGAAATTAACCTCGTCTTATCGTAAAAAAAATTACAGATCCGTGGTTTGCAATGATAGAAAACGAAAATGAATTTTATCGTCACTTTATGGTACAATAATGCTCGTTAGACAATCAAATTGAATCAGTTGTACATTTGATGCCTTCAAATGAAAAACAATTTCGAAATAATATATTTACTTAAAGAAACAAACAATAATAATAAATATTCACGCAGCCTCGTTTTCGATTTCGGGTAAATACAATTATTTAGGTTATTCCGGTGAAATTCGGAAAGTTAGGAATTTTAGGTAACATCGGTAAATTTAGGGCGGAATTTTGCCCGAAGTTTCCGAATTACCAGTTTTTCCTAACGAAGTTTCCGAGGTGTGCCCGAAGTTTCCGAAAAACAGTGTGTAAACTACTACGATCACCACTGTACGTCTTTTTGTACGCTTTTTCGACATAGTAACTTTCGTACTTTTTTGGCATATTACATTGTTTAGATTTGAGGATCACTGACGAGAGTTAAGTACCCGAAACGTGCATGTCTGGTCCATGTTGCCAATTTATCTGTTCTTAAATGATGCTATTCAATTTGAAGACGTTTACATTCAATCACAATCCAGAATGTCACTGATCATTCTGAAAAGGGGATCTGATATGCTTTCATTATATCCCCGTAGCGACCGAAAAACTTCCTCAAACATAATTTCATCCGTTATGTAAAATAACTCTGAACACGTAGCTTACTTCCAAGCCGTCTGGCTCTAACGATGGAATCGTCATGTTGAGAACATGCCCTGACGTACCGTATCAGCTGAGAAACAAAAACGCCATAAGTAAGAGAAGACGGAATATTAAAGGAACTACTAATGGAAGGGAAGTTATGTATGTGTAAGCTGTAATAAGCAGAATTGTCATACAGTGAGGTGTTCAAATGGCAATTTGCTACGAAAGATGGAATATTAAACGTCTTCAAATTCAAAAGCATCATTTAAAATCAGATAAATGTGCAGCATGGACCATGCACGTTTCGGGTACTTTACCCTCGTCAGTGATCCACAATCAAAACAATGTAATATGACCAAAAAAATAGTTGAAAGTTATGTCTTAAAATGTTCCAAAAGACGTAGCAGGATTGGTACGATATGATGCTACAGGACCCACGTTAACGTTTTTGAAATTTTAAGAATTACAAGTACGAAGCGGATCTGTCGCTCTCTATTGTTTCCTTGATCTCTTGTTCATGAGGATATATTTCATGTAGATGATCCTTGAAGTTTGGATGAAAATATAATAAAATGATAAAAAATTATTTTAAATCTTATTTTGAAAATATACGGTATTATATACTTTCCAAAAAGGATGTTCCTTTAAATTTATAACGGGTTTATTTATATTTTTTGGTCGCAAAATTGAGATATTATGTGTAAGGGAAGGAGGGATTTATGCACATACATTTTAAGCTTAGGACAAAGAATAGTGTTATGGAAAGCAATGACTTGAATAAGTGTCAATATATTTCCAAGATGTTTCTCAATTGTAATCAGACTATGGGGAGAAAGCCGCCTTTCGATTTTCAGGTTCATCCGATTTGTCAGTACGAAGCTATGAGAATCAGAATTTTTACATGTATATACTATCAAAGTATACTAGAATAATCAAATATTTTTTATCTATTTTTAAACCTATATTTGGGTGATTTTTTTTTGAAAATTTATCGCATACTTAAGACAATATGTGTACTGTTACTATCGAGTATAATATGTGTAGCTAAGCTGAATATCAGGCACTTTTGAAAATTATTTACTTACTCATACTGCAATTTTCGACATTTTAGACATTACATTTGAAACATTCTAAAACCTAGAAATTTTTGCGAGTATTACATTTCGCTATCTTACAGTGAAATAGGGTGTTTTCATTTTTGCAAATACGATTTTTTGCGATTCCGAAAAATATGTACATAAAATGCACGTTACTGTTTTGTACCTCTCATTATTGAAGGTTTAGTTATATATGTGATAAGAGTACACTCAGGTTTGCTCCTGCTCCGTGAACCCCCGGCCCTCATGCCAACATATAACCCAATGTGAGACATTAATATAAGCTTTTAATCTTGTTTGTTAAACGTTGTAAAATAAACTTTAAATAAAGTTATAATCCGATGTATCGCATTCTAGATATGATTTCGTGAATTTCCATCATCATACCGTATAACCAGAAATTCATTGTTCATAAGAAGGAGCTGTTAAGATAAGGCGTAAAATCTGCCCTGAAAAGTCGAAATTTCAGAATGTAATAATTGAGGAAATATTTCGGTAAAAATAAGAAGGAACTTAGTCCAGATATGAATCTTCTGTCATGTTTCAGAAATTATTCAAAATAAAACAATTTTTTGGGTCATAATGAGCGTTTTTCTCATAGAAATCAATAGAAAACGGTAAAGGGGGATGGATGATTTTTTTAGAATCGGTCTTTAGAGCGGTAAAATAAATTAAAATTGCATTTTTTTCCTTTAGAATCTTATAAAAATCTATTTAGAATGTGTTCCGATCAAATATTTTACCGTTAGGTAGGAAATAAACGAGAAAATTATCTATTTCTACACTGTGCGTATTTCGCGCCTGAAATCTACATATATGGCTGATAAATACGAAATATAACCGT
The DNA here is from genome assembly GCA_028142955.1 of Pinctada fucata. NCBI lineage: Eukaryota > Metazoa > Mollusca > Bivalvia > Pterioida > Pteriidae > Pinctada > Pinctada fucata. The sequence goes on along the minus strand of AP027111.1, from coordinate 43,994,580 downwards.
TTTTCAGTTTCCGGATTGCGGATTTTGCCGATTGTATTGATATAATAACCTCAAGTTTAATTCCTCATATCCAACTTCGATACTAAAAGGTACAGAAGTATAATAATGCATTTTTTTGTGAATTTTCGCTTGATATTTGACGTTTTCTCTCATCAGTAACCCCTACCACTTCAACTCGTAATTATAACATCTTTCACCAAATCTATTTAAATAAAATTCCTTCTTGGAATCGTCTAATACTTAATATCAATTCTCTGTAAGGAACAAAATATTTTGGAAACAGCATGTCATGGATTTTTATGATTTTCTCTATAAATGGTATGTATAATGCCCTGAATACAAAAATAGCAATTTTTTTGAAAATAAATATTCCGGTTGCCATGGAAACGAGGTCTGTCTATTTCTAGCACTACAAAAATGGTCAAATAAGTCATCTTTGGTTATTATGTTGCCATGGAAACCATTGTAAGAGTTAATTGGTATTAACAACTTATAATCTTTAAACCTCTTTTTTTTAGAAAATTAACCATTTTTTGAAATTTCTTTCAATTAGCCGAATCCTATCAAATCAAAATCAGTCAAAAATTGCCATAAAATAAGGCTAAAATTAAGGCCTATTTTGGTCCAATTTTTACCATTTTTAAGCAAAAATAACACAAAATGTCAGGGTGATAACACCATCACTGTTGTCAGAACAAAATAGATTTCATGTGACAAATATAATCACTGAAAAAAATAAGTGGGACCTTGTTTTGTTTTCCTCCATTTTGAGGTCAAAAATTGTTGCCATGACAACTTTTCATTTGACACGTGGTGACTATATCTTTTCAAATTGATTGTTATCATGGTTTAAATAACTTATATTGCTTAAGCTTCATGTAGGGACAACAGAAGGAATTATTCTTTATTTGAGCACTTCCAAAATTTGTCAAGGTCATTGACTCTAAGTTCAAGGTCAATTCAAAATATAGGTTCCAATTTTAGTAAAATTTGCATTTTTGTTGTTATTTATTGTTACTTATTTTAGGCTTGACTTTCATATATTTGTATCCAACATACTTCTTTCTAAAATTATGACCTATAGGTGGAAAAACATTACAATTTTTAGTTCAGAACATTTCTCGTAAAAAAATAAGCCCCAGACAAAAATCATGATAATCTCACATTTTTTTATATGTATGCATGGAATATTAGCTACAAATCAAGGATGTCATTGATTTTGAGATTTCTGCAAATTTGGTCAATATGAAGGGGATATATCCAAAATTACTATGTATGTGTTTGTTTTACCCAATACCATATGGTATATGAGTTACTGCCTCTCATACTTTTTAAAAATCAACGAATTTTGCCAAATTTTGTGAATTGCATTCAAGATGACCTTGACATTGGGTCCTATGACCTTGAAAACTTTTACGGTCATTTTTTAATCAATAATGTTCTTTTATATGCACTGATAAAAAATTGCTTAAAAATATATAACGGACAGCTAAAAATTTACCAGTAAATTACTCTATGTGTAATAGCACTGAACAGAATGTCACCCAGGTAACCATTTTTATACCCTTTTGAATAAAAATTGTGAAGAGGTCCCACTAAAATTATAACATTTTCTTAAAGATCGAGGATTAAACTTAAAAGATAATTGGCAGTAGAAATCAAGTTAGCATGACATTTTAGATTATTTGCCCTTAAAATTTAGCAAAATCATGTTAAATTATGAGCTTTTTTGGTCTGAAAAAGGGCCTCTTCAAAACAGGGTTTTGCTTACATTTTGGGCATACTGACAAAAAGACTAGCGGGCGGAAGCATACTTTTTGTATAGTATTTATATAATGAAAGATATAAAGAGAAAAATTAAGGAAATTTCAGTTGACTATAGTAGCTGTTACCATGGAAACGAGCCTTGTGAAAATGACATGTAACAAGTATTCCACTAATGCGTAAAATTTCAAAAATGGTTTCCATGGCAACGAAAACTTAATTTGTAAAAAGGAAGTTTATTTTTGTCTCAGAACATCATATACACCTTACATACCAAAAAATCTCCAAAATTTGAGACATGCTATTTCCACGTGATATTGAAATTATTTTGGTCCTTACAGAGAATTGCTATTAACTCTATAAACTCGACCACTTTTTTTCCTGAAACAGAAGGCAGAGCACAAGAAATAATCTAGTGATTTCAGGGCTAAATCAAGCCCTTATCTTAACAGCTCCTTTGACATACGGACCTAACCTATATTAAAAATGACATACGGCATACGTTTTGAGTTTCAAAATCTAGCTCTTTCATATCTCATCATAATTCAATTATGAATAATTTAGGGCACAATACCAAAACGTTGCTTACGTGATGAAATCTCATATTTTGCCTTAATGTCCATTCTTCATTTTCGATTTTTTCTTCAAGGTAAATCCAAATGCATGCCTTCATGGACGAAACTATACAGTGGCTACTTGATGACAGGAAACTACAAGGACGAGGCAGCTTCGCAATATATTTGTCTTGATGGCAATGCTGAGACAAAGCGGGCCCAAATAGGACAGAAATGGGGCAAAAAGTTTTCCCAAGTTGGCCTCGAATGTGGAGCTCTCCCTTGTCCACCATATAAGTCGTATCAGGCGGTAGCATGCGTTGTATGTTCAAAATGAATGAAAGAAATTGATGAAGATAAATAAAATCTAGTAAATCAATATTTATTACACTGTTTATCAACGATTTATCCTAAGCCTAGAAGTGAAATTACTTTATAATGTGATTAAAAATATGAGGAGATGCTCCATTATCTGGCACTCCTTTCTGGAGTAAGTGAATAACGTCGAATGGGAAATAACGGATCCTGTTATCGTCATTCTATATTCAATTTATTTTGTTATTATTCACACATTGTTTGTAACCGCCGACTGAATTCACCCTGCATGCTCGTTTTGACAGTCATTTCACCTTAACAAATATCATAATTGATCTTAAAAAAAAACCACTAGAGGCTGCAACTTTCAGTGCGAAACATCGATACACGAAAATACTGAGTTGACGATCACAAAATATTCCGTGTTTCGTGTCATAATCATACCCGGGTCAATGAACCAAAATCAATATGCTATTGAATAATCAAAGCTTCATGATAAAGTACTTGAAATGAATGCATCTGCGAAAGTCAAAAATACGTCAGCTGATGAGATTAACTGGATGCCAACTTGTATAGTTGATCAAAATGTAACATGTGTAATACACAATATTGGTATATTAGCTAGTGATATGTTTTCCGTTTTTTTTCATTATATTCAATGCAGTGGTCAACGAAGATACATCAGCAGAGAAGACGAATCAGTTTTTGTTAATTTGATTCGTTCGAAAACACAACGTAAAGGACCTTGAGTAATGTTAAACGTCTTCAAATTCAATAGCATCATTTCAGCAAAGGTAAATTTGCAGCATGGACCAGACATGCACGTTTCGAGTACTTTACCCTGCATTCTATAGAACTGGCACATTCAAACGAAAAAGTGAAGATCAATTGCCTGACATCGTGTTTGACCGAATCCGGAAATGGTAGAGAATCTTTTAAAATACCTGCCTCTGTCAAATTTTGTAAATATATGTAAACCTGTTGTGCCGTCGCACAATGCCAAGAGTCATATCTATTTTTTTTCTTTGAGAATATGGACAATATCTCCAACAAGATTATAACTATCAACCATATGCTGTCATGTGGGATCAGAAAAGCCCACCCGAGGGGTCTGCCCACCCGAGGGGTCTGATTTCTGGTCAGGGAACGAGGCTTGCCGAGTTCCCTGACCAGAAACCAGACCCCGAGGGTGGGCTTTTCTCATCCCACATGACAAACATATGGTTGATCGTTTTTCTCCCATTTCTAGGGGCCTTTCTTGAAATTCCATGAAATCATGAAATCGTCAACTTTATCGAATTCGAAAAATAAAGGAATATTCGTTTTCAGCGCCCTCAAAAATGGTTTATTCTGAAAGAAAAAGCAGAATCGATACCAAAACCTGCACAAATCTAACGATGACGTTACGTCATTTTCTGTAGTTTTTCTTTTGTCTCACGACGTAAGTGAGTGAGAATACACAGAAATGCCCACAGAGTACAAAATACGCAGGATACAACATACATCAGATAAAATTACATCAACAATCAACTGGGGACAACCAAGTATAATAAAACATCCGCATTGAATGGTCCAACAAACCATTAAAACAGACCAAACAATCGTGAAGCACGAACAATTGAGGAGGACTTATTGTTATGTGGACCTTGTGTCGACTTTCGATGTAGTTATCCGGATTACATGTATGTTTACATTATATCCCACTTACCTGGATAAACAGACTGAGGTCTTCCGACACCAGCTTGGTGTATAAACATAACATCTTGTCGCTGTAAGGTCACATCACAAATACGACAGTATTACGTAGGGACACTAGATTTAACAGCGATTCTCTGTAACCATTTAAACCATTTTGGCATGCATGGTCTCCAATTTTCATGAAATTTGACACATATGTACAGACCAATGAAAAAGGTAAATTTCACCAAAATTTTATTTCTAGGTCATCTGGTTACCATAGCAACGGCCTATAAAGTCGAGAAATTGGCAAAATTAAGCTAATTCGAAGCTCTATAATTTGTGGAATTTTTTTATGCATCCTAAAGATAACGACCTAAAATTTTAGATACGTTCAATGATAGTGTGTGATATTATCAAAAAGACTGGTTATCAGGACAAAATAATAAGCTTATTTTAATGTACTTTTGATTTCAAAATACTATTTGTATTTTCCAATTTTTCTTCTCTCTTGATAGGTATATGATAAGGAAATGGAATTTATTTTTTAAAATGAGAAAATTCAGGATAAACCTACGTGTTGCTATGCTCATAAATTACCTTGGCAACGTTAACTATGGTCTATAATATTACTAATTTGGCAACTTCAGAGTTATTTTTAAAATGTTTGCATTATGATAAACAGATAAAAATTGTTGGAATATATCCAACACAGAGAGCTCATTCAAAAACTGTGAAATGACAAATATGGATAATGACCATATCCCTGTCTACAGTACAAAATCGATAATTCAGAAAATCAGAAACCGAAGGCATACAAAATCAGGATAAAACAGGAACCAAAGCAAACAAAATCAAAAACCTCCACCATATGAAAAGAAGCGAACTCCCGATATGAGAGTGTGAAAAAAAGATATTGGGTACATATCTCACCATGGCAACCTTTCTTTTATTCTTTTAAAAAAAGTAATTTTTAAAGGAAGTTCAAATTCAATATTAATAAAGATCAAGTAAGCTTCTATCAAAAGGCAAGAAAAAAGTTTCTAATAATTAGTGGGTGCTATAGTAATTTGGCCATACAATTCAAAAATAAGCATTTTTGCTGATTTTCGAAGCCCTTTTCTCAATAAATGAAACAGGCTTACACGTTGTCCTTACATATATGATTGAGCGAAGACTAAACTTTATTTTAGATCTTAATTTTTTTTCAGATATCTTAACTTTGGATGCCCGTATCCAAGGACTCAAAGTTGTCCTATGTGCAATTTTACACAATCGTTCCCATAGCAACCGGCTATTTCCTGAATATTTTTTAAAAATATTCTTTCATGTAATGAAAGATCTACTTGAATACATTCATTAATTTTCATCACCTTGAATTAAAATTCAATGATCTAGTAAAAAAGGACTCCTAATATAGTCTAAAATTGCTTTCATTTTTGTGAGTTCATGTTGCCATAGCAACGAACATAAATTGTGTTCCAATGTGAATGCTGATGTTCTATTTGCATGAACAGCTAAACACGTCAGTCATCAATAATTGAATTTTGAAAGAAAGACCCCAAAACACTTTTTTTATAGGGTACCTGTGTTGTTGATATGGAAACATATAGATAAGACCATAAACCCAACATTATTATTTCTAAACTTGTAAGAGCAATGATAGGGTACTGATATTTCATCAGTGTTTCAATTTTCAAAGTCCGTCTCCATGGCAACCGGACGTGAAATTAAGACTTAAAAATTGTTGTTTTTTTTTACTTTTGCGTCAGACCAAACCTTACGTATACATCTTATCAAAATCTGAGAAATGCCGTGCCTTGTGTCCTCATAAAAGTGCAAATGCTTACAGAGATTAGCAATTAAAGCTATGGGCATACGGGCAGACTGTGTTCTGGTTGCTGATGAAAAGGCATTATGAATCATCCGATAAATTTGTCGACCACCAACTTTCAGAAAGGATAAGAAATCAGGACCGACTCTTTCATGCACCTGACAAATTATATTTTGACAGGCCTCGTTATGGAGTCACGTCTCACTATATGGTCATTGATTCGTATTGTTGCTCAAGTTTCAAGTTAACGTAAAATAAGTCCAAATAATACGAAGCACCAGTAATCAGTTATAAATTTCAGAATCCAAGTTCCTAACAACTGGTTGTCAAGATTGACTACACTTGTTCATCAATTATCCAAATTTTGAGGATTTCCTGAGCAATATCTATCCTTCGGAGCTTGAAGTCAGAGACAAATAATTCAGCATCCTATTTGGACATAATGCTGTCCTACGACACTGATGGTCACATGAACACCTCACTCTATGACAAACGTGACGACTTAAATTTCAGCATTACAAACTTTTCTTTTCTGAGTAGCAACATCCCTTCATCGCCTGCTTATGGCGTCTTCATATCTAAGTTGATACGCTATGCCAGAGCAAGTACCAAATATTTTGTTCTGAGAGCTAGGCGTATTTCAGATAAGCTTCTCAGTCAGGGATATGTTTGTGACCGACTAACATCGTCTCTGAGGAAGTTCTACGGTCGATATGGGGAACTCGTCATACACTATGATGTCCCACTCTCTAGAATGGTGGATGATATTCTGTCATAGACCATTTGAACCATCGAACCAATGATTGTACTCTATGTCTTCCGAAATGGAAGTTGCCGGATGTGACAGTTCTACCGAACTGAAGTGGCGGGTGTTGCATGCGAGCAGGGGATGCTTACTCTTCATGGGCACCTTGTCTTACTCTCATATCGGGAATCCGCTTATTTTCATGTGGTGGAGGTTTTTGTTTGTTTGCTTTGGTTTCTGTTTTGTCCTGATTTTGTATACCTTCGCTTTCTGATTTTCTGAATTATCGATTTTGTGATGTATGCGGGGTTATGGTCATTGTCCATATTTGTCATTAGTGCTTCAAAGGTTGTGTTAAATGCATTGGAATGAGATTCAGTTTGTATCACTAACAACTGGTTGTTCAAATAGCACAGACTGTGTTTTCTCTATAGAACTATACAATGGGTAAACTTCTTGGCAATCAGTAGTAAAGTTTAGACTATAACGAGTAACATTTTCTTAACAACTGGTTGTGTAAAGTTCTTTCTTATTTCAGAGAGGGAGTACTTTGCCAACAACTGTTTGTTAACAATTCTTACTTGACAACTGTTTATTAAGACAAAATGCGCAATGACTTCAATTTCATACTTTAGGCCATTTCTTGTTTTTCATCATTAGAGCCAGTCGGCTTGCAAGTAAGCTACTTGTTCAGGGTTATACCACACAACGGTTGAAATCATCATTGCGGAAGTTCTTCGGTCGCTATGGGGATATTATAAAAGTACATCAGATCCCCCTTTCCAGAATGATCAGTGACATTCTACATTGTGATTGAATGGCTGTCGTCATCACTAAACAACTGAGTTAAAACTGACTTCACCAAACCAGACTTACTTACCTGATCTGTACATCAAAATGTAGATCGAGACAATCACCGAATTTGACCGGTTTTCATGGAGCTGTTGCGACGGGTGTTGCATGCAATCAGGAGACGCTGACTCTCCCCAGGCACATGGTCTCACTTCGGAATGTTGTTCATTCCGGGGTTCGCAACCGTTTCGATTGGAATTCTCACTTTGAGATTGAATAACGGTTAGATACTTCTTTGGTGTTTATTTTACATGTATTCTGCTTTGCGTTCTTTAAAAATTGAAAAAGCTACCAGCCTGCCAGGGAGAAATACAAATAAGCATATAAACAAAGTTGCATTTTCATAATATGTGACATACTGGTACCATGTAAAATCTTACAGAAACTGGTTTCATTTGAATATAAATAAATTTTAGTCAGCAAAAGAAAGATAGATAATGCAAAGTCTTAAATCAATGATTTACTTTTACGTACATGTTTACAAAAATAAAAAAGTAAACCATTTCTCTTTAATAGTTGTAGTAAATCATTTAATTTGCAAAAGATTCAATCATTTTAATTTTGTTTTTGTTATTACTATAGGCTCAAAACCTACCAAAACGAGGACGCAGACACCCCCTGCAAGTATGACATCATCATCGGACTAAATGTCGGTGCCAGAAATAGCTGCTTTCAGTTTTTGAAGTAGATGAAAGTCTGATGGAGGAAGACTCCCAGATCGGGAGTCCGCTTCTTTTCATATGGTGGAGGTTTTTGTTTGTTTGCTTTGGTTCCTGTTTTATCCTGATTTTGTATGCCTTCGGTTTCTGTTTTTTTTTTCTGAATTATCGATTTTGTGCTGTATACAGGGGTATGGTCATTATCCATATTTCTTATCATATGAATAAGGCGGCTGCTCAATCAAATTAAAGCAACAATCATGAATGGCAGCGATGCCATGGTAGTGACAGACTTGGACATTTCTACTTTTCGTTTATTTCAAGCAGATAGATCAGAAGAGAAAACAACCCCTCCTTTCATTAAAATAAGATTTGCAAACGAATTCTGAATCACAAAACTGTCACAGAAAAAAAAATCCCACCATATTTCAAAAGAAAAGAAACTCCTAGTATTTCCTATAGCTACACACCAACAGTTGCATCTAAAATTTACAAGTACAAACTATTCTTGTAGTGTATTGTTTAAAGTAATCCCTCATTACATCCACTTCCTTGCAAATGTTCTTCATCGGATTTCAACTACTCTCCTTGTGGACACGTTATTACTGGTGACCTTAGTATAGTCAAGAACGACAAGTTGAGAGAAATGTTAAAAAAAGGTTCCAAATACAGAGAAAGTATGTCCTTTACATGGAACCAAAATGTCATAATCATAATAGACTCTTGTGAGGAATATGCAAGACGTTGGGCAAAGAAAGAGGATGTACAACTCGAAACCCTTTCCGAATGGATAAAATCCATCAGAGGGTTACTTTTATCTAGAATTTACCGATTAAAATCAACTGTGAACACCAGATTCGAGTCTATATTTTAAAGACCCTGATGTTATCACAGAGCTAACCTACCTCTAAGAACAGTATGCCATTACACCAGCGGACAAAGCCTCAAATAATTACACATCTACTTGCAAAAAGTACTATTTCGACAGTTTAGTTAAAGAGTTGGGTTTAAATCCGACACCTGGAAATCCCACTTACACCCCATTAAACCTTTCTGCCTCTGAAATAAGAGATGACCACAAATCAGCTCTTGCTTCCTTTGGCTTCGACACTAACAATTTAGATTTAGATTTACCATACTTATACTGCATACCTAAAATGCTTCGTACAAACAACACTTCATCGCTAGTTTCTCAAAATGTTCTACCAAATTTGTAACGATCACCAAAGTTTTATCTGAAATCAACTCTGGGCTTCAAAAATATTGTTCGACAGTATATTATCGCAGTGGTATCAACCAGATGTGGATTTTAAAGAATTCGAAGGAACTTTTAAAACATCAGAAATCCACTCATTTTAGAAGAGTCCATTCGATCAAAGCCTTTGATTTTTTTTACTCTTCACACTACAATTCCACATTCTAAATTGAAAGAAAGACTCGCAAAAGTTATAAGAAATGTGTTTACAAGTAAGAACGGTAACCGCAAATACAAATTTATTGTTGTCAACTATGACAAAACCTACTTCGTAAAAGAAAAGTCCGATTCTGAAAATAAGTACACTGAAACAGATATTATTCAGATGTTAAACTTTCTGATCGACAACATTTTTGTAGTGTTTGGAGGAAAGGTCTTCCAAATTGTCGGAATTCCAATGGGGACCAATTGTGCCCCACTACTTGCCGACATTTACCTTTACTCGTACAGATACATAACCGATATGTTGTCCATCAATAATCCAAATTCGCTAATTACCTTATCCTATTAAATTCTATCGAGCTTGAAGTCAAAGAAATTACAGAGACAAATGATTCAGCATCCTATTTGGACATAATGTTGTCCTACGACACTGATGGTCACATGAACACCTCACTTTATGACAAACGTGATGACTTCAATTTCAATATTACAAAGTTTCCTTTTCTGAGTAGGAACATCCATTCATCGCGTGCTTAAGGCGTGCTCATATCTCAGTTGATACGCTATGCCAGATCAAGTACCAAATATACTCGGATACAGTAACCACAGCAAAAAGTTGAATTTTCAAAGAAAACAAGGGGCGCACCACTAAACTATTTTTTTCCATTCCGAATAATTTTGGCTTCGAGTACATGTACCATTGATGGGGATTCATTATTCGTAACATGTATGTCAGGTGAACCGAATTAAGATTTTTTTGTAAAGATAATTGTCCTCTGGCAGCAGAGTTTGGAACTATTCAGACCATAAAATCGAAATTCGCCAGTCTCGTTTTTTGTTTTCTTTTGTTTGTTTGGTTTTTTTTTGTACAAACGTCCAATAAAACAGTTCCGATGGCAGTATGTTTACATTATTTAAGACTTGTCCACGAACTTCACGGATAGTCCTCGTGAATACAGTACAGCAACCCACTTGTTTGACAATTCTATTATACCTATTAACCCAATATAAAAATTTCATGTTCACGGTATGTGAATTCCCGAAACGAATTGTCATTACCTTTTTGTAGTATTGATGTAATAAACTACCATCCGATAGAAAGGCTGCTTACACACTATCCATTCTTTAGTTATGGACCAACTTTTTTAGTCGTCAAGTTAATTCAGTAAAATATTCTATTTTGTTATTTTTGTACAACAGCTTGTATACAGAATATTAATCAAGATTTTTTTCATGGTCTAGGTATCGAATGTCTGATATAATAGGAATGTTTCGTGATGCATATATTTTGACATGATATCGTTTGCAGTTGATTTGATTTTCAAATCTCGATTTATTTATAAATATAGCACGGAAGAGAATAAAATTGTGCGTTTTGCATCCTTCAAAGTGGAAAAATGTTTTCTGCTGTAATATTTCTTACTTTTGCTTGCTTTTATCACATATCATTAACTGACGATCACATTAAGAAAAGGGAACTGCTAGCGAAGGATAAAAGTCTTTTTAAGGAGCTCAGGGACAAACTCACCGTTCTTGAAAAGAGACTTGATAGTAGATCGTGTGACAGATTTCATGCAGGTAAGCTTTGATATTTCTTCTTGTATATATTGCTGGTTATTTGGAATAAAGCTTAAGTCATAACCAAAACAGCAAATTGTTGTTATATTCAATGCGAACGAATACCTTTGTTTCAATTTCGGTGAACAATTTCCAGAATATCGTTTCTTTAATTCATTTATGTCACACTGATGCCCTTTGTCGTGTGGAGCTCGTAACAAAGTTCCCCGCGAGGGGTTTGACAGTAGGTGTTTTGAATTTATTTCCCTGACATTGTCGCCATAGCACTTTTCATATAGACATAACGTCAGAGAGTGCATGAATTTTAGATATTGTTTTCATTTTCGTGCTTAAACATCGACGGCGGGTGCGGCTAGCCAACAGGGGATGCTTCCTCCCGGGCACCTGGTCCCACCTCTAGCTTGCTAGGGGTCCGTCGATGCTTAATTGTGTGCTCTATTGTGAGTGCTGTTGAGATTATCGTCAGGATCTTCTTTGACTCATTTAAGCTGATGATTTCAAAAGACAAAGTACAAATTGGTCATAGGACTTTTTACAAAATACAAATATTTCAACACTACTTTCAGATAGCACTGGTGTTACATATACAAGATGGGGGAGAACAAAATGTCGAGCAAACAACACAGAACTTGTGTATTCTGGTATGAATGTACATGTTTTTACTTTTTTAAAAAATATTCTAAAACCTCAAAGCTTTTCTATTATGTAGCTATATGTGTATGCTATAGGGAATAAGTTTAATCAGGGATTAGGGTTAGGGATCCGTAGAGCAGTCCTACGGGAGTCGTAACTACCCGTAGTACATACACAGCACATGAAGGCCATTTCTATGATAAAAATATTTGTACGGATTGCTGTGACTCTCCTACGAATTGTTACGACCCGCATATGGATTGCTGCGACTTACCTACGCGTTGCTGCGCATATATTTCATTCCTTTGAGCTCTGTATATTTCCTTCTATAAATAATTGCACTTTGAAGGTTACATTGGAGGTTCCTCTCATACGCATAAAGGAGCTGCAGTGAATTACCTCTGTATGCCGAAAAACCCAGATTGGGACAAATATGTAAACGGAATACAAGGATACAGGGCCTATCTGTATGGAACAGAATATGAAATGAGGGAAAATTCAAATGGTATTCCTCAATCGTATCATGACTACGAAGCCCCTTGTGCAGTCTGTAGAGCATTGGGTACCTCCAGTACCTTAATGATACCAGGTTAGCCATTTATCATACTGTGAACAATAATCAAAGGAGTATGCATATCAAGACAATGTCATACTTAAATGTGAATATTCAGCACCGATCGGATCTAAAGTAACAACCTAATTGTTCAGTTATCTGAAAATCATCACCACATCCTTTTTAAATTCTTCCTTATTCAAACCTTTCAACAAAAGCATCAATGTGGAAACAAGCTATTTTGATATTTATCCTAGATTCCTTGTAAAAGAATAACAATATGTACAGAGTTATTAAATTTTTACAAGGAAAGACCAAATGCCCAAAATCATGGACCAAACAGTACAATGGATACTTGATGGCAGGGCGTTACAACCACGAAGCTGCTTCACAGTACATATGCGTAGACAGGGATGCAGAGAGTGCAGGATCCAACTCTGATAAAGATGGAGCACTTCTGTACCCAGTGGAGGCCATTTGTGGATCTCTGAAATGTCCACCTTATGTAGGTGGGCGGGAATTGGCATGCGTTGTTTGTTCCAAATAGAAATATTTCAACATCACGTCAAACTAGAAATTGACGCATTTGATTAAAGAATAAAGATATTATACCTGATCAAATAGTAAGTAATAACGTTAAACGTCTTCAAATTCAATCATTAAAAAAATAGAACATTGCATATAGAATCGTGTCATTTGAGTTAGTTGTCAGAGGGTTATATGCAAAGGCAGCATATCGAAACAGGGTTCCAATCATTCAATCTCCCAACTGAAAGAGAAAATATCATTTCTTGTTTAAGCCAGAGGAAGAAGAGATTATCTATTCTCAATATTGGCATGATGTCACAAAAAGGTTCCGTTAGAGATAAGCACCGAGAAGTTCCAAAATTAATTGAGGAATAAACTTGGGATTTATCATGGAGCATAATGCATTGAAATTGTTATATATCTAGAATCTAACGTCTAAAGCAAGAACAAAACTACTAGAATTCATTGACGGAACCATTTATTAACTTGTTCTTAGTTCCTCAAACCCTTATTTAAATAATTTTTCTGAATAAACCGTACACAAAATTCGAGCCGCTCATTTTGGCAAGAGTAAATTAAAAGTTAAATGTCTGCTTTATTTATTAAACTGTTTGACATGAAGTACTACTGACGATGATTCAATACCGAAACACGTGTCTAGTACAATATACATGATATAATTGGTACTATAAGACATTTATTTCAAGATTGACAATAATAGCGGATGTGAAGAAAGAGCAAACAGAATCACGTACGGCTTTTTCATAGGGCACAGTGATAAATCCACATCCCCCAAAATACATGGGGCAAATCTGGTCATGTGACCAGTCCGACATCAAGAATGTCTTGTTTACCTTTGACACTGCAGAATTGGAAATTTCAATCAAGTTGCTGCCAGAGAACATTATTCTTGACGAGCATAAAAATAAAAATAAAACAAAAGCGAGCACGGCATGTATGTGTTCTACGTGTAGCCTGATCAATAATGATTTAAGTCAATCAAATCATCGGTCATCTGTGAAGAATTCCTAGTTTTAATTTGACACTGCAGAAATATTTACTCCAAATAGTATCTTATTACATGTACACTGCAGAAATATATCAACAGTATAATGACTACATATAGCATGATATATATAGAAAGTACAATGACTACATATAACATCATATGACACTGCAGAAATATATAGACAGTACAATGACTACATATAGCATCATATAACACTGCAGAAATATATACTTCAAATAGTATCTTATTACACTGCGATATATAAACAGCACAATCGCTACATATAGCATCATATGACACTGCAGGAATATATAGAAAGTACAATGACTACATATAACATCATATGGCACTGCAGAAATATATAATGACAGCACAATGACTACATATAGCATCATATGACACTGCAGAAATATATAAACAGTACAATGACTACATATAGCATCATATGACACTGCAGAAATATATACTTCAAATAGTATCTTATGAGGGCCCCGCCACTAGGCGGGTGCCCTATGGTAATCACTCTGTCCGTCTGTCTGTCCGTCTGTCCGTCGGTCCGTCAGCAAAAACTTTAACATTGGCCATAACTTCTGCACTGTAAGAGGTAGAGCTTTTTTATTCTATTACACTGCAGAAATAAATAAACAGTACAATGGCTACATATAGCATCATATGACACTGCAGGAATATATAGAAAGTACAATGACTACATATTACATCATACGACACTTCAGATATATATAGACAGTACAATGACTGCATATAGCATCATAGGACACTGCAGAAATATATACTTCAAATAGTATCTTATTGCACTGCAGAAATATATAAACAGTACAATGACTACATATAGCATCATATGACACTGCAGTATAGTATTATTTTAGCATCATCTTATCCAGACCAACATATTGAAATATATTTTAGATAAAAGCATAACAAACAATGATTTAAGAAAATTAACGCTTTTGGCATCTTATGTGCTGCTAAATTGACGGGAATATCTAGCAAGCATGATATCCTTACTCTCTTTGTTCTCAATTGGAATCACGTTTGCTTTTAAAAGGTATCAATTTGATTGATGAAACTTAAAAAAGAAATGAGAGGATCTCCTACAACACCCTGTTGCAGTACCAACAGCAAAACACCTACTGTAAAAAGCAAACAAGGACAGAAAGAGACGCAAATGGTACCAGGAATGCCAGATCACAGAGAAATATCAAACATAAATGACTACATATAAACCGACGAGTCCAATGGGCAATCAGTGCCGACTTAGGACGGACATCTGCCACACAAGAAGCAGACGGTGTGATTATCCGGATTACGTGCACACAACCCTCCCTCTTTTACGAATACCCAGAGGACTCGAAAAGCATACAATTGTGGTGAACATGTTAAATAATCCAAAGATACATATACAGATGTACTCTCAGTTGGTGATTATTTCATGACGATCGATTCTAAGTGGTAGGTTTGCATTGCCCGAAAGAAAGATTTCAGTAATCGAAGGTCATCTCTAAAAACCAAATATGTCATGAACCGCAAAATGATCTACGTTGTCCCAATGCCTGATGAAGTTCTCGTTTGGGGTCTACTTTCCTAATAAACGTAAATTTCTTTAAAAGACTTCTGAAGAGGGCCAAACGATCTAATGCTAGAAGTGCAAACGTTGCAAGGAGAACATATCAAATAAAATACGTTGCATCGAAGACAGTTCGTCACATACCAAAGAGGATTTGTAAAACCTGTAAGACCAAAGCACTAACAAACAACCGGATATAATGAGAGCAATCACACCAAACCCACGACTTCACGTGGCAAAACACTATAGCAAATGAAAGACTATGCATAAAGCATAGAGGAGGCTAATGTCAAATTCAAACAAATCATTTAAGAACAGATACAATTTGCAACATGGACCAGATATGCACGTGTCGTGCCCCTCGTGTGATCCTCAATATAATCAATGTTATATGGCCAAAGAGTGAAAATTATAACGTCTTAACATGTACCGAAAGACGTAGCAGGAATGATGGGATATGATGCTACAGAAAAGGGGATGATCTCCAGCATGACCATTCTCACACAACCAGCGAAACAAACCGACAAGAGAGTGACACGTAAATGACATCAGACAAAACTAGAAACCACAAAAAATACACGACAAAATCACTAGAACATAATACAAAATAATCGAAACAGACGTACATGTACAAAAACATAAAATATTAATGACAACACATAAAAGGAAGGAGACCAATGTGCACCCGGCGCCGACTTTTGACGGCCAACTGCTTTTAGCAAATGGAATGGTGTGGTTATCCGGATTACGTGCTCACAACCCTCCGACTTATCCGCATACACAGAGATCTCCATAGACGCACAATAGTTGTATAAACATAAAACTTCTCACTGTAAGGTGACGTCACAAACAAGACAAGTTAAACGCAGCGGCCTTTTGTAACACAAATTCGATGTAAAGGGATCTAAAAAATATAAGGCATGGGTATAACAGTCTTTGCTCTGTTGGCTGAAGCGAGTCCATAATCAATCACCCGAGAAGTCTGACCAACTTTCAGATAGGACAGAGAATCATGACCCAGTCTTCTCAAGCGAGATTTAAACAAGGCCCGTCATGGAGTCCTGCCGTCACGGTTGGCCAGTGTGCAACGTTGGGAAAGACAATGGTACAAAACTGTAGATTGGTCCAGTACCATGCCCAGTTGATGACGTTGGGATTATATCCTCTGTAAAGCAGACGATCGACAATTTTCTTACATTTGTGCCTTTGGTCCTTCTGATTTTGTTTAATAAGTCACCGTAAAATGAGGGTTATGAAATTCCCAATGATACATACTCTGGTGCTGGAATGTTCGATATTTTGAAAGAAGTTCAGAATAATTATTGTAAAATTTCCAAATAGATTTTACAAGTTTTTGGTATCTAAATCCTTGATTGATAAGTGTCTTTGTAATTTGTCTATTTTTGTAATTGAAGTCCGAAACATGGGAGCAACCTCTATCGTATCTGATGAGCTGAGAGATGTAAATGCCATAGGGTGGCAACCTTGGAACATCGCCATCAAGCCAAGAAAAATTAACTATGTTGAAGCCAAAGACTTTTCTTATGTCGTATATCTTTGTCTGAATTTCTCCGCTATTGATTTTGATATCAAGATCCAAAATGGTGTAGCTTTATCACTTGTGTTAGCTTTGTTCAATGTTAACTCTGGAGGATACATTTGATTTTTGCAATGGTCAAAATGTGGGTTATCAATATTCAAAATATCACCAAGATACCTTGAGATGCCGTTGAAACATTTCAAGTGGTCAAATTTCTTGAGTTTTGCAGATTTTACATGAATTCCTTTTCGTATGTGTATAATAACAAAATCTACAACAAGAGGCACACAATTAGCACCCATAGGAATTCAACATCCAATAGTTTTCCTGTATAAAGTGTCACCAAATCTGACAAAAATGCTGTCTAAATGAAAGGACAAGGCTTTGCACAACTCAGATCGAGTCCATGTTATGTATGATTTGTATTATACTGGAAAAAGGATCCTTTAGTGTCAGAAGTACATATAAATGTTTTACCCTCTCGATCAAATGAGTTAAAGAAGATCCTGACGATAATCTCATCAGCACTCACAATAGAGCACAAAATTAAGCATTGACGGACCCCTAGCAAGCTAGAGGTGGGACCAGGTGCCCGGGAGGACTAAGCATCCCCTATTGGCTAGCCGCACCCGCCGTCGATGTTTAAGTACGAAACTGAAAACAATATATAAAATTCATGCACTGTCTTACGTCGTGTCTACATAGAAAGTGCTATGGCGATAATGTCAGGGAAATATATTCAAAACACTTACTGTCAAACACCATTTAATAAGTTTTGATAAGCGATCTTTTATCTCCTCATGAGGGAGGGGTTGTGTACATGTTAGAGAAGTCGTAAGATGAGATAGATTCGGCTTTAAAATTAAATGATTTGTTGACATCACCCGAATTCTTTATTGACGAAAAATAATTGATGTCGCTATTATTGAATGCAGTTTCACAATATTTTGATACATGATCTTTGGTTGCTGTTAACGCTGATGTCAAATTCCTAGATAAAACTGTATTAGTACAATTGCTCGAGTTAGCAATAAATCGAAATTTGTAAGGATATTTGTGAAGTTTGGGTAGACAGTAAATAGAAGGTACGTCTGATTTCGAAATAGAGAGTTGAAATGAAGAAATTTCTTCTTGGTGCTTTCGTAAAATGTAAGGGATTGTTTTATTGCTTTTTATTTAAGTATTGGTGGTAGAAAGTTCCGAAAGTAATACAGAAATGTAATAGCGCTTTAACATTTCAAGTGAATGTAGTATTGTTAACTGCCTTGTCTACCGGAGCAAAGACATACTTACTGTGTAAATCCTGATTTATAAAATATAGCCGATCTTGACGGTGCTTCCGAATAAAGATAAGGATTTTTTGAAGATTGTCAATATGGATACATGTATCTATAATGTCTAAAATAAGACTTTTCCAGTCATTAAGAGAGTGTGGTTCGACTCCATCTAACTTACACCATTTTCGTATATAAACTTCCAACGTCTCATTTAGCAGTTCACAGCATTTTATGAGATCTATCTGGGATGGGATTCTATATTTTGGCCCTTTCTTAAGAAGGCCACGAAGCATCGTGTCTTGAATTATTGACAGGTCTCCAGTAATTATATGACGAGCTGGTTCGTAAAGATATGCAGAGCTAGCGCATTCGCATGAGGTACGACATGAATCATTTACATTAACGTCAGCAGTGCCTTTATTGTGATTAAGAATAAAACTTCATACAGGACCCGCATTTTAGAAATTTCAAGAACATTTGATAAAAAATTCGAATGCGTGCGTTGAAGAAATGATCAACCGAAGTTGATCGAGCCTGGCTACATGTGCCCTTGGGGATTCCTGGTCTACCAGCAGTGACACTAACCAGGTGGTACAGAATTATGTAAAACGTCTTCAAATTGAAAAGCATCATTTCAGAACAGATAAATTTGCAACAGGGACAAGACATGCACATTTCGGGTACTTAATCCTCATCAGTGATCCTCAATGTAAACAATTCAATATGGCCGAAGAGTGTGAAAATAATTATGTCCAAAACTGTACCGAAAAAAAAGCAGGATGTGTGGGATATGATGCTACATGACCCACGCTTTAAAAATTGTGATAACAGGAATTTTCGAATGTGTTAAAGAAAAGACCAACCGAAGTTAATCGAACTTGGCTACATGTGCCCCTCGGGAACTCTTGGTGTACCAGCAGTGACACTCACCAAGTGGTACAAAATTATGTAAAACGTCTTCAAATTGAAAAGCCCCATTTAAGAACAGATAAATTTGCAACATGGACGAGACATGGACGTTTCGGGTACTTAAACTACGTCAGTGATCACCAATCTAAACAATGTTACATGGCCAAAGATTGTGAAAGTTAAAATGTCACGAAAAACGGAGTGGTTGGACATGATGCTATAGGACCAACGTTTTAGAAACTTCAAGAAATTTCGATAACAGGAATTCTTTGTGCATAGCGACAACGAAATTTGTCACATGAATACGAATAATATTATCCATAATTGTTTATAATCTGATATTTTAAGGTAGGGGTTTCATCATAATCCGTTTACAACTGTCTTACCCTGTCCTTGTACGAAAAATAAGGAATAAATGGTTGCATGAGGATCTGATATAAAAGAGAGAAATTGATTTCTTTATTTGCACTGAAAATTTGCTAAACTAAATATTACCTTGAATAAGTATTTCGTTTTCATGAAAGGAGGGGATCTCCAACAACACCTAGTTGAAGCACCAACAGCAACCTCCCAAAACACCCACTGTAAAACACAAAAAAGACACGCACAGAAAGAGACGCAGTAGTACAAGGAACGCCAAATCACAGAAAAACATAAAACACAAATGACTACACATAAACCAACGAGACCAATGGGTAAACGGTGCCGACTTAGGACGGCCATCTGCCACGTCAGTAGCAGACGGTGTGGTTATCCTGGATTACGTGCGCACAACCCTCCCACTATTCCGATTACCCAGAGGTCTCGAAGAACGTACAATTGTGGTGTAAAACAACCTCCTCACTGTCAGATGACCACACACAAACAAGACCGCAAAACGCAGGGGCCCAAGCAACACAGATGAATATGTAAATGGATATAAAAAGAGGGCATGCGTAATACAACCTGTGCTCTGCCGGCTGTAGCGAGCTAATGTATGTTATCACCCGGGGAGTCCGACTGACATTCAGAGAGGACAGGTGGTCCGGGCCCTGTCTTCTCTAAAGAGGTTTGGACAGGGCCCGTCATGGAGTCCCGTCGTCACAGTCAGTCAGCGTGCAAGTATTAAGGATGCGCTGGTACTAGACTGTAGATTGGTCAAGTATCAAGCCCAGTGTCCGTTTGGTGACATTAGGATCATATCCACGGTATAAGAGGCGTTTGATTATTCTGACGCATTTTCGATGGTAATTCTGTCTACCTTTGATCCTTCTAATTTTGTTGATCATGTCACCATAAAATGCAGGTTGCGAAATACCCAAAGTAATATACTCTGTTGCTTGTATGGGTCCGAATTTCAAAAGTAGTTGACAATAATTTTTGTAAAATTTCCAGAATGTCTTTACAAGTTTGTGAAAGCGAAAACCTTGACATAAAAGTTTCTTGGTAATTTGTAAATTTCTATCATGAAAATCCAAAACATCAGTACATGCTCTAGCATACCGGATGAGCTGCGAAATGTAGATACCATAAGACGGCAATCTAGGAACATCACCATCAAGCCAGGGAAAATTTACTATGTTGAATCCAAAGTCATCTCTTTTGTCATACACACTTGTTTGAATCTCTCCATTAACAATTTTGATATTCAGGTCCAAAAAAGGTGTTTCTGTGTTTTTAACGTTCGCCTTGTTTAGAGTCAGTTCCTGTGGATAAATAACATTTTTATACTTTTCAAAAACAGGATTGTCGATAGTAAGAATATCATCCAGGTACCTAGAAGTACCATTGAAACATTTCACATCATCATGTTTTCTTTGTTTTTGAAGATTTTGGATAAAATCTTTTTCATACGTGTATATAAATAAATCTGCAACAAGAGGCGCACAATTAGTACCCATAGGGATCCCTACAACCTGCTTGTAGAGATTCTCACCAAATCTTACATAAATGTTGTCCAAAAGAAAGGACAAGGCAATACAAAGGTCACTACATGTCCAAGATTTATATGATTTGTATTCTGCATTGGAGAAGAAACCCTTTGTTTCAGATGTACAAATATAAGTTTTCCCCTCTCGGTTAAAGCACCATTTAATGAGTTTGGACAATTGATAATTAATCTTATCGTGAGGAAGCGTGGTGTACATATTTGAAAAGTCGTATGAAGAAATCGAATTGGCTTGAAAATTTCTAGATTTCATTTTGTCAATCACATCCCCTGAATTTTTAATAGACCAAAATAAGTTTACATCATTCCTGTTTAGAACAGTTTCACAATATTTTGCTACGTGTTCCTTTATAATCGTGAGTGCTGACGTCAGATTTCTAGACAAAATTGTTGTTGAGCAGTTGCTAGAATTAGCAATGTATCGAAATTTGTAAGGAGACTTTTGCAGTTTTGGTATGCAGTATAGTGTAGAAAGATCCAGTTTAGAAATAGGGATGTTGAATGAAGAAATTTCACTGTTGTGTTTGTTCAAAATGTTAGGAACACTTTCATTGCTTTTGATATAAGTATTTGTAGACGAAAGTTCCGAAACCAAAGTTGATATGTAGTAACGTTTTCAAATGAGTATGGTGTTGTTGGCTGCTTTGTCTGCAGGAGCGAAGACATATTTTTCGTGTAAATTGCGTAATTTGGATTTAAAATATCTTTCAGATTTAGAACTTTGATTTTCGAAAAGATGAGGATTTTTGTGGAAGTTATCTATTCGAATATCGGTAATATCCAATATGAGGTTCTTCCAGTCATTCAGAGAATGTGATTCGACCCCTTCCGATTTACACCATCTTTTTGTATAGTTATCTAAGGCTTCCTTCAGTTCTTCGCGACATTTGATAAAATCTATCTTGGATGGAATTCTGTACTTAGGTCCTTTCTTGAGAAGATTGCGGAGCTGCCTGTCCCGGATAATTGAAAAGTCACCTGTAGCAATATGGCCAGCTGGTTTATATAGGTATTCAGAAGTTGCACATTCTCAAGAAGTAGGACTTGATTCAAGAATTTTAGGATCTGATGTTACTTTATTGTAGTTAAATACGAAATTTCGAATAGGTTTTTTATACTTGTAACAAATAAGAGGAGGTTCCAAATTCTCAAAATATTGAGGAATAGCACTTTGGACGCGATGATCCCGAAAAATATTAGAGATGTTAAGAAGATCGAAACCTTTGTTGATAAATGGAATTGTTATGAATCGTCTTCTAAGGGGAATGTTTTTAATGACAGGAAAAAGTTTATTCTGAACGAATGCAACAATGATATTAAGTTTGAATCAATCAGTATTTCTTAAGAATGCAACCTCTGCTTCATCCAAGATAGATTTCAATTGAACTGCTGGTATTGATGAGAGAGCATGAAGCAGTTCATGTCTGCCACCGTTTCGTGCAATAATAAGTATATCTCTGAGGGTACGATGTATTCTATCTCTGTTTCTAAGGTTTCTGTTTCGCCTTTTTCCTTGTGACCTAAACTTTCGTTTAGCGTTAGGGCGGATAGGAAAGACATTGATCTTTGTCGAGGTCGAGGAAATATTTCCTTGTCCGTAAATTTGATCGTTTAAACCAAGGGGGTACGCAGTTTGTAATTTAGTGATCCAGGCAAGTTTAGCTTGTAGTCGGCGTTTTTTAATTTCAGGTTTACTTAGATTTTTGAGTTTTGGGAAAGACTGAACTGGAGTAATACCTAAATCCGAAATTGAATGTTTATATTTAAAGAAGTGATGGTACAGGAAATTTCTGTGCTTTTTTGTGACGCGAGTTTCTTATCTGATATGAATGATTTCGAAAACGAGATTTTAAGGACTGTCCTGTTTCCCCTACATATTGGGCGCCACATCCCCTGGCGTTTCATGTAATAACATAAATGACATCTTGATACAATCAATCAACGTCGCTATCAATCTCGATCTTAAACGTATGCCCATTAACACTAGATGTAATCGTGGAATTGCAATTGATGAGCGGACAAATGGAACATCTCTTTCCATTGCACTGGCGAATGGTTGAGAACCCTCTGTGTTTGTTGTTAAATGCAGCGCCTGCTAAACTCTTTAATGGATAACAATAATCTCCTTTCTAAGTTTCTGACAGTGCTAGCATCAGGATATCATTTTGAATTCGATGCTGAAGTTCAACGGTGATCTGATGACAAAATTAGAAAATAAGCAATTGACCTCGGTACGGCATATATGGCCCTGAAGTCATCAAATGTATACATGTACATGTACACAGTACTTATCCCATCTACAATTCGTACCGGCCTTTGTTCCATATTTGCATTCTTACCAACCATTACGATGGAACTCTATGACGAACACGAGCCAAAATCTCATAAGAGAAAATTGGACCCTGATCTTTATTAAACTTATATATGACTTCTCTTACCAACCATTACGATGGAACTCTATGACGAACACGAGCCAAAATCTCATAAGAGAAAATTGGACCCTGATCTTTATTAAACTTGAATATGACTTCTCTTTTTTTGGTATGCCCACTTCTTTTCCATTAATATTTATACTCTCTTGATTGTGCACGTTACAATGCGAATACTCTCTCTTTTTGTACAACAGTTGTGTGCATACGGATGCATGTTAAACGCCTTATTTCAAATACAATAGCATCATTTTAGAACAGGTAAATTTGCAGCCTGGACCAAAATCGCACATTTCGCATACTTATCCCTCGTCCGTGATCCTCATTGTTACTGGATATGTAGGATGGTAGTGCGCTTGTAATCCGGATACAAAGTAGAATGTTGTTCAAAATAAGCAATACAAATATACATAGTCATCCTTATCTTTCTATGTGCTGTGTAACTTGCTGCTGAAAAAAAAATGCGTTGTTTCTTAGTCAATTGAATTGGAGTGTTTTCTTTGAAAATAAAAAAAAAACCTCAGAAATAGAGCTAGAATACATCGTATTCTCCGATATCTACTAATAATAGCACGCAACGGCGGGAGACACGAACTGCTTCATGCTCTCTCGTCAGTTCCAGCAGTTCAGTTGAAATCTGTGTTGGATGAAGCAGAGACAGCATTCTTAAGTGAGTGAAAGAAGATCCTGACAATAATCTCAACAGCACTCACAATAGGGCACAAAATTAAACATCGACGGACCCCTAGCAAGCTGAAGGTGGGACCAGGTGCCCGGCAGGAGTAAGCATCCCCTGTTGGCTAGCCGCACCCGCCGTCGATATTCATGAAGCATGGAAATGAAAATATATAAAATTCATGCACTGTCTGACGTTATGTCTGTATTGAAAGTGCTATGGTGACAATGTCAGGGAGGTATATTCAAAACACTTACTGTCAAACCCCTCGCGGGGAACTTTTTTACGAGCTCCACAAGGCAAAGGACATGAATATGACACAAAAAATGAGTTAAAGAAGATCCTGACGATAATCTCAACAGCACTCTTAAGAAATACTGATTGATTCAGACTTAATATCATTGTCGTATTCGTACAGTATAAACTTTATCCTCTCATTAAAAGTATCTCTCCGTAAAGACGATTCACAAAAATTCCATTTATTAACAAAGGTGTCGATCTTCCAAACATCTAAAAAACATCTAAACTACTATTTTTGGGATCATCGCGTACAAAGTACTACAATGTTATTATCAATATTTGAGAATTTAGAACGTCCTCTTTAGGGCTGGGCGATGCACCGAAAATTTCGGTGCTTCCAAATTAGCAATGTCGGTTCGATGCACCTACGTAGAATTGCAGATTTCGATTTGGTTCAGACGTAAATAATCAGAGTTAACTAAAGCCAAATAGTGACCAGAAAATGATTGAAATATCTTAGAAATTACCTTTAAGAAGGCCAGAAAGTAAGAAAAGAGCTTACATTCATTTATCGCGCCGATTAACGTGTAGGTTAACCCCCTCCCCACCCCCCTGCTTTCAGGCCTCTCATGAAACAGAAAGTGAAAGTAGATCTACTTTCGCTTTCCATGAACTGGTCAGAGGAAGCTCTAGTGCAAGCAGCAACAAGAATAAACAGACATTGTAGTCGCAAAATATCATGTAAGGAAAGCTTGTCCACTAAAATATTTACTGTGAAAGTCCTATGAGACCTGTTAGTACTTCGTTGTTGAAAAATGAGGTGTTGAACTTGGTATATTTATATTTAATTTCTCACAGTATAGTATGACATACTGTTGGAGCACATGCATCCACAATTGTTTGGGATGTAAAACTGATATTTTTTTTAAATGACAGTATATACCCTCACATTTTTCAGAAATATGTAAATTAATGCTCTAATAATGTTAGACTGAAATGATAAGTTGATCAGATCAATTTGTATTTTTTTCATTTTTGTTAATTTTGTCCATTTGACAAATTATTTTGTATTTCTTCTCCTTCAAACGAATCGAATCGAAATTAATCGAACCGAGGCCTTGTGATTCGAAACCGAACCGAACTGAAGGATACCTGAATCGTCCCAGCCCTAGTCCTCTTATTCGTTACAAGTATGAGAAACCTATTCAAAATCTCATTTTTAAATACAATAAAGTAATAATAGTTCCTAAAATACTTGAATCATGTCCTGCTTCTTGAAAATGTGCAACGTCTGAATATCTATATAAACCAGCTGGTTATATCGTTATAGTAAATTTTCAATTATCCAGGACAGGTAGCTCTAGTCTTCTCAACAAAGGACTTAAGTATCTTAAGTATAGAATCCCATACGAGATGGGTTTTCTCAAATGTCGCGAAGTACTGAAGGAAACCTAAGATAAGTATAACGATTGTGAAAATCGGAGGGAGTCGAATCACATTCTCTGAATGACTGGATATTCCAATAGACAGCTTTTACAAAATTCTTCATCTTTTCTTCTACATACATTCACCAAATATTGTCCATTGATATTCCGAATCTTAAGGATCACCTACATGAAATCTATCCTGATGAACTAAAGATGAAGGAAACAACCGAGAGTTTCATTATCTGCTTCGAACTAAGATATACCCCTATCTTTCGACACACACGTCCATTTAAGGGATGTGGACAAACTGTTATTCGCCATATTGTATTTTATGTAGTGTATTATTAAAAAACGTTCCTTACACTGATTCATGGCTCCAACTTTAATAATTTTAACCCCAAGTATTCTCTACCCAAATAGCTACATTTTCTTATCTTTTCTACAGAAAAGTTCACTAATATTTTAACTTTAGAAAACTTTTAAATCCATGCACTAAACTGCACAGCTGCACCTCAGAAGAATTCATGAATATTACTACAACTTACATTAACCTTACATTGATTCTATATCTACAAACATTTGTCCTTAAATTCTGAGTACACGGTCTCATAATCTTATAAATTCCGTGTTAATACAACACGAGGTCCTTTCGAACACGAGTTTTTGCAGGTAGCCACTTTCATGTGCCGATCCGCCCAAACATATATAGATTTTATCGTTTCTTGGATTTTATCGTTTCTCGGAGCATCTTAACGATTTCACCATTTCTTGAGAGCAGCTAAAATCGTTCCCCGTGACCTGATGTTTGTCAAGTGTATTAATTACTTATTTCCAGCTCTGTCGCCCGAAAGAAGCTTTGTGTTGGCCCTTTATCAATGTGACATCATATCTATATATTTTTTTTTTTTTTTTGCTATTTCGGAAACTTGCCATTTCATCGAAAAATATCATCGAAATTCAAGGAGGTTAACATCTTAGCACCATCCCTCCAATGCTTTTTTAAAATAAATTTTATTTGGATATGATACTGAATCGACCCTACAGGAATTTTGGAGCCGCGCATTCTCTGTAAAGTAAATGCAGACATTTGAATTCTAAAAATAACGCAAGAGGGCGTTAGTGAAATTAATTTGGACTGCTTCTACAACGCACTTTGGCTGGAAGCATCAGTGATGAGAATGTCATATTCGGAACACGTGTCTGGTGCATATAAATTGGTTTGAAGGTATAGAGTTGGAAGCCTTCCGCATTATTGGATAATTCACTAGAATGTCGACTGATTGCTTTTCATTAATTAATTATTTACATGGTATATATTAGAAAAGCGGGATAGTCTTGATGACAAATTACATATGTGCAACATTCCGGGGATCCGCATTCGGGTTCCTTTCTATGTTGATATGGCTACTAGCCCCCCCCCCCCCCCCCCCGCTCCCCGCGTGAAAATACCCGGCATTTAAAGAAAGTATTATTAAAATTTGAGGACAAAAGTAGACACATGATCAAATAGACATCAAAGAAGTACTTATCCATCATTCAGTCTCAAAGTCGAGAAAGTAATGTCTGAGGTAGGTTTTAGTGTCAGTCATGAATTCTGCATAACTGTAGCTGCGCAGTTCGGTGCACTCAGTTCAAGTGGTAGTCGTGAAAAATATTGATGCAGTTTTTGCTCAGAAAGATTGGAGAATAAAGATGTTGAGATACATAAAACTTAGTATTAAAATGGTTAAAATTGGAGTCTTAAAAGCAATTCTCTGTAACCTTTTTAAACAATTTCGGCACGCATGGTCTCCGATTTTCATGAAATTACACACATAAGTAGGGACCAATAAAAAGAGGGAAATTTGACAAAAAAATTAATTCTAGGTCATCTGGTTGCCATGGCAACGGCATTTAAAGAAATTTGCAAATTTGAGCTAATTTGAAGCTCTATAATTTGGTCTATATGTGACATCAAGGGAAGATATTTTATGCATCCTAAAGATTAGGACATAAAATTTTAAACAAGCTCACTAGTAGTGTCTGATATTGTGAGAAAGGCTGGTTACCATGACAACATAATCAGCTAATCTTGATATATTGATTTCAAAATGCTGTTAGTATTTTCCAATTTTCCTTCTCTCTTGATGGGTATATGATAAGGAAATAGAATTGATTTTATAAAATGAGCAAATTCAAGATAAACCCACTTGTTGCTATGTACATAAGTTACCTTGGCAACGGTAACTATGGTCTTTTATATTACTTATTTTGCAACTTCAGGGTCATTTTAAACAAAAATTGCATCTTGATGAACACAGAAAAATTGTTGGGAAATATCCAACGCAAGGAGCTCTTTCAAAAACCGTGAAAAAGCTATGGGAAACATATGTTACCATGGCAACCATTTTTTATTATTTTCATAAAACAGTAATTATTAATCCCAGGAAGTTCAAATTCAATTACAATAAAGATCAAGTAAGCATCTATCAAAATACAATAAAAAGTTTCAAATAACTAATGGTTGCTATAGTAATTTTGCCATACATTACAAAAATAAGCATTTTTTGTTGTTTTTCGAAGCCTTTTCCTCAAAAAACGAAACAGGCTTACACAACTTTTTTTACATATACGATAAAGCAAAGTCTAAACTTTATTTTAGATTTAAAAAAAAATCAGATTACTTAACTTTTGATGCCCGTATCCAAGGACTCAAAGTGTGCCTATGTGCAATATTAAACAATCGTTCCCATAGCAACGGGCTATTTCCTGAATATTTAAAAAAAATGTGTTCGTGTAATGAAAGATTTACTTGAATACATTAACTAATTTTCATCACTTTGAATTAAGATTCAATGATCTAGTAAAAAAAAAAGGACTCTAAATATTGTCCAAATTGCTTTCATTTTTGCGATTTGATTTCATGTTGCCATAGCAACGAACACAAACTTTATCCCAGTGTGAATGCTTATGTTTTCTTTGCATAAAAAAACTTAAAAATGCAAGCAATTTATCGTTGAATTTTGAAAAAAAAAATCCAAAATAACTATTTTGATGAGGTACCTTTGTTGTTGCTATGGAAACATATAGATAAGACCATAAACCCAACATTATTATTACTTAACTTGAAAGAGCAATGATAGGGTACTGATAATTCATCAGTGTTTGTTTTAGATTATGCTGCATAAATTATGTATATGACTTCAAAAACGCCCAAAAATGCATTTTTTTCAATATTCAAAGTCCGTTTCCATGGTAACCGGATGTGATATTAAGAAAATTTTTAACAAATTTTTACTTTTGGGTCAGATCCAACCTTATGTACGAATTTTATCAAAATCTGAGACATGCCGTGCCATGCGTCTTTCATAATAGTGCAAATGCTTACAGAGAATGGCTATTAATTCTGTAGAACGACTGACTGTCAAGCATGCTTCACGTTAAATCCAATATGGCCGATACACTTTTGTCCACGTCCCATAAATACTTGACTGTATAACAAGCGTTATAGTTTCAATATCCACGGAACTAACTTCCCTTTCAACAGCTGCAATATTCCGTCTTCTCCTGCTTATGCCATTTTTGTTTCTGAGCTTATTCGGTACAACAGACATGTTCCAAATATTAAGAGATCATCGTTAGAGCCAGCAGACTTGCTAGTAAGCTGTTTGTTCAGTAGTGTAGTAATTTGTGTTTATGTTTTTCTATGATTTGACGTTCCTTGTACCACTGCGTCTCTTTCTGTGTGTGTCGTCTTTGTGTTTTACAGTGGGTGTTTTGGGAGGTTGTTGTTGGTGCTGAAACTAGGTGTCATTAGAGATCCCCTCCTTCTTGTTCAGGGATAGATTATACAACGGATGATGAGGAAGTTCTTTGGTTGTGAGGAAGATCTTGTAAAAGCGTATGAGATCCCTCTCTCCAGACTGATCAGTGACATTCTGTATTGCGATTGAATGGCTATCCACATCACCAAACAAAATATTTTTACCAGATATGCATGTGTTTAATATATAAGAAAAGGGCAAATGTAATGTTGGGAAGCAATTCCCATTTTCATCGTGGGTCATCTCGCAACGCGGGAATATTCGGTTTTTCTAAAATGTCTTGTGATACAGATCATTTATCACAAAAAAGTGGAATGAGATGCAGTGTAAGAATGCTTTAGCCAAAATAAGGGAAATAATACCTTTTAAGAAAGCTGAAAAACGATCGGCGTGATTCGTGTAGATGAAAGTGAAAGTAGAAGGCCGATCGTGGTTGTGCGTTATAGAAAGCTATTAGTCACCTTATTTTGGATGAAACTCATAGCTGAGGCATTCTTATACTGTATCACTTTCCCCTTTTTGTCATATTGCAAAACAATATAGAAAAACCAATCGTTCTGCGTTGCGAGATTACCCATCGTGATTTCTGTATTTATTTGAGAAATGAAATATTTTTAAACTAAAACATTAATATGTACAACGAGACAATCCCTTCCTTTGACAAGTATTCATGGAACTGTCGCGACGGGCGTTACATGCAATCTTGAGGCGCTGTCTCTCTCCGGGCACCTGGTTTCGGAATATTTTTATCCTGCGTTCACAACTGTTCCTTTGGAAATTCTATTTGTTTTTGCCTTACCTTCCCGACTTAGAGACTGAAACTGATGGGTGTCATTCGATGTTTATTTTTCAGCATCACATATTCTTTGATATAATTTAACCTTAATTTTGCTTTAGATTGAAATATCTCATAAATTTCTTATATAAAGTTTTGTGTTCATTTGAAAAATTTGACTCGATCGAACAAATATGAAAGAAAGGAGGGGATCTCCAACAACACTAGGTTGCTCCACCCACAGCAAAATCCCAAAACACCCATGCAAAAAACACAGAACAGATACCCACAGAAAGAGACGCAAAAGGGACAAGGAACACCAACTCACAACATAGAAACATAAAAGACTACACATAAACCAACGAGACCAATGGGCAACCGGTGCCGACTTAGGACGGCCATCTGCCAAGTAAATAGCAGACGGTGTGGTTATCCTGGATTACGTGCGCACAACCCTCTCACTTCTCCAGTTACCTAGAGGTCTCGAAGAACGTACAAATGTGGTGTAAAACAACCTCCTCACTGTAAGATGACGTCACACAAACAAGACCGCGAAACGCAGAGGCCCCAGAGACACAGATGAATATGTAAATGGATATAAAAAGAGGGCATGCGTAATACAGTCAGTGCTCTGCCGGCTGTAGCGAGCTCATGTATGTAATCACCCGAGGAGTCCGACTGACATTCAGAGAGGACAGGTGGTCGGGGCCCTGTCTTCTCTAAAGAGGTTTGGACAGGGCCCGTCATGGAGTCCCGTCGTCACAGTCAGTCAGAGTGCAAGTCTTAAGAATGCGCTCGTACAAGACTGTATATTGGTCAAGTACCAAGCTTAGTGTCCGTCTGGTGACATTAGGATCATATCCACGGTATAAAAGGCGTTTGATGACTCTGACGCATTTTCGATACATATGCTGTCTACCTTTGATCCTTCTTATTTTGTTAATCATGTCACCATAAAATGCAGGTTGTGAAATACCTAAAGTAATATACTCCGTTGCTTTTATGGGTCCGAATTTCAAAAGAAGTTGATCATAATTTTTGTAAAATTTCCAGAAAGTCTTTACTAGTTTGTGAAAGCGAAAACCTTGACCTAAAAGTTTCTTTGTAATTTGTAGATTTCTATTATGAAAATCCAAAACATCAGTACATGCTCTAGCATACCGGATGAGCTGTGAAATGTATATACCGTATGACGGTAATCTAGGGACATCACCGTCAAGCCAGGGGAAATTTACTATGTTGAAGCCAAAATCATCTCGTTTGTCATATACACTTGTATGAATTTCTCCATTGACAATTTTGATATTTAGGTCCAAAAATGGTGTTTCAGTGTCTGTAAAGTTTGCCTTGTTTAGAGTCAATTCTTGTGGATAAATAGCATCTTTATACTTTTCAAAAACAGGATTATCGATAGTAAGAATATCATCCAGGTACCTAGAAGTACTAATGAAGCATTTCACATCATCATGTTTTCTTTGCTTTTGAAGATTTTGAATAAATTCCTTTTCATATGTGTATAAAAATAAATCTGCAACAAGAGGCGCACAATTTGTACCCATAGGAATCCCTACAACCTGCTTGTAGAGATTCTCACCAAATCTTACATAAATGTTGTCCAAGAGGAAGGACAAGGCACTACACAGGTCGCTACATGTCCATGATTTGTATGATTTGTATTCTGTAGCGGAAAAGAAACCCTTTGATTCAGATGTACAAATATAAATTTTCCCCTCTCGATTATAGCACCATTTAATGAGTTTGGACAATTGATCATTGATCTTGTCGTGAGGAAGCGTGGTGTACATATTTGAAAAATCGTATGAAGCAATCGTATTGGCTTGAAAATTTCTAGATTTTATCTTGTCAATCACATCCCCGGAATTTTTTATAGACCAAAATAAATTTACATCATTCCTGTTAAGAACAGTTTCACAATATTTTGCAACGTGTTCCTTTACCGCCGTGAGGGCTGACGTCAGATGTCTAGACAAACTTGTAGTTGAGCAGTTGCTAGAATTAGCAATGTATCTAAATTTGTAAGGAGATTTGTGCAGTTTTGGTATGCAGTATATTGTAGGAAGATCCAATTTAGAAATAGGGATGTTGAATGAAGAAATTTCACTGCTATGTTTGCTCAAAATGTTAGGGACACTTTCATTGCTTTTGATATAAGTATTTGTAGACGAAAGTTCCGAAACTAAAGTTGATATATAGTAAAGTTTTCATATGATTATGGTGTTGTTGGCTGCTTTATCTGCAGGAGCGAAGACAAATTTTTCATGTAAATTACGTAATTTGGATTTAAAGTATCTTTCAGATCTAGAACTTGGATTTTCAAAAAGATGAGGATTTCTGTGGAAGTTGTCTATTCGAATGTCAGTAATGTCCAAAATGAGGTTTTTCCAGTCATTCAGAGAATGCGATTCGACTCCTTCCGATTTACACCATCGTTTGGTATAGTTATCTAAGGCTTCCTTTAGTACTTCGCGACATTTAATAAAATCTATCTTGGACGGGATTCTATACTTAGGTCCTTTTTTGAGAAGACCACGGAGCTGCCTGTCTTGGATAATTGAAAAGTCACCTGTAATAAAATGACCAGCTGGTTTATATAGATATTCAGATGTTGCACATTCTCAAGAAGCAGGACATGATTCAAGTATTTTAGGATCTGATGTAACTTTGTTGTAGTTAAAAACGAAATTTCGAATAGGTCTTTTATATTTGTAACAAATAAGAGGAGGTTCTAAATTTTCAAAATATTGAGGAATAGCACTTTGTACACGATGATCCCGAAAAATATTAGAGATGTTAAGAAGATCGAATCCTTTGTTAATAAATGGAATTTTTAAGAATCGTTTTTTT
The DNA here is from genome assembly GCA_028142955.1 of Pinctada fucata. Taxonomy (NCBI): domain Eukaryota; kingdom Metazoa; phylum Mollusca; class Bivalvia; order Pterioida; family Pteriidae; genus Pinctada; species Pinctada fucata. The sequence goes on along the minus strand of AP027111.1, from coordinate 43,961,009 downwards.
GGTGGGATGTTTTTAACAACTGGATAAAGTTTATTCTGTGCGAATGCAACAATGATATTAAGTCTGAATCAATCCGTATTTCTTAAGAATGCAACCAGTGCTTCATCCAAGATAGATTTCAGTTGAACTGCTGGAACTGATGAGAGAGCATGAAGCAGTTCATGTCTGCCGCCGTTGCGAGCAATGATCAGAAGATCGTTGAGGGTACGGTGTAATCTAGATCTTATTCTGAGTTTTCGGTTTCGTCGTCTTCCGTGAGACCTATGCTTCCGTTTAGTGTTTGGGCGGATTGAAAATACATTAATATTAGTTGACGTCGAGGAAACGTAACAGAGTCATTGAAAAAACCTTCAATAACATGGTCACTTAATTAACCAATTATGTAGATCTTTCATCTTAATTTTAACATCAATGAATATTCCTTTGAAAGTGCTTCACGACTTTTGAATCTGTGTCGGAAGAGCAATAAAGGCCTTTGAATTGAGAAAGACATGCTAATTAGCGGTCGTTGAAAGACCTGAATAATGGATTCAATTTATAAAGTATTTTTCTTTATTTGAATTGTAATATTCATGACTGGTTTGGTTACATTTGTTTTGGCAAACTTAATCGACTAAAAAATTCGATTGAAATAAAAAGTAAGTACATAGTTTAAATATTTGACTCGGAATTGTATTTATTCAATGAATACCATTTTGATTGAAAGTAGAATTTGCATAAATTACCCTTTCAAATATAAATAAAAATGTCAAATAATATAGACCCGTTTAAAGTGATGGAAATCAAAATTAATTTACTATAGGACAAATGTTAATATGTATCTAAAGATATTTTTTTCTAAGTAAGTATAAAACCTGTACGACAACGTGTTTCACAAACCATTCGATAACTTTGCTGCTTAATTGAAGACTGAACAAGAGGCAAGTTATGCATACATTTTTATCAATTTTTTTTTCAATTGAACTGAATTGCTTACTCATTATGTTGGACGATTTTATTAATTCAAGTCATCGATCATTCACTAATGATACATTTTTGAAATACATATATTGTACACTGCCATAGTACGATTTAATAAATGTCTAAATATTTCAGTATGATCATTTTATATGATATAATTAATTCAATTTAATAAAAAAAACAAATTAAAGTATAAAAAAACAACATTCAAATTTCAACCGATTTGTAGATCTTTCACCCTTTTAGTGACATAATAGGATTTAAAAAATGTATATAGTATAAACTGAAAATGTTTAAGAACTTTTTAAAAACACTATTTATGGATATTATATTATATGTACATGTACAAGGGACGCTTCTCATTAGCCGTTATATTATATGCAAATTTACCGTGTCTTACATTTTCGCGGTTTGAATCATGGCGGCTGCCATAACTTGTTTTGGCAGACGTATCACTGCGAAACCCTCCGACTTACGAAATACAGTTCGGTGATTGATTGTTTTTAGATTCAAGAAAACAGTCTGTTAGATGATGATTAAATGATAAGAAATGAATCTAAGACTTATATTTTTTCTGTTGATGCAGGTATCACCCAAAAAAAAAAATGGACAGAAAACTTTTGCATAAACGTGCTACGCGCATTGATGCAGTTTTCTGTCCAATTTCTTGGGTGATACCTGCATCAACAGAAAAAAAATATGAGATTCAAAACAAAATCAGAACGATCAAAGGCAGATCAAAATTCAACCATAAAATGTAAGAAAATAGTCGGTCGCCTGCTTTACCGAGGATATGATCCTAAAGTCATCACTAAAACACCGAATATTGTACTGGACCACGTTACACTTTTGTACCAGTGTCTTTACCAACTTCGCACAACAGTCAACCGTGACGACGGGACTCCATGATGTGCCTTGTTGAAATCACGTCAGAGAAGACTTTGTCTTGATTTTCTGTCTTATCCGAAAGTTGGTCAGATTTCTCGGGTGATTGATCATGAGCTCGCTTCAGTCAGCAGAGCACAGACTCTTACACGCATGCCATATAAATCTGTATATCCATTGACATAGAATCTGTGTAACTATCTTGTTTGTCATGTCACCCTGCATGTGAGAAGTTTTATGTTTATGCAACAATTGTGTACCTTTGATGACCTCTGTGTACCTTGATAAGTGGGAGGGTTGTGCGCACGTAATCCGGATAACCACACCATTTGCTAAAAGCAGATGACCGTCCAGTCGGTGTCGGGTGCACATTGGTGCACATTGGTCTCCTTTCTTTTATAATGTCGAAGGGTTCCAACTCTCTACCTTCTTGAAGAAACTTCCAAACCAATTAAAATGCACCAGACACATGTTGACATCAATGTTAAATGTTTCTGTACATTTGATACGATTGGTTTGCATGATGTTCTAGTGAATATTGTTGTGGGGTGGTTTTTTGCGATTTTGAGTTTGTATGATGTCATTTATGTGTCACTTTCTTGTGGGTTTATTTCGCTAGGTGAATGCAGGGCGGTCATGCTTGCTATCATTCCCTTTTCTTTAATGAGTTAAAGAAGATCCTGACGATAATCTCAACAGCACTCACAATAAAACACAAAATTAAGCATCGATGGACCCCTAGCAAGCTAGAGGTGGGATCAGGTGCCCGGGAGGAGTAAGCATCCCCTCTTGGCTAGCCGCACCCGCCGTCGATGGTTAAGCATGAAAATGAGAACAATAAATATAAACTTCATGCACTGCCTGACGCAACGTCTTTATAGAAAGTGCCATAGCGACAATGTCAGGGAAATATATTCAAAACACTTACTGTCAAAACACTCGTCGGGAACCTTTTTACGAGCTCCACACGACAAAGGGCATAAATGTGACTTAAATGAGTTAAAGAAGATCCTGACGATAATCTAAACAGCACTCACAATTGAGCACAAAATTAAGCATCGACGGACCCCTAGCAAGCTAGAGGTGGGACCAGGTGCCCGGGAGGAGTAAGCATCCCCTGTTGGCAAGCCGCACCCGCCGTCGATGGTTAAGCATGAAAATGAAAACAATATATAAACTTCATGCACTGCCTAATGCAACGTCTATATAGAAAGTGCCATGGCGACAATGTCAGGGAAATATATTCAAAACACTTACTGTGAAACTCCTCGCGGGGAACCTTTTTACGAGCTCCACACGGCAAAGGGCATAAGTGTGACATAAATGAGTTAAAGAAGATCCTGACGATAATCTTAACAGCACTCACAATAGAGCACAAAATTAAGCATCGACGGACCCCTATCAAGCTAGAGTTGGGATAAGTACTAGATACACTGCAAATCTGCATGTTCTTAAATGATGCTATTGATTTTGAAGACGTTTAAAGTTCCTAGCGTCAGCAATCGTGAACGACAAATACGCATAAAATTCAATATAACTAACTTTTAAAGAACCCCAAATAATTAAGTCTGATAAATTATCATACCGATATAAGTTCTAGTTATCTTTTTAACAATGCAACTGCGTGTTGTATATTTTGATCGTTAAAGCTACTCCTCCTTTGTCATTAATTGCATTAATGCGTAACGATTATCATTTTTCAGAAGTAGAGGCGATGGAGGTAAATATAATTCCTGTAAAACACTCACTCTTTGATATTCCTTAGATTGATTATAGTAGAATGAAAGTAGACTACTTATCACAATACCATAGATTTTAACTTCAATGCCATATATCCTCTCCTTTTATATATAATTCCATATATTTTATTCATTATAACTTGGAGATCCGCTCCTTTCATTCGTTGTCTATAGATCCAATCTCTAAAAATTATTACATCCACGTAAATCGCTGACAAAAAGACGGAATTTCTTCTCCTCCAATCTTAAGTGCACACAAAAGTTTTTTTTAAATTATAGACATCCTTGAAAAGATAGGAAGGGATTTCCAATTTTTAACTTTAGTTCTATTGCGAACTCTTCCCTGTGTTTTTGTTGTGATTCGCACATAGCCTACATGGAAGGCCTTTGTACGTCGAATTGTTTTAGGTGCGTAACGTTGCTTTGATGTCATTTACCTATGGTCATGAAGAATATTGTAACTTCTGAATAGAATATTACGCCGATCATGCTTAGCATGTTCCTTGTGTGCCTTTTCGGAATTTTTGTTATTCATGTTCTTTTACTAATTGGGGTGATATTTGACTTACACCTATTGTGATGTCTTCATATTGTATAGAAATCAACGTTAAATTCAGGGAAAGGTCATAACAAATCGATGTATCTATAGCAACTTTGTTACGCCATAATCCTTTTACGTCAGATACCTTCCCAAATCGAACATAAGCATACGTCAACGAAGAAAAGGGAATGATGTCAAGCATGACCACCCTGCACTCACCCAGAAAAACAAACCCACAAGAAAGTGACTCATAAATGACATCATACGAAACTACAAATCGCAAGAAAGACAAAAAAAGTTTACTAGAACATCATACAAAACGATCGTAACAGACTTGCAGAAACATCAAACATTGATGAATACACACAAAAGGTAAAAAAGACGGAATTGACCATTCAATTGCTCACAGTTTTCGACAAAATACATTTGAATACTGTTAAAGAAAGAAGGGGATGAGTAGCATTCGGTTATTATATTCAGAAATGATGCATTTGACTTAAAGTAATGTAATGCTAACGTTTAATTTTTGGACTGTAAAAGAACAAGAATGTTTGGGCCCGTGTGATTCGTCTAGAATAATTTCAGATGAAACGGTATCACGACATTTTCGTTTTTAACCAGGATCTTTAATTACTGAACTACGATTGGTACGTCTTCGCGGGTACACATCAAAGACTAAAAAAGTTGAATATTCATCAAGTTTTACAGAACATTTCATATATAATTTATAAAATAATTAGGGTTAAGTACCAGAAATGCGCTGAAAGTTTCAAGGCACAACATCGGTTGATTATCTCTTAAACGCATTCGAAAGTTTCTGTTATCAACAATGCTAAAACGTGGCTCCTGAAGTATCATATTCCACCCATTCTGCTACGTCTGTCGGTACATTTTTGGGCATAAGGATCAAAGATGAGGGTAAAGTACCCGAAACGTGCATGTCTGGTCCATGCTGGAAATTCGATGCTATTGAATTTGAAGACGTTTAACATTTGTACCACTTGGGGACAAAACTGGATAATGACCATATCCCTGTATACAGCACAAAATCGATAATTCAGAAAATCAGAAACCGGAAGGCATACAAAATCAGGATAAAACATGAACTGAACCAAGCAAACAAAAACCTCCACCACATGAAAAGAAGCGAACTCCCGATATGGGATTGAGACCAGGTGCCTAGGAAGAGTAAGCATATCCTGCTTGCATGCAACATCCACTGCTTCAATTCAGTAGAACTGTCACATTCGGTTACTTCCATTTCGGAAGACAGAGTACAATCGTTGGTTGGATGGTTCAAATGGTCTATGACAGAATATCATCCACCATTCTGGAGAGTGGAATATCATAGTGTATGACGAGTTCCCCATATCGACCGTAGAACTTCGTCAGTGACGATGTTAGTCGGTCACAAACTATCCCTGACTGAGAAGACGCCTAGCTCTCATAACAAAATTCTTATGTTTGGTACTTGCTCTGGCATAGCATATCAACTGAGATATGAACACGTCATAAGCAGATGATGAAGGGATGTTGCTACTCAGAAAAGGAAAGTTTGTAATGCTGAAATTGAAGTCGTCCTGTTTGTCATAGAGTAAGGTGTTCATGTGACCATCAGTGTCGTAGGACAACATTATGTCGAAATAGGATGCTGAATCATTTGTCTGTGTAATTTCTTTGACTTCAAGCTCCGAAGGATAGATACTGCTGAGGTAATCTGCGAATTTTGGATTATTGATGGACAACACATCGTCTATGTATCCTGTAAGTGAAGTTGAAGTCAGAAGCTAAGTATATTTTCCCTTCAGAGACCAAAGATTGAACGAATTCATCTTCGAACGAGTAAAGGGAAATGTCGGAAAGGAGTATGGCACAGTTGGTCCCCATTGGAATTCCGACAATTTGCTGGAAGACCTTTCCTCAAAACACCACAAAAATGTTGTCGATCAGAAAGTTTAACATCTTAATAATATCTGTTTCAGTGTACTTATTTTCAAAATAGGATTTTTCTTTCACAAAGTAGGTTTTGTCATAGTTAACAACAATACATTTGTATCTGCGATTGCCGTTCATGCTTGTAAATTCATAACTTATAATTCTCGCGAATTTTTCTTTCAATTTAGAATTTGGGATTGTAATGTAAAGTGTCGAAAATTCAAAGGCTTTGATCGATTGGACTCTACTAAAATAAGTGGATTTCAGATGTTCTAAAAGTTCCTTCGAATTCTTTAAAATCCACATCTGGTTGACCTCACTGCGAGAATATATTGTAATATTTGTGAAGCCCAGATTTGATTTCAGATAAAACTTTGGTCAGTTAGATCGATTCAGATTTGGTAGAACATTTTGAAGAACCAGTGGATGAAACGTTGTTTGTATGGGTTCTTATGCATTCTAGGTATGCAGTATAAGTAAGGGGTGTAAGTGGGATTTCCATGAGTCGAATTTATACCCAACTCTTTAACTAGACTGTCGAAATAGTACTTTTTACAAGTAAATGTGTAATTATTTCAGGCTTTTTCTGCTGGTGTGATAACATAATATTCTTTGAGGTAGGTAAAGCTCTGTGATAGCATCAGGGTCTTTAAAGATAAACTCGAATCTGGTGTTCACAGTTGATTTTAATCGAATAATTCTAGATAAAAGTAACCTTCTGATGGATTTTATCCATTCGGAAAGGGTTTCGAGCTGTTTATCCTCTTTCTTTGCCCAACGTCTTGCATATTCCTCACAAGATATTATTTTTAAATTCTGATCCCATGTAAAGGACATACTGTCTCTGTATTTGGGACCCTTTTAACATTTCTCTCAACTTGTCGTTCTTGACTATACTAAGGTCACCAGTAATAACGTGTCCACAAGGAGAGTAGTTGAAATCCGATGAAGAACATTCGCAAGGAAGTGGATGTAGTGAGGGATTATTTAAATCAATAAAATACAGGAATCGTTTGTAATTGTAAGTTTAGATGCAACTGTTGGTGTGTAGCTATAGGAAATACAAGGAGTTTGTTTTCTTTTGAAATATGGTGGGATTTTTTTCCGTGACAGTTTTGTGATTCAAAATTTGACCAAGATTCACTTTATCAATACCTATGTTTGCAATCTTACTTTAATGAAAGGACGGTTTGGTTTCTCCACTGATTTATCTGATCTAAGTGCTTGAAATAATCGAAAAGTAGAAATGTCCATGATGACCCCTTGTAGTCTGTATTCTGGGGAACATGTATCGGTAAATGTGAGGCCCCTCGTATATTCGCAGATTTCGTGTAACTTCCGTAAAGGAACAGAGTATAATTTGGTACGAATATAATGCAGGCCTAGAGGCTCATTCAAGAGTAGAACCAAGCCATCAAAGGAGAAACTATGTGTCTCAGGCCTATTATATTTACGAATGCCATGACTCCGAGGTCTTCTTTGTGGTCTGTTGAATAAGCTAGACACATTTACCATTTGACTACCGGGACTTTGTTGATATTATCGTTGCACCCATAGGGCGCTGTAGTGTTAAGATTTTTTTTATTCAGAACTCTTCTCTGTTGTGACGTAAAGGTGTGCTCAAATTGGGATTGTTTGTTGGGTGATATATTTTCTCCAGGATTCTGACTCTCATAGATAAAACAGAATGATCGGCCTGGTCAAAATGTCGATAAAGAAGTTGACTTCCTTTATTATTTATTTTTGACCGGCGTCCTGACATTCTGGTTCGGAGCTGACCTTTGGTCTCACCCACATAAATCAATCCACAAAGTTAGCACTTTATTCCGTGGAGAACATTAGATGTCTTGCAGTTTAGGTTTTCAAAGCTATGCGTGTTAAATGTGTGTTTTGTGAGATTACTTGATAATTAAGTGTCTGTTATGTGGAAGTTTTGCAGTTCTTCGTGCCGCACTTAGAAATTGCGCAATCGCTTGGTGAAAATTGTGCTCTTTTAGTATATCCACGATTTCAATTATACAGTGCTTGATTTTGATATACTCATCTGCATGTTTATACCAAAACTCATGATTGCTACTTACTACAAATGTTTCATCTCTAATGTCACGTAAATTAATGCTAGGGAATAACCTGTTGCGTATGTGTCCGTAGACTTTTTATAGTGGGCAACTCCCCAGTCACTTTGTAGGTCTCCTGAGTACTATCCAATTAAGCAAAAGACTGCCTGACAAGTGCCCTTGGGGACACTTTGTCCACCAGCAGTGACACATGAACAGTGGTAAAAGTTAAAAGTGAGTTCCACTGCTAGTGGACCGGGAGTCCCCGAGGACACATGTAGTCAAGTTCGATCAACTTTGGTTAATCTTTTCTTCAACGCATTCGAACATTTCTGTTTGCTAGTGGACCGGGAGTCCCCGAGGACACATGTAGTCAAGTTCGATCAACTTTGGTTAATCTTTTCTTCAACGCATTCGAACATTTCTGTTGTCAAAATTTCTTTTAATTGCTGTTTTAAAATGTTGCTATTTAATGTTAAGATGTTTAACATATTTTATTTATATTGTTTTGAAAATATACCAATGGAAGTGTCTTTCATTTCTTACAGAAAGGGTACATATTTGTGGTATTACTCTGTTGTGTAATGATGCTGACACCAAGCGACGCCGAATCAGAATGTGTACGGGAATGCCACAGTTCGCTTAGTGTTTGCGATAAAAAATGCAGTGCAACATATATGCCACTGAATAGATAATCTTTTGATGACGAGAGCAGACACATTATATTGTAATGTAAAAGTAAAAAAAAAGAAAGAAAGAAAAATACACTTACTTAACTTTATATTGCTCAAATGCCTTCCGAAATTTTTCAAAATAAAGAGTTTTATTCAAAAAATTATTTATGACGTAAACTTATTTAAGTAATATAGTTTTACTTAACAATAGAGCCCTGGTGATATCTTTTATCTCACGAAACTGAATAGTATGTTCTTCTTTTAAAACTCAGTGATTTGCTTTTATTGCTTTTGTTGTCATAGTTTCTTTATTCAATTTTCTGTGTCATGCCTGTGAACCACTGTGATGAATGTACAGTCGTCTTAAAAGAACTATCCAAGACATCCTTTCTTGTTCTATTCAGTTCATCAAATTCTATGGTCGCTACAAGGAAATGATTGAACATTTTGACATTTGTTTATCAAAGATTATGCGCACATTCTTTAGTTATCCTTTTACAATTACTGTTCTTTAACTATTTGTACATAGCCGGATAATAAAGGTATATGATTCAATGTTCTATTCGTGCCGGTTGTCAGAAGACACTCACTCCTCCCGGGCATCTAGTCAAGGGATTACGATTGCTTTGTGAATGAAATAATGCCATATTTTCCAGTATCTAAACTCCCTCTCATGTATACTCAGTACTTCGATATCAATACAATGGTTACTCTAGCAACAGCTACACTACATTGCAATCCAGAAATCTGACGTCACCATTTTCAGCGATAGAAGAACACGTCGCGAAAAATGTGATGCTGTTCTAAGCAGGAATGATTTAAACTTTGTTTTGTTCTGTGAAACATTCAGGGATATAATCAAGAACTGTCAAAGTCAATGGGATATATCCGAAATGGAAGTTACCGGATGTGACAGATCTACCGAATTGAAGCGGCAGGTGTTACATGCAAGCAGGAGATGCTTACTCTTCCTTAGCACCTTGTTTCACTCCCATATCGAGAGTTCGCTTCTTTTCATGTGGTGGAGGTTTTTGTTTGTTTGCTTTGGTTTCTGTTTTATCCTGATTTTGTATGCCTTCGGTTTCCGATTTTTCTGAATTATCGATTTTGTGCTGTATACAGGGAGGGATATGGTCATTATCCATATTTGCCATCCATATGATTCTTCTTATATACTGTGTGCTTTGATTAAAAAATACGCTCAGTCATGAATAACGTTTAAGTAAAATGACAATTTACCTAATTCTGGTCTGTTTCCGCTTACATTTCGGTGTGCTAAAATAAGTTCACACACAGTATACACCAACCTCCCCAATATTAGAGAAATAATAGAAAATAATTTCCTTGCATAATCATATTCAACGCACCATACATGATTTTTTAATGATGAATTCAATATGTTCTTCAGAACTTCATAATTGAAGTATGTAGAATTCAACTTACGAGGGCTGATTGATATGTTTTGAGTCTCCTATTGAAGGATTTGAATTTATCAGACATTCTGCATTATTTTTCTACATAATACCCATCCGTACACTTTTGCCACCGGTGATAAATGTTCCCAATACCAGTTTTAAAGAACTCCTTATCTTAAAGTGGGTGTCAGAAATAGCATCTTTCAGATTCGGAAATAGATGAAAGTCTGATGGAGGAAGATAATGTGAGTGATGCGGATGATCAATCAAATTAAAGCCACAATCATGAATTGCGGCCATGACAGTGGAAGACTTGTGAACAGGCCCATTGACCTCATGAGTTAAAGAAGGTCCGGACGATATTGTAATTTGACATAAGACACTATAATAAACTATTTGAACTTGAACTATATAGAAAGTGCCATGGCGACAATGTCAGGAAAAAATGTTCAAAACACTTACTGTCAAACCCCTCGCGGGGAACTTTTGTACGAGCTCCACAAGGCAAAGAGCATAAGAGTTACCCAAATGAGTTAAAGAATATCCTGACGATAATCTCAACAGCACTCACAATAGAGCACAAAATTGGATATCGACGGACCCCTAGCAAGCTCGGGGTGGGACCAGGTCTTGGGAAGAATAAGCATTCCCTTTTGGCCAGCCGCAACCGCCGCCGTCGATATTCACACATGAAAATGAAAACAATAGCTAAAATATATGCAGTGTCTGAGGTTATGTCTGAATAGAAAGTGCTATGGTGACAATGTCAGGAGAAAATGTTCAAAACACTTACTGTCCAACCCCTCGCGGATAACTTTTTTACTAGCTCTACACGGCAAAGGGCATAAGTATGACACAAATGAGTTAAAGAAGATCCTGACGATAATCTCAACAGCACTCACAATACAGCACAACATTTGACATCGACAGACCCCTAGCATGCTAGAGTTGGAACCTGATATAAAACAAAGGAGGGGATCTCCAACAACTCCAGGTTGCAGCACCCACAGCAAAACCCCAAAACACTCAATGCAAAAACACAAAGCAGACAAGCACAGAAAGAGACGCATAAGGGACAAGGAACGTCAACGCACAACACAGAAACATCAAAAACAAAGGACTACACATAAACCGACGAGACCATTAGGCAAACGGTGCCGACTTAGGACGGCCATCTAACACGGAAATAGCAGAAGGTGTGATTATTCTGGATTACGTGCGCACAACCCTCCCATTTTTCCGATTACCCAGAGGTTTCGAAGAACGTACAATTGTGGTGTAAAACAACCTCCTCACTGTCAGATGACCACATACAAACAAGACCGCAAAACAAAGGGACCCAAGCAACACAGATGAATATGTAAATAGATATTAAAAGAGGGCGTACATCAAAATGTACATCGAGACAATCACCGGATTTGACAAATTTTCATGGAGCTCTTACAACGGGTGTTGCATGCACTCAGGAGACGCTGACTTGTACCACTGAATGGAATTCATTATCCGTAACATGCATGTCTGGTAAAATAAAACCGAATTAAGGTTTTTTTCTTTGTAAAGATGACTGTCCTCTGGCAGCAGAGTTTGGAACTTCGTTTTCGTATTTACGAGAGATCGACATTCTTAATGTCGTTGTAATGTCACACGAAGGTTCAATTAGAGATAAGTGAGTTAAAGAAGATCCTGACGATAATCTCAACAGCACTCACAATAGAAGACCAAATTATGCATCGACGGACCCCTAGCAAGCTAGAGGTGGGACCAGGTGCCCGGGAGGAGTAAGCATCCCCTGTTGGCGAGCCGCAACCGCCGCCGACGCCCACGCACGAAAATAAAAAGAATATATAAAATACATGTATTACACTGTAACCACATAGAAGTTCCGAAAATAGTTGGGGGATAAAATCGGTGTTTATCATAGAGCATAGTGTATGCAAATTGCTTTATATCTTGATTCTAATGTTTATATCAAGGTCGAAACTGCTAGAATTAATTGAAGGATCCACTCATGAATTAGTACTTAGCTCCCCAACCCATAACATAAAAGGAGATTTGAAGAAGGAGCATACAAAATCACGGATTTTTCATAGGACACACTGAAAAATCTAGAGCAACATCCCTCTGTAAACATGGCGGAAATTTAGTCATGTGACCCATACGATATTAAGGATACCCGCAATCAATAGAATTTTAATTCATTTAATGTTAGGGTTGCGAACTACACAGACCGTAAAATCGAAATTCCCCAGTCTCGTTTTTTTTTTGTTCAAACGTCAAATAAAACAGTTCCGATGGCAGTAGTTGTACATAATTTAAGACTTGTCCGCGAACTTTACCTTTACGGACAACCCTCGTGAATAATTATTGCTAGTTGCCATTGCAACAACTTGTAATTTATATTATTAGATAGCTAATAATTGTATGCCTACACTTGTAAAATGTTGTCTACGTATACAGCAGTCGAGTTGATATGTGCCCGAATTAGTTTTTGAGCAAAATGACCGTTTCTATAAATAGAACAATCAATTATGAGAAATTAGACACTTTTGATCCCAAAGCAAAAAGAAAAAAAGGTTGACTCGCAGTGTCAGCCATGTATTATTTCTCTTCTTTTTTTTTGAAGAGTATAATTAATAGAATATATTCTGATCATTGAATATTTGATAGCAAAGATAATATAAAAATGAAAATATTTTCCCTATTTTCTGCGATTTTTAAAATATAGTTATGTATCTGTGCATATGGATATAATTTTCTATATGCGATGCACTGCACATATTTTAAGGTCGCGGTTGGGTCCAATAAATAGAAACCCTTCCTCCTTTAGTTTGATTTCATGTATGGATATAATTGGGATCGAGTGGCCAGTAAAACCCTGCTTTTGAAACCTCTTAATTTAATATACTGAGAGTGATTTTAATGAGGGTACATAAGCAGATGTAGTCAAATGACAATGGGGTAACAATCTACCTTCCTTTGAAGCAGAGAATTAAAGAGAGAGAGACAGAGAGAGAAAAGAATAATATCTTAATTGTATCAAAAGTCCTATCGTAATCGAAAGGGGGATGATACATGTACAAGGAAATTTATTTTTTTTTTGTTTAAAACATATCTTCTTTTTTAGAAGGTTTGGGTCCAATAGGAGATATGATAAAGCATTATTTATATATATATATATTAAGTCGAAGGAAAGATATACATGTATATCGTATTATATTATATATATATTTATAATACGATACACCTGCTGCTAGTTACATGTACATGCGATGTAACTTGGTATGAGATGCAGTGATTACATAGTTTCAATTTGGCAGGATTTTAGATTCAATCAAAATAATAGGATTTAAGTGATCTATCTTTCTAATGAGTATTTTCCATTTGTAGTTTTTTTTTTCATTTATTTACCTTGAAGTAAAGGAATCAGATTGATACATAGTAGTTTTTCAATCGCAAGCTAATGAACTCTGGTCCAAAAGTTTTCGTGTCTAGTTAGTAATACGTTATATAATAATTGACTTTTGATGAGGTCTACTCGTGACTATACAGACCTGGCCAGGTATTGGTTGACCGAGGCATAGTCACGAGTAGACCGAAATCAAAAGTCAATAACTGCTTTATTAAATTATCAGGATTTTATTAACGCACGCGCTAATCCCGAATACACCGCTTTTGAGCGTTAGCGGTCAACTCAGGAGGTAAACTCTATCAAACAGCGTTTCCACCGATCAGAAATAAGCAAAATCGGCAATAATTCCTGATCATTTAATAATGTTATATATTAAGCGGTGTATATGATCATTTTCCTCATGGAAGTTCGTAGTCAATAGGTCATAGACCAAGCAAAGAAATGACATTTCTAACCACTATTAATGTCAATGTCGAAAGATGACATAGGTATTCTAATTAGTAAATTAATTTAGCATTTTCAACTTTCTTTACTAGGATATATGATAAATATGGATAATGACCATGATAATTTAGAAAATCAGAAACCGAAGGCATACAAAATCAGGATAAAACAGAAACCAAAGCTAACAAACAAAAACCTCCACCACATGAAAAGAAGCGAACTCCCGATATGGGAGGGAGACCAGGTGCCCAGGAAGAGTAAGCATCTCCTGCTTGCATGCAACACCCGCCGCACTGTCACATCCGGTTACTTCCATTTCGGAAGACATAGAGTACAATCTTTACAATATTTGCATTTCATGTTCAATGTGTATTAAGTTTAAGATTTATACTTGAATGTTTTTTATCAAGCTTGTAAACTTCGATTCCTAGGGCATTTATTTGTTAATATCTTATTTGAGTAGAGTTGTTTGAGTCCCCTCCCCCCTTCCTTGAAATTCCTCATAGATATGGTATGGAAGAGCGGGACATTCTACATAAGCGGATAAAGGGAGACTGAAATGGGAATACAATCCCCTTACTCCTTTTGTCGGAAAACTGATAAGTTTCAAAATAGAAAGAATATTACAATAAAGAAAATTAATAAGAAAAAAAAAATAATATAAGAGAGAGCAAGGAACCATATTTCGCTGGTAACCATATATCGCCGTTTCATGGTTAATTGCTTCTCGTTGGTTATTGGAATTGTTTGTCAATCTTATTGTTCTATTTCCTATCAAATATGACCAAAGAAGTCATGTTTTGATATAATGTGACATCAATTGCACTCAAATGTGACAAACAATACCTCAAAATGAGGACAAATTAATTACATCATTAAATTTTCGACGTAAACATCCGCAATTTTTACAAAAACCGAAAGAAGAAAACATTTTATTTGGCATCATCTCATAGAAGAAGTGGCGATGAAAGATTTCATAAAAAGAAAGTCACAATTTTGTCCGTTTTGTGTGCAAAATAGATACTTATCAGCAAAAACGGCGAAATATGGTCACCCCCGAAAACATGGAAAAGAAATATTTAGACGCTTTATTAGGAAACAATGAAATATTGAAATAAAATAAATCATTTTTCTAGTATTTCATTCGAGAATGGAGTTAAATTAATTTTAGCAAAACCATTTAATGAATCGGCCAACAAGTATTGAAAATTCCCAGAAAATATATGAAAAATGCGGCGAAATATGGTCACGTGCTCTACGTACAGCTGCAGCTGTTTACATGTAATGTAACTTGGTATGGCAATCAATAAATGCAAAAGAACATAAAAGGGAATTTCAACATCATACGTAGGTTATTATATTTAATAACCGGTCAAAATGAATGCTCATATACATGTAATAAGATGACGTAGAAATATTAACTTTTATAAAGTATATCTTATTATCCAAAAAAAAAAAAATAATAAAATGAAATAAATAAATAAATAAAAATAAGATGAAATAATTTTTAAAAATGTGTTTGTTAAACACGAATGCCCCCGTAGGTATCTTTGTTGGTAAAACAGCTGAAAAGTAGTTTACATTTTAAGGTCAAGGTCACAAGGTTAATTTTGGTAGCCATGGAAAGGTCTTGTCACAAGGAATACACATATGGATTATAAAAGCCCTATCACTTACCATTCAAAAATAATGACCAAGGTTAAAGATTTTCAAATGTAGGTCAAACTCCAAGGTCAAGGTCACAAGGTCAAAATTTTTGGTATCCATGGAAATGTCTTGTCACAAGTAATACTCATATGAAATATGAAAACCCTATCATTTACCATTCAAAAGTTATGGACAAGGTTAAATTTGTTGCGGACAAACAGATAAACCGACAAACAGACAGACTGACGGACGGACAGACCAAAAACTTAATGCCTCCGAATCTTCGATTACGGGGGCATCAAAATCGGCAACTCAAAAGGTTGCAATATCATTCTTATCATAAGAATTTATTCATAATGTACTTTTCAAAATATAAAAAAACAAGATTAATAAATGATAGTATTTAAGGTTAGGGTTGCGACTACAAGGAGAATCACATAATATTTGAAACCAAAACATAACCTCAGTTTTTTACAATCATTTCAGAAAATAAAATTAATACTCCTTGAAATTTTCATATTCAACTAATGGGTATTTTCGGGTAATACTACATGTTTTTGTAGTGAAAAATCACGGAACTCTCAATTACAAATGAATTCTTCTATCAAACATTAAAACATAATGATATATACTACTCATTTTACTCTATATTTAATGAAGGGATAATTCAATATTCGAGCATAGTGTCAAACTTTATATTTTGGGGGTTAAAACCTTTATCTTTTAAATAAATTATTGTGCTATTTCTAGATATAAACATTTACACTAAATCGAATTATTTTGACTAGTGTAATATATAGCAATAGCATAGCTGTATGCATAGAAAAAATATGCAATTGCAGACCTTCTAGCTTTAAATAAAGTTAATAGTTGTTGCCATTGCAACCAGCAAAATTGTGTTTATAAGAAAATACTTCCATTGGAACTGTTATTTTTCCAGAATTTCTCGAAATAAGTCCGATATATTTAAACTTTTTTTTTATATTTTTATCATAGACTCATAGATTTCATAGATGAAATTTGTATTTAAGGGTTTTTCCTAAACACAATTGCCCAAATGACATTTATAACAAAGACATAGATATGTTTTTTTATCAGTACAGTACATTAACGAAAGGTACCCTTGCACATTAAGATTGAGGAATATCAAATATCCAGCATATGTTTTTGTAACCCTCCAAATTCAGTAATGATAAAAATGTGTCAGTTTGTGTTGTTCTATTTTATAGAGGAAATATAATAACCAAAGATAAGGGTACCCCATCACATTTTTGACCAATTCATACTAAATCCAACGCTGTGCAGAAAACAACAGATGATTTTTTATTCGTTTTGTAATATTTCATAAGATTATGTACACAGATAAATGACCATGCACATTATGTACCCCATTATATTTTTATCATATTTTCGACAAATAATATATAGTATATCTTGATTTCTTTGATCTTGATATCAAAACAATCACGAAGAAATTCAGACAAAGATATACGACAAAAGAGAAGACTTTGGCTTCAACATAGTTAATTTTCCTTGGTTTGGTGGCGATGTTCCAAGGTTGCCATCTTACGGCATTTGCATCTCTCAGCTAATAAGATACGCTAGAGCTTGCTCCCATGTTTCGGACTTCCATGATAAAAACAGACAAATTACAAAGAAACTTATCAGTCAAGGAGTTAGATATCATAACTTGTAAAATCTTTTTTGGAAATTCTACAATAACTAGTACTATTCTGAAATTCTTTCAAAATTTGGGACACCTCCAGCATCAGAGTATGTATCATTGGAAATTTCATTACCTTCATTTTACGGTGACTCAATTAACGAAATAAGAAGGATCAAAGGCAGATCTAACTTCAACCACAAATGTAAGAAAGTAGTCGTCGCCTGCTTCACCGAGAACATCAAAAGAACACTGGATATGGTACTGGACATATCTACGGTTTCGTTCCAGTGTCTTTCCCAACGTTGCACACTTGCCAACCATGATAACGGAACTCAATGAAGGGTCTCGTTTATATCTCGCCAGAGAAGACTGTGTCCTGATTCCCTGTCCCATCTGAAAGTTGGTCAGACTTTCTTATCTTGCGCTCGCTTCAGCCAGCAGAGCACAGACTGTTATACACATGCCATATAATTTTTAGATCCTTTTACATAGAATGTGTGTTACAAAAGGCCGCTGCGTTTAACTGTCTTATTTGTGGTGTCACATTACAGTGAGAATTTTTATGTTTATACAACTATTGTGCGTCTATGGAGATCTCTTTGTATCCGGAAAGTGGAAAGGTTTTGCGCACATAATCCTTATAATCTCACCATTTGCTTATAGCAGATGGAAGTCCAAAGTCGGCGTGGTCTCCTTCCTTTTATATGTTGTCATTGGTGTTTGATGTTTCTGTACATCTGTTTCGATTGTTTTATATGATGTTCTAGTGATTATTGTCGTGTATTTTTTGGGGGTTGTAGTTTTGGTCTGATGTCATTTAAGTATCACTTTCTTGTGGGTTTGTTTCGCGGGGTGAGTGAAGGGTGGGCATGCTGAAGATAATCCCCTTTTCTTCTTCATATTGTTTAATTTCATAAGATAATGTATATAGATGGTGAAAAAAAAACATACAGGCATACAGTTTTATATATAATCAAGATATGGCTCCAAACATAAGGGTGCCCCCTTATAATTTCAACATATTTTCAAGTAAGAATATCTGCTATTTGATGGGTGTGGACATTGACAGATTGCCCGATCTTTTGTTTGTTTTGGCATTTAATGCCTTTTGTCTCCGTTTTTCAATACACTGGCTCATCCGCCGCCACCATTGTAAAACGTTAAACGCAGACTGCTGCGATAAAAGAAAAACCAATAACTGTTCTAGAAGGGACCCACCCTAAATCTCAAAAATATGAAAACAGTAATTCAAAAATATTAATTCAAGATAAATTAAATGTATTGATGTTTACAATCAATTCAGAGGATTGTTTATTCCTAATTTGAGCATTCTAACTTATACGGTTCATATTTGTTTGCAAAAGAAAAGAGGGTATTTCCAACAACACTCGGATGTAGCACCCATAGCAAAACTACAAAACACCCAATGCAAAGAAACCCCCAAAAACCACAGAGCAGACATCCACAGATAGAGAAACAAAAGGAACAAGGAACAACAACTCACACGATAGAAACATGTAACATAAAAGAATTCACATAAACCAACGAGAACAATCGGCAACCTTAGGATGGTAATCTACCACATATGGTGGCTGATTTATGCAATGTCACGTTGTCGCGCCGCGCTTTGTCGCGTTGTCGCACCGCGCTTCGTCGCGTTGTCGCATTAACGCGCGTTGTCGCATTGTCGCATTGCTGCGTTGTCGCATTGTCGCGTTGTCGAATTGTATGTCGCATTTACGCGTTGTCACCTTTAAATCTTTTAATTCTTTTTACTTTCATTTGATAAGATGATTTATTTTCTATATGAGAGAAGCTTTGAATCTCTAATTCTAGTTTATAGAATTTGTCCAGAAATCTGTTATTTATAAACAGAAAACATGCATTTTGCCCCAAAATAAAGTAGAAAATATACCTTTTTTCGTTTTAGACATTTGATTTATGAATGAATCTAAACAATTACAGTTGAAATACATTGCTGCTATCATTTTAAAAGGCGACAATGCGACATCGCGACAATGCAACAACGCGACAAAGCGCGGCGCGACATTGCGACAACGCGACATGGAACAAATCAGCCACCATAGCCACATGAGTAGGAGACGGTGTGGTTATCATGGATTACGTGCGCAAGACTCTCTCGCTTTTCCGATTACCCAGAGGTCTCGAAGAACGTACAATTATGGTGCAAAACAACCTCCTTACTGTTAGATGACCGCACACAAATAAGACTGTAAACTGCAGGGGCTTTCCTAAAAGGCTTTACTAGTTTGTGAAAGCGAAAACCTTGACCTAAAAGTTTCTTCGTAATTTGTAGATTTCTACTATGAATTCCAAAACATCAGTACGTGTTCTAGCATACCGGATGAGCTGTGAAATGTAGATACTGTATGACGGTAATCTAGGAACTTCGCTGTCAAGCCAGGGGGAAATTACTATGTTGAATCCAAAATCATCTCGTTTGTCATACACACTTGTATGAATCTCTCCATTATCAATGTTGATATATAGGACCAAAAATGGTGTTTCTGTGTTTGTGACGTTTGCCGTGTTTAGAGTCAATTATTTTAAAAAACAGGATTGTCGAGAGTAAGAATATCATCCAGGTACCTAGAAGTACGTGGACGACCTCTAAGTATTACCGATACTAAAACTAGATATGAAGTTTCAGATGCATTTATGATTTACTGTTGCATTCATATATGCGGTCAATAATTGAGTATACATATATGGATACTTAATAAAACTTTTAAAAAGTACATTTCAGATAAATATGGCTGTGTATCATTCCTATTATATCAATTAATAGAGGGAATAGAAAAAAACACGCACAAAGAAACCCTGAGTATTTTGCACAAGTATAATTATTTGATTCAAACATTGTTTCTTGGGTGAGGAAAATAAGAGATGAAATCATACGTGAAATGAAAAAATGAAACAAACAAAAATATTGATTTATTTGATAAATCATTTTATAGAAAAAAGGATAAATAGAGACTAAAAAAAACCACTTTTATATCGTGTAAATGAAAGATTGCCCATATTGAAATAAATGTTCTATAGAACCAATTTTATTGCACTAGACATGTGTTTGGGATATTTGAGTCTTCGTCAGTAGTACATCATGTCAAACAGTATAAATAAAGCCAAAGGAAATGTTCAAAGCGCCATCTATTATACAGATTTATAGTTACATATTGCCAAAATGAACGGCTCCACATGTTGTGTAGGGTTTATTCAGAAGCGTATTTAAGTGCAAAATATGGCCAACAATCGTTTGGGGGTAGGCGCAAGGAGCTTAAATCTAAACATAACCGAAAAATATATGCCGAAACCCCAGCTAAGGACAGAGCTTTGCAATGAGAGAGAAACCCCTTACTTAAAGAACTTTAGGGCTAATTTGATGACAGGAAATTTAGAATATATTTCAATTCAGTGCGGAAACACTAAAACTAGGTGAGTGATATCCTCGGGGACTTACAGCAGCGATACCAGCCTAGTGTTTGAAGTTGTCAATATTGAAATATATGTTCTATAGTACCAATTTTATTGTACTAGACACGTGTTTCGGATATAGAATCGAATATTAATATGAAATGTTACGTCTTCATATTCATAGCATAATTTAAGAACAGAAAGATTTCCAGCATGAAGCAGTTTCGGATAGTTAACCCTCATCGGTGGCAATAAACTATGATCAAAGACTGTGAAAGTTATGTCCAAAAAAAAAAAAACGAAAGACGTAGCATGATGCATGGTACAAGATGCTACAGGATGCTACAGGACCCGCTTTTCAGAAATGTCGTGACATTTTTTCAACATTATTTTTTGAATTCGTTGGAAGAGACGATCAACCGATGTTGGGACTTGTGAAATTCAATTATAATGCTTTTACAATCATCAGCTGACTTCGGTAAGGCTTTATTTCTTTCTATCCATTCACTGAGTATCTAGCCGAAGCAAAAGTTCATGTATGAAACTAATTAAGGTCAAATGGTCAGTAGAAAATACCATTTTAAACTGTCTTGATATGCTTTCAGATTTGTCGCGAGAGGGACATTTTGCATAAGCGGATATAGGCGGATAAAGAGAGCTACAATCCCACTTTCTTCCCTTGTTCCTGTCATAAACATTAAACATGGGGAATTTAAGGAGATCCAGGACAGCCAGACTAAATAATTTAAATTTTCCTAAAAATTACAAATGGTGATAATTGAAACACACTTTTTCGATATGCAAAGTTTCATCAATTTCTTACCGTTAGTTTTGAAGCTACGAACGTACATATACATGTATACCCATTAAAGGCCCCAAAATGGACCGTAAATGTGACGTTAAAATTATCACACTCTAGGTAATGAAAAACAGTTACAAATCTTCTGTAGAGGTAGAATATTTACAAGTTCTGTATTTTTCATTTAGATATGATGTGAACAATCGGATATGTATAAAATCATAAACGATTACTAAGACATTTAAAAGAAATTTTCGAAAGGAGATGAATTTATGTCTATTTTCGGAACATCTTTGAGTTGTTAATTTTTGATAATAAAGTCCGTTTATCTGAAACCCTATCATTTATTTTTCGTAAAAACTTGACATTATGTACTTCATATGTCAAGTGAAATACCGATAAGTTCCTATTTAAATTTGACCGTCAGTTTTAGTTATAGTGATTTTGTTACCCCCTCCCCCTTATTTTTACGTTACCTAATGCTGACGTTCTTGCGAAAAACGCGCCAACGTCGCCGTTTCTATCATGACGTCATAATTGATCTAGAGCTTTCCGATGGGGTTCTTTCGGATACTATTCTGGACCCCCTTAAATTTAAGAGAGATAGTAGCATCCTTAATACGTCAATCCTTATATTATTATAGGATTTAAAATGGTGATAGAAGGGAGGGAGGGGAGAAATCAATTTTTAGTTTAAATATATTCTTTTTACAACGTGGTTGAGTTCCATACAAATACAATTTAGCATTATTTATTTCATAGAAATACGATTTAGCATGATTTATTTGTACCAGAATACACCAAGTGGATGATATATTATACCACACAGCTGCTGCCGATTGAATGGAATATAACAGTATGGCAATCAATAAATGCAAAGGTACAGCCATACTCTTTATTTTTATCAGATTAATAGGTTTTTGGTAAAATTCAAATAGAAGGAATGATGAAAAGGAAAGAATTAAGTCCTTAAAATGGGTCTTAACAGTCTTAGAATATATTTTCTATTCAATTATCATGATTTCGTTTTCCGGATTTCGCGACTGTACCAATGGAAATTCTAATCAATGTATCTTACTTTTTCGTCTTTGAGACTGAATAAGTGATGTACACTTCTTCGATATTTATTATAAGACTAATAGATCAAAACATAATTGTTATTGCCACATTGAATTGTTTTCTACATTTTAATCGATATCCTCTTGTCTTAAATGAGTTAAAGAAGATCCTGACGATAATCTCAACAACACTCACAATAGTGCACCATATTGAGCATCGACGGACCCCTAGCAAGCCAGAAGTGGGATCAGGTGCTCGGGAGGAGTAAGCATTCCCTGTTGGCTAGCCACACCCGCCGTCGATATTCATGCACGAAAATGTAAAACAATAAATTAATCACATGCACTGTCTGAGGTTATGGCTGTATAGAAAGTGCTATGGCGACCAAATCAGGGAAAATATTCAAAACAGTTACTGTCAAACCCCTCGCGGGGAACCACATATGATAATTGATCATTCGAAATATGTGTGGTGAATCGCATTGAGAAACTTCTATCCATATGCAAAGTAACCTAACTATTTCTTATATAAAAAATAATAAATCAAATTTTAACAAATGATATATCAAAGCATTTAAAAACTTAAATATTTCAAATATGCAATAAATGAGTACATACAGAAGATCGTACATCTAGAGAGTTATGCAAAGAAACCGTTAAAAATGAGCTAAATAGAAAGTGGTCTAATCTGGCTATGTCCAAATAGAAAAAGACGGTCCATGAAAAGTCGTACTCAAGGTTTGATATGCAAATGTCGAAATGTGTAATGAGCCATGTCTTCATGACAGGCCCTATCCAAACCTGTCCAAACCTCTTTAGAGAAGACAAGACCCCGGACACCTGTCCTCTCTGAAGATCAGCCGGACTTCTCAGTGATCACATGCATGAGCTCGCTACAACCGACAGAGAACAGACTGTATATCTTATGCCTTCTGTTTTTCATATCTGTTTACCTATCCATCTGTGTGTTTCTTGAACCCCTGCGTTATGCTTTCTGTTTGTATGTTTATATTACAGTGTGGATGATATTTAACACCACCATTGTGCGTACTTTGAGATCTCTGGGTAATCGGGGAAGTGAGAGGATTGTGCGCACGTAATACGGATAACCACACGGTCTACTATACTTGTGTGGCGGTTCTCCGTCCCCATTAGGCACATGTTGCCCATTGACCTCGTCGGTTTATGTGTTGTCTTTTGTGTTTCATGTTTCTATGGTGTGAGTTGGGTTTTCTTGTTCCTTTTGTGTCTCTTTCTATGAGTGTCTGCTCTGTGATTTTGCAATTGGTGTTTTTAAATTTAAACTTTAATGTTTTACAACGTTTAACAAGCCAGTTACACAACTTTAATAAATGTCTCACGTTGGCTCAGATGTTGTTGTAAGAGGGTCAAAGGAACAGGAGGAAAACGGAGTACCCAGAATACCCCCCCCCCCCAACAGAGGCCAGGATGGAAGACCACCTACCCTCAGAAGTGAGAAGCGAGTGTTTACCACTGCGCTAACCCGGCCGTTGTTTGGTGTTTTGGGGTTTTGCTTTGGGTGATGCAAACGGGTGTTTTTGGAGATCCCCTCCTCTCTTCTTTGTAGGAGGCTGAAATGCTGCTATCAGTTTTTTATTTTGATTTCCGGCATACTGAGGAAGATGACGCCTAATTAATCCTAAATGGATGGATTACTGACGAAGAGTACGTCATCAGTGTTTCGGTAAGTCCAAATGAACTTCAATGTTAGGCTCATTTGCTGTTTGAAAGTAGAGGCTGTATTAATTTTGCCTTGTATGACTTAATGAATATGTCGGAGAGGGGCAAACGCTGTGTCCATTTCCAACGGTTTGACATCCAACAACAATATTATTATTGTATATAAAAAAAATCAGCATATTGATAGTGTCGTCTCCAGTATACATGTTATGCTTATCGTCTTCAACGGTCCAGGAGAATACGAAAAACAGTAATATTACTTTATTAACAATAATCCCTGATATTATTGAAAACAGAAATGTTGTCACTCTATATTACACATTTCAGTAAACACCAAAGAAGTACCTAACAGTTATTCAGTCTCAAAGTCGAGAAGGCAACCAAATCATTAGAATTCTCATCAGAACGAACAACACTCCGAAGTGAGACCAGGTGCCCGGGAAGAGTCAGCGTCTCCTGATTGCATGCAACAAATGAGGGGTTCCCCAATAACACCAGGTTGTAGCACCCACAGCAAAACCCCAAAACATCCCATGCAAAAACACAGTACAGACAAACATAGGAAGTGACGCAAAAGTGTCAGGGAACGTCAACACACAACACAGAAACACCGAACACAAAGGACTACACATAAACCAACGAGACCAATGGGCAACTGGTGCCGATTTAGGACGGCCATCTGCCACGGGAATTGCAAAAGGTGTTGTTATCCCGTCCAATAGCTCCATGGAAACCTGTCAAATTCGGTGATTGTCTCGATGTACATTTTGATATACAGATAAGGTAAGTATGTCTTGGTTGGTGATAACTAAAACCATTCAATCACAATGTAGAATGTTATTGATCATTCTGGAAAGGAGGATCTGATATGCTTTTATTATACCCCCGTAGCGACCGAAGAACTTCCTCAATGATGACTTCAGCCGTTGTGTGATAAAACCCTGAACAAGTAACCTAATTGCAAGCCGTCTGGTTCTAACGATGAAATCTTCATATTTGGAACATACCCTGGCGTACTGTATCAGCTGAAAAACAAAAAAAGCCATAAGCTCGAAAAGACGGAATGTTGCTACTCATTAAATGGAAGTTTTTAGTTTTGTATGATGGCATTTATGTGTCACTTTCTTGTGGGTTTGTTTCGCTGGGTTAATGCAGAGTGGCCATGCTTGATATAATTCCCTTTCCTGTAGTTATGTGGAAGCTGAAATCGTCACGCTTGTCATACAGTGAGGCGTTTAAATGGCCGTTTGCGTCGAAAGGTAGAAGTATATCCAAGTACGAAGCGGATCTGTCGCTCTGTTGTTTTCTTGATCTCTAGTTAATGAGGATAGATTACATGTGGATGGTCCTTAAAGTTCCGATTATGGATGGACAACACGTCATCCATGTAGTTGAAGGTAAACTTGAACTGCGATGAAAGATGTTTTCGCCCAGTCGATTGCAAGGTATGGATGAAGTCAGCTAGGTATGAATATACAATGTAAAAATATATACGCAGGCAGTGGGGCACAATTGGTACCCATGGGAATTCCGACTATCTGCTGAAATACGGTTGCTCCAAAGACAACAAAAATGTTGTCAATCAAAATCTCATGCATCCGGATGATATCGTCTTCGGTAAACTTTTTGTTTGAATCAGAGTGTCCCTTCACGAAATATGTATCCAGTCGCCCTATGACGAGGTATTTGTCTCTCCTATTACCATTTTTGAAAGGAAGGTATTGCGAATTATATTGGCAAGTCTCTTTTCGAATTTTTGGTAGTGAAGAGCGTGAAGAAGTCAAAATAGTTTATGACAGTGGGGCACAATTGGTACCCATTGGAATTCCGACTATCTGCTGAAATACGGTTGCTCCAAAGACAACAAAAATGTTGTCAATCAAAATCTCATGCATCCGGATGATATCGTCTTCGGTAAACTTTTTGTTTGAATCAGAGTGTCCCTTCACGAAATATGTATCCAGTCGCCCTATGACGAGGTATTTGTCTCTCCTATTACCATTTTTGAAAGGAAGGTATTGCGAATTATATTGGCAAGTCTCTTTTCGAATTTTTGGTAGTGAAGAGCGTGAAGAAGTCAAAATAGTTTATGCTTGTAATTTAACTGAAATTGGTGACTTTTAAATTTTAGGCTCCACATCTGATTTGATCACAATTTGATTCCATTTCTGGAATAAGTTGTCTCGCAGTATGTTTGAAGACCTTGCGTGATGAGAGTTAATATTTGGTACAAAATGGAAAGATATTTTGTGGAGCACCTGGACGCGGTGCTTGTAAGGATTTTTGTGCATTTTGGAAATCTAGTAGATATCAGGTCGTTCAAGATCAGAGTCATCAGTGTGAATACCGAAGGACTCAAGAACAGATTTGTTATTCTTAAGTATTTTTATAAGTAAATTTGTAAGTATGTATGTTTCCAGGTGCTGAATATAACCAATGTTCCTTTCTCAGGCATTTCAAATAGAACGCCTTGCAAACGAAAGTAAAATTGTTTGCCACGTTGTCAGCAGGAACAACGATATATTTTTCATGGAGGTAAGAAAGTTCTTTGGCAACAACAGGGTCATGAAAAATTGACTCTTGTCTGTTTGTTGTTAACTGAATGCCGAAAACGCCCTATTCTTCTTTTAAGTAATTCTCCGATGGATTTCGTCCATTCGGAATGTGTGTCTAGTTCTACGTCCTCCTTTTTTGAACACCGTCTGACATAGACAAAGTAACGTTTTAAAGCTACAAACACAGTTTCTATCATACAATCATTCTTTCATACAACAACAGATTGATTATATGTGAATAATTGTTTTACTGAAAAGTGAAAATAATGTCCATTTGGAACCTATTTTTCACTTTTTCTTCTTTCTGATATTCCCTTTTGTTCAAATTTGTTCAGAAAATAATTTTCCTGATGTTTTGAATAATTTTTCAGTGTACATTTGAAGTCCTAATCACCCTCTTTTCTTTCCGAATCCATTGGTATGAGGGCGAACTGAAGATCTAAATAGTATTGCTGCTCACAGTTATATAAAGAGATAGATTTCAAAGAAAGATAACTCCAATTGAAGTTATGTTATGGTTTTAGTAATATTACTGATTCTCGTATTTTCTTGGATGCTCAATGTACTTGTTACTTGTACAATGGTTACCCATTGGTCACGTTGGTTGATGTGTAGTTTTTTATGTTTGATATCTTTATTTTGCATGTCTCTTTTTTCGTCTCTTCACGACTTGTCTTTATGTTTTCGCAATATGTGTTTTTGGTGGTTTGCTTTTTTTTACTTCAACAGGTTCTTGTAGGAGATCCTCTTCATACTTTTGTCTGTTGAAGTAGAGTGTTTCTTGACTAAATACTGTCTAATGTCATTCTACACATTTTTTTTATGTTTGCGGACTTAGCACTTCGAAGAGACTGTGTTACAAAAGTAGAATGTTGATGTTGTTCCTATGAATTTCGAATTCTTTGTGTAAGGGATTTAGTTGTTTTTTATATGTAAAAAGATATTTAAAACTCTTCATGTTCGGTGTCAATTTTTTTGAAGTACGTTAACCTGAAAAATGTCAAAAACGAAGTATTAGAAGATCCTGACGACAATTTCAACAGCATTCTCAATAGAGCAACAAATTGGGCATCGACGGACCCCTAGCAAGCTAGAGGTAGGACCAAGTGCCCTGGAGGAGTAAACGTTCCCTGTTGGCTAGCCGCACCCACAGTCGATGTTCATGTAATTGCCATTTTTGTGGACGTAAGAGGTTTCTATCGTGGAAGCCACCTAGTTTTAGATTCAGTAATGAGGTATGATGGTGAACAGAGTGGAAAAATCGAAAGATTCAATGCTTGTTATATGAAAGATATCCTTCAATAATGTCAAAATGATGCAAAAATAAACATATGACTAAGAATTGATATATGTTTAAAACACCAGACATCCTGGATATCATATAATTTTCATAATTTTACGATATCGTGACATAGTTGTAAACACAATATCATCTTTCAGAGCTCGATGATAAATATGGCATCGATAAGAACAAAACTAGAATTTCAAAATTTGTTTCGTTTTTGTACTATTGAAACACTGAAAACATGCAACAACATTTCTTTACTATTTGTTTTGCTTTCGCATGCATCTGCATCACTACATATGCGCAAGACCGAAAGAAAAGGGAATTGCTAATGAAAGACAAGAACCTCTTTATTGAGCTTAGGGATAATCTAAGTGAGCTTGAGAAGAGGCTTGACAGGAGAAACTGTAACGGTAATCCTTCAAGTACACCAAGTAAGATTTGACATTACATTATATTAAACACCTTCAAATTCAAAAGCATTATCCAAGAATAGATAAATTGGCATTATGGACCAGACAAGCACGTACAAAACACCCTGTCAGTGGCCCTAAATCTAAACAATATAAGAATTAATAAACACGTCTTGTCCAAATGAAGTCCATTTGAGTTGCTGTTTGGTCTTGTAATTTTTGTTTGACAAACATTTTCGTTTTAAATAGTTACTAAATCACTTCAAAATGAAACAAAATCAGATTAAATGAAATTGTCTGAATTATATCTATGAACAGAATATTTTCTTAAAGATAACATCAACACTGCTGTATGTATCGCTAATAAACTGAATGTGAAATCTCCCCTCGGATTTTCGTCGTTTGGCCATGGACCTCACCAAATGTAAACAAAAGAAAAAAAATAATGTTGACTATCAGTATGAAAGAAGAGATTTCTGTTCATTCTAACGAGATAAAGAAAATCCTGACGACAATTTCAACGGCACTCACAATATAGCATTAGATTGAACATCGACTGCATGACCCCTAGCAAGCTAGAGGTGGAATCAGGTGCCTTGAAGGAGTAAGCATCCCCCGTTTAACAAGCCGCACCCGCCGGCGATGTCCACGTACGAAAATAAAAACAGTATCTAAAAACTAGCACTGTCTGAGGTTATGCCATTATCGAAAGTGCTATGGCCATAATGTCAGGCAAAACATTTAAAACACTAAAATGCATTTCTATCAAATGTTTATGAATTTGAACATTTTTCAGTTTTTCTTATTTGTCTCGAACTGGGCTTCTACTTATCATAGTTTACAAAACAATAATGATGCCTATAAAAGTGAAAGAAGGGGAATATATGATGTTTCTAAATGTTTAGACGAAATATACCAATCCTTGCATGATTTATCAGCGTATTTTGATTTTTTCAATTCGGACTCGGACTACCAGTTTTTGTGTTGTAAATTTAGGTTTATTGCTAATTACGTAAGAAATTATCGTTTAATGATTCTAACTATATAATATACTTGATATTTATTTGTACAACGGATACCTTAATATTTTATTTTATTTTAAATCTCTTTGTTTTGTTTATTTTCGTGAATCTACTGTGTAAAGAATGTTCGATACTAAATTCCCTGTAGGGTCCATTTAGTAGCATAGTGACATAAAATTATGACTAAAGACAATGGGATAGTTATGACCAAATAAATTAACGTATCCAATGTACAAATGAAGATCTCGTGAACGTCTCGTCCATTTAAACAGTGTTAGAATTATCTCGGTAATATTCTACAGTGTCTCGATAGATTCCGTGGTTTGAGTGACAGTCAACATGTTAACCTTAGATAATAGAAACCATTATTAATGTTGTTTAAGGTATATTTAGTTAAAATATGCCATGATTCTAACTATATAATATACTTGATATTTATTTGTACAACGTATACCTTAATATTTTATCTTATTTTAAATCTCTTTGTTTTGTTTATTTTCGTGAATCTACTGTGTAAAGAATGTTCGACACTAAATTCCCTGTGGGGTCCATTTAGTAGCAGAGTGACATAAAATTATGACAATTGGAAAGACAATGGGATAGATGATATTTTAGGATGGAATCACAAATACATTCCAATGAACTTTTTGTCAGTTTTTTTTTTCAGAACGGAAAATAAGCTCCATTCTTAGAAAAGAAAAGAATCACAAACACAACAGCCTTAAGCGACATTCTTTTTTATTGCAGACGATGTAGGAGTTACCTACACCCGATGGGGCAAATCGAATTGTCCAAAAAATGGTGCAGAACTTGTGTATTCAGGTAAGGATGTTGAAGTAACATAACGTCCATATGTTAGAATGACAAATATGGACAATTACCATATCCCAATACACAGTACAAAATCGATAATTCAGGAAATCACAAACCGATGGCAAACGAAATCAGGATAAAACAGGAACCAATGCAAACAAAGAAATACCTCCACCACATGAAAAGAAGCGAACTCCCATTTAGGAGTGAGACATATATCATATAATAAACATCAAAGACGTAACTAACAGTTATTCAGTCACAAAGTCTAGAAGGCAAGGCAAAATCATGGGAATTCCCATTGGAACGGTTGCGAACCCCGGAATGAACAACACTCCGAAGTGAGACAAGGTATCCTGGGAGAGTCAGCGTCTCCTGATTACATGAAAAACCCGTTGCAACAGCTCCATGGAAACCTGTCAAATTCGGTGATTGTTTCGATGTACACTTTGATGTACATATCAGGTAAGTATGTCTTGTGTGGTGATAATGACAGCCATTCAATCACATGAAAGACCTCTGTCCAGCTTTCAGTTGACGAACGGCTTGAATTTTCACACATGGGGAAGGATATTTGGTGGTCCAATTCTTATATGTTTCATTATCATAATTTCACTGCACCAAACATGCCAAATGCGCGTTTCAATTATAGATATCTTATCAGTTATGATGGAGACCATATAAAGGAATCTAAAAATAACTTGAATCTTAAGTCAGTAAAGTCACGTTATCGGTTTGCCAATTGGAATTAAATTTATTTGAAACCTGATGTGAGTTTTATGTTTAACATTCCATTCATTATTTAAAGATTCGCCATTCACCATTTTCATTATAAGATAAGTATACCCCGAGTATACTTTTCAATCAATACCATCCTGTCAAAAGCGAATCTTCTTCTATGTTAAGGTTGGGTAGGAGGATCCTGGTATGGACTCAGGGGGTCAGCTGTTAACTATCTATGTATGCCCAAGAAACCAGAATGGGGTCAATATAAGGATGGCGTTTCAGGTTATAGGGGTTATGTATTTGGAGCGGAATATGAGGTCCATGATGGAAATATAGGGATGGATAGATCATCGTTTCACAATTACGAGGTACCATGTGCTGTTTGTAGAGCTGTACATAGCACCAGTGTACTGATGACTCCAGGTAAGAGAGAGAGTTTCTGTATTATGTGTCTTATGTAATCTTATTGTATACCCTATGTAGCTTTTTTAGCTCTGAGTTGAGGAACGGAAGATGAATACTTAACGTTTATTCTGCTCTTAAATGAACATCTGCATTGTTGGTTTCGTTGGCGTTTTTTTTATTTGTTAGGCGAATTTCCGCTATGATGTTGTTGTTGTTGTGGTTCGTATATTCCACCTTTTAGGTAGGTGCACCCACGAATTGTGGTAGATACCATATTACCATATACCATTGACCATATACCATGCTATATACAGGTACCCTCCACTGTGTATGCTATTAATGTTGGGAGGGTGTATTATTGTACTGCAGTGGATGGTCTGTATTTCGAACGGCCTTTAACGTGCCATCAAACGAGGAAATCTCCTCAGCCGCAGCTGCCGAGGGGCCACTCAGACCGTTTATATTCCCTCTGAGTCGGATAACAGGTGGATGCAAGACGATAAATCACCTCTGAGAAAACTCGCCCCTGACGGGATCCGAACCCAGGACCTCCGGTATGGAAGTCCGACACTCTACCAACTGAGCTGTGCGACCCACAAAATGATTAATGCAACATTAGCTTATTGGATATTTTTTGTAATTCCTAATTTACTAAATTCTTATTGATTACTTTTCTAATTCTCCCAAAGCTAAAACAAGATGCCATAAGTCATGGACTAAACAATACGGTGGATTCTTGATGACTGGAAAATACAACCATGAAGCATCTGCCGAATATATCTGCGTTGATGGTAGGCCAGAGAAGATAGGTCAATCTTCAAACGAGGACGGCACACTGTTGTATCCGGTGGAGGCCAGATGTGGATCCCTGCCGTGCGGACCATACGTTAACGGCAGAGAGCTGACATGTGTTGTTTGTTCAAAATAGTATGATGATACATTAAAGAAATTAATGAACAGACAGAAACACATGTCTTGTGTATTGTATATTTGGTAGTTTATGTCAAGCAGTGTGCTATCCGACAGGGGCATTGTGGTATCTCTGCAGCGACAGCGAGGTACTCTGTGTCTTCCTCCAACAAACGAGATTCAAACCGGGTTCTCATTTTCCTAATGCACTGTAACGACACGACGTGCGAGCAGGAGATGCTTACTCTTCCTGGGCACATGGTCTCATTCCCATATCGGGAGTTTGCTTCTTTTCACATGGAGGTTTTGTTTGTTTGCTTTGTTTCCAGTTTTATCCTGATTTTGTATGCCTTCGGTTTCTAATTTTCTGAATTATCGATTTTGTGCTGTATACAGGGATATGGTCATTATCCATATTTGTCATCTTAGAAAAAAAAAACAAGCGATTAGAAAAACAAATAAATACCTAAATGACAAAATCAGAGTATATTTTGTCACGAATACCTTCAAATTGAGGTTGTGTAAACCTTGTCACTTCACCTTACATACGATCTTATGTACTCTGAAGCTTAGTCCCAAGGGGCATACAATAGACCGTGCGTGTACCATTCACATGTTTGCCGATTGATTGTTATGAGAAGTGTTGTGCGAAACAAATGAAGCCTCGAGATTCCACATTTTAATGTCTTCAAACAAGAAATGATGCCACTAGTGAATGCGTAATTTACTGTTTGTCTCCGGAACCGAGCTTCACATTCAGTACCACTGAATAAGCAGAAGTGTCTATACTAGATGTTTAACGTCTTCAAACTCATTAGCATCATTTTAGAGCAGATGAATTTAGATCATGGACCAGACATAAACGTTTCGGGTACTAAACCCTCGTCAGCGATCCTTAATCTAAAAATTGTTATATGACCAAAGAGTGTGAAAGTAATGATGTCCAAAAAATCATCCAAAGTTAATCGAAATTTGCTACATGTGCACTCGGGGAATCCTGATCCACCAGCATTGACACTCACCAGGTATTTGTCCAATTCTATAAAACGTTTCTATACTTAACGGCAGGGTGGGAACTATAAAAGAAGACAGGTAAATTTTTCTGTCTTGTCCTAACTGACCACTATAGGGTTTATTTCTCTAATCAAGATCTGATCTGCCCGTTTTAATTCCTGATACCCCTTCTCATTTTTTTGACAGACAGCTTAAAACGGATTTGGGGTGTTTCCTTAGCATAATCAAGTTTACCTGTCGGTGTGTCTTTGATGTCGCAAACCGCATTTTAGGAATATCCTTTGAGGGATCGCCGCTATCATCAAAGCAATTATGTCACGCCTACCAAGCCTACGTCAGTCAGGTATGCACATTAATGACAACCCTCAGGCTGTTGGGAGCACGGCATATAAAGCGTGGTATCTTATGATTGCATGGGTGAGTTTAAGTCAGTCACAACACCAAAATCAGAAATAACAAAGACCAGTTTTTCGACTCACATATACAGACTTCCTGTCATCTGTCCGAAGTCGAAAGTTTTTGTCTAAGTTTCATTGAAAATGTTACAAATGATCTGAATACTGAAGTGGCCAGTTATGGCAAGTATGGCGTAACAGTTACATTCGGATGATTTCGATATTGAAATTAGATAATGTAATTTTAATTAGTTCATGGGGATATTGAGCTGAATGAAACATGCATTGACAAATAAATCTTGTTGTGATAAGTCTTCAATCCAAAAGGATAAACTTAAGTTGGTGGAAATATTCATTTGACAATATTGTGGATTTTCTTGCCCTATTAGGTGATATACACTATTTGATTTCTAAAAGGAAACATCCTGTTCTCTTTTATTTTATTTCCATTGCTTGTTTGTCTCTTACGGCAATAACATAACATTGAAGAGTTCCAGCTATTTACCTCTTGAAGACAATTCCACGCCAATTTTTTGTGTGCCAGACATGTGTTTCAGATAGTAAATCCTCGTCAGTTTTACTTGATTGAACACTGAAGTGATTTTTAGACGCAGCAAAGTGTATTTTAGTGCATGAAGCACCCTCTAATTTTATTTTTTGAATTTCAATGTATGCATTTTAAACAGAGTGCGCAGCTCCAAATGTCCTGTAGGGTCGATTCAAGTTGCTGTTTGTTGCTGTCTGTAGTAAAATTATGAAGAAAAAAACTTTATCAATAATAACATTGGAGGGTTGATGTTTAAGTGCTAACCTCTTTTAATCTCGATGATATATTTGAATGAAATGACATGTTTCCGAAATAGCAAATTGATATGTGATATCTTTTAAGTAACGGGCCAAAACAAAACTTTTTCAGGCAAAAGTGCTAGAAAGAGGTAAAATTTAATATGAAATTTTTACAGCTATCCTCTGTAACCATTTGCACTTTAATTAAGGAAGCATGGCACACCATGATTTTGATAAAATTTATACATATATACATCTTAATATTTTTATTCGGGATGACAATGTACGAAGTGAAATCCACACCCTATCCAACTAAATGGCATGAAGCACTTGCAAGGGGAAGTAATTCATTAAGTTAAAGTTGTCCCTCGTGTTTCCATGAAGCTCCGTCATTGTCTCCGTCCGATTGTAGGATTTTTTACGTGAAAAATTCCTCTTTTTATATATTTCAAGAATTTGTAAGCCTTTTGATTGTGTGTGTGTGTGTTTTTCAGAATTTCATTTCGGCTTTTGTATTCGACTTTCATTCCTTGATTCTAAATGACGTCAAGATCAATAGGTCAATTGAAAAAAAATATCTATGAATAATTCTTCTATGAATTAAATATGGGTTGTGACGATTCAAAATAACAAATTTGATACGTTCTTTCCTCTACGGTTTTATCCCTTTCTGACAGATATTGATAGCAAGTATAGGATTATACTCATTCCGAGCACCTTTTGTGATTTTACTTGTCTATGTGTTTGTTCCTTCAAACGCTCATCTACTTTAAGTGCTTAAGCACTGCTTTGAAATATATAATAATGTCCTGTCATCAAATTAGACTGATAATTCTGCTTCAAATCTATTTACATATTTATTTTGGTGTTACTTCGGCCCCTCCGTGTCGCTGTCTTCTTCCATCTTACAGTGACACGGCTTTGATTATAGATGATTCTCTGCAGACACTGGGTAACCGGAAATGGGTAGATTTTGCAAACGTAATCAGGATGCACATGCCATTTGAAGGTCGTTCTAGGGCATTAAAATATATTCTAAATTTCCTGTCATCAAATTAGACCTAAATTTCTAAAACTAAGGGATATCTCCCTTATTGCATAACTCTGTCCTTAGCTGGGGTTTCGGCATATTTTTTCGGTCATGTTTAGAATAAAGCTCCTTTCGCCTACCCTCCAACGAGTTTTGGCCATATTTTTCACTTGATAAACCCTACACAAAATTTGAAGCCGCTCATTTTGTCAAGAGGAAATTCAAACTGTATTGTATTTTGCGCCAGGAAAATTCACTTTGTATTTATTCAAACTGTTTGGCATGAAGTACTACTGACGAGGAATCAAATATCCGAAACACGTACATGTATCTAGTACAATGAAATTGGTACTACAGAACATATATTTCAATATTGCCAATTTCATGTCCATGCATTACAATTCTCATACATGTATAAAGGTATCTTGCATAAAACAACTTCAATGTTTTTTTGCAAATTGATTTTCTTATACTTTTATCGTAACATACTAGATTCCTCCTTCTTCATAATATATACATAATATACATTTTCAATATGTAAAGCAACCTGCAACGACCATATCATATGCAAATTGCATCAATACAACTGATATAAAGAATTTATCATGGTCGATACACATGTTGCTTGCAGTTACGACTATAGCCTTAATTAACATAGCTCAGTAAAACTAAACTTCCGCATTTTTGTATTTTTTGCAATGAACATCAGAAGCCTAAAACAGCTGTACATGATTGCTAAAAATGAAACTACCTTTTGTCTAGATATCTTTTTATGTGAGTATTATAAACATGACAAAAACGCTCTTTATCAATAAAGATAATTATGGAAAATTATATACCTGTCACTTAAAAGTACATATTTATTTTCTGCGCAAACGCTTAGAGGTGCGAATTAATGATGCAGTCAGTGAATAAAGAACGTATGAAGTCCGAATTTAAATGTCGAAAAGCAGGCGTTTTGCTGCATTTCTCTCTGAATTACCACATAACAAGATAATTGAGCCGTTCTATACCAGCCGTACAGTTTTGGACAGATTGTCCAGATGACAGTTCTCAGGAGTCCCCAAGGGCATATGTAGCCGACTTTGATCAACTTCGGTAAATCGTTTGTTCTACGCATTTCATAACTTCTGAATCAAAATTTCTTTAAATTTCTAAAACGTGAGTCCTGTAGCATCACATCTTATCCATCCTGTATCGTCTTTCTATACATTTTTGTACATAATAATTTTCTCATTCTTTGACCATATTATATTGAGGATCAATAGAGAGGGTTAAGTAACAGAAACATTTATGTCCGGTCCATGCTGCAAATCTATCAATTTATTTAATGATATTATTGAATTTGAAGACGTTTAACATTTGGCAGCAAATTTAGACCCTTTTTTCACCAGGTTTTTCACCAGTTAATTAGTATTTTTCTAGCGAACACTTGTGAACTGTACAACAAGGACCCTTTTATCATGCAAATGTGTACAACAGTTTTTATATTCTTTTACGTATTCATTTGTGTATTACTTGACTGTGCCCTTTGATTGCTTTCTTTTCTGAGCAGTTATCTTACGGTGAGGGAGTAACTATACACAATTATTGTGCTTTCGTCGAGACCTCTTTGTAACAGGAACAGTGTAATCGTTTTGCCCCTGTTATCCGGATAACCACATCATTGCTCTTTACATGGCAGATGAATTGGTATAGCTGGATTATGTGTGTACATGCAGTCTATTGATGTCGGGGGTGTTTTTTGGTATCTTTACCCTTTTTGTCATGTGGAGCTCGTAAAGATATTCGACCCGAGGGGATTTTCAGTAAGTATTTTTGATAATTTTCCCTGACATGGTCACCGTAGAACTTTCTATATAGACATAACCTTAGATATTTTTCCCTGACATTGTCGCCGTAGTACTTTCTTTATAGATATAACCTCAGACAGTGTAGGCTAGCCAAACAGCGGATGTTTTGCGTCTCTTTCCATGTATTTTTACTCCATCTTTTCGCTTTGGATTGTTTCGGTGTTTTGCTGTAGGTGCTACAACATAGTCTCGCCGGAATTATCATCCCTTCCTTTGTATAGACTTGTGAACTACTCAAGAGTACAAGGGGAATCATATTTTCACCGGCAATGAATGCACAACTTATGAATAAGCAATCATTGGCTTTGAATATTTTCCCTGATGTGGTCGCCATAGCACTTTCTATATAGATATATTCTCAGACAGTGCATGTATTTTATATATTGTTTTCATTTTCGTGCATGAACACTGACGGCGGGTGCGGCTATTCAACAGGGGATGCTTACTCCTCCCGGTCGTCGGTCCGTCGGTGCTCAATTTGGTGCTCTATTGCGAGTGCTGTTGAGATTTTTGTCAGGATCTTCTTTAACTCATTAGTAATTTGGAAACAATAATGTTATGAGACATCTCAAAACTACGAGTATATGTTTGCACCCATTAACTTTTGATATAAAAAGAGAAAGATTTCACTGTACAATAAAATCGTTTTATTGATTTTGTACATCGGTTCAATTATTTAGAACAGACAACACACGCCAGTTCTCGCCCCTCAGAGTACGGCGGACATTTCAGGGAGCCACATCTGACCTCCACTGGATACACAAGTACACCATCCGTTGGAGTTGAGGACCCTGGTATCACCTCGGCATCTTTGTCAACACAAATGTACTGAGAAGCAGCTTTATGAAGATAGCGACCTGACATCAAGTAGCCACTGTACTGTTCGGACCAAGAATTTTCACATTTTGTTTTGCCTTTTTATTAAAAAAAATATTTTATACATCAATCCGTATATTTTTCGATTTCTTTTTGATAGCGACATAATAAATATTAAACAAAAGAGATGACTTTAATAACGCCAGAGAAAGATTGTAAAAGTCAACACTTATTTTATTTTGCGCTTTATCATTTGACGTTACCATTTCGATGTCTTACTGTAAATACTGCAACAGAGTATTGTTGGAGACCCCGCCTTCCTTCCATCTTTTATTGCTTTCTTGCAAAATTGATCCAATGTACATGCAATTATAGGTCCTCAATTTGTATTGATTAATTTTTTGCTTTTATTGTCGAGTATGTCAATCCATGCTAGGATTCTTACTTCTGAATACGCGGTTGTATCTTGTCATCCCTCCCATGCCATTTTGAACATAGATTTTTATATGGATATACTATTGACCCTACAGCAAATTTGGAGCCGCGCGTTTTCTGCAAATTGCACAGAGTCAATTTCTAATGATATAACCAGAAGACGCTACAAAATGAATTTTGTCTGTGTCAAGAAATCACACTGGATGAAAGCATCACTGATGAGGATTTGATATCCGAAACATGTGTTTGGTGCATAATAAATTGGTTTGAAATATTCTTCGGAAGGTATAGAGTTGTAAAACGTCCATGTTATTTTTTTCAATAAGAGTACTGAATATTTTCCCTGATGTGGTCGCCATAGCACTTTCTATATAGATATATTCTCAGACAGTGCATGTATTTTATATATTGTTTTCATTTTCGTGCATGAACACTGACGGCGGGTGCGGCTATTCAACAGGGGATGCTTACTCCTCCCGGTCGTCGGTCCGTCGGTGCTCAATTTGGTGCTCTATTGCGAGTGCTGTTGAGATTTTTGTCAGGATCTTCTTTAACTCATTAGTAATTTGGAAACAATAATGTTATGAGACATCTCAAAACTACGAGTATATGTTTGAACCCATTAACTTTTGATATAAAAAGAGAAAGATTTCACTGTACAATAAAATCGTTTTATTGATTTTGTACATCGGTTCAATTATTTAGAACAGACAACACATGCCAGTTCTCGCCCCTCAGAGTACGGCGGACATTTCAGGGAGCCACATCTGACCTCCACTGGATACACAAGTACACCATCCGTTGGAGTTGAGGACCCTGGTATCACCTCGGCATCTTTGTCAACACAAATGTACTGAGAAGCAGCTTTATGAAGATAGCGACCTGACATCAAGTAGCTACTGTACTGTTCGGACCAAGAATTTTCACATTTTGTTTTGCCTTTTTATTAAAAAAAATATTTTATACATCAATCCGTATATTTTTCGATTTCTTTTTGATAGCGACATAATAAATATTAAACAAAAGAGATGACTTTAATAACGCCAGAGAAAGATTGTAAAAGTCAACACTTATTTTATTTTGCGCTTTATCATTTGACGTTACCATTTCGATGTCTTACTGTAAATACTGCAACAGAGTATTGTTGGAGACCCCGCCTTCCTTCCATCTTTTATTGCTTTCTTGCAAAATTGATCCAATGTACATGCAATTATAGGTCCTCAATTTGTATTGATTAATTTTTTGCTTTTATTGTCGAGTATGTCAATCCATGCTAGGATTCTTACTTCTGAATACGCGGTTGTATCTTGTCATCCCTCCCATGCCATTTTGAACATAGATTTTTATATGGATATACTTTTGACCCTACAGCAAATTTGGAGCCGCGCGTTTTCTGCAAATTGCACAGAGTCAATTTCTAATGATATAACCAGAAGACGCTACAAAATGAATTTTGTCTGTGTCAAGAAATCACACTGGATGAAAGCATCACTGATGAGGATTTGATATCCGAAACATGTGTTTGGTGCATAATGAATTGGTTTGAAATATTCTTCGGAAGGTATAGAGTTGTAAAACGTCCATGTTATTTTTTTCAATAAGAGTACTTTATTCTGCTATCATTTCATTTATGGAA
Organism: Pinctada fucata; assembly: GCA_028142955.1. Taxonomy (NCBI): domain Eukaryota; kingdom Metazoa; phylum Mollusca; class Bivalvia; order Pterioida; family Pteriidae; genus Pinctada; species Pinctada fucata. The sequence continues at coordinate 43,920,551 of AP027111.1, read as the reverse complement.
TCCATACATTTCTACCTTAAGACATAAGATTTTGAATTTTAGCTGTGTCTTATTGTTTTATATATATATACATATATACATTTTCGTGCATGAACATCGACGACGGCTGCGGCTAGCCAAACAGGGGATCCTTACCCCTCCCGGACACTTGGTCGCGCCTCTTGCTTGCTAGGGGTCCGTCGATGCTCAAGTTGGTGCTCTATTGTTAATGCTGTTGGGATTATCATCAGGATCTTCATCTCATTATTAATTCTATTTCCATGGAAACTACTGTCGATTTTTTGCATTTCTAAGGAGATTCTTCCTTCGTTTTTCGGTGGTGTTTTTCTTTATATCGTTGACTCCATCTGAACACTTGATTGTCTGGTGTGCCGTCTTTCTTTCGCTGATTCTTTTCCATACACATTGAGGAAGTACATATTCGTTATTCAGTCTCAAAGTCGTGAAGACAAGATAAAATCATCAGAATTTCTATTGAAACAGTTGTGAACCTCAGAATGAATAACATTGCCAGACCAGGTGTTCGGTCAGCGTTTCCTGATTGCATGCAACGACATTCGTAACAGCTCCATGACAACTATTGAAATTCGGTGATTGTCTGGATGTGCTTACTTATACATAAAGACGTTCGATCATTGGTCTGCAAATTTATCTGTTCTTGAAGTATGCTATTGAATTTGAAGACGTTTAACATATACATTGATGACCACTGTGATAAGTGCAACAATTTCCTATATGATATCTCTATATATGTCATTTTACCATCTATCACTTTTACAATCTGATGGGTTTTTGTATTATAGCAATGTTTAAGAAGGCACAATCTATGAATTGCTTACAAGTGACGGAAACCCTGCCTGACGATAGAATTGTTCCAGTTGTAGTGAAGAAAAATTCATGCAAAATTCAACAAGACTTAATCTATGATATCAAAATAATTTAAGTCATTTGCCTATCAGACTTAGGTACATGTGTTTGTCTTTGTCATGAAAACCCAATATTTTTCTAGCTTGAAATGTGAGTGTGGCAATTGCACGTGAGCCCCCTTCACACTTCAACGGATCGAGCCACGACTCCATAGATCTTTCTGTAGCGAGCCGGGACGGAAAATTTTCGATGAACCATGAACTAACGACTCCAGAACGGATTAATACGGGATGATACGAATCGAATACGGATAGCTGAGGATAGCAAAGGATTGCAACGTATATCGTCCCGGCATTGCTATGGGTTGCTACATGTACGATTGGCGTACGGATTGCTACGACACGCGTACGTATAGATACGGATTGCTAAGGATTACCACAACTCGAGTACGGATAGCCACGATTCGCGCAAGGATAGCCACGACTACGATTGGTAGGACTGGCTTGAATTTCCTTTGTATTTTTAAACCATCATTATTTACTAAAACACCCAATATTTTCAAGTTGAGGCGGTCACACTTGCTTTATATTAGTATTGAGATGTTATACATGTCTCTATATGATTACCTGAAGTTGAATACTGGAAGTATTTAAAATTCGTATATTGACCGAAAAAGCACAGAATACTGATAGATTTGAAGTTAATAAGACACAATCCGTGGCTATCCATAGCCTATTATTTTCGAATCTAATTTATCCGTAGCAGAGTCTTACAAAATTTTAAACATGTTCAAACATTTTCTGTCTCATTCCTGATGGCTACAATGGCTAAGGATAGATACGACTTGCACCGAGCTATGGATTGTTACGGTTAGCTAATTTTTTTCTCGATCCGTAGCTATCCTTGGCGCGATCCGTGAAAGTGTGAAGTGGGCTGTACCGTAATGACATTCCTTAGTAATACCTGGTATCATCAGAACACTGGTACTACCAATAATCCTACAAACAGCACATGGTACATCTTTGTCCAGGTAAGTTTGATCTATGTCTACGTCGTTGTCCCGACTTTCGTATTCTGCACCAAAAACATACCCCCTATACGTGGAAACTCCGTCCTTGTACTTATAGTTCGAGTCCGGATTTTCAGGCATACAGAGATAATCCACTGCGGCACCTTCATGTTGATAATAAGATCCTCCCATATGACCTAAAATATAGGATTTATTCAATGCCAAGAGGGCATTAAAATCCTTCTTAAAGGGTTAAAGTGGAGCTTTACGACTAACATACGATACGCTTTACGACTAACATACGATAAGTTCCTTCATACGTAACAAACTGTAGACATCATGATGAAAAATACTAAATAAATTGTATGAATTGATTTCGAAAAAAAGCCTTTTCTAACTTAATTCTTAATTATTCCTGCACATACGGCAAATTGCCGATTCGTCATGTATAATAATCACTTACCAGAATACACCAGTTCTGTGTTGTTTTCGGGGCATCTAGTTCTTCCCCATCTAGTAAATGTAGAGCCTACAAACACAAACTACTTTGTTTTGCTATTCATTTGAAATATTGAAAACGATTGAATGAAAATCGAAGCAAAATTTGAAATATTGCAAAAGTAAAAATTGCCGAAAACAAAAATATGCCATTGACATTCATAAATCAAGGAGATAATAAAATCAACTTTATCTGGTGCTTTTAGACGTTTGGCCAATTGTACATTTCCTTTCTTTTTATATTCCATACTCTACTGGTCGGGTACATATTATCGCCGGGCACATATTATCGCCACTTCATTTATATATCTGCTTATTGTTGATGTAGGAATTTAATTTTTTCACCATATTTGCATCTTTGAAACACGAAAAGGTATACAAAATTTCAAATAATTCCATAACCTGGAAATACTGAATTTTATTATATAAAGTTGCTAAATCTGAATGTAATTACCTCGCCCCTCCGGGGAAAGGGTGGGTCACTTCATCTTCATATATCTCTTTGGTTTCTGAAATTTTTTGTATGAATTTTTCACAGGCAAAAAGAAGAAAGTTAAAAAATTCAGATTACGTGAATTTTGTGGAAAAAGTTTAAGATTTTCAGTAAGAACAGATTGAGGTGGCGATAATATGTACCCTCCGTTCTTTCAAACTTAGCTAAACCCTTACGCTCTCGAATTATCAGTATAGAAGAACACATTGTCAGATTTTTATGAAAATTGAAAGGAATGTGTATCGAGGGTTCTTCCTCCTTCTTTGCAAATTTCATTAAATATCGTGAAGAATTAAAGACTTTAGAGCAAATAATAATGAAAAAAGTGGCGATAATTTGTGCCCGACCAGTACTCTAATATGACTCTTAAAAAGTTCCATGGTAATTTCTATTCAGTTTGATATGCAACGAAGAGTACGGAACAAATACCTGATGGAGTGTCTTCATTGCAAGATCTGCTTTCAAGGCTCTTTTGTAGCGTTTCCAGTTTGTTCTGTAATTCTTGAAACATCCTTCTCTCTAGTTCTAAGAGGTCTCTCTTTTGTATTCGAGCTAAGGCAGAATGACAGTTGAAATTAACATAAAGCAAACAAAAAAGAAATGTATATCGCAAATACATGGTATGAAAGGTTGCTCTGTTGGTATTCCCTTATCGGAAGATGTAATACAAAATCAATGCTACTGATAACATTTTATAGCAATATTTAGATTCATATTAAAACATGTAGGGAAATCATTCGACAAGAAATTGAGGAGAGGGTGTGTCTAGATGATTGACATTTACAGTCAATTGATTCATTAGCACTGCAATTACTATCATTAAACGTCCATTTTAATTTTGTTAACAAGACACATTTTCAGGAGAATAATTGTGAGCGAATACATTTTGTTACTGCCAAAATGTTTTAGAAATTGGACGAAAATATAAAACATCATATTACATGTAACACCTAACATTCTTCTATGTTATAGAGTAAGATCTGATTAGATGGGAACAATCCTAAAGCATGAAATTTGATACATTCGTCGGTTTTTACATTCCTGAAAGGCCGATGTATTTGAACATAAGGAAGCTACACTTTAACCTTCAAGATGGATGTTAATACCCTATTGGCATTGAATAAATCCTATGTTTTAGGTTATATGGGAGGATCTTGGTATCAAAATGAAGGTGCCGCAGTGGATTATCTCTGTATGCCTAAAAACCCGGACTCGAACTACAAGTATAAGGACGGAGTATCCACACATAGGGGGTATGTTTTTGGTGCAGCATACGAAAGTCGGGACAACGACGTAGACATAAATCAAACTTACCTGGACAAAGATGTACCATGTGCTGTGTGTAGGATTATTGGAGGTACAAGTGTTCTAAAGATACCTTGTGAGTATATGGGTATTACTAAGGAATGTCATTACGGTACGTGCAATTGCCAAATTCACTTGTGAAGCTAGAAAAATATAGGTATTTGGACTTTCATAACAAAGACAAATACCTGATAGGCAAAGGACGTCAATTATTTTGATATCATAGACTAGCTCTTTTCATTTAATATTGCATGAATTTTTCTTCGTTACAACTGCAAAATTTCTAGCGCCAGATGCATCACTGATGTGAATTTAATATTCGCAATACGTGTCTGGTGCATTGAAATTGGTTTGGAATTTTCTTCAAGAAGGTATAGAGTTGGAGCCCTTCGACATTATTGCAATGCCAAATATGGATAATGACCATATCCCTGTATATAGCGCAAACTCGATAGTTCAGAAAATCAGAAACCGAAGGCATACAAATTCAGGATAAAACAGGAACCAATGCAAACAAACAAAAACCTCAATCATATGAAAAGAAACGAACTCCCGATATGGGAGTGAGACCAGGTGCCCAGCAATTTATAGATTGTGTCATCGTTAAACAATGCTATAATTAAAAGAAACCATCAGAATGTAAAAGAGATTAATAGTTGAATGACATGGAAGAGATACCATATAAGAAAATGTTGCAAGGATAACAGTGGTCATCAATGTATATGGTAAAGGTCTTCAAATTGAATAGCATCATTAAAGAACAGATAAATTTGCAGCTTGGACTAGACATGCACGTTTCGGGTACTTAACCCTCGTCAGTGATCCTCAACCTAAACAATATAATATGGTCAAAGAGTGTGCAAGTTATTATGTAAAAAAATGTGCCGAAAGACGGGGCAGGATTTGTGGGATATGATGCTACAGGACCCACCTTTTAGAAAGTTCATGATATTTTGATAACTGTAATTGTAATTAAAAAGACATCATACAGCCAGACTCGTCCCAAAAATTACCAGGACCCTACACTCTAGACCATCTTTATTTTAATTCATAAATATTTCCTGATTCATAAAGTTTATATGTAAGCATGGTTGAAGAGTGTTTCGGCGGTTTTAATATCAGATATAAAAATTCAATGACTAAGACCCGCCTCGTAAGGGATCCAACTTAGTGATTATTATCTGGCCGTGGTAGATGTTGTTATGATTGCTGTATGAAATTAACGGCTTCTTTGCATGAAAAATCGTCAGTCATATCAATCCTGTATTTCAAAATCCTTTTCTTGATATCCTTGATGTAAGAGTTATATTGAGATCCTTGACTAAAGGTGTTTGGTTTACAGATGTGGTTGAGTTTTTGAAGCGTCAATTCTCTCCAAAATAAAAATGTTTTCCGAATTCTAGAATGTATTTCACTATCAGAGTAGCCTCTCAGATATATGTGGATGCCGAGAAATTCAAAACCTACTTGACAGAACTGAACGATTAACCTTCAACGCAGGTGTGTCAGAAAAACATTAATTACATTTAAAAGATCAAGAGAAAATAATCCGATGCTACATGTAATAGGACCAGATCTGAAACCATAAAGATTTTAAAATGATAGGATTCGCCAACAAAAAGAGCACAATGATGAGAAAACGCTTGGACTTAACTATGGAATGGGATATCATTGATTTGTACATCAACTTAAAGTATATCATTGCTTTGATAATCATACGATCCACATGTAAATATGTTACTTTGAAATCCTAAATCATGTCAACGTACCGTACTTACATCTCGTCTATTGCAATTTCATTGGACAAGAAGATATCTTTCGATGTTCTAAGGCGCGCCTATCCCGAACGTTTAAACACCAAACGCCGTACCATTCATTTGACTTTTGGATTAATGGACTAACAGTTGCTGAAATTATTTGCCCTCTATACTTCGCCTAGCGATTTATATGACGGGATATTCTCAGCTCTTGAAATGAGCGTTTACCAATTCTTGGAAATTTTCGTATATATGAAAATTTGCCCTATAAAATTGCCTAGCGATTTATATGACGGGATATTCTCAGCTCTCTAATGAGCGTTGTGCCTATTATTGGACATTTTCGCATATATATGAAAAGTTCTCCTCTATATCTCGCCCAGCGTTTTATATGACGGACTTTTCTCAGCTCTTTTATGAGCGTTGTACCCAGTTTTCTTTTGTAAAACTGCAACGACGGGAATTTTGTTTTATATGCTTGATTATACCCTTGCAGTGTGCCACTACGAGACGAAGTTTCAACGGAAATAGTAAACATAAATTGCCGGATTCAGGAGAAAGCAACGTAAAACTACAAAATCGTTAGAAATCTTCATACCTGATGTATCAACATTGAATGATAAAATACAGGACAAAGTAACATACATTTACAAAAAGTGAAATTTCGATGACGATACATTACAGCTAAGTTACAATATGTGAGTTCATACCTGCTCCCTAGGATATATAAGATTGAAGAGTGAAACTCCTAATTATATATGGCGGTCTCAAATAACCTCTGCAGTCTTAGACAATTGCCACCTGGACGTCCAATTATACACAAATTTGTAAATCGGCATTAACTGTGATAACTTTTACTGCTCATCGTTGGAAAACAATCAACATAATTATATAAAGGACATGCATGATCCTATGTTACAGACACTTACGGAACACCAACAAAGAAATAATTTACAAACAATTAATAGGAAGTTTTATATCTGAGAGGCTACTCTGATAGTGAAATACATTCTAGAATTCGGAAAACATTTTTATTTCGGAGAGAATTGACGCTTCAAAAACTCAACCACATCTGTAAATCAAACACCTTTAGTCAAGGATACTAAATATAACTCTTACATCAAGGATATCAAGAAAAGGATTTTGAAATACAGGATTGATATGACTGACGATTTTTCATGCAAAGAAGCCGTTAATTTCATACAGCAATCATAACAACATCTACCACGGCCAGATAATAATCACTAAGGTGGATCCCTGACGAGACGGGCCTTAGTAATTGAATTTTTATTTCTGATATTAAAACCGCCGAAAAACTCTTCAATCATGCTGAAATTATTTGCCCTCTATACTGCGCCTAGCGATTTATATGACGGGATATTCTCAGCTCTTGACATGAGCGTTGTACTAATTCTTGGAAATTTTCGTATATATGAAAATTTGCCCTCTTTATCTCGCCCAGCGATTTATATGACGGAATATATGAGAATTGTACCAGTTCTTGGACATTTTCGCATATATGAAAATTTGTCCTCTATATCTCGCCTAGCGATCTATATGACGGACTTTTCTCAGCTCGTTTTTGAGCGTTGTAACCAGTTTTCTTTTGTAAAACTGCAACGACGGGATATTTGTCTTATATGCTTGATAATACCCTTGCAGTGTGCCACTTCGACACGCAGTTTCAACGGAAATAATAAACATAATATGCCGGATTCAGGAGAAACCAACGTAAAACTAGAAACTCATTAGAAGTCTTCATACCTAATGTATCAACATTGAATGATAAAATACAGGACAAAGTAACATACATTTACAAAAAGTGAAATTTCGATGACGATACATTACAGCTAAGTTACAATATGTGAGATCACACTTGCTCCCTAGGATACAGAAGACTGAAGAATGAAACTCCTAATTATATATAGCGGTCTCAAATAGCCTCTGCAGTCTTAGACAATTGTCACCAATTATAAACACATTTGTAAATCGGCAGTAACTGTGATAACAATCAACATTACACAGTTAAAGTATACCATTGAGGGAGTTAGCACGATTCTGGTTCCCCGAGACTAGACCTATTTCCCGAGGTGAAGCCGAGGGAAATAGGTCTGCTCGAGGGGAACCAGAATCGTGCTAACTCCCTCAATGGTATACTTTAACTGTTTTATTATACCGAAACAAACATTATACTGAAACAAACATATCTCTTAGGCATACAGAAACAAACATTATACTGAAACGAACATATCTCTTTGGTTCACATGATTCCAATGGAAATTCTAATGATTTTGCCTTGCCTTCACGACTGAATGACTGAGTAACGGAAAATATTAATTTTTGATGATTAGATAAACAAAAACATCATTTATCATACTCATACATGTTTAATTTTTGATTGTTTTATTTTATTGCGGATTAATTTATTTGCTAAGCGGATAGGAGGCGGATTACTCTGCTCGCGTATTGATAGCGTCATCCGATCAACCTTCACATCATCCGATCAACCTTCAACGGCGCTGATTGGCTGATACTGACACACCCCAAAGAAGCTCAGCCCCATTTTGAAACTAACTCCCTAGGGAAATAGTCTTCTCAACTAACGCACCCCTTTGCAGGGAAATAGTCTTATCAGGCGATTTTCAGGGATCTAGTTAAATTAAATGAGTCTCTTTTTATATAGGAAAAAATCAGTAGAGGTATAATAAAATTATATAAAGGACACGCGCGATTCTATTTTACAGACACTTACGGAACACCAACAAAGAAATAATTTACAAACAATTAATAGGAAGTTATATATCTGAAAGGCTACTATGATAGTGAAATACATTTTAGAATTCGGAAAACCTTTTCATCTCGGAAAGAATTGACGCTTCAAACTGTAAACCAAACACCTTTAGTCAAGGATTCTAAATATAACCCTTACGTCAAGGCTATCAAGAAAAGGATTTTGAAATACAGGATTGATATGACTGACGATTTTTCATGCAAAGAATGCTTTAATTCCATATAGCAAGCATAACAACATCTACCACGGCCAGATAATAATCACTAAGGTGGATCCCTGATGAGGCGGGCCTTAGTCTTTGAATTTTTATTTCTAATATTAAAACTGCCGAAACACTCTTCAATCTTCGGGACCAATTGTGCTTCACTCCTTGCCGACATTTTCCTGTACTCGTACGAAGCTGAATTCATTCAATCTGTGGTCTCTGAAGGGAAAAGATACTTAGCTTCTGACTTCAACTTCACTTACAGATAGATAGGCGATGTGTTGTCCATCAATAATCCAAAATTCGCGGATTACCTGAGCAGTATCTATCCTTCAGAGCTTGAAGTAAAAGAAACTACTAAGACAAATAATTCAGCATCCTATTTGGACATAATGTTGTCCTACGACACTGATGGTCACATGAACACCTCACTCTATGACAAATGTGACGACTTCAATTTCAGCATTACAAACTTTCCTTTTCTGAGTAGCAACATCCCTTCATTTCCAGCTTATGGCGTATTCATATCTCAATTAATACGCTATGCCAGAGCAAGTACCAAATATACGGATTGTTCCGAGACCTAGGCGTCTTGCAGATAAGATTCTCAGTCAGGGATATGTTTGTGACCGACTAACATCGTCACTGAGGAAGTTCTACGGTCGATATGGGGCACTCGTCATACACTATAATGTCCCACTCTCCAGAAGGGTGGATGATATTTTGTCATAGACCATTTGAACCATCCAACTAAAGATCGTACTCTATGTCTACCGAAATGGAAGTAACCGGTTGTGACAGTTCTACCGAATTGAAGCGGCGGGTGTTGCATGCAAGCAGGAGATTCTTACTCTTCCTGGGCACCTGGTCTCTCTCCCAGATCGGGAGTTCGCTTCTTTTCATGTTTTGAGGGTTTTGTTTGTTTGCTTTGGTTCCTGTTTTGTCCTGATTTTGTATGCCTTCGGTTTCTGATTTTCTGAATAATCGATTTTGTGCTGTATACAGGGATATGGTCATTATCTATATTTGCCATTGCTTACATATAAACTTTATGAATCAGGATATAGTAAGGAATTAAAATGAAGATGGTCAAAGAGTATAGGGTCCTGGTAATTTTTTGGACGAGTCTGGCTGTATGATGTCTTTTTGATTACAGAAAATTTCTTATGCCTTGAAGAAAGGACCAACCGAAATTGTTCGAACTTTTTTTATGTATAAATAAGCACATCGAGACCGTAGCCGAATTTGACAAGTTTTCATTGAGCTGTTATAAATTGTGTTGCATGCAATCAGGAAACGCTGACCGAACACCTGGTCTCACTTCGCAATGCTATTTATTCCGAGGTTCGCAACTGCTCCAATGGGAATTCTAATGATTTTATCTTGTCTTCACGACTTTGAGACTGAATAACTAATAAGTACTTCCTTGATGTAAATGGAAAAGTATGAGCGAAAGAAAGACAGCACATTTAACAATCAAGTGTTCAGACGGAGTCAACGAGATAAAGAAAGACACCACTGACAAATGAAGGAAGAATCTTCTTAGAAATACAAAAATCGAAAGTAGTTTCCACGAAATAGAATTAATAATTAGATAAAGAATGTCCTGACGTTAATCCCAACAGCACTCACAGTACAGCACAAATATGAGCAAGCAAGAGGTGGGACCAGGTGCCCCAGAGGAGTAAGCATCCCCTGTTTGGCTAGCTGCAAACGCCGTCGATGTTAATTCACAAAAATGAAAACAATATATAAAAAAGATAAGACACAGCTAAAATTCAAAATCTCATGTCTTAAGGTCGAAATGTATGGATTTCACAAAAGAGATGATAGCGGAATAAAACACATTTATTGAAAAAAATGATATGAACGTGTTACAACTCTATACCTTCCGAAGACTATTTCAAACCTATTTATTAAGCACCAGACACATGTTTCAAATCCTCATCAGTGTTTCAAATCCTCATCCAGTGTGATTTCTTGACACAGCCAAAATTCATTTTTGTAGCGTCCCCTGGTTATATTATTAGAAATTGAATTTGTGCAATTTCACCGCGCGGGATCGAAACGTATGATGTTTTGATTCTTTAGGGTGAATTTTGATGTTTTCTCATAATTTAAGTGATACTGCACAAAACTGATGAGACGTTGCAGCAGAGCAATGTCTAAAAAGTAAGTCCATATCGTTAATGTATCTGAAAAGTCTGTAGTTTTTGAAAACACTTCAAGATTTCGTCAGAAGAAATGATTTTCTGTCGTCGACAAACTATTGAAGTGTTTGCGAAAACTATGAACTTTTCATATACCTGGACGATATGGATTGATTTCTTCGGTGTTTTCCTACTGCAACGGCTCATCAGTTTTGTAAAGTTTAATTTAGAAAATGAAAAAAATACCAAAAACTATGTAAGGAGTCACAACACCATACGTTTCGATCCCACGCGGTGAATTTGCAGAAAACGCGCGGCTCCAAATTTACTGTAGGGTCAATAGCATATACATATAGAATCTATGTTCAAAATAGCATGGAAGGGATGACAAGATACAACCGCGTATCCAGAAGTTAGAATCCTTGCACGAATTGACTTACTCGACAATAAAAGCAAAAAATAAATGAATAAAAAGTGAGGACCTATAAATACATGTACATTGTATCAGTTTTTCAAGAAAGCATTTAAAGATAGAGGGAAGGACGGGGTCTCCAACAATACTCGGCTCCAGTATTCACAGTAAGACATCGAAATGGTAACGTCAAATGATAAAGCGCAAAATAAAAATAAGTGTTGACTTTTACAATCCGTATCTGGCTTTTTTAAATTCATTTCTTATGCTTAATAATTATTATTATGTATTTTGTCGCTATCAATATAAAATATAAAAAGATACACAGATTGATGTATAAAATACTTTTTTTAATAAAAAGGCAGAACAAAATGTGAAAATTCTTGGTCCGAACAGTACAGTGGCTGCTTGATGTCCGGTCGCTATCTTCATAAAGCTGCTTCTCAGTACATTTGTGTGGACAAAGATGCCGAGGTGATACGGGGGTTCTCAACCCCAGCGAATGGAGTACTTGTGTATCCATTTGATAGGGGCCTGTCGATGCTCAATTTGGTGCTCTATTGTGAGTGCTGTTGAGATTATTGTCAGGATCTTTTTTAACTCATTTGTGTATCCATTGGAGGTCAGATGTGGATCCCTGAAATATCCGCCGTACTCTGAGGGGCGAGAATTTGCTTGCGTTGCCTGTTCTAAATGATTGAACTGATGTACAAAATCAATAAAACAATTTTATTGTACAGTGAAATCTTTCCCTTTTTATATCAAAAGTAAATGGGTGCAAACATATACTCGTAGTTTTGAGATGTCTCATAACATTATGCTCGGTAGTAACACCCACAGCAAAACACCAAAACAATACAAAGCAAAATGACAGAGTAAACATACATGGAAAAAGACAAAAATCATATAAAGAAGATTCTGACGACATTCTCAACAGCAATCACAATAGAGCACCACAATCAGCATCGACAGACCCCTAGCGAGCTAGAAGTTGTAACAGGTGTCTGGGAGCCGCTGTTTGGCTAGCCGCACCCGCCGTCAATGTTCACACATGAAAATGTAAACTCTATCTACAAAACATACACTGTCTGAGGTTATGTTTTGGTCTATATAGAAAGTGCCACGGTGACCATGTCAGGGAAAATATTTTAAATACTTACTGCCAATCCCCTCGTACCGACCTTTTTTACGAGCTCCACACAGCAAAAGGGGCAGAGATACCAAATACATCAAAAATCTGCATGTACACACATAATCCAGCTATACCAAGTAATCTGTCATTTAAAGAGCAATGTTGTGGTTATCCGGACAATGTGGGCAAAACGATTCCACTGTTCCGTTTACCAAGAGGTCTCGACGAACGCACATTTATTTTGTATAGTTACCTCCTCACTGTAAGATGACTGCGCAAAGATGAAAGCAAAACAAAGAGACACAGTCAAGTAATACACAAATGAATACGTAAATGAAAATAAAAAATTGTTGTACACATTCACATGATAAAATGGTCCTTAATGTGCTGTCTAGTTGTTCACAAGTGTTTGATTTACCGATTAACTAGTGAAAAACCTGGTGAAAAAAAAAGAGTCTAAATTTGCTGTCAAATGTAAAACGTCTTGAAATTTAATAGTATCATTAAATAAAACATACATTTGCAGTATGGACCAGACATGCATGTTTCGGTTACTTAACCCTCATTAGTTAGTGATCCTCAATGTAATATGGCCAAAGAATGTGAAATTTATTATGTCCAAAAATGTATAGAAAGACGATGCAGGATGGATAGGATGTGATGCCAAAGGACTCAAGTTTTAGAAATTTCAAGAAATTTTGATTACAGAACTTATGAAATGCGTAGAAGAAACGATTAACCGAAGTTGATGATAATTGGCTACATATGCCCTAAGGAACTCCTGAGAACTGCGATCTGGACAATCTGTCCAAAACTGTACGGCTCGCATATAATGGCTCAAATATCTTGTCATGTGGTAATTCAAAGAGAAATGCAGCAAAATGCCTGCTTTTCAACATTTAAGTTCGGACTTAATTTTTCCTCTACTCAATGTATGTTCCCGAGACTGCATCATTGATGTTTGCGCAGAAAATCAACATGTACTGTTAAGTTACATGTTTATCATCTTTTATCATCTTTTCTTATGGTGTTTTTAGAAACAAAAGACGTTTTTTTGTCATGGTTATAATACTCACGTAAAAATATATCTAGACAAAAGGTAGTTTCATTGTTAGCAATCATGTACAGCTGTTTTAGGCTTCTGATGTTCATTGCAAAAAAAAATCCCCAAAAATTCCGATGTTAATTAAGTCTATAGTCGTAACTGCAACCAACATGTGTATCGACAATGATAATTCTTTATGTCAGTTGTATTGATGCACTTTGCATATGGTGGTTACAGGTTGCTTTACTTTGCTTTGTTCACTCAATATAAAATCATATAACATCATATCTTATTTCACAAATCATTGCAAAATGCTAAACGCAATAGTACCAATAAGCCGACAAATAGAGCCGATACGCGATGTACGACTACAGACAGTGCTTTTATTTGTTGTATCTGTATCTTTGGTGTATAGTCTTATCCTGCAGTTTGCAGTGATTGTTTCGTATGTTACAGCGGCTTATAACTGTCATTCATTTCGTTTCATTAACGAAAACGGAGAATCAGTTTATTGTACATTACTACGAAAGCCTATTGAGCTCAAGTGGTAGCTGAGAAATTTATTTTTTCGCGTTATAACGCGAAACTTTCGCGTTATAACGCGAAACTTTCGCGTAATAACGCGAAACTTACGCGTTATTACGCGAAACTTTCGCGTTATTACGCGAAACTAACGCGTTATTACGCGAAACTAACGCGTTATTACGCGAAACTTTCGCGTTATTACGCGAAACTTTCGCGTTATAACGCGAAAATTTGTATGTATGCAGTATGTAAAAGATTTCAAATTGGAGCCCCGGTAGGAGATTCAGGATACCCCCAGCACAGAGTAGTTTCATAGCAATAACAATATATAAGATTATTATCAAATACATGTATATATTTACGACGAAATTTCAATCAGAAAACAAGAGTAAATTTTTCAAGAAAATGTCAAGATTTCTTTAAAAAAAACTTGCCATTTCCAGGAACTACATGTTATGAATGATCGATATAGGCTATACACGAAATCCCTTATTTTCGGGAAGTACGTAAAATCCCTTATAATACTTATTCACTGTAACATATACACATAATATCACGAAATCCTTTGATTTCAGGAATATTGATATACATGTATATGATATAGGGAATAAATGTAATAAGAGATTTTACGTGATTCCTGAAATTAAGGGACTTCATGTAATGCCTGTATCGATCAGTCATTACATGGAATTCCTGAAGTTGGCCAGGTGTTTTATGTATTTCCTGACTTTTTCATGAATTTTTACACTGTCATGTATTTCCTAACCGTTTTTTTTTTGTGTCTTCTTTTGACATTTGAAATCATAGCTTTTTCTGTCGTTTGATGCTGAATATCCTCTCTGACAAGTAAAAAAGGAATGTTTATGTCAAATAAATAGAAATATTCAAGCTAGACGTTAAGTAATTTCCATCAAATTATTGCTCAAATTTAGGGTTCAATTTATTATCTTTATGCAGAATGAACATAAAAGCAAAGTATCAATCAAGAACTTATCTAACATGATTGATGATTGAAGTACTTTTAAACATAAACCGAAAGTAGAAGAAACATCAGTATATTTTTAAGACCATTTAGTTTTCTCGATAATGCTTAAAAATGCCTTAAATGTGTTGATTTCCAACTACCTTTCATGTGATACATATGTATCTGAATCTGATATAATGTATATAAAAGTGATGAACGAACGCCCTGCCAGATATATCAGTATGAAATGTAATACGTCAATCATAGCTGTCTCCCAGTAAACCCCTTCCTTTGTGTATTTAAATACTAAGATTTTTAATTGCGACAAGATTCTGGGACGAATCGAACATCATTGCACTTTGGTACGAAAGCTTATATTGAGTTACATGGTCCAAGCAAGATTCACCTCGACATAGAAGAGGGAGGAGGGGGGGGGGGCTTATGCGGCATTGGTGTCCGCACTCAAGAAAACGGGACCTGTATTTCACGCTTGTGCAACCAGGTTAAGTGAAACAGGACAGGTCCTTTATCAGCTTTTAAAAGTCCTAAATCTACCAAACTTGTGTAGGTGATGCATCTACTCTAGTGAGGATGCATACTGTAATGCACGGTGGGTATGCTGCATTTGACCTATATTGCATGCCTGAAAAACCAGTTTAAGTAAAATTGGACAGGTCAATTTCCAGTCTATTATAAGTCCTAGATCATCCACATTTGTGTGAATGATGAATCTGAGGATCCTTCCTGCAATACATGGTAAGGAAGCTGAAGTTGACCTTTACTTACACTTGATTGACCATGTTAAGTAAAACAGGACAGATCCATCTTATCATTAGTCTTAGATCAACCAAATTTGTATGGGTGATGTATCCGAGGAAACTTACTGCAATTCTGGTGTGGATGATCTGAATCATACTTTATACTTGAGTGACCAGACCAGGTAACTTCAAAATACATTCACTATGTTTACCATACTTTTAAACTGCACTCAGTCTGACACTAACTTTTGGCCTATATTTCATTTAGAGTCGAGAAACATTCGCGATATAACGCGTAAAGTTCGCGTTATAACGCGAAAGTTTCGCGATATAACGCGAAAGTTTCGCGATATAACGCGAAAGTTTCGCGATATAACGCAAAAATTTCGAGATATAACGCGTAAAGTTCGCGATATAACGCGTAAGTTTCGCGTTATAACGCGTAAGTTTCGCGTTATAACGCGAAAGTTTCGCGATATAACGCGTAAGTTTCGCGATATAACGCGAAAGTTTCGCGATATAACGCGTAAAGTTCGCGATATAACGCGTAAGTTTCGCGTTATAACGCGTAAGTTTCGCGTTATAACGCGTAAGTTTCGCGTTATAACGCGTAAGTTTCGCATTATATCGCGAAATGTTTCGCGTTATAACGCGAAATTTTCGCGATATAACGCGTTAAGTTCGCGTTATAACGCGAAGTTTCTGCACGTTTATTTACGCGATATTACGCGAAAGTTTCGCGATATAACGCGTAAAGTTCGCGTTATAACGCGAAAGTTTCGCGTTATAACGCGTAAATTTCGCGTTATAACGCGTAAGTTTCGCGTTATAACGCGAAAGTTTCGCGTTATAACGCGAAAAAATAATTTTCTCAGCTACCATTTGAGCTCAATAGGCTTTCGTACATTACTGATCATGTTTTTGAAACAGAAAAAAAATCCCTTGATCAGAATGAATTCAATTTATTCAATTTTCATTTAGAACAGACAACACAAGTCAGTTCTCTGCCTTCAACGTAGGGTTTGCATGGCAAGGATCCACATCTTGCCTCTACTGGGTACAGAAGTGCTCCATTCTTGTTAGCAGAGGATTCTGGAACCTTTTCGAAGTCCCTGTCTACACATATGTACTGAGTGGCGGCATAAAATTTGGCAAGTCCACACATCAAATACCCACTGTACTCTTTCTTCCAGGAATCACTGCACTTTATTTTACCTTTAACAATGAACAAATCATTAGTATTTTTATAGTCCAGTTGTCTAGTCTGCACATTTTTAATCACAAAGTCGTTCAAATGTTTCAGTACAAAATGTCCTTTTGAGAATATTTCAAATGATTTTTAGGTAAGTTAGCAATAGCTAATTGAAATATTTATTACTGTATATGTTTTTGATCATTCAAGTTAAGAGTCGAAAAAAAGTTAAAACATGTATCTCCATATCCTCTGATATTGAAATGTATCCTTAACAGTTGCCGCGATAAAAAATGGAATTTTCACTGAAATACAAAATTCTTCTATTCACATACACGGTCGCATATCACGTAATTTGCAAATGATCTCTTGCACGGGCACCCCAATTGATTAAACAAGATAAATACTATCTAAATTTTCTTTATACTATATATACTATACTATACATGTATATATTCTTGAAACTAATTTAAGGACTATCATATGAGCATCATTATCATTAATATGATGGTAATCTTTTCTGTTCAAGTATAGACATGTTTCGGAGAGCGCTAAAACGGATTTTTTTGTGCTCCCTGAAAAAATCGGGAAGCATATTGTCTCCGTCGTGTCCGGCCGTCTCTCTGTCTGTCATTCTGTTCGTCTGTCCAAGTTCATATCTCTATACTTCAGAATATGATCACATTTCAATCAAACGTTCCTTAGGATAAGTATAATCACCAAAGGACAAGGTTATGAACTTAAGTTCTATCATCAAAGGTCAATGTCATTTTCAGGCTAAAAATAGCTTTTTTGCAATAAATAATTTAACGATTCATTAATAATCAATATTTTGTCAAAATGGTCCGAAATTTTGAAATATGAAAGAAAAATGCAAAATCGTTATCATATGTTACGGGTTTTGAGATTCTGTATTGCGTTGATGAGACATTGTATATTCATTCACATTAAGTTATATGTAACAACCCCCCTCCCCCCTTTGACACACGATTTCTCGCTAACGCAACAAAAAATCTCAAAACCCGTAGCATATGTAAAAGATTATGCATTTCTAAAATATTTTTCCAAAATTTCAGATCATTCAGACAAACTGCTAATTTAAATTAATTTTTCAATCTTGTATACAGGAAAAGATATGTTTATTTTCTGTCTCAAAATGACCATGACCTTTATGAATGAACCTTTATTAATTATCCGAATTGATCTCTTTTTCCTGAAGGTGCTATCTTATCCATGCTAAGGCTAGAGGTCACCTAAGGTCATTTTTTTAAGCACTCAATACTGTCATCACTTTTAGATTAACCGTTTAATGATATTGGTTTCATTTTGTTCTTTTGCAAACTTTTTTTACGATTTTGACCTTTATAAAATATTCACGCTTTTTGCGCTAATTTAATTTGAAAATGAACTTTAATTTGGGAAAGTGCTAATTTCTTTAATTTCTTTCTTTTTTTATATTTATTTATTTTTATTTATTTTAGATTTCGAGTTGAAACTTTCATAGTAGATTACCTATGGGTATACATATAATGTTGACCTTGATTCGAGGTCAAATTTTCAATCTAAAGATCACAACAACTTTTGCCTATAGAACCAAGACTATCTGACTTTGAGAGTTTCAACTTTACACATAAACATTAAAGAAGTACCTATCAGTTATTCAGTCTCAAAGTCGAGAAGGCAAGTTATAATCATAAGATTTTCCATAGGAACAGTTGCGAACCTCGGAGTGAATAAAATTCCGAAGTGAGACCAGGTGCCCGGGGAAAGTTAGCTTCTCCTGATTGCATGCAACACCCGTCGCAACAGCTCTATGGAAACTTGTCAAATTCGGTCTCGATGTACATATTGGTGTTTACATCAGGTAAGTCTTGTTTGTTGATAATGACAGCCATTCAATTACAATCCAGAATGTCACTGATCATTCTGGAGAGGAGGACCTGATATGTTCTTATTATATCCCCGTAGCGACCAAAGAACTTCATCAAAGAGGATTTCAGTCGTTGCGCAATGTAACCCTGAACAAGTAGATTACTTGTAAATTGTCGAATATTCCTTGCAGAAATTTTCTTTTTCACCTCGAATTTGACCCAAGGTCAATTGCTTGACTTAAATGTCACAACACACTTTTGTTGATAGAATATTGAGCTTTGTTAAGATTACGATCAAACTTGATAAAAATAGTTTCCAATACATATCTTCAATGCTATTTTAAACATATACTTTATTTGGATATGCTACTGAATCGACCCTACAGGACATTTGGAGCCGCGCACTCTGTAAAGGAAAGTAAATGTACAAATTTGGAGTCGCGCACTCTGTAAAGAAAAATAAATGTAAAAATCTAAATTCAAAAAATAAAATAGGGCGCTACTGAAATGAGTTTGGGTGGCTCCGCTGGAAGCATCACTGATAAGAATTTAATATTCGAAACACGTGTCTGGTGCAAGAAAAATTTGTTTGAATTTTTCTTCATGAAGGTATTTAAGGTCTGCAAAAAACACAGAGTAAGCTAACACAAGAAAATAGACGGAAAAGGGGCAGGGGACATCAAATACGACATCCAAACGCTAACTTAAGACTACACATAAACCAACAAGACCAATGGGTAATGCTTTTGAAAGATTATATTGAATATATCGTTACGTAAACAATTATCTGTTTTATAGCATATAAACCAAAATCAAGAAAGTTCTATTCTCGCAGTGACCAACAGATACCATAAACATATTTTTTTCATTGGTCTTGATGGTATGATTAATGCCATACATGTACGTCTTTTGTGTTTATTCTTTTATATATTTTGTCCTACGTGTGTTGTCTTCCTTTTTATTTTGGTATCTTTTGTTGTACCGTTCACTATTATTATCGCTGTCGCTGTCTTGCTGTGGGTACTTCAACCGCGTCCCGTTGAATATCGACTTCCTTTTTTTAAAAATGAAACCTACAGAAATTCGGCGAGTGGACCTTTCTTTTGGAGATTATTTAATACCTGGAATCATCAGAGTACTAGATGCTCCTTTCGTCCTGCATACTGCACAAGGAACATCCCAATCGCCAAAACCTTTCTTTCCAATGTCATTGGTACCGTCAAATAGTTGGTATTCTGTTCCAAATACATAACCCTTATTTCCAGCGACACCATCTTTGTATTCATCCCAGTCTGGATCCATTGGCATACATAGGTAGTCTGCAGCTGCTCCTTTACTGTTAAAATAAGATCCTCCAACGCGACCTACAAACGTGTATGATATAATTGACCCTTCCGATTCTGGAAAAAATGCAAAACTTCGTGACGTCACAATGCTTTTACCTAGGATAAAGAAGATTAAACATCGAAATTGCATTGTGACGTCATGGAATTTCTCAAATTTTCCCGTGTTCGGAAGGGTCAATTAATTCAGATAGGTCAAATTATGATTTTTTCACACCTGGTTCGAATAGGCACTATGCGATTTTGTTCTCTATTTCTAGATGCCATTGGGGTTTTACCATGTTTTTAAATAAATTTAATCTGACCAAATCTCAATATTTCATCATGTTGCCATTATTCTGTCAAAAACCTACACGGCGAGCAGCAATGGTGAAAAGGTGCTGCAGATAAAAAAAACTTATTTTCTTAACGATGAGCATTTTGCGTCTGGAACCTTAATAGCTATGTTTACGTACTAAATAAAACTAAATAAAACACTTAAAATATTTCTTCTAGAGGGAAGGAATGATACAAATAAAAACACAAACACTCAAATACACAATTTTTTTGCCCTTTGACCTTCAGCAAATGTAAAAAGGACGGTCTATAATTGATTTTGCGATGAACGCCCGAGATTCAAAGATGCATTTTACTTAGAATAATTATATAGCGTCGTTTATACACTTGATAATGTCAAGGGGCCGCAAATTTGTGTATTTGAGTGTTTGTGTTTTTATTTGTATCATCCCTTCCCTCTGGAAGAAATATTTTGAATCTAAATAAAACCGTTTCTCAGTTTCCAAGTTGCAGGTTCTGCCACATATTCTGAATCAATGAATAACCGTGATCGTTTTATTCCATTTTGACATAAAAATGTAACAGAAATGTAATATTTTACGTGTGAACGTTTTTGTATATTTCAATCTTAAGATTTAGTTTCAGATATCGGTACACCTAACTTTTAAAAACATAACAGTAATTCTCTGTAAGAACCAAAGAATTGCAAGACATGTTGGCACGGCATGTCATGAATTTTTGAGATTTTTGGTATGGAAGTACAATTTGAAATACTAGTATGCAAATCGACCCTAGTTTTTTTCAAAAAGTTTGTCCATGGTAACCGTGTCTGGAGTTTCAAAAATCGGGGAATTTCAAAGGACGAGGCATAGTTATAGGCTTCGTTACCATGGAAACGGATACATTTTTTTATCTGAAATTACTTTGATTATTTTCCTTCAGTCCTTTTTATTATACATAGTTGTAAAATGTTTTACATTAATCTCGGATGCCTTTTGTATACAAGATGAAAAATTGGGCCAATATTGGGTATCAAAATGCTCTCTTTTGGGCATTTAAAGACCCTATTTTGCACGTTTTTACTGTTTTACAAGGTTTAAAATTTCACAAAAGCATTCATTTGTGAAATCCAAAATCTGGTTTTCAAGTGAGTATCATCTTTCAACTTTACATTAATATAAAAACCATAAACCGCTAAAGGCGGTAAGGCCGGATTGCGAAGTGTTTGTATTAGATGATGTATACATTTTTGCACAGACAGAAAGGTCAAAGGTCATTAATATTATTGTGCAATGAAAAAAAGCTATGGTCATAAGGAATATAAATGTAAAATATCAAAGCCCTACCCCTTAAAGTTCAAAAGTAGGTCAATGTCAAGGTCATTTGATCAAAAGTCATGATATCAAATAAAAGGTGTGGTCATGAGGATTCTACAACTGAAATATCAAAATCTTACCTCTTATAATTTAAAAGTAGGTCAATGTCAAGGTCACTAGGCCAAAAGTCATGATATCAAATTGAAGTTCTTGTCATGAGGAGTCTATATGTGAAATATCAATACCTAACCTTTTATAGTTCATAAGATGGTCAAAGGTCAATGTCAAGGTCACTAGGTCAAAATTCATGATATCAAATGAAAGGTCTGGTCATGAGGAATCTACATGTGAAATATCAAAACCCTACCTCTTATAGTTTAAAAGTAGGTCAAAGGTCAATGTCAAGGTCACTAGGTCAAAAGTCATGATATCAAATTAAAGTTCTGGTCACGAGGAATCTATATGTGAAATACCAAAACCCTACCTCTTATAGTTCAAAAGTAGGTCAAAGGTCAATTTCAATGTCACTAGGTCAAAACTCATGATATCAAATGAAGGGTCTGGTCATAAAGATTCTGTATGTGGAATTTTAAAGCCATAGCCTCTAAAGTTCATGACATATAGCCTAGATTTATAATTTTTAAAAGTAGGTCAATCTCCAAGGTCAAGGTCACAAGGTCAAAACTTTTGGTATCCATGTTGAGGTCTTGTAACAAGGAATACACATGTGAAATATAGAAGCCCTATCATTTACCATTCAAAAGCTATGGCCAAGGTTAAAGTTTTTCAAAAGTAGGTCAAACTCCAAGGTCAAGGTCACTAGGTCAAATTTTTTGGTATCCATGGAAAGGCCTTTTCGCAAGAAATACTCAAGTGAAATATGAAAGCCCTATCACTTACCATTCAAAAGCTATGGCCAAGCTTAAGGTTAAAGTTTTTCAAAAGTAGGTCAAACTCCAAGGTCAAGGTCACTAGGTCAAATATTTTGGTATCCATGGAAAGGCCTCTTCACAAGAAATACACGAGTGAAATATGAAAGCCCTATCACTCACCATTCAAAAGCTATGGCCAAGGTTAAAGTTTTTCAAAAGTAGGTCAAACTCCAAAGTCAAGGTCACTAGGTCAAATTTTTTGGTATCCATGGAAAGGCCTTTTCGCAAGAAATACTCAAGTGAAATATGAAAACCCTATCACTTACCATTCAAAAGCTACGGCCAAGGTTAAAGTTTTTCAAAAGTAGGTCAAACTCCAAGGTCAAGGTCACTAGGTCAAATTTTGTTGCTGTGTTAGATTCGTCTCATCATGGTCTATCATCATGTCAAGTTTTAAGTTGCCTCTCCTTACAGTTTTCTCTCAACCGACTTAAACGCAGCACTTTAACCAAAATGTTAACGCACTGACGGACAGACAGACGGACGGACGGACAGACGGACTTCGCCATTTCATAGACCGGATTTTGCTTCGCAATCCGGCCAAAAATGTGATTGGGTAAATTTGTCATTTTATATGCAAACCAGCTTCAAATTTGGTTGCTTTGGTAACAATAGGCTGAAAGGTTTCGATACGATGAATTTAAACACAATCTTTATTAAACTATCCACGCATGATATTGGAACAGAAGTTATGTATACATCTATATCAGAGACGTTTGAATATTCCACAGTACTGCATTTCCAAGGTCATTAAACTTTAAGTGACCAGATTTGACGAATAATCCTGATTTTTTATGAAATGAAGAAGCCAATATTTCAGAAACCTTCAGATATTGAACTTAATAGTCACATGCCATAAAATGATTAATCTAACACTAATTCCTCTTCTATTGATTAAGTTTCTTCACATCATTGAATTTCTAAATTCTTGGTGAGTATTTTGATAGAAAAAGGAACGAAACCTAAATTTTCTTGTTTTTTTTTTTTTGACAGAAAAAAATCCAATTGAATTATTACAGAACAATAAATTGTAAGGTTCTTCTTTCTTATATTCAGAAGCTTTCATAACAAATACGGCCTATGAAAATATTCAAATAAAATTTCATTAAAATTGATAACAAAAAAATTAATAAATTCAATATTTTTTGCAATATTTGAGTCTTAATGTAAAAATGACCTTGAACTTCAAGTAAGCAGAAATTTTTAAATGCGTTTGAAGAAACGACCAACCGAAATTGATCGAACTTGGCTACATGTGCCCTCGGGGACTCCTGGTCCACTAGCAGTGACACTCATCAAGTGGTACAATTGTTAAACACTCATCGAATCTGTTTAAAACCTCTTATTTTCATATTTATCAAATCGTCCCAATAAGGAAGGTCAACGTATGAAAAATAATTGAATTATTTTCGGGCCAAATTTAGCCAATTTCTTAACAGATTTTCATATTTACCAAATCGTCCCAAAAGGAAGGTCAACGTATGAGAAATAATCACAGATTCGCAACGTTTCCACTTACCAGAATATACCAGCTCCGTGTTGTTTTTAGGACATTCAGTTCTTCCCCATCTGGTGAAAGTCGTACCTACAAGTAAATGTAAATAATATTTTAATTATTATCTCATTTAAACCTGTCTCAAGAGGCCTCCGGTGTTAAATGACCAAGGATTTTCTTTCAAGAGGAAACCTTATTTTTCCAATAAACAATTTCCATGTAACTGGTTTAAAGAACAGCCTGTATTATGTGACCTGCGTATGACATTTCATTGAAGGTTTTATCAAAACAGATTTACCTGTAACTTGTTTTGCTATTCTAAACAGAATTAATGAGAGAAATCACAAATGCTTCAGATATTATAAAGAACAGATTTCTGAAACAATTTAGTTTCCTTAATCCACAAGTTTAATGAATCAACTTCTTCCGGATTCACAATTTCCTAGCACATGCACACAAAAAAATGAGAATAAAATTTGATACGTATATATCTCTGTATATTGCTTTATGGGACATGTTAAGGAGCTGTTAAGATAAGGGCCGTATTTAGCCCTGAATCTCGTGACTTATTTCTTCCGCATGGCGAATCGTATACAGAAAAACATGAATCATTATTGAAATATAATGTATTTGCAGACCTTTTACATGTTTTACATTATGTTAGGGAACTTTTAAGGTTGTAAAATTAAGGTCGAAAGAGGTAGGGGTGCTCGGATAGAAAATCCGATAATATCAACAAAAAACTTATAAATGTTTGAATATTTTATCTAAAATGGATAAATATAAGCTAAAAGACATCAAATATGTCTACATAGTGTATCAGAAATAGATTTCGAACGTTCTACCTCCTTTAATCGGTAAATAATGAAATCCGGAACTTAAAATACGGTCTTATTCTTCATCCAATAGCTACAATGTAAGCCTTTTAGCGCGAAATATACATTGACGGAGAAATGAACATCACTCTTGCTTATTTCGTTCCTAATTCTTGTATCTTTCATTCAATCATATTGAGTACAAAATGTTTGATGGATTAAAGAGGAAAAATAGTCAAATGTGCTATATTTAATGGTCAAAAAGATCGATTCTGAAAAAAAATGCACCCCCCTTTCCAGTTTTTTGTTTTTAGTCTCTTGGGTAGTGTTCCCCGGAGATACAGAACCCCACTTTGCCAAAAAAAATTGTATCATGGATACTTATCTCCAGTAAAAGTGGCTTTCTGTATATCCGGGGGGAACAATTTCAATAAAACGTTTCCGTTTTCTAATGAATTTTATGAGAAAAAGATAAGTTTTGACCCCAAAATTAGCAATATTATGCAAAACAGATAAAAAAAACTTCATATTCTGATGGGATGCCGTATAGGTATACATTTTACCAAAAAAGGTTCTTGAAATTTCAATTTTCAAAATTCCACTTTTTAGGGCTGATTTTACGCCTTATCTTAATAGCTCCTTTGACATTTAATGTATTTGTGTAATTCATAAGCCACTGAATAATTATGTCTTCTTATTAAACCCCATTTATTTTCTTCATTTAACTACGAGGAAAAGTATATAACGAAAGGACGCAAACCTGATGGGTTGTCTCCGTTGCAAGATCTGCTTTCAAGACTCTTTTGCAGCGTTTGCATTTAGTTCTGTAATTCTTGAAACATGCTTCTCTCCGATTCTAATAGGTCCCTCTTTTGTATTCGGGCTGAGGTCGCATGACAGCTGAAATAAACGTAAAACAAAGAAAAAAGAAGTGCGTATCGTATAAACATGCTGTTTCTGTTGATGTTTCCTTATCGGAAAATAAAATACAAAATAAACACTACCGATAACATTTTATAAAGGAAAATTAAGATCAATATTAAAATATGTCGAAAGATTATTCGACAATAAAGCGAGGAGGGGGTGTGTTTTGTTAATGAGATATTGAATTTTAAACCAATGGACATTCATGGATGCATTAGCAATGCAATTTTAGAATAGCAACTAAGTCGCTTTTGAAATTTTAATCAATATCCCTTACACAGGTCTAAGTTTTATATCAAACGAAAGAATACAACTTGCTCCATCAGTGTCGTAAAAAATCGTATGATCAGAATTTCTGTAATTTCAGAAAAAAGCAGAAATTAATAAAATTAAAAATCTTGGATGTTTTAATCAAAATTAACTTAATTTGAATCTTAATTAATATTAAATAATTTAAATTTAACAAAAGGAGAGTCCAGGTGACCGGAAAAATGTCATTATGCTTAATATTAATTTCTGGATAAAGGTATCCGATGTACAATAGGGCATAAACTAGAAGATGTTTCCTCGATACTACGGAGTTGGACACTACATAATTACATTTTAATAGTCAAATTTTAACATAAAAATGTGAATTAAAAGTATTGTTTTATTTTGAAAAAGACGACAAATTTACATCAATGATTTTGAAATTGTGTTTTCTTTCTGTACTAAATATTCTCTATTCTAATTATTTCAAGCATTTTGATATGGAATCTATTTGTCCGCCAATTTATAGAAATAATGAAGTAAAACAAAGATTTTGTGATTAACAAAACACGGAAATATGCATTGCATTTTAATTCCACAAGACAAGCTTCAATTTAGATAAGCAGCGTAACTGCATGTACGACCCAATCACGTTCAAGGCAATTGTTGCATTTTCGTTCTCTGTTTGACGATCTGACTGCACTCGTCGCTAACACATAACTTTAAGGCATAACACTACATTTAGAAACCGAAAAAGAAAAAAAAAGTGATGAAAACCAAACAAACACACCTGCAACAACCAAATACACTCACATTAAAACACCAACCGAGAAGCAAATCTAAGGCGATATTGAAATAGAAAGGACAATACATTAAAGGGTGCTCTATTCTATAGATGGTCACTTACTATACACGTAGTAAATGGTGTCCATATCCCAAATATTTCTTATCACTTTTTTCGAATATAACGCCCGACTATTAGTTTTGCTTACAAAAAATGGAATTGCATGACAAAAAAAGTAAAAACAGAACAGAATACTTGTTAAAAATAAATGAGTGTAACCAGGGACAGAAAAAGCTCTTCTCTCGGTTCAACGTTCTAGCATTACGGTTGAAAATGGGAAATTCAAATCATTCAATATGCACCTAAAATTGCGGATATATATTACAAGTATCTCATGATGCAATCGGAGTGTTGTAGTCATCATGTAACATGGGAAATTTGGACTTATGATAAAATTTGTTTATTTAATCGGTCATTCATTTCATCAAACACTTTCCTTTTTAATGTGTTATTCACTGATACATTCTTGTTGATCTTCTTTAATCTTTATAACGTAATACGGAAGTGTTCTAACCCTTTACCCTCTTGAAGAAAATTTCAAATCAATTTACATGTACGGCCGTCCGATGCTGAGATGACAACACCAGTCCCGTCGTTAAAAAAGTTTGCTTTTACTATTCTTGTATCGCATCGTGGACTCTAATATCCATGGTTGAAGATCGGAACTTGGATACATTGCACTTTTGTTCTTCAGGTCATACTCTTCATAGCTTTTTCTTACTTTTTACTTTATTCGGAGCGCTTCGGGATATTCAGCCATCGACTGCGCCAAAATTTCAGGCTGCTGTTGAGTGAATTTTCCGTTGTCAACAAACGACAACATACACGTCTCTCATTTTTTTTCTTCGTTACATAGCTTCTCATTTGTTATTGAAGTATAAGTAGTTCTAATGAATGTGGCATTGTACTATTAAGTAACCAATATTACGTATGACAATGGTGTTTGTGCTACAGCATGGCAAAGCAAAGCCCCCCCCCCTCCCCTACAACCCCATTCTGTGATACTTCAGAACAATGGCAACAGTGAACATTGCTGACATCTCTATTGCGATAAAGGGTTCCGACTACTCTGCTGCTAGAAAACAGCCTTGTTTTTGTAGTGAAACATAATGGCAGCAGTAAATGAAAGTAAAACACAAACCGAAAGCAGAGCATTTAAATCACCTTATTGCCTAAATAAAATACCTTAACGATAAAGGG
The DNA here is from genome assembly GCA_028142955.1 of Pinctada fucata. Lineage (NCBI taxonomy): Eukaryota > Metazoa > Mollusca > Bivalvia > Pterioida > Pteriidae > Pinctada > Pinctada fucata. The sequence continues at coordinate 43,892,183 of AP027111.1, read as the reverse complement.
AAGGAATTTGCATACTAGCAGGGAATACTGACTCTTCCTGGGCATCTGTCTAATTTCCACATTAGAAGTTCGCTTCATTTCATGTGGTGGAGGTTTTTGTTTGTTTGCTTTGGTCTCTGACTTTGTGTGCTTTCGGTTTAGGGTTTTCTGAGTTATCGATTGTGTACTGTGATAGCCAACAGGGGATGCTTACTCCTCCCGGGCACCTGGTCCCACCTCTAGCTTGCTGGGGGGTCCGTCGATGCTCAATTGGGTGCTCTATTGTGAGTGCTGTCGAGATTATCGTCAGGATCCTCTTTAACTCATGGAGTCGTTATGATTGTTAAAGGTCTTAAAATTCAATAGTATCATTAAGGAGCGGATAAATTTAGCATAGACCAAACATGTACGTTAAGGGTACTTAACCCTCCTCGGTGATTCTCAATCTAAACAATGTAATATGGTCAAAGAGTGTGAAAGTTATGATGTCCAAAATTATATCGAAAGACATAGCAGGGTGGGTGGGATATATTTGTCATTACAAATTTAAGAAGTATAGAAACAGAATTTTCTCATGTTATGGATAATGTATTACAACATTGGTACTTAAGGAGGTCCAGGACAGCCAGACTTAAATTTGACCCTATCATTTAATTTTCCTAAAAATCATAAATGTTAATAATTGAAATATACCTGTTTAGTCCTGATTTTGTATGCCTTCGGTTTCTGATTTTTGAATTATCGATTTTGTGCTGTATACAGGGATATGGTCATTATCCATATTTGTCATTTTTCTACATGCAAAGTTTCATCAATTTTTTACCGTTAGTTTTGAAGCTACGAACGTATATATATACCCATTGAACGCCCCAAAGTGGGCCGTAAGTGTGACGTCAAAATTGATACACTTTAGGTAATGAAAAACAGTTACAAATCATCTGTAGATGCAGAATATTAACAAGTTCTGTATTTTTCATATTTCGATATGATGTGGGCAATCGGATATGTATAGAATTATACATGATTACTAAGACTTTTAAAAGAAAATGTCGAAAGGAGATAAATTTATGTCTATTTTCAAAACGTCTTTGAGTTGCTAATTTTTAATCATAAAGTCCGTTTATCTGAAACCCTATCATTTATTTTCCGTAAAAACTAGATGTTATCTTCTTCATAAGTCAAGTCAAGTGAACCACCGATAAATTCCTATTGAAATTTTTTCCTTCAGTTTTTAAGTTATAGTGATTTTGTTATCCCTCCCCCTTATTTCTACGTAAATGTAACCTAATCCTGACGTTCTTGCGAAAAACGCGCCAATGTCGCCGTTTCTATTGTTACGTCATAATTGATCCAGAGCTTTCCGATGGGGTTCTTTTGGATACTGTTCTGGAACCCTGAAGGCCAACATGATTCAGAAAGAATCGTTTTGTGCCATCATGATGTCGATTAATTTAAGAGTACATACACCTTTTTGTCAAAATGAGAGGCCTCCAAATTTTGTGTAGGGTCTTTATTCAGAAGCATTTGAAATATGAAATGTTTCTCTTTTTTGGAAAATATAATTGACCCTTAATTACATGTACTTTTAATACTTAAATGCCAACCCTTTACATGTTGCCTGGTGTCACATTAGATATAAGTCTCATTTAAATTTCATTTGTGTGGTATGTTAATTAAGCCATAAAATGGACATAAAATATGGTAGACATATCGACAACTTGTTCTTTTTCAACAAAAAATAAAACAACCTGTAGCACATAATTTCTATGAACGATTGTAAATGCTTAACGTAATAGAATTTGTTTTTTTCTGCAACAGCTGTGGGTGATTAAGGTATTAGATATGTAATGAACGTATTCATGTCCAAAATATGAAATTAATGTGCATCAATTATTTCACATTTTCTTTAATTTTCACAAATATATGTACTGAGATGGGTTATAGACACGTTGAGTGTAAAAGGGTCCCTGTATTACATCTAGAGATATATTGCTTATTGAAAGGATGCAACATCGAACGACATCGGTGGACAACGATATTGGTGCGCCCACCTCTATCGTCATTGTTACATTCTTTTCCTATCGACTTACCGTGAATAAAGCATAAGCTTGTGGGCTATAAGGACAAGTGGAAGCCATCTGTGTCATTTTTTTTTTTTTTTTGCCGTCATATTGACAAGATCCTTAGGGTGGGGGTGCAAAGGTCTAATCGTGTACTATTCTGTTTATGATTTTAAATGAAATAGTATATTCAAAACGTCGAATTCCAAATAATATGTTAAATAAAAGTAACTTTTGTTTTTATGTCTTATGACATACGTTTAGAAGTAAGAAACTGAATAAAATCAAAAAATGAAATTGAATACGTAAGGTCACCTGTTTTATTTCGTTGACCAACTCCACATTGCAATAAAGAATAAGAGTAAATGTCAAGAGCAGCCTTTTGGACAAAAATGAAGAATGATAATTAAGACGAACTGATGTAATAGTCCGCAATTCCGACTTAGTGTGATCCTGCAATGAAGCCAAATTAATATCTTCTCTTCGTGGAAACAATTTCGCTTTGCAGCGTTATTACCTTCACAAATTTCATTCTGAAACGATGAAACCGCTTCTCGAAATTAGATCTAGAAGACCAATGGAATTACATGTCACGAAAGTATTTATAAACAATTACAACTTGACAGTTGTCGCCTCGGTTTCATCTCATAACAACTTTTCAGTCGATTGATATGATTTGATATTCTATTGTAAGGGGATTTTATTTTAGATTGACGACATTCTCCGCTTGTATTTTAGAGTATAACCCGTGCTTCCCCCAAAATACACCCGTGCCCCTAAAATGTATCATTTTGGCAGTTACAAAGTAAATAACGTCTATGAAATTACGTTCTCGTATAGTAGGACAAGGAGGTTTGTATCATTCCTGGTGTTTGCACATGTATGTGTGTTTTCAAAGGACATTTAATATCTTAGTTTCTCTCACTTCCATATTATTTTAATTATATAAACAATTATTTCTTGTATATTGTGGAGCAGTTAAAATCGTTCCTCGTGACTTCATGTTTGTTAAGTGTATTACATGTAATTATTTTTTACGCTCTGTTGCCTGAAAGTAGCAATGTTTTGGCCCTGTATCAATTTGACCTTATATCTATTATTTTGCTATTTGGGAAACTTGCATTTCATCGCAAACATAACATTAAAATTAAAGGAGGCTTACTTAACATCTTAGCACCATCCCTATAATGCTATTTCGAATATATATTTTATTTAGATATGCTACTGAATCGACCCTATATGATATCTGTAAACATGGTCAGGTGAATGTACAAATTTTAATTAAAAAAATAACAACAGAGGGCGCTACCGAAAGAAAGGAGGGGATCTCCAACCACACTAGGTTGCAGCACCCACAGCAAAATCCCAAAACACCCATGCAAAAAACACAGAACAGATACCCACAGAAAGAGACGCAAAAGGGACAAGGAACACCAACTCACAACATAGAAACATAAAAGACTACACATAAACCAACGAGACCAATGGGCAACCGGTGCCGACTTAGGACGGCCATCTGCCAAGTAAATAGCAGACGGTGTGGTTATCCTGGATTACGTGCGCACAACCCTCTCACTTCTCCAGTTACCTAGAGGTAATGATTTTTGGTTCCTAAAAAATCACTTTGGCTGGAAGCATTAAATATGTTTGGTATCCGAAAAACGTGTCTTGTGCATGCAAATTGATTTGAAACTTTCTTCCTATTCTTAATAATGCGTCGCTCAAAAGCGTCTAAAAACGTTGAAATCATTGAAAAGATCTAACAAAAAATGAGAGATATTTCGATACAAAAATATGACATCAAGTAGGACTCCATGCCTAGTCCATAGATATTTTTTTACAATCGATGGCTTTCTGATCGGCCTTTTAATTTGTATAAAAAATCCTGGGCGATGTCTGGAGCGTAGATGAATTTGGAAGATTTGTTCTGAAAAATACGATTATTTTCCTTAGATTTGCTGCATTCAGGGGAACTGACGTCAAAATGTGACGTCATACATCACGATCGTGACGTTAGGAGGGTTCAAACGCGGTATTTTCTCAAACATTTAACGTTGCAAAAAGTGATAATCAAAAATTCGTTAATCAGAAGCATTTTTCGTCAAAATTATAGGGCCGATGTGAGGGGTTAGCGCACCTACTCCTTTTAAGATTTTTTATAACAGGAATTTTCGAATGCGTTGAAGACACGGACGAACAACCGAAGTTTATCAGACTTGGTTACATGTGCCCTCGGGGACGTCTAGTCCACCAGCATTGACACACACCAAGTGGTTCAAATGTTAAACGTCTTCAAATTCAATAGCATCATTTGAGAACAGATCAATTTGCAGCTGGACCAGACATGCACGTTTCGGGTACTTAATCCTCGTCAGTGATCCTCAATCTAAACAATGTAGTATGGCCAAAGAGCGTGAAATTTCTTAAGTCCAAAATGTACCGGATAACGGAGCAGGATGGGATGGATATGATGCTACAGGTCCCACGGTTTAGAACTTTCAATATCTTTTATAACAGGAATTTTCGAATGCGTTGAAGAGCCAGACGATCAACTGAAATTGACAGAACTTGGCTACATGTACATGAGTTAAAGAAGATCCTGACGATAATCTCAACAGCACTCACAGAAGAGCCAAAAATTTAATATCGACGGACCCCTAGCAAGCTAGAAGTGGGACCAGGTGCCCGGGAGGAGTAAGCATCCCCTGTTGGCTAGCCTCACCCGCTAACGTTTCTCTCGGGGACTCCTGGTCCACCAGCAGTGACACACACCAAGTGGTTCAAATGTTAAACGTCTTCAAAGTCAATAGCACTATTTAAGAACAGATAAATTTGCAGCATGGATCAGACATGCACGTTTCGGGTACTTAACCCTCGTCAGTGATCCTCAATCTAAACAATGTAATTCAGTGTAATATGACGAAAAAATGTGAAAATAATTATGCCCAAAAATGTATCGAACGACGTAGCAGGATGGAATCCTGGATGGGATATGATGCTACAGGACCCACGGTTAAGACATTTTTTGATGAGAGGAATGTTCGAATGGGTTGAAGAGACGGACGATCAACCGAAAATGATCAAACTTGGCTATATGTGCAATCAGGGACTCCTGGTTCACCAGCAGTGACACCCACCAAGTAGTACCAATATCAAACGTCTTCAAAATTAATGGTATCATTTAAACACGAATAAATTTACAGCATGGACCAGACATGCACGTTTCGGGTACTTAACCGTCGTAGGTGATCCTCAATCTAAACAATGTAATATGGCCGAAAAGTGTGAAAATAATTATGCCTAAAAATGCACCGAAAAACCTAGCAGGATGGACGGGATATGACGCTACAGGACCCACATTGTAGAAATTTCAAGAAATTTTGTAACAGAATTTTCGAATGAGTTGAAGAGACAGACGATCAACCAAAGTTGATCGAATTTGGCTGCATGTGCCCTCGGCGACTTCTGGTCCACCAGTGACAAGTATTACATTATATACAAAAAATATCAATCAATATTGAAATTTGAAGGAAAATAAATCGACTGTGAAGTAAGATGTATGTCAGACTGATACGATTTTGTATGAATCCTTATTTGAAGGACTATGTACTTAACTTATCACAAATAAATATTATACATACATGTAGTTCCATTTTGATATTAAAAGGAGATATACTGTTTATTCAGTTTTAGGATAGATATACTTTATATTTGAATCGATTTCATAATGTTGTATGAAAAAGTGATGTGCAATTACACATGATGGGATTACCATAGGAAACATTGAAGTTCTGAGTACTTCTCAAACATACAAACATTTTCAAATGCCAACTATGGCAAATTCAAAATTATATTCAGCAACTGTTTTATTGTTGTATGATTTTCCTTCACATTTAGAATACAATACATTGGATATCCAACTAATTGATTGAAGCGAAGAACTGGAAACCTTTTCCTTACATACCTTTCTTTTAAATAACATAAAAACTTTTATTTTAAAATATTTTTCAAAGAACTTAATAATGGAAATCGGAGTTATCTTTCTTTGTACGTAAGTAATACAGAAAACTCCTCGATGTGAAGATTTGAAATTTTGGGTGCCGGATATGTCCTTTAGGTGGGCGACCAAAAACTAAAGAATGGATAATGCCAAAGTACCTTTTCCATCTTATTAAGATTTTTTTACATCGATGTAACAAATATTGACATCTATTTAACAAAAGCTGACCACCTAGCGATAAGGAGATTCCCATAAATTTGGCATCGGAATTGTATGAATTTTATTTTTCGAGAAAATCTCATTAATGTATATATTTATGAAAATGTCTTTCCGAGACTTTCAATTTGAAATTTATATCAATAAAATCGGACTTGAAACAGAAATGTTTACTTATTAGCTATGAGAACAAGGTGATGTCCTGCAGGTGAAAATTGAAAGGCAATGCAAAATAATGTTTTAATAAACAATTTGTATTTTTCAATAGTTTGAGTTTGTCGGCACGTCAAAGATATTCCGATCGTTGCCGAATATCAGTTTACCATTACATGTAGCATATCACAAGTCATAGGCAAAAAGCATAATTTTGAGCGGAAGTAGGCAGTGATGGTTTTACTACCTTAAACCATCTAGTTTGTATTGACGCCGTTGGAATGTTCATTCAGAAGTATAATATTTTATACCAAATATCAGATTGTTTCTATACAGACTTGTTACGTATTATTCAAGAATTCAGGAGCGTCTCCCTCAATACTTAGAGGTTTCTTTGACTTATGTTTTACTTCCATTCCAATATATATTTCACTATTCGGTTTTTTTTTTCGAAATATAGAGTTACTTCCCATTTGTGACGTCATCAAATTCTATGGAAACAATCATGAAATTCAGGGAAACAGTGTCATATATATGACGTTTGCAAAGGAATTTAATGACGTCACAATGCTTTTACGTCAGATACCTGCACAAATGGAATGTAGGTCTGTAAAATCGAAAAGACGGAATTGTGAATTGTCATAGACTTAGACCAAGGTGAGATCACTCTGAGTTGCAGTGAGAGGAAAGGGAATGATATCCAGCATGACCAACCTGCACTCACTCAGCGAAACAAACACACAATAAAGTGACACATTAATGACATCATACAAAACTACAAATCGCAAAAAGACACAACAATATCCACTAGAACATCATACAACAAATTCGTAAGAGACAGAAACATCAAACATTGATGACAACACATAAAAGGAAGGAGACCAATGTGCACCCGGCGCTGAATTTGGACGGCCATCTGCATTTAGCAAATGGTGTAGTTATCCGGAATACGCACTCACGACCCTCCTACTTACTCGGATAAACAGAGATATCTATATAAAACTTCTCACTGTAAAGTGACATCACAAACAAGATAGTTAAACGCAGCGGCCTCTTGTAACACAGATTCTATGTAAATGGATCTTAAAAATTATATGGCAGGCATTTAACAGTATGTGCTCTGCTGGCTGAAGCGAGCTCAAGTTCAATTACCCGAGAAGTCTGACAAACTTTCAGATAGGACAGAAAATAAAGACCAAGTCTTCTCTGACGAGATTTCAGCAAGGCCCATCATGGAGTTCCTACGTCATGTTTGACCAGTGTGCAACGTTGGAAGACACTTGTACAAAACTGTAGTTTGGTCCAGTACCATGCCCAGTGTTTTGTTATGACTTTAAGATCATATCCTCGGTAAATCAGGCGACCGACTATTTCCTTACATCTGTGGTTGAAGTTTGATCTGTCTTTGAATTTGAAGACGTTTAATATTTGTACTACTAGGTGAGTGTCACTGCTGGTTGACCAGGAGTCCCCGATTGCACATGTAGCCATTTTCGATCAACTTCTGTTGATCGTCTTTCTCTTCAACGCATTCGAAAATTTCTGTTACCAAATTTCTTGAAATTTTCTAAAACGTGGGTCATGTAGCATAATATCCCACCCATCTTGCTACGCCTTTCGGTGCATGTTTGGACATCATAATTTTCATACTCTTTGTCCATGTTACATTGTTTAGATTAAGGATTACTGACGAGGGTTAAGTAGCCGAAACGTGCATGTCTGGTCCATGCTGCAAATTCATCTGCTCTTAAATGATACAATTGAATTTGAAGACCTTTAACAATTGAACCACTTTGTGTGTGTCACTGCTTGTGGACCAGAAGTCCCCGATGGCACATGTAGCGAAGTTCGATCAACTTCGGTTCATCGTCGTCTCTTCAACGCAGAAAATTTTTGTTACCAGCTTTCTTGAATTTTTTTAAAAGTCGGTCCTGTAGCATCATATCCCGCCCATTCTGCTACATATTCGGTACATGTTTGGACATCATAATTTTCATTCTCAACTAATTCCTCAAGTTAGCAATAAATCTGTGAGGAGACTTGTGAAGTTTGGGTAGACAGTAAATAGTTGGTACGTCTGATTTCGAGATAAAGAGTTGAAATGAAAAAAATCATCCAGATGCTTTTGTAAAATGAAAAGGATAGTTTCGTTCTTCTTATATAAGTATTACTGATATGTCACCGAGGGCACATGTAGCCAATAATGTCGAAGGGTTCCAACTCTCTACCTTCTTGAAGAAAATTCCAAATCATTTTCGAATATTAAATTCTCATCAGTGATGCTTTCGGCGGCGCCACCATAAATACCAACTTCCCTGAACTTCGGTTGATCGTCTGTCTCTTCAACGCATTCGAAAATTTCTGTTTTCAAACAAATCTTGAAATTTATAAAACGTGGGACCTGTAGCATCATATCCCTCCCATCCTGCTTCGTTGTTCGATACATTTTTGGACATAATATTTTTCACACTCTTTGTCAATGTTACATTGTTTAGATTGAGGATCACTGACGAGGGTTAAGTAACCGAAACGTGTATGTCTGGTCCATGCTGTAAATCTATCTGTTATTAAATGATGTTATTGAATTTGAAGACCTTCAATATGTATTATCGCTTTCAAATGACTATATTGTTATTTGCTGCCTTCGCCGTGGGGTATCACGTGATACACAAGTGATATGTTCCACGGGAATCCCCTTTGATTGAACCAAGTAAATACTGTCTAAATCTGCTTTATATGAATTTATTTTAATCCTATCATATGATCATTATTATAAATTATATGATGGTAATTTATTCTGGTCAAGAATAGACGTATATTTGGAGAACACTTAAACAGAAAATTTTGTATCTGTCCGTGCACTATATCATAACATGTGGTGAGCATTGAAAAATTTCCGTTTAAGTGTTCTCCGTAACATAAGGCTTTTCCAGTCATTGAGAGAGTGTGTAATGGTACAAAACTATAAATCAGACGATAATTAAGAATATATTTCCTCAAAGCTTACTTTTAATATTGGTTTGTCTCATTATTAAACGTTTATAACTTCAAATTAAAACATTTTTTATGTCAGAATAGAATAGAATGCTATATGGAATTTTGAGATAAGAATAAGGCAGTTGAGATAACTTCAAAGTCGGCACCGGTTGCCCATTGTTCTCGTCGGTTTATGTGTAGTCTTTTGTGTTTGATGTTTACATGTCGTGTGTGTCTTTTCCGTCTCGTGCTGTACTCGTCTTATTTGTTTTTGCATCGGGTGTTTTGTGTTTTGCTGTTGATGCTGCAACGGGGTCTTGTTGGATATCTCCTCCCCCTCTTTCAAATTCTTGCAAAACGTTTTTCTGTCGAAATAGGTTCAGATTAACCCCAAACGGGTGTCCGAATGAATTTTCTAAATACTTGGATGATGCTAAAATTGATAGGGACATTAAAGGATCCTTTGGTTGAATTATATTGAGAAATTTTAACATGATTTTTCCTCCATAATCGTTAATGAATTATGAGGTGAATACATAATCTTACTTTGCCATCGCTACCTTGAGAAATGAAACCATTCGTTGTTTTGTACCATATATGCACCTCAAAAGAGAGGGAAAAAAGTTCCGCAGTTGGTTTTTTTAAGTATCACCTCTGTCTGATTCTTACCGAATTGAATTTTTAGTTTAAGTTCTACTGATTTTGTCTTGTCTTTCCGACTTGGAGACTGAATAACTGATCGGTACTTTTTTTAATGTTTACATATCTTTAAAGTAAAATGTTGTTGGAATTTTGACGTCAATGTCAACGTTCATTTGATTTTAATATAGAATTAGTCATTTCGTTTGTATCTAATGTTAAACGTCTTTAAATTCACTGGCATCATTTAAAACCTGATAAATTTAACCCATGTTAAACCAAAGGTGCACACATACGTGCCGAAATTAGCCATTGTTTGCTTGTTGTTGTTCATCATGGGTGAAATACTGAGAGACAAATCAGTTCACTTTTACCATAAACAATTGAGGGGGATATCTCATGATGATGTGTTGGATTCATTAAAAAAATGAACTTAGAAAATGCCGTATCTGCTATTCAAATTACAGAGGACAGATGCATAGTTACATGTAAAGATACTGACGTGAAAACTTCCATGCTTATAAGAGGTCTTGAAGTTTAAAACAATCATGTACAACTTGTTGATGTAGAAAACACTATCACAAATGTGACAATAAAAGACGCCCCATACGAACTTGGTGACAATGTCATGTATGGCACAATATAAAAAAAGTGCATATTTTTGTCCTTTTGAGCCTGTTTCATATTTAAATGAAAAAATACAGAAATAAGTAATGGTAATGCTTTGCCTCAGCCTATTTTGCGGGTGTTGCATGCAAGCAGGAGATGCTTACTCTTCCTGGGCACCTGGTCTCACTCTCATATCGGGAGTTCGCTTCTTTTCATATGGTGGAGGTTTTTGTTTATTTGCTTTTGTTCCTGTTTTATCCTGATTTCGTATGCCTCGGTTTCTGATTTTCTGCTTTATCGATTTTGTACTGTAAACAGGGATATGGTCATTATCCATATTTGTCATTACCTATATCCATGATGAAAAAGTATGAAATTCGACACAAATATGTAATTATAAGAGGTTGATATGTCCATCATCTGTCAAAATCGGATGTCCTGACTATGGGTACTTTAGTTTTACATTGGTATAGCTTTTATTCCATTGAAATTTAAACTTGATTTTTTTTCATGGAATTTGTTTATTATATGAAAGAGATTCTGTAAACACCCTATATACCCTAAGTATATTTAGAATGAGCAATTTTTTATGATTGATATCACTGTCACTGATTATTTTGTCAGTTGTGTTACCTTTAAATACAGGAGAGAAATAACACAACTAATTCAAATATATTAATTAGGTTCACATGTTAAAATGTTTTATAAGGATTTATCAATTTATCTATTAAATAAATTTTAATATTCCGCCAGCTTCAACTTAGATGTTTAAAAGACCTTGGTTCGCACTGTAAGGTTACCTTTTTCACATGTCCATTATGTTACCGTTATTGTATAATAAATGGAGGCATTTTCTGTCTTTTCCTTTTGCTTTTGAAATGAAATTGTTGAACCTTGTTTAAGAGGGCAAGAATTTTGAACAGTTTTGCTTCTCAGATTCTACAATGTGTCTATTTGTACAAAAAAAATCAGTTGTGTTACCGTCATTTGTGTTACTTTTTAAAAAGTAACACAACTGAAATAATTAGTAACATAACTGACACTTAATTGGAAACTGGAAATGACTACCATCGTCAAAGGAATGTTAAGATTCCAAACTTTTATTGATCTTTTGCTCATATTATTTCTTACAAATCTTTTAATGTTTCAATTTTCGCTGTGAGAAGAAAATGAATGAGGTTCAATTAAGTTTTTCTTCACTTGACAACACAACTGACATTTTATGGTAACACAATGTACATTTCATATTTCATATGGTAACATAAGTTTGATTAAGGGATTGTGCGTCTACTTGACAATATTTTTCTGTGATTCGTTTAAATGAGTGTCTATTTGAGATGCATAGTTCTTTAATTGACTAAAAGAAAACAAGTATCATATCATTTCATAAAATAATAACACAACTGACATTAAGTGGTAACACCAATGACACCACTTTATGCTAACTTCTTAATCTAGTGTGGTAGAAAGGTTTCATTTTGTTAACAGTATGCTCAAGGTGACATACCACTTCAGCATAGGGTCCCTTTCAAACACATGAAAGAAACCTACAAGTAAGACTGTACAAAACACATATTCCTGGATGATCAATGTGGGCAATGCCAAAGAGTTAATCGTAACACAATGGACATTTGATGAAGTCAAAATAGATAACTTATTTTCTGTAATATAAAGAAGTGACAAGATTGAATGGTATACAACTGATCTTCTCAAAAGTGTCTTATTCTTCTCGCAATTTGTGCTTTTCATTTTCAATTTATTATTGATCGATTATCACTAGTTAATGATTGGTAACACAACTGACATGATATGATGATTCACAATATTTTTTAATGCAGACTATGTTAGCCTTATAGTATAACATAAGAAAAAAAAATGGAGACGAGTTAGCTTCCAAAATTTGTAAACACACTATTTTCTTTGTTTTTCTGATAAAATCAGTCACATTGATACTAGTCAATATTCATTTCATCAGTCACATTGATACTAGTCAATATTCATCAACAAATGCTCACAAAATGAACAGTTATAAAGTAAAATGGAGGCTATATCATTCTTACACTCTAATAACGTTTATGAAACTAACATTTCGGTATCACAGAATATTCTTTTTCATTATTTTCTGATTTGCATGCACAAGTTAAATGATAGAGACTTGAAACAATGGCTTTTTGATGGAATATCTAAAGCAAACATAAAGCTATATGACAAAGATGACTAATTCCATCAATGTATTACTCAAAACATCTATAAGTAAAAAAAAAGTCAGAAAATGAGTGTTAAGCTGGGCTAAATAACAAAACAAATAATAAAAAATCCCAGAATTTTACTAAGAATTACAAATACAATATCATGATTGATATGGATCTACAAGATTGCTTATTTTGAAATAATTCAAGCGTGCATTGTCTGTGTTACAGGTTTTTGGTACACTTAAATGTTCATTAAATTTGTTTACAAAAAGTTACAGCAGTCTTATTAACAAACTTGTTGGCTAATTATTCTAAAATAACCTTATCGATTTTGAAAAAAATCTGAAAATAGAAGTAATTCTGATTACATAAAGTGATATTTAGATTGTAAAAAAATATAGTTTCAGTTGAAAATTGCTAACATTTTCTTCAGCTTCTTATCACCTTATTGTACTATTTTCCTAGTACTTTTGTCTCTGTTCTGTTGAGATGATAAGTACATTCTTTATAACTTCCGTTTTGTACATGTATAATCCAAACATCATTTTATGGGGATAATCTAAGATAATATCAACTGAAGTTGGGAACAGTATGATGCATATCATCATAAAATGTCATTTGTGTTACAGTCTGTCAATTGTGTTACCATGAATCGTCACTACTATGCTTAAAATGCTGATCAAGAGTTCCAAACGGATTAAACAGTTTTAGAATAATGTAAGATTAAAATAACTAGCATTTAATTTCCCTTTCATCCTAAAATAACTCCATTTTGCTTATATAAATCTGTATGTGTCATTTGTGTTACCATTTTGTCCATCGTGTTACTGCTTAGTCATTTGTGTTACCTTCAATATTTTTAGGGGGAAATAAAGGAAGTAGTGCATACATCCTTTTAAGATTGCGTTCAGTAATTTTGTTTTCTCGCAAATAATTTAGTACATGAAAGAAGTTAGGAATTTCATATCTATATTATCTTAAATGATGATTTCCAATTATCCAAAAACTAACTTTTCGTAAACAATGCTATATGTTACCATTTATCTTGAGAAAACGGCATCACATCATAAATTTTCCTCAAGAGGCTGATAAGATCTATACAATTTTAGAGAAACAAACATAGAATAAATTCTAAAAAAAATTATTGTAATTTTTATGACAATTTTTTGTTTGGTAACACAATGGAAATTTCAAATCAATGACATGTATGTAATGACCTACATCTCAATATCAAAACAAGTTTAAGCTCCCATATTCTAGAATTTGTCCCTTTGGATGTTTTCAAATTAATATAAGAAAGAAAATTTATTGAAATCAAAAATTAATTTCTCAGATTTATGGTTTACAAAATATGCACTTTTTTGATATTGTGCCATAAACGTTCATGTCACAATATGTTAATGTAGTTGACGGTAGTCTACGTAGAGGTACAATCAAGGGCTCGATTATTGAAAATGGTTCTCGTTACTTGAGTATTGTAGGTTGTGTTCCTACCCTTTCAAATCGTGCTACAATTGGCCGATTCGACGTTCGGATTTTTGCGAACAATAATAGAACTCTAGTATTCGTTGTAACGAGAAAGGTCACCCGTCATACAAGTGTCCTAAGAAAGACGCAAAATTATGTCATATTTGTAAAGACAGTGACCATCTAGCTAGAGACTGTCCAAGAAAAAAAAGTCCGATTTGTTTTTATTGCAATGAACAAGGGCATATGCAACGAAATTGTCCAACAAGGGACGTCGATCTGTACGTAGAGTACGCTACTGAGATACGCGAGGGCAGAGAGGAGCCAATAGTACCCCCTGTCAACCGCTTAGACGACATACCGGAAGTTTCAGACCAAACTCAAACTTTATGCGCAGAGTCTAGAGCATTTGACAATACCGACTCAATACATTTGCGATAATTTTAGGAGCATCAAATGTCAGGTGCATGTCTATTCTTGACAAAGATGTCGTGAATGCTTTAGTCTCCGGAGCAACTTTGTCAAACATAGGTCAGACGATAGACAAAGCGCATGAATCCTTAAAAAATGACGCGCAAGTAGAGAAAGTGGTTATTTGTCTTGGTACTAACGACGTTTCGCAAAATAAATCAGATCCGGAACAGGTAATTTTGAACTTGACTTCTGCTATAAACGAAACGAAAAAAGAATTTCCTGTGGCTGAAATAGGTCTGTGTGGTATTATACCAAGAAAAGGGCGTAGTGAACGAGTAAAAAACTTTAATGGTATTACAGAGAGTGTAAATAAATTTGCGCGTAAGCTCTGCTCAAGAGATGAAGGTTGTACATACATTGACACTCCCAGTCTGTTTGTCAACGCTGACAATGGCCATCTAGTAGTGGTGTTATATGATCCGAACGATCCATCAGGACTGCACATTAATCAAGAAGGGGCGTCAAAACTATATAGCAAAATTCTCTCCTTCATAAAGACCCCTCAACAGAGTTGTCATAGTACTACAGACGATGTAGGTACCCCTAAAGGCAGAAAACGAAACATCAGTCAGTCAACACCGCCTTCTACTGAAAAACAGGCTCCAAAAATGTCCAAACCAGGAACTCAAGAGACCTAGGTTCCTACTGGATCTACATATGCACAGACTATTTGTGTTATCATTGACTATGTATTATACACATGTCGATTCACAGAAACTTTCCTTTTTAAAATATAAATGTCATTGAAAATTGCAAGTTTGAATGTAAATGGTTTAAGAAACAAGGAAAAAAGAAATAATCTATTGTATTGGTTAGTTAATAAAAAGCATGATATAATTGCACTGCAAGAGACACACAGCACTCATAAAGACGAAACACTTTGGCAAAAAGAATGGAAAATATTGGGAGGGGGAGAGAGCTACTGGTATAATGGCTCATCGTCTTCCAGTGGCGTAGCCGTACTGGTGCGAAAAGATTTGAAAATTGATATTTCTGTTATGAAAAAAGAGTTAAATGGAAGAATCATAATTCTAAAATTGAAAATAGAGGATGAAACCTTTCAATTGTTATGTATGTATACTCCTAATGAGACAAATGAACGCAAAGATTTTTTTAAACATTTGAAAAGTTATATGCTACAGAGTGAAGAATAGGTGATAGTAACTGGTGATTTTAAATGTACATGGTCAGCAGACATTGATCGATATCCACCCCATCAAACAGATGATGGAGCAAATAATGAATTAAAAGATTTAGTTTTCTCCTGTAATTTAATAGATATATGGCGCAAACGTCATCCTGATAGTACCGAGTACACATTTAGGCGAGGTATCTCGAATTCCAGAATCGACATGATTCTAATTCCCGCTGAATTAGACTGTAATATATCAAGGACAAATATAATTAAATGTCTATATAGTGATCATTGTTTGGTGTCCGTCACATTAAACATTGAAAAGATTAAAAGAGGACCTGGCATATGGAAAATGAATAGTATGATTATTCAGACAGAACTATTCAAACATACTTTTATTGCTTTTTGGCAGTTTTGGAAAACACAAATTCAAAAATTTAATGATATTAAGACTTGGTGGGATATTGCAAAGCACAAAATAAAGGAAATAACAATAAATATAGCAAAAATAGAAAGTAAACAGAAAGCTGAAATTATAGCAAAAGAAAAATTACTAGAGACAATGATTAAACAAAATGATGATACTGAAAAGGTACACTCATTAAAATATGAAATAGAGAGGGTTCATAAAGAGGAAGTTGACGGAATCAGGATCAGATCACGGATACAACATTTTGAAGAAAACGAAAGTCAACGAAATATTTTTATAATTTGGAAAAAAAACAAGAGCAAAAAATATATTATGGCAAAAAATAAAGCTTGACAATGGTGAATTCAGTAACGACATTGATACAATAATATATAGGTGAGCAAGTAAGATTTTATGAATCTTTATTCTCTTCTGAGGGATGGGATAATACCGCAGCAAATGAAATTTTAGTAAATGTAGATACAAAATTAACTGAAGCTGAAAAAGAATCTTTAGAAAAATCTATCACAGAGGACGAAATCTGGAAATGTGTAATTTAAAAACAACTTAAGAAAAACAAGTCGCCGGGGGAAGACGGAATAATTTCCGAGTTTTACCAATTTTACTTGTATATTATTAAAAATGAAGTAATTTTATTAAATGAGAATATATTGCAAACAGAAAACTTGACAGAATCTCAAAGCAAAGGCGTCTTAACATTATTATATAAAAAGGGGGAGAGGGAGTATATAAGAAATTGGAGACCGCTTACATTGCTTAATGTGGATTACAAATTAATAGCTAAAATACTTGCAACTAGAATAAAATCGATACTTGGTAAATTAGTTCACCCGGATCAAAAAGAATTTGTACCGGGGAGAAATATTAATGAGGCAAACCGAATGTTACAAGATGTTATAGAGTATATTAATATGAAAAATGATCAAGGTATTGATTTTTTGGACCAAGAAAAGGCATTTGACAGAGTGGAATGGGGATGGCTAAATTGTTGTCTAGAAAAATTTAATTTCGGAGATAAATTTCGGGGCTGGGTTAAAATGTTGTTGAAGGATGCTAAAACATGTATTAAAACAAATAACTTTATTTCACGATATTTTAAAATTACAAGATCTACTCGTCAAGGATGTCCAATCTCACCCTTGTTATACATTTTACCTATAGAGCCACTAGCTTGTACAATTAGAAAAGATGAAAATATAAAAGGCATTTCTCTTCCAAATGATACAGAAATTAAGGTCGCATTATTCGCAGACGATACTCAACTCTTACTTAAAGATGAAAATTCAATATTAAGAAGTTTTAGAACATTACAAATTTTTGAAAATGCGTCAAGATCAAAAATTAATATGCGTAAAACAATCGGATTATATTTAGGCTGCTTGAAAAATAAGACTCCTGAATTTACTGATATCATATGGACCAAAAATTGTGTCAAGACTTTAGGTGTTTATCACGGAAATGTTATTGATAATGATCTTATTTGGAAAGAAAAAATTGATCGGATAAAAAGTTGTATACAAGTTTGGAAAACGAGAAACCTCTCCATTAAAGGAAAGAGTTTGATCATACAAAGTCTTATTATATCTAAATTAGGGTTCGAAATAAAAACCAGAGGGATTCCCGAACAATATGCTAAAGAGATAAAAAGATTGATTTGGACTTTTGTTTGGAATGAAAAAAGAGAACTAGTGAAGCGCAGCATAATGAGAAAAACCGTTTAAGAGAGGGGGAATGAATATAATTGACCTAGATTCCTTTATCTCAGGTATGCATATGAAGACAATTTATAAGATTATTCATTCTCCAAGATCGACATGGAATGTCCTAGGAAAACACTGGTTGACATGCTTAGATGATAAATTTAAAATAAATTGGTTTCTCTGTAAACTATCATCGACAAAGGGATTGATATATCCAAAAAATACCTACTTTCTATATGCAATTGCTAGAATGCTGGAAAATAGCTCTAAAATTAAGTGAGCTAACGACCAAAACAAATATACTAAAACAGTATTTGTTTGGAAATACAAACATATTGTTAAAAAAATAGTCCATTATTTTTTCCGTCATTTACAAAAAAGTGGTCTTTACTTAATAGAACATATATGGGATACACAAACAAATAATTTTAAAGTAGACAATATCATATATAGAAAGTTAAAAGATAAAAGAAATTGTATTTCAGAATTACAAAAGATGAAAAAAGGCCATTCCAGAAAAAATGAGAACCTATCTTAAGAGGGGGGATGAAAATAAAGGTAAAACGACGAATCTAAAAGTGGATGAAAATCTCTTTTTTCAGAAATAAAGAAAATAAAATTCTTATGCCAGGAAAGATAAAGCTTTTTGAAATAATGTCTGAAATCAAAGAAATATCAACTGAAAAATCTAATAATGTACAGTGTTTTCCATGGAAATGTATTAATAACGCCAATTATCTAGAGGAAACGATCAGAATTTTTGGTAATTCGAATGGACTTTGTCATTTCTGTAGAAATGCTATTGAAACAAATGAACATCTTTTTTATGAATGTGAAATTGTGAAACAGGCGATAAGGGGATTAGAAAATAAAATTTCTGTTGTACTAGAAAACACTGAGACAAACTCAAATATAACATTTAATAAGATTTGTGTACTATTTGGATACACAAATGAGTTAAAGCCTAAACCGATAAAAATATTTCTTAATTTTTGTTTATTTTCATTGAAATGGATGATATGGATTGAAAGAAATGATATTAAATTCAACAACAAGCAAATCGATACCAGTAGAATGATAAATAAAATAATGCATTACATAAAAAATCAAATATTTTTAAACATGCAATCTAAAAATAGTTCGAAAAAGTATAATTTTTTTAAAAGAATTGTACTTTAAGTGGTAGAAAACAAATTCCATACTCCTTGCCAAACGATACTAATACTAACATATTAAACATTCTTTGAATATTTACTATTCGTAATATACAGTGTATCCATTGCAAAAAAATGGTAAATGAGATTGAATTAGATAAAATAAAATGATTAAAAAAAAGTGAGAGAAAAAAAAAAAAACAAAAAAACAAAAGGTACGATGATGAAATGGCTCAAAGGAAACTAATACTCTAATATGACTAATTGCACAGAAAGCACAGCACAAGTACTTTAACAACTAGAGCCAAAATACTGAGCACTGAAAAAAAAATAAAAAAAAAACCTGATAAATTTACAGCATGGACCAGACATGCACGTTTCCGGTAATAAATCCTCGTCAGTGATCCTCAGTCTAAACAATGTAATATGGCCAAAAAGTATGAAAATTTCTATGTCCAAAAATATACCAAAAGACGTAGCAGAATGGAGTGGGATATGATGTTACAGGACCCACGTTTTAGAAATTTCAAGAAATTTAAATTTAAATCAAGTTTTCTTTCAAGAAAACATGTTTTGTATCGAAAACGTTAATTCCTCTTACAATTATCGAATTCTGAGACGTAAGATTTAATGTATACATAACAACATTAGTTGAATATTTTAGATAGAGGGTTCATCTAATATTGCTTTAACTGAATTTACAAACCTTCAAATGTGATTCTTTTGTTATTCATCGGTCATTTTATTTCATAAAGACCGCGGACGATTCTAAATATACGAGGTTTTATGAACGTTCAATGAAGTGTGGAGGTCAATAAAAAACAATGAGGGGCGGAGAAAAGAAAATTATTTCAGTCACGGGTGTGAATTGTTTTTATTCTAATGAGTATTCGGCCATAGCATAGAAAATATTGCGTTTCAAGTCCGCAAAAGACATCCTTTTATAAGAAATGTTAACAGGAGAAGGATAGATTCTTCTATACCGTAAACCCCAAAATGCCATTTCAAATCAATTTAGATCCCTTTAGCGATTCTTGAAGACCAATTGGTCTAAATGCCTTTCAAATACATGTATATTGAGGAACTCGATGAACAAAATAAAGAAATATTATCCTCACTTGATTAGAAAACCTTTCCTTATCTCTATTTGCAATAATGTAATCACATTTTTAAAAACTTCAAAATGGAAATAGAACTCATTGTTACACACTATTATTTTTTTTTCTTTGACCGAATACAGGATACCTATCAGAAAATTATCGGGATGAATAACAAATTATTTTACTTCTATGGCCTATTAATCATTGCCGTTGCATATTTTCCACCCGATAATTTGCATGGTCGATTTCATTTTGAAAAGCAGGGGTGTACTAAATATCTAGATTTTTATTTTTCGGAAAATTGAAGAAAATCTGCGGTTTGTAAGTCGGATAAAGACCTCGTTGAGGTCTGTATGAAGGTTAGATGCCCTCGGAGAGAACAGGGTGGTGTTTAAAGACCTCGGCCTTCGGCCTCGGTCTTTAAACACCAACCTGTTCTCTCCTCGGGCATCTAACCTTCATACAGACCTCAACTCGGTCTTTATCCTATACATACATACGTGTATAGAACGCCATCGCTGTCTTATGATGAGATATTTCAATATATGGTATGGATTAATCAATATATGCGGTGGTAAGTACATTATTTGCCGTGGTAAGTACATTATATGCGGAGGTAAATACAATATATGCGGTGGTTAGTATATTATATGCGGTGCTTAGTACATTATATGAGGTGCTAAGAACATTATATGCGGTGGTAAGTACATTATATGGAGTGGTAAATACATTATATGCGGTGCTAAGTACATTATATGAGGTGCTAAGAACATTATATGCGGTGGTAAGTACATTATATGGAGTGGTTATTACATTATATGCGATGCTAAGTACATTATATGCGGTGTTAGATACATTATATGGGGTGGTATGTTCATTACATGGGGTGGTTAGTACAATATATGCGGTGCTAAGTACATTATATGAGTCGGCATGTTCATTACATGCGGTGGTTAGTACTTTATATGCGGTGCTAAGTACATTATATGCAGTGCTAAGTACATTATATGCGGTGTTAAGAACATTATATGGGGTGGTGAGTACATTATATGCGGTGCTAAGTTCGTAATGTGGTGATTTCGTTATGATAAACATTCTTATGACCAAGATTAAACATTTCTGAGACTCGAATCGCAGCTACGTTAAGGCACTCCTCGTTTTTATGTTTTTGTGGCCTTTAAATACAAATATTTATGTGAGAAGATAAAATAAATACTATGTTGTTTAAATGAGGTATATTTCATTGTATTTTATTCAAAAAAGTGAAGAGATTAAATCTTTGGCAATCAGTGAAATCTATTCTACAATTTCATGCCATTCACGCAAGGGTGCGGTGGCGTAGTGGTGAAGACGCAGGACTGCTACTATCATGGTCGCGAGTTCGTCCATTATATTGTGCACTTCCCCTCCATTGTTTAAATACAATATGTCATTTTTCGATTATAAGATTTCTTTTATCGTTGTCATAGAACTACTTTCTTGCATGTTTCGTGAAATAAACTTAGTTAAATTTTCAACGATGTTTTACTTCCACGACAAAGTACAGAACATTTATCCATCACACAACGCGAAGTTCGAAGTATGGCTTTTAAGCCCGCACCGGCTTACATAAATATTCTTTTGCCGTTTGGAACCAGGAAGAGATTCGGAGAAGTTGCAAGTGATGGATCAATATTACTATATATAAGATGAACATTTTGCTTAAAATAGGAACGATGGCAGGTAGGAAACAATTTAATTTTTCATCGTGCTCTCAGATCGATTGACCATGTTATTACATTTTTCTATTTTTTTTTTCATCGAAAAATAAGATGGGCTTAATGCGTTAATATTTTCTTTGAAAATTTTAGATTCGTAACAATGACTTACAATGACAAGATGACGTTCCGATTGTAAGGTATAATTGGGCAAGACGCTTATAGTTTTAGTTTTGGCAGAGTTTGTGGCTCGATTAATTTTCATGCAAATGTAGTATCTTAGATGGGATTCGGACCTAGGAAGTTGGGTAGAACGCTGAAGAGAATGCGTAAATCGAATGTATAAGGTCATAAAAAATATTCTTCGAGCCATTTTCCGATATCTTAAAAATGATGGTACTTTAGGCCAAAGTTTTTTAAAGTTTTTTTTTCTGTTTTGCGTCCACGTGCCACTTTTTCGAAAAACAAACAAAATATTTTTTCTTATTTCTCAAATACGGAATTCCAAAACCGTGTTCTTTCGTTAAATCATTTTCCCAATAGCAACTTGAAAGCGCTTTAATCGATCTCAAACACATACCGCATCTGTTAAAGCGTCAATGTAACATTGAACTAAGTGCGATAAGTGCCAGAGATGAACCGAGAAAAGGGCATTTCGTTCCCTTTCAATAATTAGAAGGGTTAAATATGGATACAAATGACAATGAAAGAGATTTGTATTTTACTTCGATCATGAGGAAACATAAGATGTACAAGATCTGCTGTCAAAGAGGTGCATAGTGTATTTTTCTAGTTGTAGTTATTTCCAATGAAAAATAACTATTTGTTATGTACAGATCTGTTTTCTTTAAAAAAAGGGGGGGGGTCATGGATAAAGATAAAGAGTGGCAAAAATAGAACTGATAAAGAACAGGTACGTACTATGTGTTCTTATTTTAGCGGGATACATATCAATTTTAGCAGATTGCACCAATTCAAGACTACCCTAAAGATGTAATTCTATATTGAACCGTTATTGGAAATTCACATGTGCGCGTCAATGACTTGTTCATAATTTGAATGTTCAATTTTACGTCGCTTTGTCTCCTGTCGCCTCTTTTGGCAAATATAATATAGGGTTGCGCTGAAATAAATTCATGAACTGTGTGTTACCTAGTCATGTCTGACACTAAATATGTGATCTTAACCTTGAAAGTGACCTTGATCTTCATTTAATTGCTTATCCGTGAACCCTGCAAGCTTGATTGATGTATTATGCATATCAATCAATTTATATTCATTTACTTTAAAGTACATGACTTCCAGACAAACAGAGAGACAGATGCAGGACAAAGTTATTCCTATGTGTCACTCTTGTGTTACAGGCAACATAATAAAAGTGTTGTCAAGAATCTCTGATGATTACAAAACAAGAGACGTTCTCACCAGAATGTCAGATAGTAGTGCATTTTAGCCCATTTGCCTGTACACATTTCACATCGAAAATATATTACATGTACTGCTATACACTGATCTGTTCTAGGTATTTGGGATAGGGTAGAACTCATTGAAAGGGAGTTGTATTGTTTCCATTTTGTGTCATTTTCAAAACATTAGATGCTTAAATATGCAAATTGTGATTGGGTGGGACAAAAAGGAATGACAGTTTTCATATCAGTCAATCTCTCCTATATTGCACTAATTCGTATGATTAGAATATATTTCACTTGCTGTTTGAATATTCAAAAAATACTTGAAATAGCGATTGGGTATAGTTGATAGTAATTCAAAGTTAAATTATAAGTGTTATTTCTTTGTTAAAATATCATGGATGTAAAAGTGTAAAAGAAAAATTACATGTAGCTCTGTCATCTAGAAATTCCGGCTCAGGCCATATTTTTGGTTCTTTTCGACTTGTTTGTTTTATTCCCTTGCTGGCTGGTAGTTTTTCAGATCACAATCTGACGAAAACAGAAAAAAGCAAAACCATGGCCTTACATTTAAGAGGATATTTCGATGTGAACTGTATAGTTCATGTTCTATGTTTTAACGAAGAGGAAAATGTCCTGCGTTATGGCGATGAAACGCCGAGAAATGACAACAGAAAAGATTCTGGGAACGTTGAGGGTTCGTTCGGGTTTGCTAAATTTACAACCCTGACATTTGTGCTTTGTGCTCGTTTTGCAGCACGGATTTTGTTTTGTATTTTTGTTTGATTATATGATGAGCATCGTAGTATTCATAATCTAATCATGTGTTGTGCTGGCATTTTGAAGTCGGTAAAAAGAGATTTTTTAATTAAGGAAAGGGAGGGAAACGGTGAAAAGCAAAAGTTTCATCTGAAGTTTAATGAGTTTAAGGAATCAAGTTATTAAATAAGAAATTGCAAAGACTTTGTACATACATATATTGAATATATCCAAAGTTTGCATGTTTGTTAATGCATGGTTTTGTCGATGTAGTTGTGCGTTGACGTTCCTTGTCCCTTATGCGTCTCTTTCCGTGCTTGTCTGCTTTGTGTTTTTGCATTGGGTGTTTTGGGGATTTGCTGTGGGTGCTACAACCGGGTGTTGTTGTTGATCCCCTCCTTTGTTTTATTCTGGTAATCGTATTCAGTTTTCGCTTCACAATTATGTCAACGCTCTAATGATATTTACCTTTGTCGCCTGTTCTCTGTGTTGGAATTTCATTGACGATCGTCTCGTGATGCAGGTTCTAGCATCAGCTGACAAATGATTTGTTTCCGTTTTGTTGATATTTTATTGACAAACGACATAAATACAGACGACGTCTAACAATAATGAAAAGTGCGACTTGGCTAATATTGTTTTATTCATTTATATCAGTTAAATTTTTGATTAAACCAAAAATAATTACATTGCCTGTATGTATATATGTCAAAACAAGTTAAATGAATGAATTTTTGCGAAGAAAAGATATAATTTGGAAACTATTCGACTTTTGGAACAGGCTTCTAAATTATTTTTGTAAATTCAAAATTTTGGTCAATCAAGAGGTACAGAAAAAATCCGGTGTCATAACTACCAAGAACAATTTAGTTTGACATGCAGATATGGTAATGAACAATAGATGCTGTTATGGCTTGGAGAAAATGACGATGCACAATGCTTAATGAACAGTGAATTTATGCAGAGTATCCTTGAACCTTGAGCAGCAGCTATTACAACGGAGTCGCCTATTGTTAATATGGAGACAGATAAAAGTATACAGGTTGATATTAATCCAATAGAGAGAAGAAATTCGAAGTACGAAGCAGTGACGTCAGGTATCTCTGTGCACAATGGTACCCGTGTGGCCGGATGTAAAACCAGCGTAAAATCACGATAGCAAACGGAGAGACATTCGTAGATTATGGTAGAGTGAAATCTGTCATAGCGATGTAGCGATCCGTGCAGAATCCAATACAAAGGACGATGTGCAATTAATGAACTACCTTACTAGACGCTTTATATCGAGAGAGTTTATACCCCGTCGCTTTTCTTGGTGCATGGCGTCATCCACATTACTGGAAGATCTTGGTAACGTCACAAATACCAAGATGCGTCACAGGTAGATCAATGAAGAATAAATGATTGCTCAGAAGAAACAATGAAATGCAATTTCGTTGGAGATGATGCTGAAGACAAGAAGACGATTTTGTTCTTCGAGGAAAAGAGAAACATTTGATGATACAATGATAATTCCATACGGTGCAGAAATCGAGGTTCATGTTTTCGTTTAACTCGACGGAGGTTACATAGAACACGAAAAGGAACCAGTAGATGCAAAGAATATCAAAAGAATAACCGAGAGGAGACGAAGAAGTGTACAAATCGTGTATAGTATTATTTCAGTGAAAAAAGCAGAGTAAATGTGAATTTTATAATGTATTATGCTTATTTGCGATGATACTTGCATATATTTTATTCATGAATTTTCGATTTTTGCATGATGTACATTGAACATTGATATATCATTCTATTATTGATGTTATGGCCTTGAATGAGTTTGTTATATTTTGATAATTATGTCAGGGACATTTTGAAAGAACAATACTAAGTTTTATTAAGATAATGAATATTGGGTTACTTGATAAAGACAGTGGAAAACGTGAGATGATGACTTTAATCTGTGTGTCATTTATATTTATTTACTTGATCATGATTGACTGAGTGCAATATTAGTTGAATATATTTGAACTGGATTAATGATTTTTATTATGAAAATCTTGGTTATTTTCTTAAGTGGGGGAGTATTGTAACCATTTGGCCTCTCCCCCACAATGTTTATGGTGAATTATTAATTGTTTTATGGTGAGGAGTTTGCAGACTGTAGAAAGAGGAATAACTCTTAACCGAATCGGTGCATGTGTTGACGTTTAATATTTGAACTACTTGGTGAGTGTCACTGCTTGTGGACCAGGAGTCCCCGAGGGCACATATAGCCAAGTTCAACTTCGGTTGATCGTCTGTCTCTTCAACGCATTCAAAATTTTCTGGTACTAAAATTCTTGAAATTTCTAAAGTTTCTTAACTTTTACATGTTTAATTGTAATATTGATTGTTCAATACTTGGAAAGTCAAGAGATTGATAAGAACTTAATTACATATTGGTTTATCTGAGTTTAGGAAATGATCGTCAATTCTTCACGTGAAATACCAACATATTGAGTTTATCTACGTCAAATTCCTCGTAATTTCAGATGCTTTTGAAGAAACAACCTCATCTCTGAGGGATGAACACGAAATTATCTAGAAATATGTCCATCATATTGTGCACTTCTCCTCCATTGTTTAAATACAATATGTCCTTTTTCGATTATGAGATTTGCTTTCTCGTTGTCATAGAACGACTTTCTCGCATGCTATGGATTCTGTTAAACAATGTTTCGTGAAATAAACTTAATCAAATGTTCAACGATGTTTTATTTCCACGACAAAGTACAGAACATTGATTGATCACACAACGCGAAGTACGAATTATCATGGCTTGTAAGCCCGCATTGGCTTACAAGAGCAGTTAAAATCGTTCCCAGTGACTTGGTGTTTAGACGTGCATTAATGACTTCTTTTTAGCCCTGTCGACTGAAAGAAGCCCCGTTTTGGTCCAATATCGACTTGACATCATGTATATTATTTTGCTATTTCGGAAACTTTCATTTCATTCAAAAATACCATCGAAATTAACGGAGGTTAACATCGTAGCACCACCAATTCAATACTATTTTGAACATAGATTTTATTTGGATATGCTACTGTATCGACCCTACAGACATTCGCAGCCGCGCACTCTCTGTATAGCAAACATACAAATCGAAATTGAAAAATGAAAAAAGAGGGCTCTACTAAAATGAATTAAAGCGGCTCCGCTGGAAGTATCATTGATGAGAGTTTAATATTGGAAACACGTGTAAAAAACTGGTTTGAAATTTTCTTCAAGACGGTATAGAGTTCGAACACTTCCATATTATTATTATAAACACTTATTTCTTGTTGCAGTGTGGAGCAGTTAAAATAGTTCCCAGTGACTTGATGTTTAGACTGACTTCTTTCCAGCTCTGTCGCATGAAAGAAGTTTCGTTTTGGCCCATTATCGATTTGACATTTGAGACGAGCTGGTTATGCGAATGATAAGCTTCAGTGCCTAAACGGAAGCTCCGCTATATATTCTCACGGGAGCTGAGAAGGCATTTGGCTGAATAGGTATTGCCAGGAAGGCCCAGATGATACTAGACTTTAAACCTTTACCCTTTTTATCAATTTAATTGAGTGTCAATAAATCGCAATGAATAAGTGTCTTTCACATCTATCAATATCAGACATAACGTATTTATTGTGATAAGAATGATCACGATGTATTTAATTCAGCTAATAAGTAAATAAAATGGACACTTGTTCATATCACAAATATTTCATGGTCAATCCTTTATGTGGGATTGGATATATGAAAGATAACTACAGTTGTCAAACGAACATCAATTATTTCCTTTCTAATACTATTCAAAGAATAACAATACCTTGTAGCCGTAAGTCAACAATGCAACACTTCAAACGCGAAAAATTATATATTTCCTTTCTAATACCATTCAAATAATATACATGTAATACCTTGTTGCCGTTAGTCAACGACGGAGCACTAAACAACAAGAAGGAGCAAACATATTGATGCATTTGTATAATATGAAAGTTAAATCAAAGTTATGATTTAAATTAAAAAAAAGTAGAAATGAAATGAAAAATAGTCGTCAAGATTACATCTCAAAATTAAATGTCGAAACTTTTATATATTCTTTGAAAAATAAATCATAATAATACGAAAAAGTTACAGTCCAAGATTTTCTGACACACAAAGCCAGTCATCGGAGGAATCCGAGGAATCCTTCACATAACCGTCCTTGGCAGATTCCGATCTCCATCATCCATGTCTTTTTAACATTCTGTCTGGAATCCCATGTGAAACAGAAGCTGTTGCATCTCCTGACCTTACTCTATGAAGTCCATAGTGACGAAAATCTGGAACAGTTCCATCAAGTGCTTGTAGAAAGACTTCCCTCACTCTTGTATACGTTAGCGGTTTACAAACACTACATAGTTTGTAACCATTTCCAGTCTTGCTCAGAACACGACACACATATGCTGAAATAATTGCAAGATTACAATATCTTTCAAAATTTGTTACAGGACATACATGTAAAGGAGAATCTAGACGAGCCAAAACGACTTTGACACCATCTCAGTCTTACTTCAATGAAAATTTCAATATAATCCTTCAAAATGTTTAAATCAGATCTCCATATGTTAACAAGTTCTTTAGATCTGAGAAATCAGCATAAGCTTGCCGACACATAAAATGATCCTTTAAGAATACAAATTACTTTCATCAAAATATTTATTGAATATTTGTAATATGTCTGACTGAGAAATATGTTTTTCTAAAAATAGGCTTTGACATCAAACGCTTTTCACCTTCTAAAATATTACAAACGATAGAATCATCAGTTGGTGATTTTACACCAATAGAAAAATGAGCCCATCGAATGCCATGATATGTATAATAGAGATATCCTAAAGATGAATGTAATTTTGCTACGCATGGAAGATAAATTGCAATATGAATAGATTTTGAAGGAAAGATATCAGACCCACACAGACATTGAGAAACTGCCCATTTCTTCAATTTCAGAAAACTGTAGTAGTATATTGTTGTTGTAGCATCAGCTCTGGCAGCAGAAAGCAGTTTGGCCATCGCATCAAAATTGTGTCTCCTGTTTGGAGATACATCACTATAACTCTGAAACTTCTGCAAAAGCAGACCTATTGATCCAAAAGAAATTAAATATTCCATATTATGCAAAACAAATAAATGTACAACAATATTTCATATTGCGCAAAACATATGCAGTTTAAATAGGCTTCAAAAACTTCAACAATCCTCACAGGCTGTAAAAGCCCATAATGCAAAAAGGATTCAGCTAAACTATAATATCATTAATCAAAATAATCGTTTATTAACGCTTTACAAAGGAACCCAAGTCCCAAAAGACTATAAAAGCCAAATTATGCAAAACGCATAAAATGCCAATTAAGAAAGAAATCAATTGAAAAGTTGTATTTTCTTAATAAAAGCACTTATTATTTATTCACAACATGCTATTAAAATAACTGTAACCTGTAATATTTTTATCTGCAGGGAAGTTGACTTGCAAACATTTGAAACTTAAAATCTTCTTTCCCGAACAGGCCAGGCTTAAATTTTCCAGGAACATAACATTTGTTTGTTGATAACTGAACATAGCAACGAATATACTTAGATACAAGATCGGAGCATAATACCGGCAAAAAAGCCGCCGACTTCAACACTGATACCACTAAGCCCACACTGGTACCACTGGTACCAGAAGGATCAAAGGCAGATCGAACTTCAACCAGAATTGTAAGAAAAGTGTCGGTCGCCTGATTTACAGAGCATATGATCTTGAGCTCGCTTCAGCTAGCAGAGCACAGACTTGTATACGCATGCCATATAATTTTTAGATCTTTTTACATAGAACTATTGTTACAAAAGGCCTCCCAATTTAACTGTCTTGTTTGTTACGTCACCTTACAGTGAGAAGTTTTATGTTCATACAACTATTGTGCGTCTATGGAGACCTCTGTGTATCCGGATAAGTGGGCGCACGTAAACCGGATAACTACACCATTTGCTTATAGCAGATGACCGTCCACAGTTGGCACCAGGTGCACATTGGTCTCCTACCTTGTGAATTATAATTAATGAATGATGTTTCTGTACGCCATTTTAGATTGTTTTGTATGATGTTCTAGTGTTTTTTGTCGTCTATTTTTTCGTGGTTTGTAGTTTTTGTCTGATGTCATTTACGTTTCACTTTCTTGTTGGTTTGTTTCGCTGGTCGCAGGGTGGTCATGCTGGAGATCATCCCCTTTTCATTAATGTGCCATATACCTTGCACTATACCAAATACAAATTGGCACATGCAACTAAATACAAAGGGGGTACAATCAAGAGATTAAAACCCTTTCAATCTATTATATTGAAAATACGTCTATAGCATATGTACGAAAGCCTATTGAGCTCAAGTGGTAGCTGAGAATATTTTTTTTCGTGTTATAACGCGAAACGCACGCGTAATAACGCGAAACTTTCGCATTACTGTAAACGGGGAAATGATTGCGGTGGTTTTTTTTTTCGCTATGTTCGCGGTTTTCGAATTTTCCTCGAACATTAAACCCCCGCAATAATTTTGTATAATAGACAAAACAAATAATAGAGGCAAAGATGTTCAAATGCATTTGATGCATGAAAGCTTTTGAGCATGTACAGCTGAATCGTTCAATTCTCTAAACGTGGTTTTCCTCTACGTTGGTAAAATAGTTTGTACATTAAAGGGTATCGACAACTTCACTTTCGATGCATCTATATTTTTCTAAAAAGGAAGATGACACACATATCGCGCTTAAGATTTCTAGTGAAAACACCCACTTAATTAGTTTCAATATACTTTTCCGTATTCTTTTATTATTGATATTGAACCGTTTCTGTGTAATTTTTTCTAATTACTACGTGTTTGTCATTAATTACCTCGTGAAAAACTTAAAACTACAAACAAAAATCAAATTACACGTGAGCTTGGGCGACGAAATCTTTATAGATGTATCAAACGTTTTTTTTTTTCTTCTTCAACTTCGATATCGCGAAATTAAAACCACCGCAATTGGCTACATTCGGAAAACCACGAACTTTTAACACCGCGAAATTTAACCCGTTTACAGTATATCGCGAAACTAACACATTATTACGCGAAACGTCAGCGTTAAATCGAGAAACTTTCGCATTATTACGCGAAACGTACGCGTTGTATCGCATTTAAGCGTTATGACGCGAATTAACACGTTATAACGCGAAACGTTTGCGTTATAACGCGATATTTTTGCGTTATTACGTGATACTTTTGCGTTATAACGCGTAAGTGTCGCCTTAAAACGCGTAAGTTTCGCGTAATAACGCGAACGTTTCGCCTTTTAAAGCGTACGTTTCGCGTTATAACGCGTAACGTGAAAGTATCGCGTTATAACGCAAAATGTTTAGCGTTAAAACGCGTAAGTTTCGCGTAATAACGCGAATGTTTCGCGTTATAATACGTAAGTTCGCGTTATAACTAAAAAGTTTTGCGACATAACGTGAAAGTTTCGCGTAATAACGCGAAAGTTTCGCGTTATAACGCGAAAATTTCGCGTTATAACGCGTTAGTTTCGCATTATAACGCGTACGTTTCGCGATGTTACGCGAAAATTTCGAGTTATTACGCGTACGTTTCGCGTTATAACGCGAAAAAATAAATTTCTCAGCTACCGCTTGAGCTCAATAGGCTTTCGTATTATCCACTTGTTCATATTCATAAACATCTGACGTTAATTCATTTGTTAAACCATACTGTAAATTCAAAAACTGATACTCATCTTTCAAGTTCGATCAATTTCGATACCAAGTTCGATCAATTTCGGTTGATCGTTTCTTCAACGCATTCTAAAATTTCTGTTATCAAAATTTGTTGAAATTTCTAAAAAGTGGGTCCTGCAGCATCATATCCCACCCATCCTGCTACGTCTTTCGGTACCCTTTTTCGACATAGTAAATTTCATACTTTTTTGGCATATTACATTGTTTAGATTTGAGGATCACTGACGAGGGTTGAGTACCCGAAACGTGCATGTCTGGTCCATGCTGCCAATTTATCTGTGCTTAAATGATGCTATTCAATTTGAAGACGTTAAACATTTCAAGAACTGTTCTTATCAGTCAGCCTTACTGCGTCCCTGCTTGTGAATTCTGCTGTTGGGGGCAGTTTCTCCGGAAATGGCCTGTCTTACCACAGTGAAAGCATGGTCCTTGTACCTTGGGGCCAAAATGTTGAGTGGTTCCTCGAAAGGGCTGCATAATTATGTCATGGGAACATGAATGGCGTGGGTCTAATAGGCGGGAAAGGATAGCCAGGATTATTGCTGAAAGTACTAATAGATCTATTATACAGACTGAAGCTTTTGTTTCTATTTGTTTTCTCTCTAAGCTTTGCTCTCAGCTTTTGAAATTCTTTTCATCGTCTGAGTCGTCAGCAAGTGGATTAGTGACATCATTCTTCACGGTCTACCAACCACAGGAAGATTGACCTGCAAGCTTATTTCTCTGGTTGCAAGTGTTACTGCCTATAACAAAAGTTCTTTACGATAATCAAGTTTAGAATTTTCAATAGCCAAAATAGCTTGCGTAATGCAGTCGGTATTTTACTGTTATGTTCAAATTGTTGCTTGTTAACTTCACTTTTCCAAGTAACTGTACTGTCATTTGCCAGCTTTTTGATGTTCTTACAAACGGAAGATGTTGCTGAAATTCTTGACGTAACTCAAGGAAACGACTGATCACTGTTCTGTCTATATCTTCTTTGTGTTCGGCGATTTTATGTAAAATGTTATCCAGAGCATATAAACTCTTGG
This sequence comes from Pinctada fucata, assembly GCA_028142955.1. Lineage (NCBI taxonomy): Eukaryota > Metazoa > Mollusca > Bivalvia > Pterioida > Pteriidae > Pinctada > Pinctada fucata. The sequence continues at coordinate 43,859,214 of AP027111.1, read as the reverse complement.
AAAGTTTAACTTTGTAAAATACGCTTGCTATATAAACACTATAAACATATGTTGAAATTTGGTTATCATTTTACAACTGATTTCGGTAGTTAGTGGTAATTAGGGCGAAATTAATATTTATTTTAATTGGTAACATCTATTTGCAATTCAATTTTAATGAACATCAATATATCTACCCCTATTTGAAAGATAAAAAAAAACAACCAAACCAACCAACATTTTGTTTAAAATAGCAAAGCGAAAAAGGCAGATTTTGCCCTTACACCTTTTCGAAGTCTGTCAAAGTAGAATATCAAAAACAGGCAGATTGCGCCCTTACACTTTTTCGAAGTCTGTCAAAGTAGAATATCAAAAACAGAAAAATTCAAACTATTATGTTTTTTGTAAGTTTGAAATTATAAAATTTCAACAAACAAAAGAGGGGATCTCCAACATCCCCAGACTGCAGCAACTACAAGATATCCGCATTTTTTTTCTATGGTTGATCAAGAAATTACAAGGATCAAGTGAACAAATTTTTACCATAAATCACGTTTTCATACAAAATATATTGAATACAAATGATCCAAATCGTGGAAAATTTGAGCGTATGATTAAGCAGGTTATGATGTCATATCGATGACTAAAATGCATGTTTTTGGTTTTGTTTTTGTTTTTGTTTTTTGTTTTTGTTTTTGTTTTTTTTTGGTTTGTTTTGTTTTGTTTTGTTTTGATTTTTTTTTTCGTTTTATCGAGGTATTGTACTTTGCATAAATTATATTCAATTATTTAGTTGTATTCTTTTCTTCCAGAATGTAAAGAGTTGGACCTCTTTCATATTTTAAACAAATTGTTAGGGATCGATGGTATAGTAAATACTCCATGTTTTATTGCTATTATATATATTCTCTATATAGGCAGATTAGGAACACTTTTTTAGAATAGAATATTTACTTTCTAGGTTACTAATTTCACTAGATATGTTTGGGATAAAATAGAACTAATTTACGAAAAATATTCATTTACCTTGTATTAAAAATCAGCCTTTTCATTTTCAATTGATCCTGTAATTCATTTTACAAAAGGCAAAAAGTTCAAGGTCCAGTATATCCTTTTATGCACCGATATATATATATGCTTTTTGTGAAAACAAAGTGTGGAAGGTCTTTATATAATCATCTCAATGAAGTTTCTATGAAATAACTATAACATTACAACGTCATTGGAATTATTTATCGGTATTCTTTCAATTTGATTAAAATTCAGCTCTCTTTATTACATAACTACGATGCGATCTAACAAAAACCGATTTGAGGTCATTTGAACTCTCCGATTTGCTTAAATACGTAAATATAACAATCACAGTTGTTTTAAGCCACTTCGTCATGACTCAGTTTCATTCGAAAATATTTCAAATAATCAAATTCTTGATTTTCATTTAAGGCTATTTAAAAATCGAAACGTTTAAAAATTTTCATATTACCCTTATTGTCCGTAATCTAAGAGATAAAAAATCCCAGACACGACGCAAATAATGAGGAATTTTATGTATGTTGTGGAGGCCGCCATTGTTGTAGTTGAGCGTCATACGGATCGTCTGTGTCTCAAATTTTCCGAATGCCTTATGACTTATAAACTTTTAGAGGGAAATTTTTGCCGATTTACACAGCTGCGATTTGATTTGTCAAATAATTATTAATCTAACAAGCCTTCAGATCGGACATTGTTAGATCTTCATGTACTCTATGAAATAAAGAGAGCTGAATTTAAATTAGATTGGAATCCTTTAGTATTTACATTTATCTTTAAAATCATATCTAATTTTCAAAAATATAATGAGGGGTTTTTTAATCTAGAAAAACCTATTATAGTCATGTATATTATATGCATACGAATATAAGAGCTTAACTTGTAATTAATTGTAACTGCATATATTAGAAATGTTACTCAAGATTAAACAAAAATAGACAAAAGACACTAAAATGTTAGTGTATCTAGCAATCAAGATGTAAGTGCGCATTGGACCTGAAAAAATGTATGATCAGGTAATGAAAAAAAAAAACGTGAGAATTTTAAGGAAATTAGAAAAATACAGAATCATGAAATTGCATATATTACTATCTAAACGGCTGTCTCTTCATTACAGTATCTTTAGTATAATGTATATTATTATGTTATACTATTCACTTTAGGTATTCGGAATCAACTTGATGAATGCAAAAATGATATTAATATTGAAAAAGCAAAATTTATAGTATATGTTTAAACCTGGTTTTAGAATAAAATGAAAGATAAATAGCAAGGCGATCGAATGCATGATAAAATGAATCATGGTCAAAAGAGACATTGAGGTCATTGATTCAGTCTTTTAACTGCAGCGTAGTGCGACACGGAATAGGTAGAAATCCATCCATAGCGGTGACGCGAATGATGGTTCCACCAAATTGAATTTTTATCAGGATCGGTCTTCCAGCAGGAAGAGGAAGGAGAAATGGAACAAGGACACTCCCTATTTCCAAACAATCCGGATCATCGACATAATCTGGCGTTCTTCCTGGACATGCATAAAACGTTACCTCCACTCCCATCGAGAAATCTGATAATGTGCCGACTATGATATCTTTTTCTTCACCTCTTTTTATTTCCTCTCCCGCCGCAACAATTTCACTGAATGTTCCAACACAGTAAACTTCGCCATCCTTTGTTATTGTTTCCCGACCTTCGTCCTTCGAGGCGTCAAATTCCCGACAGGTTTTATGACCGTAAGAATAAGTCAGTATTCTTGACTTGATGATATCATTGTCATACCCAAATATGACAGCACCCTGTAAGATTGCTAAACCCGCCTCAGTCGGTGATATCACTGTTTTATCTTTGAAAAAATGTCTTATTCTCTCGACGACGACGGTAGATTCAGAAAAGCCGCCTACAAGAAGAATGACGTCTACTGGTTTCGGGCCTTTGCATGCATCTAGAACTTTTTGGATACTTCCTATAATTCTATCAATCGTGTCATGGAAAAATCCTTTCAGCACGGATGATTTAACTGCTATTTTCCTTCCCGTTTTCTTTCTTACGTCTCCGCTGCCATGTCTTGAGCAATATTTTTCAACCAAATGTGTTATATTTTCTTTTAAATCTCTTCCGTCATTCTTTGTAAATAGATCAGGAAGTTCAATGACTGTGTCTCCTTCATCAGTGTGCCTAACCCTTCTTTTTATTAGTTCTATATATCTATAAAGGTCAAACTGTGACTCTGCAGAAAGAACGGACAAAATGTTTTGTGTTTCCGTCAAGTCGGAGAAAAATTCAAAGAATTTTTCATCAACATTAGTTCCACCGGAATCAACGCCATCTGCTTTATGTATTTCCTTCAATCCTCCATCCTCAAGCTTTTCATGAACTGTCAAATCTGCAGTGCCCCCTAAGATGAAATTATCGTTGTTCTTTGTGTGAAAAACATTTAATTAATACAAACGTATCGTTTAAAATAATAAGGCTATAGCACGGTCACATATCAGGTGATACGCATATGATATGTTTCACGGGAATCCACTTCGATTTAACCAGGCAAATATTGTCTAAATTTACATGATATGGATGTATTTCGGCCTATCATATTACCATTATTATGAATTAAATGATGGTAATCTATCCTGATCAAGAATGAATTTATATTCAGAGAACACTTAAGCAGAAAACTTTGTATCTGTCCGTGCATTATATCATCATGAGGTAAACATCGATTTTTTTCTGTTTAAGTATTCTCTGAATATAACCTTATTCTTGATCAGAATAGAATACTACTATGTTATGTATAAGAATGGTCAAATCAAAGGTCTAAACAATTCATATAAAGTAGATTTAGACAGTTTTTACCTGGATTAATCAAGGGAATTCCCATGGAACATATTATATGCTTATCATGCAATATGTGACCGTGATACAAAAATGTAGTCGCTGAACAAAAAGATTTTTAATTTTTTTTAAAAATTGAGACATCCTATGAAAGGTGAATCTGACGTTATGTTTCCATAATGTGCCTTCTCATTTGCATTCGTTAATGTAGGCTTCACACTGTCCCGATTATGATATCCGATGGACATGCGAATATGAAATTTTCAATTTCGTGCGAATTTACTCCCGAATATTGTTAAGATCCGCTCAGCAACCGATGTTTTTTACGATGCTAAGAGATGATTACACGATGCTTAAAGATGACTACACGTATCTAGAATGTAATGCATCGGATTATAACCGGGAATGCATCGCGTTTTGAATGTCTAAAAATTCTTGTTTAATTAGTTGCACAGTATCAATGGTTTCCTCCTCCGCCTTTTATTATTTCTGTCTCAGAAAAATACAAAAAAATTCCCAAAAGCTAGCAACTCAAATATATGTTATCGAATATCTGAATCGCTCTGTCTATGTAGCATGGTTAACCAAGATATATGAATGTTGATCAATTCTTATCATGCTCGACCATCTTTGAAAATTTGATTTTACAAGGCATATCATTGCAGTTCTTTATGTGAAAGTGTGACGGACAAAAAGACAACGGGATCAGTTATCAGTGACCATTGCGTAGCAGTTGACATGTATTATTGTCAACCAAAAATCGTCTTAAAATATAACGAATTTCATTTATAAACATCATTGGTAGAAACAAGTGGAAGACGTGATGATTCAATGTAAGAAAGATGAAAATGGATATATGTCACAACAACATACTAGTATTACCAGTAATTATAGAAAATACTGAGTCTGTACATGCTCTCTTAGATGCATTCAAAGAATCAATGCGTCTGCCTTCTTTTTCCTTATCGTAACATTATAAAGGCACGTCATTTTGCTTTATAATGCATTGATTGTGAACTTGCAAATTGAACTTGCAAATTTGAAGAAGACAGAAATGTTTTTATTTTGATAAATTTGGATTAACTTAGAAAAATACTTAAAAATGGCTTTGAATATTATGGATTTGAAGCGTTTTGTTTAATATTTGTGTCTGTCATCTTTTGTATCGGGATCCCATCTTAACGTCATCGTACTAGAGTACGATGACATTGCGATGTCATTTCGATGGAATTGCGAGGTTGTCACGAAGTCGTATAGCCTTCCTAACTCCATCGGGAGGTTCTTGACACGTTCGTATTGCCTTCGTATGGCAAATTTTCCCAGATGTTCCCGATTGTAATCCGAAGGAGAAACGAAGATGTTACGAATACGCAAGATGTCTTCTCGATGGTCTGACGAAGAGCAAGATAATTACACGAACCTGTTCCGAAGATGGCCCTTCGGGAGTGCCATCGGGGATTTTTAGGCAAGCCAAAAATTTTGACAACACTCCCGAAGTTGTTTCCGATGTTTGACAAATCAAGCGGGGGTCATACGATGGTTCAAGATGGCCTTACCAATAGCCCGATGATATTACGATCACACCCGAATTTGAAAATTCCTTTATCGAGTGGCTATCGGCTGCTTAAATCGGGACAATATGACGCCAGCATGATTAAAAGTCGACTGATACATATGGGTACAATATAAATACTCGTAAAAGCTTGAAGAATTATTGAAGAATTAGATGTCTATGAATCAGATTGATTATGTTTTACTGGAGTAATGCGGGATCTTTTTTTTCTAAATGAATATACAGTCAAACCTGTCTTATGTGAAGTTTTTATCCTGATTTTGTATGCCTTCGGTTTCTGATTTTCTGAATTATCGATTTTGTGCTGTATACAGGGATATGGACATTATCTATATTTGCAAGGGCCGACAGAAAATAAGATAGATCACATGAGACAGGAGGTCACTTAATACAGGTTCAAGCTGATTTTACTTAGACCAACACAATTTCCATAGTTTAAAAGGATTAAAACAGTGCTTTTTATGAAGCTCGTAAAAAAGTTCCCCGCGAGGGGTTTGACAGTAAGTGTATTAAATATATTTCCCTGACATGGTCGCCATAGCACTTTCTATATAGACATAACGTCAGACAGTGCATGCATTTTATATACTGTGTTCTTTATCGTGCATTAACATCGACGGCGGGTGCAGCTAGCCAACAGGGGATGCTTACTCCTCCCGGGCACCTGATCCCGCCTCTAGCTTGCTAGGGGTCCGTCGATGCTCAACATAGTGCTCTATTGTGAGTGCTGTTGAGATTATCGTCAGGATCTTCTTTAACTCATTTTTATCTAAATATGAATTACTGATAAATTATATCACTTCACTTATTCATTTATCATATTCGATTTTATTTCAAAAATTATGAAAGACACTGATTAAGAGATTCAATGTATAATATTATGTAGTTTGAGTCCCGGGCAACACTAAAAGTCGTTATATACAGGTTCAGAACTCGTTACAAGACAGGAAAATTAGACAGGTTATCGCTTTATGGAGGTTGATTTGACAGTAAAATCGCTCGGAAGTAATGAAAAGTTTGTATAAAGCAGGAAGTCGCTTTAAAAAGGGGTCAGTCTGAGACAGGCTAGACTGTTAAGACAGTCATATAACAAAGAACGAAAAAATATCAACGAAACGTATAATGATAATAAAAATGTTTTTTTTACATACACTCGCTTTAGAAACCTTATTGCAGTTTATGATCTACAGCTAACCAATCAAAAATTGTAGTATTTACCTCCAAGGTCTGCAACGAGGTACACAGATCCAGCTTCTGACAGTTTCAAATTCGACTTTTGCTGGCAGCAAATTGCTCCGGCTTCAGGTTCAAGTGCAATTGAAATCTGTGATCCGTCAATTCCAGCCTATCATGCAAAAAAGAAAACAATTGCATGCTATCTTATAGGGCTAAAAAAGATAAGAGAAGCGATAAATAGGTGAAACAAATTAATAGCAATTCTCTGTAACCATTTAAACAATTTCGGCACGCATGGTCTCCGATTTTCATGAAATTTTACACATAAGTAGGGATCAATCAAAAAAGGTATATTTGAGAAAACATTTATTTCTAGGTCATTTGGTTACCATGGCAACGGCCTTTAAAGTTGAGAAATTGGCAAAATTGAGCTAGTTTGAAGCTCTATAATTAGGTCTATATACGACATTTATGGGAGATTTTTATGCATCCTAAGTTTAGGACATAAGATTTTAAATAAGCTCACTAGTAGTGTCTGATATTGTAAAAAGGGCTGGTTACCATGACAACATAATTAGCTAATTTTGATATATTGATTTCAAAATGCTGTTTGTATTTTCAAATGTTCCTTCTCTCTTGATAGGTATATGATAAGGAAATAAGATTTATTTTATCAAATGAGCAAATTCAGGATAAATCCACTTGTTGCTATTTTCATCAGTGACCTTGGCAACGGTAACTATGGTCTATAATATTACTTATTTTGCAACTTCAGAGTCATTAAAAAAAATGGATTATGATGAACAGATAGAAATTATTGGAAAATATCCAAGAAAATGAGCTCTTTCAAAAACCGTGAAAATAATATGGGGAACATATGTTACCATGGCAACCAATTTTTTATTATTTTTATAAAACAGTAATTATTTATCCCAGGAAGTTCAAATTCAATATCAATAAAGATCAAATAAGCCTCTATCAAAATACAATAACAAAATTTCAAATAATTAATGGTTGCTATAGTAATTTGGCCCTACATTATAAAAATAAGCATTTTTTGTTGTTTTTCGAAGCCTTTTTTTCAATAAACGAAACAGGCTTGCACAACTTTTTTTACATATACGATCAAGCAAAGTCTAAACTTTATTTTAGATTTTAAAAAAATTAGATTACTTAACTATTGATGCCCGTATCAAAGGACACAATGTGGGCCTATGTGCAATTTAACATAACAACTTGCTATTCCCATAGCAACGGGCTATTTCCTGAATATCTAAAAAAAATTCTTCATGTAATAAAAAATATAGTTGAATACATTAATTAATTTTCATCACTTTGAATTAAAATTCAATGATGTAATAAAAAAAGCATTCGAAATATTGTCCAAAATTGCTTACATTTTTGCGATTTGAGGTCATGTTGCCATAGCAACGAACAGAAATTTTGTCCCAATGTGAATGCTTATGTTTTATTTGCATAAAAAACTCAAAAATGTAAGTAATTCATTATTGAATTTTGATAAAATGTCAGTAACACTATTTTGATAGGGTACATGTGTTGTTGCTATGGAAACATATAGATAAGACCATAAATCAAACATAATTATTATTTAACTTGAAAAAGCAATGATAGGGTACTGATAAGTCATCAGTGTTTGATTTATATTATGCTGCATAAATGATGTATGTGACCTCAAAAATGCCCAAAAATGCATTTTTTTCAATAGTCAAAGTCCGTTTCCATGGCAACCGGATGTGATATGAAGAAAATTTTACTTTTGGGTCGGACTCAACCTTATGTACAAATTTTATCAAAATCTGAGACATGTCGTGCCATGCGTCCTTCATAAAAGTGCAAATGCTTACAGAGAATATCTATTAAATTTAATATAAGCATCAAAGAAGTGCATAACAGTTATTCAGCGTCAAATTCAAGAAAGCAAGGCCAAATCGTGAGAATTCCCATCGGAACAGTTGCGAACCCCGGAATGAACAACATTCCGAAGTAAGACCAGGTGGAAGATATAGATAAGAATATCCTAATAATAAATATTTTGCAATAGAAGTATTGCCATTTATTAAAAAAAAACAACTCATTTTTCGAGATTAATCATCATACCTTACACAGTTCGCATTTGGTCTGAACTTTTAGCTGAATAGCCCTGCTTTCAAGAACAGCTGTCGTAAAGCATATCCCATGGTGAGATTTTGTTAAAATTGGGTAAAAATATATGAAATCGTGAACATTTAGACATTAAAACGAAAATTTATCCCCTGTATTCCTATATTTTTGTATAGAAAGTCGTTGCAACCATGCATTAGATACGTAAATATGTTATATAACTGTTTTAGAGGAAGAATATGTTCCCTCTCGAAAAATTGCAGTTTTATGCAAATTTCTAAGAAATATGAAGAATCCGTGTTAATATTTTCTCTAAATTCCCAAACTGAAGTTTTGTCTCGAAACATATTGATAGATATATGTTCATTATTTCTAAGGTTTTTTATCGATAATTTTTCTAAAGGACTTATAAATAAATGTAAAAAAAATGCGTATATACTTTTGAGCTAAGCGTCATTTCCTAAATTAGATTTCGTAGATGAAGATTCGGTTGACCACGTGTTACAGTTTCTATTAAATCGTACCTTTCAACCGGTATATATACATACTTTTGCTAAAAGTTAACTACAGAAAGTGGAATTACATCATACTGTTTAAAAACTAATAAAGATACTTCTTTTGAATATGTCATGACAAGATGAAATAAAAATACGTGAATCGAAGAAATGCGCATTAAGTTTTTATAAAATTAAAAAAAAGTATCTTTTGACGTTTATTTTAGTACTACAGAGATGTGTAAATACATGTCAAGTACATTGGTCAGAGTTTGGGTTCTTCGTTTCTTTTCTTTAAAACATTGCGATTTGCCTTAGATTAACGTTGTATAATTTATCCCATTTTATCGTCCGCACTTACTCTACATTCAGAATCGTGACTGTTACAAAGTTAAGTGGATGCGCTTTTCATGATGCTCTGACTCAGAGAACCCCTTTGAGGCCCCCAGAAGTTCCAATGGAAAGTCCTCAATGGTCACAGGGAGGGGTTTACTTCGTGATGTGCTGTGCATAGCACAAACACCACATTAGTATGCGTAATACATGTATAGGTTATTTTAAGGATGGCGCGTCAAAGGCCGTACTATTTAAAGCGACCCGAATAAAGAAATAGAATTGAAAAAAGTGTGAAAAGTACATGTATGACGTTGAGAATAGACAGTTCAATGTTTCCAAGAAGAAATTCTTCAACATGACCCGGTTACAGTAGCAACAGCGAAGCATGATTTCATCCATGGATATGAAAGAGTCCGAGATGCAATACAATTAATAGTAAAATCAACCTTTTATAACAACGAGACTGACATGTTGTCATCTTAGCGATGGACCTAGGTACGAAAGATTATCTAAAACTATCAAAAAGAAAGTTTCATTCAAAATGAAAGTCCTTGATAAATGAATGACAGATGAAAAGAAAAAATATCAAAAGTCCATATTTCCTGTGTTATAGATGCAACACTGCAATTGCATCATTACCCAATATATATTTGCAATGTTAGGTGCATCTTGAGTAATTTGAATGTCCCATTTCCAACTGAAATACATGGACCAGAGAGAAAAACATTTTTTCCTGGTTACACTCTTTGATTATTTCGAGAAATGGACTGTTCTGTTTTATTTTTTGGTCAAGCATTACCATTTTTCAAAGAAACAAATATTTCATTCGAAAAAGTGAAGGATAGTATTTCGGATAAGTACACTATTTACTCTGTGCATAGCAGGTGATCGTCTTTAGAATAGAGCATCCTTAATGTGTGGTCATTTCTATTTCAATATTGCTTAGATTGCTTCTCGGTTGGTATCTTTATGTGAGTGTCTTTGATTCTTGTAGTTGTTGTAGTTTAATGTCATTATTTGTTTGTATTTTCCGTTTTATCTATATGAAAATAATTTGCAGAGGAAATTAAGAATATATCCATTAGACTAGGATTAGGACGACGCATGAAAAACGATGCACAAACAGTAAAAACTCAAACTCAACAAAAACATACGATATTAGTCAGAAATCAGAGGTCCTCTCCCTTATCATCTACATGTAGTACAATGCATTTAAATTAATAAACTTATATATTAAAAAAATCTGAAAGAAATAAATTATGCATGTAATATAACTGACGAGAACATTTGTAACTGTACATAAATTTAGTTGTGGCTGAAAATAACTTTGGCGTTAAGGTCCGCTGATAAGGATTCACTATCCGAAAACCATGTGTGCTCTGAAATTTCCTTCCAGGGTTTATTCCCTAACATCATCCATCCAATGCAGTTTTGTCATGGATTTTATTCAATTTTTCCACTGAATAGACGCTAGAGGAAAGGAGCAGATGCCGTAACTTGCCATTTCGGCTCCATTTCGGCCTATTTTCAAGATCGTTAGTTTTTCATAATTTTCATGTTTTCAATATGACAAATATATGGTGCATCGAAATCAGTAAAGATTATTTTGGTTTCATAGTCTCAAACTGAATAGTGCAACGTTCAAAGAGTCTAAAGACGTTGCAGTAATTGAAAATATGAATAAATGAGCGAAATTTCGAACCAAAAGTTTAATTTTATTAACGTCTTTGGCATTTCAGAAATGACCACGAATAACATTGATTTTAACCCTGATATGACCCTGACGCCCTTTGTATGAAAGCCCACATTCTGTAAAACGATTTGCGAAGTTTGCATTTCTTTTCATCGAGGTAAAAAAAATCTGTTTGAAAATATTTCATTACGATAGTTTTAATTATTCTTGAAAATAGACTGGCTATCAACATTTTTATTTATATCGAATATCATTGGACCGAATTCATCATGGCATTTCAGAAACATGTATTTTATAACGTTGATATTTTCATTTCATTTGGAAAAAATTGTCAAACTCGAAGAGCTCTATACTACTTACTTACCTTTTCATATATTCATCTTTTGAACCAATGATAAAAAAATACTTCAGATCATAAGAACTTTTACCTTCTGAGCACACTCCACCATGAAGATTTTTGCGCGTGGTGGCCATATTGCAGGTACAGTGATAACCCACAGAATTTTGTCCTCAACGAGTACATTTTGTAGATTTTTTGTCTTTATCATGTCAAGGAAATGATCCCTCAACGCCTTTATGGAAAGTGAGAAGATGTCAACAGCAGGCAAGGATTTACTTCTTGTGATGTCATGTATTTTCATTTTCGATGAGATATCCTGGAATATCGAATCATCGTTACTTTTAACAAAGTGCTGTAGGAATTGACAAAATTTGAAATAACATTCCGAATTTCGAAAATTAATTATTTTCATGACTGTCTTTACAGAATAAGTATATACTCTTCCTGAGCATTTAAGCGCCCCTGAGAAAGGAGACAAAGAGATCAACAGATCAACATCCAGTCACGATGTCCTACAAACGTAGTCACTAGGTATGGGTCATTTGTCTTACACACAAGGCAAGTTACCAAACTAGCAAGAATGACTTTTTACCTAAAGGAAAAGAGGTTCATGTAAATGAATTTTTTTATGATCTAGAAAAGACAAACTTATCTCCACAGGAACAATGTGGGGAGATAAAATCTGATTCGCATACTTATTTAGTAAAGATAGAGAGCAAATTTCAAAACCGCCTTTACGTGTATATTTATTATAACCAGAATTTATTTTTATTAATATTAAGCAGAATAAATATAAGTAATGATAAATATAACGGTGGGTGAGGCTCGTAAAATAGGGGATGCTTGCTTTTCCCGGGCACCTAGTCCCATCTCTAGCTTACATGTTGTACTTAATTTTCACAGATTTTTGTCATATTACATTGTTTAGATCGAGGATCACTGACGAGGGTTTACTGTCTGGTCCATGCTGTAAATTTATCTGCTCTAAAATGATGCCAATAAATTTGTAGACGTTAAACAATTACTAGGGGTCCGTTGATGCTTAATAGACCATTTTCATATTACCGTTAGACTTGCATTTTAGACACTTCATACCCAACATTACAGCTTTTGACGTTATTTTCCATAATGACGTCATAGATCTGTATCGACGTCACAGTCAAAAGCTACGTCAAATGCTGTCATGTTGGGTCTTGGCATGTATAAAATTCAAGTCAATTGCGATAATGTGAAAATCGTCTATTTGATGCTCTATTGTGAGTGCTGTTAAGAGTGTCGTCAAGATCTTCTTTATCCCATATTTGATCTTGACCTGTATTTCTTAATGCATAAAACTATATCTACGAAATTAATTAATTCCCTGTGACAGTTTTCATTTAAACGCCAGGAAACCACAAAGTATTGATTTAAAGCGGAGCAATTCTGCATAAAATTGAGGGGCATGACCCATATTCCAACACGACATGTATTTCTTGGTGTCAAACCATATCCAATTAAGTTAAAGAAGAACATGACGATAATCTCAACAACACTTACAATAGAGCACAAAATTAAGCATCAACGGATCCCTAGAAAACTAGAGGTGGGGCGCATCCCCTGTTTGGCTAGCCGCACCCGCCGTCGATATTCACGCATGAAAATGAAAACAATATCTATGATACATGAACTGTGTGAGATTATGTCTATATTGAAATCACGATGGTGACCATGTCAGCGGAAAATATTCAAAACACTTACTGTTAAACCCCTCGCGGTAACGTTTTTACAAGTTTGACAAAGATCCTGACGATTATCGCAACAGCACTCACAACAGAGCACAAAATTAAGCATCAATGGAACCCTAGCCAGCTAGAGGTGGGACTAGGTGTCCGGGAGTAATTGAATAACTGCAACGGTTTTCCTTCGTGAATAGATTTGAATAACTGCAATGGTTTTTCTTGAGATGTACGGAAACCACAAAATATTTTTCTAAATTTGAAGGGGCAAACCTCTGCACAGAATTGAGCAACATGACCATTATTCGACCTTGACCTGTGTGTTTTGGTGTACATGTAACAGCTACATTCAAGAAATGAATGAATTATCCGTTACGGGTTTCCTTAAAATGTCCGGAAACCACAAAATATTGAACTTGTCAAGTTTCAAGGGGGCATAACTCTGCGTAAAATTGAGTGACATGACCAATATTCCAACTTAACCTGTATTTCTCGATGAAAAAGCTATATTCAAGAAATGAATGGATTATCTGTAACGGGTTTCCTTTAAATGTCCGGATACCACAAAGTATTGAAAGTTTGAAGGGGCATAACTCTGAACAAAATTGTGTGACATAACCCATATTTTGACATGACCTGTATTTTATGTTGTAAGAGTTATATTCAAGAAATGAATGGATTATCTGTAATGTTTACCCTTTAAATGTCCGTAGACCACAGTTGGGACGGACGCACACGCACACACACACGGCGGACATGTGCATCACTGTATAACCGCCATCTTTTGAAGAGGGTAAGAAAAAGGTATTAATATATATTTAAAAAATTGAATAGATAAACATACACCATTCATACTAACGTATCAGATGGCCTTACTAAGTCGGTACCGATTGCCCATGGGTCTCTTTGGTTTATGTGTGGTCTTTTGTGTTCGATATTTGATGTCTTGTTTGCTGTTCCTTATCTATTTGTATGTGTGTCATCTCTGTGTTTTCACTGTGGGTGTTTTAGTATGCTGCAGCAGAGTCTTGATGGAGATCCCCTCCTTTCTTAGAAGTTAGGATCATTTTCCATTTCCATTTCAGCTATTTTAGCAGATGAACTAAATTCTGCTGTCAGACAGCAGTTTATAAGAAGTGAGTGAAATGTTCTCTTCTGAGTATCAAGATAGCTGAACCATCTATTATAATTATACATGCACTATGAAATATACAGGTCAGCTTGTGTTACCTATATGTGCTCATTTCTTTATTTCTTTTATTTAGGGTAACATTTGTGAATCGATTTGTCCTTTTCTGTGTGGTTTTATTACAGCAACTGTTAACACTAACATTAGTGATACGAGCAATTCATTCACCTTTTTCTTGTACAGATTCATCTTGAACCTATGGAAGAAGTACAGTTCGTCAGGGTTTTCAGCTGCAGCATACATGGACTCTGCGTCGAATCCGAAGGACATAAACTTTTTATTTTCATCCAGAAGAAGTGATGATGATGTCTTGTGAGACAGAAGGCGACTTTCTCCAGCTACATAGCAGTTAGGTATAGTTATCTTCATTGGGTCCACGTCATAGTCACTTTTTAAGCTGAAGGCGTACCCAGAATACGTTGTGCCTATATCAATCGCAACAACAACCTCAAAGGTGTTGATACTGCTAACTGCCATGTTAAACGAAAGTTGGTTGTTCTGTTCTCAGCTGTTTGACTGTAAAAGACTGTAGAACATGGATATCAGGGCAAGTTGAAAACAAATACAGACAAATCTCAAAAACTGTTTCACTTACAATTTTATCAAAAGTAACATTCTAATTTACATCTTTACCCGCATGTATCAATACCCTGTTAACATCTTGATTTACTTTTTTGCACAAAATACCTTGGTACATAGAATCACGATACGCCTTCACCATGGGAGGTTTGTGTGCACGTTATCATGATAACCTTATCATTTACTACTTGCGTAGCAGATAACCTTCCTAAGTCGGTACCGGTTACCCGTTGATCTCGTTGGCTTATGGGTACTACTTTTTTGTGATTAATGTTTCTATGTCGTATGTCTCTTTTTCATCTCTTGCTGTGCTCGTATTCTCTGTGTTTTGACATCGGGTGTTTGACTGTTGGTACTGTAACCGGGTCTGTATAGAGATTCCCTCCCTTCTTTCATTTATAAGTTATGGTCTATTAAAATGTTAGGCTAAAGTTCACGATTTCAAGATTTCAAAACTAGAGGAAAAGAAAAAGATGTGAATTTAAAAGTTATTTTGATGATAAGTATTTCATTATCTATGTCAAATCTTTTTTTCAGATTTGTTTTACGTTCAGTACTTTGACAAAGAGAAATATGATTCTCATTATCGTTTTATTGATTTTAGAACTATGAAGGGACAGCAAATAGTCAATCTACTTACTCTAGAACAAAAATGATATCTAGGATCTAAAGAAGAGGAAATCACTCATTTTGGCTTATGTATCAATAATGCTGATGGGTCATCGGGAGCATGCATGTTTTTTGCACATTACTTGGATCCCTATGTCAAGTAGGCTACTCTCGGACAGCAAAATTAAATTTTCTATTCTTCATTTTTCATTATTATGACAGGTAAGATTTTACACAGAATTTTACAAAAGTAAACATCTCAAAGTATACAAAAAATTGTGTCTTCTGTGCGATCTTTCAACATACACAAAGCAGAATCTTTTATTAAAGCTTTACACATCAAGGAGAAAAAAGTGAAACCAAACAAAAACAACTAAAGCATTCTGCAAATGTGTAAGTCTTATAACAGGTGCGATCAGCTGTCCGGATAGAATAGGTATCTCTTCTAATTCTATATCTGATAATGTTTTAGAATATGTAGGAAGAAGAAAGGATCTCTAACAAGAATCGGTTACATTTCAAACAGCAAAGCACTAAAACACTATTAAACACAACAGACTACTCATAAACCAAGGAGTCCAATGAACAATCAATGTCGATTTGGATATATCTTTATATATATTATTTGGTTAAAAAGAAATAACTCGATCTTTAGGTTTGAATTCTTTAATATAAGTATCTCGAATATTTATCTCTGTTGCAAGTGTAACCTATAGTGCGACTATAGGAACAGGTACTGCATGTCAACATAACAGGATATTTTGAATCACAAGTAGACGAACCAAACCAGTTTTCACAAGTGTGACATTCACAAGAAGATCCAACTGTCTTATATAACTTCGTTGTTACACAGTCAGGACATATTTTCTTTTTTTCAACTTGCTGTTGAATCTTCGTGTAGAAACGTGACTGCCTGATCATCTCTTCAAATCCATTTTTTGTTAATGCTGAAATAAGTCTATCGCGTCGGGATTTACGTAGTAGTCGACGTGTGATGGATTGCCATTCCTCCAAGACATTCCTGCGTCGTCGTATAACTCTGTCAACAATCCTGCAGAACTTGTATCTCAATCTCTCTTTGTGCCCTTTTATCATGTTGACAATGGTAACGTAGTACCGACCATTTGGAGCCTTCTTGTAGTCAGAGAAGCCAGTGTAAAATCGTGAACGCTTGACATCCTTTCTAGCAAGGCTTGGGAACCCATTTATTAAATGGATCTTCATTCCTTCGTACTTCCTGTGTTTCATTTTGAAGAAAAGTATTTCACTTTCAAACTCTTCTCAAAAGTACTTTGTATTGTATTTCTTATTTATATAAAATGTATCTATAGACGTGTTGATCAGATAAATGTTGTATCTGAAATGACAGTCTTGAAATATAAGGATACCTTTTTTAATACTTAGGATTGGTAAAGACGTAAAGGAACAATCATTCAAAGAAAGCGAGGCGTGGTTTCTATTCAATAAAAAATTGTATTAAGTCATGCCTTACCTCCAAACAGGAGTACGGGGCGCCGCGCAAAAAAATATTATTAGTTCGAATTTGACCAATAATTGTAAACAAAGGCCATTTCATTTAAGCCTGATACCACGTTGTGGCACACACGGGAGGGGCAAGACCGTTGTCAGTCACTACCGCGTCTCTTTGCACGGGTGGCCGTCATTTTCAATACCATTCGTATTACTTACATAATGGTCATGACGTGTACCAACTCGATTGCATTTACACACGTATCACCATTCAAATGTTCCTTTGATCTTAAGGACCTATTATACTCTACAACAAAAGTCATGCCGCTCTCTTTTAATCTTAAGGACACCTACACCCCATCCATCAATTGAGCTGTCAAATTAAACAAATGAATATACGATAAACACAATTGAAATGCACTAAAGTGCATTTCTTTTGTGTGATTGGAGTGACACTAATACTACTTCTGAAGATAGCTCTATTCTTGATCAAAATAGATTACCATCATGTAAAGGAATGATGGTCATATGATAGGCCTAAGATATCACACCCCCTCCCTCCCCGAGTCATGGAAGAGTTGCTCATGATGTAGGCAGAACCTTGTCATTTAGGACCATTGGAAACAACAGTAACTGTTAATTTCCAGAGGAAGAACTTTTTTATTTCAAGGTCTATTATCAAAGGTCAAGGCCATTTTCGGTTAAAAATAGTTTTTTAAGAAAATGTTTTTTAATATAGTACATTACATATGCTCGTTTCCAACACGGAATATATAATATATACTGGACAGCAATCACCTTAAATGAAAGTGAAAAAGAAGCTCCGAGGGGCATATTTTGCAGCATTATCATGGCTATTTTAGCATCTTGGATTTTGAACCCTGTAGTGTAGGAGGAAGACACTCTTGTTGCCCCAGCAATAAGTAACCTTTCTAGTTATAATATATTATAGTGATAGAGATTCAGAAACAAAATGTCACATATCGCAAATTTAACTGCCACATGAAAATATAAACATCATACATGTTACACTCCAGGCTAAAAATTGCGGATATTTTGGTATTGTGCTGTGACCTCCTTATTATATAGAATAAAAAGCAAACTGTAAAAATGTAAACACTTATTGCGGTATCTAATTTAACGTTTTATTATGCCCCCAGAATCACAGATTCGGGGGCATATAGTTTTTGGCATGTCTGACTGTCTGTCAGTTTGACCTCATGACCTTGACCTTTGAC
Organism: Pinctada fucata; assembly: GCA_028142955.1. Lineage (NCBI taxonomy): Eukaryota > Metazoa > Mollusca > Bivalvia > Pterioida > Pteriidae > Pinctada > Pinctada fucata. Next base: position 43,840,844 of record AP027111.1, on the reverse strand, counting down.
CTACTTTTCAAAAACTTTAACATAGGGGCATAATTTTTGAATGGTAAGTGATAGGGCTTTCATATTTCATATGCGTATCCCTTGTTACAAGACCTTTCCATTGATAACAAAATGTATGACTTTGTGACCTTGACCTCGACCTTTGACCTTCTTTTCAAAAACTTTAACATTGGGCATAACTTTTGAATGGTAAGTGATATGGCTTTCATATTTCACATGTGTGTTCCTTGTGACAAGACCTTTCAATTGATATAAAAATTTTTGACCTCATGACCTTGACCTTGTCCTTTGACCTAATTTTCAAAAATTTTAACATTGGGTATTACTTTTGAATGATAAGTCATAGGGCTTTCATATTTCACATGTGTGTTCTGTGTGTCTATACCATTCCATTGATACCAAAATTGTTTACCTCTTGACCTTTGATCTTTGACCTACTTTTATAACACTTTAACATTGTGCATAACTTTTGAATGGTGAGTGATAGGACATTCATATTTTACATGTGTGTTCCTTGTGACAAGACCTTACCATTGATACCAAAATTTTTGACCTCGTGACCTTGACCTTTGACTAACTTTTCAAAAACTTAAACATTAGGTATAACTTTTGAATGGTAAGTGATATGGCTTTCATATTTCACATGTGATTTTCTTGTGACAAAACCTTTCCATTGATACAAAAATGTGTGACCTCATAACCTTGACCTTTAACTAATTTTCAAAAACTTTAAAATTGGGTATAACTTATGAATGGTAAATCATGGGGCTTTCATATTTCACAAGTGTATTCGTTGTGACAAGACCTTTCCATTGATACCAAAATTTGTGACCTCATAACCTTGTGACCTTGACCTTGACCTTTGACCCACTTTTCAAAAATAAACATTGGGCATAACTTTTGAATAATAAGTGATAGGGCTTTCATATTTCATATGTGTGTTCTTTATGTCAATACCATTCCAATGATACCAAAATTGTTTACCTCTTGACCTTGACCTTTGACCAACTTTTATAACACTCTAACATTGTGCATAACTTTTGAATGGTAAGTGATAGGACTTTCATATTTCACATGTGTGTTCCTTATGACAAGACCTTACAATTGATACCAAAATTTTTGACATCGTGACCTTGACCTTTGACTAACTTTTCAAAAACTTAAACATTGGACATAACTCTTGAATGGTAAGTGATTGGGCTTTCATATTTCACATGTGTGTTCTGTGTGTCAATACCTTTCCATTGATACCAAAATTGTTTACCTCTTGACCTTTGATCTTTGACCTACTTTTATAACACTTTAACATTGTGCATAACTTTTGAATGGTGAGTGATAGGACTTTCATATTTTACATGTGTGTTCCTTGTGACAAGACCTTACCATTCATACCAAAATTTTTGACCTCGTGACCTTGACCTTTGACTAACTTTTCAAAAACTTAAACATTGGGCATAACTTTTGAATGGTAAGTGATATGGCTTTCATATTTCACATGTGTATTTCTTGTGACAAGACCTTTCCATTGACACCAAAATTGTTGACTTTGACCTTTCACATACTTAACAGAAAGTGAAGTTTATACTAACAAAGATGCCACCGGGGGCATTCGTGTTTCACAAACACAGGCATTATTGTTAATGATTTTTATTATACGCCCGTCATTTGAGGGGACGTATTATGGAATGATGCCGTCTGTCTGTCCATCTGTATGCCCGTCTGCTTATGGAACACAATAACCTGAATATGCGTCAACAGATTTTCATGATATTTGTACATTGTGATCAGACTGTGGAGAGGAAGCCGCCTTTCGATGTTCATGTTCATCCAATTTGTCGTTACGGAGTTATGGGACTTAGAATCTTGTAAATAACTTTATAGAACATAGATGAATATATGTCAGGGATTCAGATTGGCATTGGCCATCGGCCATCTGCCGATTAAAATTTGGAATGGCCGATAAATGCATGATATTGCATCTGCCAAAATGACCTATTGCTTAAGAAATAACAACTAGCTAGCCGTGGTTTGTTGTCCAGTGATTCCCAAAGTTGCATGAACCAAACAATTATCACCGAGCTGCGAAGTGGCGAGGCAGGGATTAATCTACCTCTGCGTCCTGCATCTCTGACGCATAAAAATCGCCCAGGACCCATTGATTCCAGATGGCTATGTCCCAACGTACGCATTATTCATTTTTATACGCCCGTTATTTGACGGGACGTATTATGGTATGGCGAAGTCTGTCTGTCCATCCGCTTATGGAACGCAATACCTTGAATATGCGTCAACGGATTTTCATGATATTTATACATTGTTGCGGAGTTATGGGACTTAGAATCTTTTTAAAAATACTGTGAAAATATACTAAAACAGTTAGAAATTCTTTAAAAATCTATTTTTGGGTGAAATGTTTTGAAAATTTGTATACTTTAAGAAAAAAGAATTTTCTTTGACATATATAACGGGTTTTTAATTCTTTTGTCGCATAATCGAGAAATTATGTGTTATGGGAGGGGAGGGAGGTTATGCATGCTCATACATGTAAAGCTAGGGGCATAATATAGGTGCATGGAACGCAAAAAAATAAATATGCATCAACAGATTTTCATGATATTTGTACATTGTGATCAGACTTTGAAGAGGAAGCCGCCTTTCAATTTTCATGCCTCGATCACATGTTTGCGCAATAAATGTATTTCACAATATCATTATTGCTCAACAAATTTGTTTCGCAATAAGCTTTTTTGTGTTCACACAAGTCCGAAACTATTGCGCAATGAAATGCCAATGAACATGCACAAGAATATCATGAATAAAATGTACAACGGATATTGTTCGAACAGTTTTCGTAAAGTCCAAATTTAAGACTATTTTGAGAGGAAGCCTATGTAACAAACATTTAACAAATATTTCATTTCAGTCTAGACCATGACGTCAATCGTGACGTTATTCTCTAAAAGGCGTCCAGACTTTATAGAAAAGCGTTCTTATATACCTGGATACGAAAAATTGGAATCTCTCAATATAATCTTAAAAATATAGACGTCGGATAGTTATATTCGTAAGTACATCAATCTCGTTCTCTTGTCATGATGATACGCATGCGTCAGATTTATTGCGCAACAGTTTCGCTTAGCGTTTACTCGGCAGACTTTGTTGCGCAATAAAGTTATTGCGAAACAAATTAAAAATTTATTGCGCAATAAATTTTGTCGTGAGAACGCAAAACAAATTTATTGCGCAACAAGTTTACGTTTATTGCGCAACAAACTCTCCGTGTAAACGAGGCATTAGGTTCATCCGATTTGTCCTTATTGAGTTATGGGACTTAGATATTTTGGTGTTTTGAAAAAAAAATCCCAACGGGGGTATCTTGCTGTGTAAGCGTAGGCTTTATTGTACAATGTGTCCCCTTTGGTTCATCGTTCTCGACATTGAAAGTTTTATGTAAAATTACTGTCTTATGCTTATATTTTGTCCGGTCTTGACAGAAGGTTGATCATGTATGTGGTGTTGTAAGAGTCATTGTTAGGCATCAAATGTTTGGATAAAAAAGTTATATGTGGTCCGATGCGAGTCTACCTTGTATGATTCAGATTCAGATATACATGTAACGCGAAAATTCTTCCATGCCATGGTAAACTTTGTAGGATAATATGAACTGATCAACAAATTCAAATTGTTTAAATCACAGTGACTAAGCGTATTAAGTACCGTCTTCGTACACCATATATAATTGGGTTGTACTATACACATGTACAAAGCCTCACATGCGTAAATAAACAAAAAAACAATAAAAATAAACAACAAATTACTAAATTTGGCACATTTTTTTGTTAGATTGAATTTTGTAAGATACATGTTTTATTTCTAATAATTTTTTTGGAACATAATGATCTCGTGGACATAATACGCCGCAAGCCATTCATATCAATTCTATTCGCGAGCATAAGCACTGTGTATAGCCGTACACCGGATATTGGTACTATTTGTCGGCGTATTAGTACTACCGAGGCGGTAAACAAGTATGACATAGGTATTACCTTTAGCATTTGACAATGATTTGTGAAGAAAATATGATCTTATATGGAGTGAACTTCAAGCAAATAATTCTGTGATGGTAAACTCAACATCGAAACCCTCAAAACAAAGGATTTGATCGGACGATAATAGTAAAATAACACAAAATGGGATACCTAGTACACATACAATTGCACATGTATGAAGTTTATATTCTTTTTAACGAAAGAAAGTACTATTGCAGATCATGATTCTGTGCACAGTCTATGTAGAAGCTCATAACTATTAAATATTAATCAAGGGTAATGTAGAAATTGCATCTATATTTCACATACGAGCTCAACAAAGAAATTGTTTGTGTACGGCATGTTATTAGCTAACTGTACGGCGTGTTGAAAAACAGGTACCAGGATTCCTTACAGATAAAATCCTCAAGCTAAAGACTCATGCAGATAAACTTATAGTTTTAAATTTCTTTCTTTCTTTAAAGATGTATATACATATGCGTATGAATGCTATATACAAAGCCCCAAAATCACGTGAGCCTCGAGTACTCGTAAGATATTACGTACACTTGTCTCGAGAAAATTTGCATGGTCATCTTCATGTTGACCCAATATTTTGTCGGAAGATATTTCATCGACCAATTTTTTAATGGGAGGGGGGGGGGGGTCGAACATAGTTTCGGCTTTTGTGTTTGTCAAATTGACTTTCATTTCCTGATTCGAAGCAGACTTGACAAGTTTCAACAAAAAGCCATCATTGCCTATATTTCTGCGTCGACGAGGTGATTTATCGACGAAGCGCGATGCCTTGTTACTTTTGAACTTGACTTTCATTTACTGATTCGAAGCAGACTCGACAAGTTTCAACAAAACCCCCTTATCATTTGATATTTTTTTCCAAAACAATGACCCCCCTCCCAAAGAAAAACTGGAAAAAAAAAGCATTGGAACATTTAATTTTTATAAGTACCCCAAATTTTTTCGACATCCTCTACTGGGCAGACAACATGGACAAGTTACATTATACTTAAAATTGACAAAAGGAAAAAAAGTATCCTCGTCCGGGATTCGAACCCACTCGGAAAGGTGAAAAATAAAATTCAGATGCAAATGTGAATTTGATACTTGATAACCACTACACCACAGAGATTCTTCACACACATGTGTATTTTACAGTCAGATTTAAAACTTACAAAAATCTTATGCATACAAAATCAAATATTTACTAAGTACTCCATGATATTTTTCAAATATTTATTCAGCCAATCAACTTCCGTCCTCTCGTGCGATAATATATACATGTATTAATTTTCGAACGATACTGTAGTAGAATTTAAAAGCCATTTCTAACGACAGGGGATGTTTCAAAGTTCATTTCAAGGAACGGGCACATGCGGTCGCGCGAAGCGCCATCTGGTATCAAAATTGAAGTTAGCATTGACAAAGCAATAATAGCATTAAGACGAAAGGATAATGGCAGAAAGAAGGATGTCATAACGCATTGTATAATGACAGTTATGCATTGACGAAGGACAAATCAAATGTAAAATGCCGAGAAGCAAAATGACACAATGAAGAAAGATAAATCAATTTGAAATGAAAGCAAGACAAATGAACATGGAATAATCAAACATTGAATGAAGCAACATATGAAACATGTAAGCTTGTGACCCTAATCCCCCTCCATAAGAAATGAGCATTTCTGACAAAGTCCGAAAAGATGTCATACACACGTCAAAAATCAATATGAAACCACTGATTACCTTAAATATGGCAAACATATTGAGAGAATAAAACCACTTGTTTTGGTGGTTATTCAAAGAAACAGTTCTCTCTAGATCATCCTGATGCTTTCGGTTGGTCGATATGTGCTTTGGTGTGTCAAAGGAGGGTACCCCCTGACCTGCTTTTGCTTGTGGAGGCGCCACCTGTTGACGGAACCGGACGAAAAACAACACCACCTGTAGGGAGCCATGAGTAGTTCATTCCTACCAAGTTTCATCAAAATCCCTTCAGGGGGTCTTGAAAAGTCGAAAATGTGAAAAGTTTACGACGGACGATGCCACACTATGACAATAGCTCACTTGAGCTTCGCTCAGGTGAGCTAAAACCACTTATTGACATACAGATGCTGCTTTCCACATGCAGTGGCGGATTTAAGGGGATAACGTAGGGGGCGCACGCCCCCTCCCTAAAATTTGCAAATCATAGGTAAAACGATCATTTTCCATATAAGAAAGAGTATATATTAGTAAATACCTGTCAGATAATATAATTTTCTTCATCAATTTCAATTATTTAATCAATTTCAGTCACGAGAATGGGTTCGAAAAGGCTGAAATGCGTTAGCTTCCGGGAGGTTCCGTTTTACGCCCTCTCTAACTCAAAGTTGGATCGTCACTGACATGTGTCATAACGCCGCTATCATACATTTACGTATGTGCACCACAGGGCTGTCCTTCTCTTTTATTATAAATATTTTTAAAAAATGCATGCATAACACGAAAATTACGCCTTATGACCTGTGTGTTATTCAATACACCAGAGAAGTGAGTGGAGAAGAAACAAAGGAAATTTGTCTTGATTTCTAGAGAGTAGAAGCCATGCGCGCATCCAGCTTTTTTCACCGCCGGGGGGGGGGGGGGGGTTTAAAGGCCGGGGGTCTGGGTCGCCTTTAGGCCTCCTGTGGGTCCAGACGAAGCCCTGGTGGGGGACCATGGGCGAAGCCCCCTGAAGCTCATGGATTTCCACATTTTAATCGCCTGTAAACAATGCGATCTGATTACCTAAAACTGAATATGCAAGCTTATGGAAAGTATGGTAATTAACACAACTGATAAAAGTAATTTTAATATCAATTCAATATAAATATGTCTTAGTTGATGTATCCTTTCATACAAGAGTTTTATGTATTTGGCGAGCGAAAGCGAGCCGGAAAAAATCCATATGAAACAATTTAATCTTATGTCGTTTTTGGACATCCCTCCCCCCCTCCGAGATCTGTCAGAGGTGGGGACCATGGTCCATGGATCCCATCTCTGGCAAATCTCATGGGGGGGGGGGGGGGTCCCGGACCTCCGGTCCCCCTTCTGGATCCGCGCATGGTAGAAACAATAAAATCATCATATTGGGGTTCTTGTCCTGCTGTGAGTACCAATGTTTTATGAATACATTCACACCCTTGAACTCTTTCGTAACAAATATGTGTAAAGACAGATGATGGTTCAAGTGACGGACAGGTACACATAGTAGGTGGATTGTCATCTTAGTTCCATAAGCCCCGAAATTGCTTTGTAACTCCGACCCCAAAAGCAGGTCGCCGTACAATACCTATTTCAACATGCCGTCACGGTACAGTAAATTATTTTTCGTCCAGCAATATGCCGTACACCTGGCGTGTATCTTTTTTGGGAAAAATACACGTTGTTCTTAAAGCCCCTATCACACTTTTTCGTATCAGCTACGTAAGAGGAGTATTTTTGATAAATTTCTTTACGCAAGAGAAACGAAAAGGTCTGCCACGTATTTCGTCCTTCTCAGAAGTCCAAGGCGTAAGTGCGACGTTTATACGGCGTAAGAGGCGTTTCTATCACGTATGAGCAGCGTACCAATGCGTCCTACCATCACGTATGTGCAGCGTTCGGCACGTACGTGTGACGTTCAATGCGTTTCTACTGCGTAAGTACAACGTTTGTGCTACGTAGTCAACTTATTGGCGACGTTTCTGCTGCGTTGCCGTGGCGTTCACGTTAGTATGAAAAAAAATCTTTGGTTGCCAAATAATATTTCCCTCGATTTACGACTCAAAATAATATCACCACAAAAAGGGTAAAGGGTACTGTCAAAGTGCCCTTTGAAATTAGCGCATACTTTATTTAGACTCAGTTCACCATATGAAATAAAGCTGCTTGGTTAATCTAGTGGAAGTTTGTAATTATATGGTATAATTAATCTTGATTCATTCTTAATAGGTTCAAAACTATTTTCCCTCTAGATTTTTATCATGTGTTCATAAAAACATAGCAAATACACCTTTTACGCCGAGATGGAATGAGCGATACCCCTTTAACGTAGCAGATACTCATACAACGTAGCACCAACGTAGCTCTTACATAGCAGGAACGAAAAGAACATAGTTCGTACGCCATGCATACGCAGGAGTATATCGAAGAAACGAAAAATAAGAAATTGAAACGTGTACCATACGTAGTAGATAAGAAAAGAACGCTGCGGATACGAATTAACAACGCCTTTTACGTAGCACGTACGCCATAGGGATACCGCTTGCGTTTGTGATTCGTTCGTACTGCGTAGTAAGAGTATTAGCGACGTTCCTGCTACGTTGCTACTGCGCTTCTTTCGTTTGCACTGCGTTCGTGCTACGTACACATGGCGTATGGAAGCTGCTACGCATGTGCTACGTAATTTTAGGTGCAAACTTAAAAAAACGCGGCATTCTTTCGTATCAAGAGATCATGCTACGTTTCAAAGAGTACTCGCTACGTAAGCTGGCGTTGCTACTGCGTTGCTGCTGCGTTCCTTTCTTACTGCCACGTATCCTGATACGCCGTAGATACGTGGGCCGATACGTAAAAGTATGATAGGGGTTTAAGATCTTTACAAATCCATGAAATCATGATACAGTGATCAAATCGTAAAACATAGATATACTGCAAGTCTAGAAAAAAGTGCAATATGCGAATTTAAATCCAAATAAAGTTCCCAGTATGGAAAATTTTACGGTACTGGGTGATGCATTTTGCTTTTAAAAGCTAAAAAGTCTTCTACTTAGACATATATTACTCATATAATTTCAAGGATGACTTTCTGTAGTAATGCATTATACAGTTGCTTTTGAAAGGAGCTGCCAGATCCAAATATAAAACGATGTTAGAAAGGGACACTCACACCTCATTTGTTAAAATCTCTCGCCTCAGTAGTACCAATACGCCGACAAATACTACCAATATCCGGTGTCGGCTATACACAGTGATAAGACGCAGCGAAGAAAAGACAGTTTATAGTACTTGTGACCAATGAAATTCTGCTGGGACCCATTGTATTGGCTCAGGACCCATTGGTACATTTAGATCAAATTGTAGATTAATCTTTGGTGATGTGATAATTTGATTGTTTAATGCGACGAGGGAAATTACTAGACAACAAATCACAGCTAGCTACTGTCCTGTTCACTAATTCCAGATCACCCTGTCTTCCCGGTTTTCTCTAAAATATGATATTGTCATCCTCCAAAAAGATATCAATTTTATAGTACTCGTAACAAAAAATGCCATTGTTTTGGCTGTGTCTCAGTTAAGTTAGAAATAGGACGGAAAATAAAAAGTCTACGGGGCTTTTCTTTAGTAAAATCGCTGAAAATGTGTGACGTCGAAGGCTTTGACGTCACTGTTTACTATTGTTGACACGGAGAACAATATGGCGGCGACTTGAAATTAACATGGAAATTTCCCGTAGACATTTTATTTTTCATATTGCGTTTTGAAGGCAGCTGATAGGGTAAATTGAAGATAATTTCCAGCTACGACTAAAGGAGGTCAATTCTCGGAAACAATAATTTATAGCAAAATTCCTCAGACGACAGAATAAATCGCCAAAACAGGGTGCTCTGGATTTAGTGAACAGGACATTAGTAGTTATTTCTATTTGATATTGTTATGCGCAAGCTTTATAGCACATGAAGGGGCGGAGCTTAGCGAACTTGAAGGCGAGTTTTATAGTAGATATAGGGAGAAAATCTCAAGTCATGTTAGAATTCCATATAACTTGGACAAAGTGACGGATGATATTTTACCAGGAACGGACAAACAATACCAACAATCTATCGATAATCACGACTCATATATGTTTACAACGTCAACAGTATTTTTCAAAACCAATTTAAGTCCGCGATAGATAATCTCATTTTGTATGTCCGGTAAGGCAAGGTCCATTTGATATTCTTGGGGTGGGGGTGGGGGGGGAGGGCTTGGGTTTTTCGTCGGAGCAAAATTATTTTTCGCCCCGAACCGGGGCAAATTATTTTTTTCTTGCAAAGTTGGAGCAAGGAATTTTTTTAAACAAAGTGATGCGCATTTTTCAGAACGTTTGAGTTTTATCAATAGAAATTATTTACATTTTTACTCAAAACTCATAATATAAATATATTACTTATTTATTTCATTCAAGTACACATGTATTCAATTCACTTCGAAACAGAGAGTATCGATAAAAGCAGATCTTTACAATACAATTCTCAATATTTTAAATAAGGTAAATGTATATAAGGGAAGGTCTTCTAGACACATTCTTAATGCGGAATTATGAATTGGTGAATAAATAAAGTGAAGTTTTCCTAATCCAAGCTTACAAGTATATAAAATTAGAATCTATGGGATACATGCAACATGTATTAATAGTAATACACGTACATAAATATTGATTGCATATTTAAGCTTTTAAAAAGGAAGACCTTGAATTTCACTCACATACCTGTTTAACGTTTGATATCTTAAATATGTAAACTTTGCCATTAGTAAATAATGTTTTGATAGAGAACTATGACGAGCGAAGCGAGACAATATTTTTATGATATTAATTCAAAGCTGTAGCGAGCGAAGCGAGCCAGAAAGTTTTGAAGAATTTTAGCGAAATTTTATGGTAATTCTTCAAATTCAGATTATTTGTAAGAGCAAGATTTTTTTTCTGTCACACCATAAGCAAATTAATTTTTTCATCAAAATTGAGAGCAAAACTTTTTTTTTCGACCCCCCCCCCCAGAATATCAAATAGACCGTGCCTAACTTTAGAGCTAATAATCAAAATTAAACCGTGTTGACATTCAAATAATGAATTAAAAATCAGCATGTTTCATTTCTAACAACAAATAGAGATATTCTGTTGAAATTTGATACACAGCTTAGTCTTGGATAGTTACAATGCAAGTTCGACTTTCCTTACGCTTGACCTATTTTTCGAGAGGTAATGCCCCTTGATGACTTGAAAAATTCAGTTCTTGTCAGTTTTCCAGATTTTTCTGCAACAAATGGAGATTTCTAAGTGAACCATTTTCCAAGAAGTTATGCCCCTTGATGACTTGCAAAATTTATGACTTGCAAAAAAAGTCGAAGAGTTATGCTCCTTAAACCAAAAAACTGTTTTCCAGATATCTTTCTTCAACACATACAGTATAATGATAAATAGCTTGGCCTTGGATAGTTACAGAGCAAGTTCGACTCGAATCATTCATATTAATTGAAGAGTTCTTAGTAGGCAGAGTTGCAGGACATAAATTTATGCCGCGGGTAGGGGAATTATATCGCTCAGCGATCATAACATTTTTTAATATGATACAGATTTTCATGATATAAATTTATACATTGCGGTGATCAGAATGTAGAGAGGATGCTGCCCTTCGTTTTTCATGTTCACCTAATATGGTGTTACAGAGATATGGCTCTTAAATTTGTTTGGTATTGTGAAAATCAATAATTTACTGTGTTAGCATAGGCTTTATTCGATATGATGGACACATTTATTGGTTCGTAAGGCATGTGTCGTATACCTGTGCTTCATATGACTTAATAATATGTGCACATTTTTAAAATCATTGAGTCGGTATTAATCTATACTTCAAGTATTCACCTCTGAGTTGACTTTCTGAATTCATCCTTTCTTTTATCATATACATGACAAATATGGATAATGACCATATTCCTGTATACAGCACAAAATCGATAATTCAGAAAATTAGAAACCGAAGACTTACAAAATCAGGATAAAACAGGAACCAAAGCAAACGAACAAAAACCTCCACCACATGAAAAGAAGCGAACTCCCGATATGGGAGTGAGACCAGGTGCCAAGGAAGAGGAAGCATCTCATGCATGCAACACCCGCCGCTTCAATTAGGTAGGTCGTGTTAGTCCTCCGTAGCAACGTCGCCTCTTCAGCGATAAATGAGACCCTCTGAGGGGTATAAAGAGTTGAAATATGTCACACCCGTTAACTTCCATTTTCGAAGACATAGAGTACAGTCTTTGGTTGGATGGTTCAAATGGTCTATGAGAGAATATCATACACCATTCTGGAGAGTGGGACATCATAGTGTATGAAAAGTTCCCCATATCGACCGTAGAACTTCCTCAGTGACGAAGTTAGTCGGTCACAAACATATCCCTGACTGAGAAGCTTATCTGAAAGACGCCTAGCCCTCAGATCAAAATCTGTATATTTGATACTTGCTCTAGCACAGCGTATCAACTGAGATATGAACACGCCATAAGCAGGCGATGAAGGGATGTTGCTACTCAGAAAAGGAAAGTGTGCAATGCTGAAATTGAAGTCGTCACGTTTGTCATAGAGTGAGGTGTTCATGTGACCATTAGTGTCATAGGGCAACATTATGTACAAATAGGATGCTGAATTATTTGTCTCTGTAGTTTCTTTGACGTCAAGCTCTGAAGGATAGATACTGCTCAGGTAATCCGCGAATTTTGGATTACTGATGGCCAACACATCGTCTATGTATCTGTAGGTGAAGTTGAAGTCAGAAGCTAAGTATATTTTCCCCTCAGAGTCAAAAGATTGAATGAATTCAGCTTCGGACGAGTAAAGGAAAATGTCGGCAAGGAGTGGTGCACAATTGGTCCCCATTGGAATTCCGACAATTTGCTGGAAGACCTTTCCTCCATACACCACAAAAATGTTGTCGATCAGAAAGTTTAACATCTGAATAATATCAGTTTCAGTGTACTTATTTCAGAATCAGACTTTTCTTTTACAAAGTAGGTTTTGTCATAGTTAACAACAATAATTTGTATTTGCGATTACCGTTCTTACTTGTAAACGCATTACTTATAATTTTTGCGAGTCTTTCTTTCAATTTAGAATGTGGAATTGTAGTGTAAAGTGCCGAAAAATCAAAGGCTTTGATCGAATTGACTCAACTAAAATGAATGGATTTCAGATGTTCTAAAAGTTCCTTCGAATTCTTTAAAATTCACATCTGGTTGATACCACTGCGAAAATATACTGTCGAACAATATTTTGGAAGCCCAGATTTGGTTTCAGATAAACCTTTGGTGAGTAAGATCGATACAGATTTGGTAGAACATTTTGAGGAACCAGCGATGAAACATTGTTTGTACGGATTCTTATGCATTTTAGGTATGCAGTATAAGTATGGTAAATCTAAATCTAAATTGTGAGTGTCGAAGCCAAAGGAAGCAATAGCTGATTTTAGGTTATCTATTATTTCAGAGGCAGAAAGGTTTGTTGGGTTGTCAGTGGGATTTCCAGGTGTCGAATTTCCAACTCTTTAACTAGACTGTCGAAATAATACTTTTTGCAAGTAAATGTGTAATTATTTGAGGCTTTGTTCGCTGGTGTGATGACATAATGTTCTTGGGGGTAGGTAAGCTCTGTGATAACATCAGGGTCCTTAAATATAGACACGGATCTGGTGTTCACAGTTGATTTTAATCGATTAATTCTAGATAAAGTAACCCTCTGATGGATTTTATCCATTCGGAAAGGGTGTCGAGCTGTACATCCTCTTTCTTTGCCCAACGTCTTGCATATTCCTCACAAGAGTCCATGATAATTTTGACATTTTGGTTCCATGTAAAGGACATACTTTCTCTGTATTTGGGACCCTTTTTTAACAATTCTCTCAACTTGTCGTTCTTGACTATACGAAGATCACCAATAATAACGTGTCCACAAGGAGAGTAGTTGAAATCCGATGAAGAACATTTGCAAGGAAGTGGATGTAGTGAGGGATTACTTAAAATCAATACACTGCAAGAATCGTTTGTAATTGTAAATTTTAGATGCAACTGTTGGTGTTTAGCTATAGGAGATACAAGGAGTTTCTTTTCTTTTAAAAATGGTGGGAATTTTTCTGTGACAGTTTTGTGATTCAAAATTTGACCAAGATTCAATTTATCAATACCTTTGTTTGCAAATCTTACTTTAATGAAAGGACGGTTTGTTTTCTCTTCTGATTAATCTGATCTAACTGCTTGAAATAGACGAAAAGTAGAAATGTCCAAGATGACTCCTTGTAGTCTGTATTCTGGGGAACGTGTATCGGTAAATGTGAGGTCCTTCGTACATTCGTAAATTTCGTGTAACTTCTGTAAAGGAACAGAGTATAATTTGGTACGAATATAATGCAGGCCTAGAGGCTCATTCAAAAATGGAACCAAGTCATCGAAGGAGAAACTATGTATCTCAGGCCTATTATGTTTTGGAATGCCATGACTTCGAGGTAATCTTTGTCGTCTGTTGAATAAGCTAGTCACATTTACAGATTGACAACCGGGACTTGTTAAGTTTCCTATGTTGCTGATATTATCGTTGCATCCATAGGGCGCTGCAGTGTTAAGATTTTTTTATCCAGAACTCTTCTCTGTTGCGACAGAGAGGTGTGCTCAAATCGGTATTGTTTGTGGGGTGATATATTTTCTCGAGGATTCTGACTCTCATAGATAAAACAGAATGATCGGCCTGGTCAAAATGTCGATAAAGGAGTTGACTTCCTTTATTATTTATTTTTGACCGGTGTCCTGACATTCTTTTTCGGAGCTGACCTTTGGTTTCATCCACATAAATCAATCCACAAGGTGAGCACTCTATTCCGTACACAACATTAGATGTCATGCAGTTAAGGTTTTCAAAGGTATGCTTGTTAAATGTTTGTTTTGTGAGATTACTTGAGAATGAATAATCTGTTATTAGGATGTTACAAGTTTTGCAGTTCTTCGTGCCGCACCTAGAAATTCAGCAATCGCTAGGTGAAAATTGGTGCTCTTTGAGTATATCGACCACTTCAATCTTACAGGGCTTGATTTTATTATACCCATTTGCATGTTTATACAAATGTACCAAAACTCATGGTTGTTACTTACTACAAATGTTTCATCTCTAATGTCATGTAAACTAATTCTAGGGACACCTAAGTTACCTGTTGCGTATGTGTCCGTAGACGCAACAGCTCGGGGCCTTTTTATAGCGGGCGACGCCCCAGCCACTTTGTAGGTCTCTTGAGTTCTATCCATTTAAGCAAAAGACTGCCCGACAAGTGCCCTCGGGGACAATTTGTTCACCAACAGTGACAGATGAACAGTGGTAGAAATGACAAATATGGATAATGACCATATCCCTGTCCACAGCACAAAATCGATAATGCAGAAAACCAGAAACCGAAAGCATACAAAACCAGGATAAAACAGGAACCAAAGCAAATGTTTGTTTTGTGAGATTACTTGAGAATGAAGTGTCTGTTATTAGAAATACTTAGAAATTGAATGACATTTGATAAACTTCCACCCACAATTTCCAAAAGTGACTCTACATATGCAACCTGTTGTCAAATTTTTCTTTCATGTCAAGTGAAATAAAGAAGGGCAACATTTGTCTGATTGATGAAAATTCTCAAAATCAGCATAAAGAGGAAAAAACTCTTGTATAAGTTTTGTCATTTGGCATATGTTATATAGAGAAAATAAACAATTTAAATGCTTCACCAGTTATTTCCCTTTATTTTTCTGACCCTAATTTTTTTTTAAGCAGTGGGCATTATAACCTTTCAGAAAATATATATAGTTTATAGTACCCTATCAGGCATGGAAAAATGCCCTATTGTACATCGGATACATTACAGGACTATAAAATGTACAAAGAGGACTACCTGCCAAGGAGGGGCACCTCACACGAGAAGAGCTGTAAGCTCAAGGAACCAGTCTGACCAAGTTCGGGCTCAAGATTCAACTGATCTGACAATACATCCACACAGTGGCATACATCATACTCACACGAATAGGAACGGATCCCTAAAGAGAAATGCAATGTTTTCAAGACAAGAAATCAAATAAAGAGTACAAAGGGGGTGAAAACAAACACGTTCAATATTCAAACAATGTCGGATCCATCCATTAAAGGGCGAATGCATTCGCTTGGAAGAAAAGATACAGACAGCATAAAACAGGTACAAGCGGCTGTGACAATAAATCGTGTTTAAAACCAGCTGGACAAACGTACAGCCCCGACCAGTCGAAAGTTTAACGCCGAGCTGACGAACTTTTGAAAGCTTAATTCGAAAGTTTCGTTAACTATTCGTCAGCGATTTTTTGAAAGCTACTGAGATGACGAAATTTTGAAAGCTCTAAAAAGCTTTCGAAAAATCGCTGACGAAAATTTCGTTAACTAATCTTAGTTAAGGGGGTTCAAGTATCGTTATTTTGACACTGTTTGGATGGTCAAACTAACTTTATTTTTTCTCTAAACTAAAATCTATCTTCAGATATTCTAAAATGTATAAAATAATTGCCATTTTTTTATTTCTATTCTAATGATGACTAAACTTAGATCAATGAAACACAGACGAGAAAATCGATTCTTGGTAAAAACCAGTTCCTGCCGATTTTATCTGCTTTCAGAAAATGGGTAGGCGTGGCTTATCGCTATAGGGCCTATATTGGAGAATAGAGCCCGGCTCGCGTCTGTTGTCTTAATAGGGAAAAAGAATCAAGTCATATTAGAAATAATAATAATATATATATTAGAAATTTCAAAATTTGTATCTTAGTTTCTTGAAAAACTCATCCACTACTATAACATGTGTTAAATCTCATTGTTTTTTAATTTTCTAAATTTCAATTTGCAATTTTTCTCTGCAAGTGCAAGGTTACTTCATATTCTAAGTACATATTGTTGTACTGTAAAGTATTATAAGCCAACTGTACTAGTACTCCTTTTTCTATCATGGAAAATAATTTAAAAAAAAAAAGAAATATGTATTTTAAAATCTATAATGAAAAAATAGAATATAATTCTTTGTCATGACAATTTTTTTTCTTCTTCTTCTCATTGAGAACATATGTATACTTTGACCATCTCTTTATGTATAGTAGTAAGTGCAGTAATATCAATTCTTACCATGCTCACTTTTGTTTATTGACATTGTATTCTACTGTATTATGATTATGCGTAAAACTCAGACAGTCGAAAAGAGAGGAAAAAAATCATGTACTTATCTCAATATCTGTATAATCCCTCAAAATCCATGCAAAATGTTGATATTTCTGACTACAGCCACGTGGAGTCAATCATCTCGTGCACTGACCCATTTTATTTACAATTGATCGGTGATCTGAAACTTTCGGAATTCCCCGTTACACGTCAGCAGAAACTTATTTCGACTTTTCTATTGCTCAAACCATAAACAGTTCTCTCTTTACGATAATCATACTTGAATAAGTTTTGAGTGAAGTAATAATATGACTATATAACATTTATAATATAGATAATATGACTTTCTAATATTTATTAACATCCAACTTTTGATGAAGCTTTTGGATATGCATATTATATATATTTATATGTACATATTTGTAGATAATGAAATAAAAAAAAAAATAAAATAATTGCATCGTGCAGGGCATCTTTAGGGTCTAATACTTGAACAAAGTCGGGCACTCTTAATGGAAAATCATATCTTGCCCAAATTTTGAGTGTATCCAAGGAAAACTTAATGAAAATGAATATCAGGTATCTAAAGTCAAATTTTCAAATGGAAAAGACTTGTTTAAGAACTGCAGGTATGTATTATTAGCAGTAGAAAACAAGACAATTGTAAAATTTTGAGAAATAGCAATGAAATGGGAAAAAATATCACAATTTGTGGGCTAATATTTGATGTCAAAATATGCAAGAGACTATATTCATATGCCCTGTAATTAAAGAAAACCCCCTGCAAGGTACTTTTTTCGTCATTTACATGTTTTAAGGGTGAAACAATCTATAAGTATACCAAATTCTAAGGATTTTCGACCATAACTTTTAAATATATTGTAAATCTAACTACAAAAATGCTATATTTGAAGCCAAAAATGCATGAAAAACCTGTATGACAAACAAAAAATTTCTAAAAATTGAAGGATTTATAATTCAAACATGATTAAATATTTGTTAAACAAACTATTTTAAACATCTGCAATTAATTAAGGCAAAACAACGTTTTTCTTATATATTTTGGAAATTAGTGATGACGTCACGCGATACCCGAACCACCTTAAGGAAAAATTTGAAAGCTATGAGCTTTCAAATTGTCGTCATCTCGGAGCTTTCAAAATATTTGAAAGCAATCGCTGACGAAAATTTTGAAAGCTTTAGCTGACGAAAGTTTTGAAAGCTATCGCTGACGAAAATTTTGAAAGCTATCGCTGACGAAAATTTTGAAAGCTTTTTCAACGCTCGGCTGCCATATTGTTTTTGCATTGGTTGCAGCACGCCTCGGGCGAATTCCCACAGTTTAGAGGATGGAAGAAGCCGTCTCTTTATCGGCGTGGCACTTTAAAAATTCACCGATTGTGAAATATCTTTCAAAGCTTCCGACAGTCACAGAGAAGCCAGGGTTTCACTGGATATAAATTCACCTCATTTAGTCAGAATTTTGCCGGTCAGATGTAAATTTTCTGGTATATATATACATTTAGATTTAAGATGAAATGGAAGTTGTTCATATATACACTTAAAGATGGAATACCTTTACAGGTAATACAAATACAGGTAAATTCAGGTAACTAATTAGTGCAAAGCATACCCTTTTGATGGCCCCATTCACCCCAATTAACAGAATGTTATTTTAACAAAGTAGGTGTATGGTGAACACACCGATCTGGGAAACACGGAATCTTCAAATAAACTTATAAAAATAAACAAGAAACAATATTTAATTTAATCCAGGAATATATATTTTCATTATTTAATCTGAATAAACATCATAATAAATACTATTTCATGAAGTAATTTATGAAAACGATTGCTTTGATTTCGGCCATCTTGGTTTTCTCGATACAAAATAGCTTAGGAGAAAAGGTTTCAAAAATTTTGAAAGCTAGTTAACGAAATTTTCGTCAGCGATTAGCTTTGAAAAATTTTGAAAGCTATAGTTAACGAAATTTTCGTCAGCGATTAGCTTTCAAAAATTTTGAAAGCTATAGCTGACGAAATTTCGTTAACTATAGCTTTCAAGTTTTTCGAAAGCTAATCGCCGACGAATTTTCGTTAACTATAGCGTTCAAAATTTTTGAAAGCTATCGCTGACGAAAATTGTGAAAGCTAGGGAATCGCTGACGAAAATTAGTTAACGAAAAATCGCTGACGAAATTTCGTCATCTCTTGAGTATTCAAAATTTTGAAAGCAATCGCTGACGAAATTTTGAAAGCTAAGCTTTCAAAAAGCTTTCAATTCGTTTACGAATTGAAAGCGAATATTTAACTTTCGACTGGTCGGGGCTGTATATATCATACAATCATGTACACACTCTCATACTAGTCAGAACCTGCAAAGTATTGAAGCTCGAAAGGCTATAGCTCGTATACATGTAGGTACTTTTCCAAATCAAGAGAACAAAAGCAGACCCCGCGAAGGGCGAGACCAGGTGCCTAGGTAGAGTCAGCGTCTCCTGTCTGCATATATATCTCTATATATTTACACATGCCCATTCATTTGTATAGAATTTAAACTGTGATTATAGGAGTATAACCGCGGTGGCGTGATTTGAACTATGACGTCATAGCAACTTGGCTTCATTTCAACTTTGACTGAACGTAGTAACAGAGCCTTAGCAACGGACTTTTAAACGTATTTTAATGTCATTAAAGCGTGAAAAACTGGAATGTAAATATGTATAATAACTGTCTTTTGGAATGTGATTATACTGTGATAACCTACAATGGTTACGCTAACGCGCATTATGGAACATAATTCCTGGATCCATTGTAGGTTAAATACTATCAAATACTAAAATAAGTATACATGTAATCACATTCCAATAGACAGTTATTCTATAGATATATTCAGTTAAGAATAAGTGCGCCATATGTTTTCAGAAGCGTGATTAGACACATTGTGACCAGCAATATTTCGAGGGAAGTTTTAAAGTTATGAACGAAGGTCCTAAATATAGAATAGAAAACCATGGCTAATTCAAACAGACGGATTTTTAAACAAACCGTCGTATTATTATAATTTGTCAAATAAATGCTTTTATCGCGCACCAGTGTTAGTGAGAAAATAAAACGCTTTCAACACTCGGCCATAGGGAACTTGCCTTCTGTGTTTATGATCATCATTCAGTGAGGGGGTTATCATACACAACAGTTGTGCGTTCTTCGAGACCTCTGGGTAATCGGAAAAATGGAAGGGTTGTTTACACGTAATCCGGATAGCCACACCGTCTGCTGCTTGCTTGGTAGTTGGCGGTCCAAAGTCGGCATTGGTTGCCCATTGGTCTCATTTGTTAATGTGGGGTCTTTTGTGTGTTATATTTCTATTTGGTGAGTTGGTGTCCCTTGTCCTTTTGAGTCATATTTTGTGCGTGTCTGCTCTTTATTTTTGCATTGGGAGTTTACGGATTTGCTATTGGTGCTGCAACCTGATGTTGTTGGAGATGCCTTCCTTTGTCCGGAATAAGATATGCTGCGATTTTAAAAAGTGTCGACCAAGTATCATCATGTCCCGGAATTCTGTACGATAGTGAAAGGAATGTATCATTTTCTATAGAAAAACATGCTTTCTAAAAAAAGATATTTTTATTTAAATACAAACAAAATTAATAACTCTGTATTGAAATTCAAATAAACGTTGAAGATGACAATACACTCCCAACAAAAAATTACTTTTAACATATGTTTTATAAAACATTTTGTTTGACTGTTTATACAATACAATAATTGCCTTCCTTCCATCAAATATCATCTTGTTCATTTTCAGTTATACTTTGTCTTGTTTCTTGATCGTTATCATTGGCTTCGAGCATCTAAACATAATGAGATTCTTCTTATCTGAATTCACATGTGGTGCTCTTAAATCTCTATAATATATCTTATTTTTCAATATTGATCTTTGTTTTTCGTCCGATGCCTCAACTTATCTGTTTAGTATTATAGATTTATATGCTGTCCCACTCCTAAATTATCATATCACGCGCGTGCATGATCAATGCAACATTGTGTTGTTTGGAATATTCTTTATTATCTTTTTCTAGTAGATATGATTCTGACTTTAACAAGAGGCTATTTGTCATGAAACTGGAACCGGTACAATAAACTAGGAATTAAATTATGTGTAGATCCATGAAAGAATCAGGCAGGGATGATACATAAAAAACATGCGAAACGTTTTGATTTATCTCTTTTAAGACATGTATAGTACAAATCAACATATGAAATTCATTTTCCAAGCTAGAGATTGTGAAGCAAGATATTCACCTTATAATTTGTAAAGGATTATGGAGGACAAATTGTCTTTATATAAATAGACCAAATTTAGTGCCCTTTTAAAATTTTCACCATCCAAGTATGTAGAACAATCCTTTTGGACATATATTTTGGGTTGATCTTAGCACGTTTCGAACAAAAATAGTCTTGCAGAAATTTGAAGGTATTTCCCACCTGTCTGATTCTTATCTCAAAATTCCATAACACATTCTATTCTATTATGACATAGGAAAATGTTTTATTGGAATTTATTAACGATTTTATGATGACACAAACGAATATTGATAGTAAGCCTAAAGTAAATCATTAATTTATCATGCTGGATCTGGTCTATATTTGGTTTTGTACCAGTACATCTCACTGCAACGCAGACTGACCTAACTGTAATCTTTGACAATGCGCAATTCACAATAGTGAAATATGTAATCGAATGGATGCCCAACATACACCAAAAATTTGCTTCTAAATATCGTGTCAATAGGCAGACAGATTCTTGAAAAAACGTTAAACAAAACAAAGATAATGGGGAGATTGCCATCTGTTTGTCCGGAATTTTACGAAGAAGAGAAAGTTATATTTGTCTTTTTCATAGAAATAATTCTTTACTGTAACCTGGTAGCGAGGGTATATGAGATGTTGCTATCGCATCATACCTTAGGGATTCCACAGTAAGCGTATGATCGCCATAGCACTTTCTATATAGACATTACCTCAGACAGTGCATGATATTGTTTCATTTTCGTGCATGAACACCATCGGCGGATGCGCCTAGCCAAACAGGGGATGCTTACTCCTCCCAGACACCTGATCCCACCTCTTGCTTGCTAGGGGTCCGTCGATGCTCAATTTAGTGTTCTATTGCGAGTGTTGTTGATATTTTCGTCCAGATCTTCATTATCTAATTTGTGTCACACTTTTGCCCTTTGCCGTGTGGAGCTCGTAAAAATATCCGTCAACAGGGGATCAACATGAAAGTGTTTTAATGTTTTTCCTTTTTATGATCGCCATAGCACTTTCTATATAGACAAAACCTCAGATGGGATAGTGCATGTTTTGTAGATATTGTTTTCATTTTCGTTCATGAACATCGACTGCGGGTGCGGCTAGCCACACAGGGAATGCTTACTCCTCCTGTGCAACAGATCCCACCTCTAGCTTGCTAGGGGTCCGTTCATGCTCAATTTGGTGCTCTATTGTGAGCGTCTTTGAGTTCTTCTCTATCTCTTTACTGTCAATAAATCAATGCAATCTTAGTGAATTTGTATCTTAAATATTTCATACCCAGGTGAAAATACACTATATATCATCTTAGAATTTGTATTCTAAGTGTTTCATACCCAAGAGAATTTACATTTTGATAAAGGAGAAAAGATATACTTATGGACAAACAGTCCAACAGGCGCGATTCAAACTCGATGGTTTAATATCAAAATGAAACTATATGCTTACTTGTGATTAGTTAAGTGCTAATAAACCCCAGGGTAGTATACTGAGGACATATCAGGCACACGAAATTTTGAGTCTTCACATCGAAGAGTTACCCATACACCTAATACATACAGAATCATTTAGAAATAGATTTTGTTTATATTTGATATTATTGACTTATATTTTGTACCTATTCATTCCTGCTTGATAACCTCGCATTGTTTTTGCAATATTTACATTTGTTTGTAATATTGATAAAGTCAAATTATGCTTCAATCAGGATCACTGATGAGGGTTAAGTACCCGAAACGTGCATGTCTGGTCCACGTTGCCATTTTATCTGTTCTTAAATGATGCTATTCAATTTGAAGTCGTTTACATTTATACCACTTGGTGAGTGTCACTGCTGGTGGACCAGGAGTCCCCGACGGCACGTGTAGCCAAGTTCGATCAATTTCGGTTGATCGTTTCTTCAACGCATTCTAAATTTCTGTTATCAAAATTTCTTGAAATTTCTAAATAGTGGGTCCTGTGGCATCATATCCCACCAATCCTGCTACGTCGTTCGGTACGCTTTTCGACATAGTAACTTTCATACTTTTTGGCATATTACATTGTTTAGATTTTAGGATCACTGATGAGGGTTAAGTACCCGAAACGTGCATGTCTGGTCCATGTTGCCAATTTATCTGTTCCTAAATGATGCTATTCAATTTGAAGTCGTTTACATTTATCACATAAAAGTACTGGGTTTTCTTTTAAAATCAAACATATGTCTAATAAACAGATAAACAGTTATTCCTTATAAGTGTTCTGATTTACAAGAAAGATAACTCCGATTTGCATCATGAAGTATTGAAATGACAGATATGGATAATGACCATATCCCTGTCCACAGCACATCATCGATAATTAATAAAATCAGAAAAAAGAGGGAAAACAAAATCAGGATAAAACAGGAACCGAAGCAAACAAACAAAAAACCTCAACCTTATGAAAAGAAGCCAACTCCCGATATGGAAGTGAGACCAGGTGCCCAGGAAGAGTTAGCATCTCCTGCTTGCAAGCAACACCCGCCACTTTAATTCGGTAGAACTATCACATCCGGTTACTTCCATTTCAGAACACATAGAGTACAATCTTTGACTGGATGGTTCAAATGGTCAATGACAGAATATCATCCACAATTCTGAAGAGTGGGACATAATATCCCTGACTGAGAAGCTTATCTGAAAGACGCCTAGCTCTCAGAACAAAATCCGCATATATGATACTTGCTCTGGCTTAGCGTATCAACTGCGGGACGTTGCTACTCAGAAAGGGAAAGTTTGTAATGCTGAAATTGAAGTCATCACGTTTGTCATAGAGTGAGGTGTTCATGTTACCATCAGTGTCATGGAACAACATTATGTCCAAAATAGTATGCTGAATTATTTGTCTCTGTAGTTTCTTTGACTTCAAGCTCCGAAGGATACATACTGCTGAGGTAATCCGCGAATTTTGAATTTTTGATTGACAACAAATCGTCTATGTATCTATGTATATGTATATGTTTTTTTCTTTCTTTTTTTAACACATGCCTCCAGAAAAAAAAATGAAAAATAAAATCCGTGGAAAAGGTTCGTATAATTAAGTTTCTTTTTTCAAACGTTTTTTTTATGCAAGACGTTGGGCAAAGAAAGAGGATGTAATGCTCGACACCCTTTCCGAATGGATAAAATCAATCAGAGGGCTACCTTTATCTAGAATTTACAGATTGAAATCAAATGTGAACACCAGATTCGACTCTATATTTATAGACCCTGATGTTATCACAGAGCTTACCTACCTCCAAGAACATTATGTCATCACACCAGCAGACAAAGCCTCAAATAATTTTTACTTGCAAAAAGTACTATTTCGACAGTCTAGTGAAAGAGTTGGGTTTAAATTCGACACCTGGAAATCCCACTTACACCCCAATAAACCTTTCTGCTTCTGAAATAATAGATAACCACAAATCAGCTCTTAATTCCTTGGCTTTGACACTAACAATTTAGATTTAGATTTACCGTACTTATACTGTATACCTAAAATGCATAAGAATCCGTACAAACAACGTTTCATCGCTGGTCCCTCAAAATGTTCTACCAAATCTGTATCAATCTTACTCAACAAAGTTTTATCTGAAATCAAATCTGGGCTTCCGAAATATTGTTCGACAGAATATTCTCGCATTGGTATCAACCAGATGTGGATTTTAAAGAATTCGAAGGAATTTTTAGAACATCTGAAATCCACTCATTTTAGTAGAGTCCATTCGATCAAAGCCTTTGACTTTTCGACACTTTACACTACAATTCCACATTCTAAATTGAAAGAAAGACTCGCAAAAATTATAAGTAATGCGTTTACAAGTAAAAACGGCAATCGCAAAATTTAATACAAATTTATTGTTGTTAACTATGACAAAACCTACTTTGTAAAAGAAAAGTCTGAAAATAAGTACACTGAAACAGACATTATTCAGATCGACAAACTGATTGACAACATTTTTGTGGTGTTTGGATTCCAATGGGGACAAATTGTGCCCAACTCCTTGCCGACATTTTCCTGTACTCGTACGAAGCTTAATACATTCAATCTTTTGTATCTGAAGGGAAAAGATACTGAGCTTCTGACTTTAACTTCACTTACAGATACATAGACGATGTGAAATTCGCCGATTACCTGAGCAGTATCTATCCTTCCGAGCTTGAAGTCAAAGAAACTACAAAGACAAATAAATCAGCAGATTCTGTTCTGACAGCTAGGCGTCTTTCAGATAAGCTTAGTCAGGGAAATGTATGTGGCCGACTAACATCGTCACTAAGGAAGTTCTACTGTCGATATGGGGAACTCGTCATACACTTTGATGTCCCTCTCTCCAGAATGGTGGATGATATTCTGCCATAGACCATTTGAACGATCTAACTTAAGATTGTACTCTTTGTCTTCCGAAATGGAAGTAACCGGATGTGACAGTTCTACCGAATTGAAGCGGCGGGTGTTGCATGCAAGCAGGAGATGCTTACTCTTCCTGGGCACCTGGTCTCACTCCAATATCGGGAGTTCGCTTTTTTTCATATGGTAGAGGTTTCTGTTTGTTTGCTTTGGTTCCTGTTTTATCCTGATTTTGTACGCCTTCGGTTTCTGATTTTCTTAATTTTCGATGTCGTGCTTTATACAGGGATATGGTCATTATCCATATTTGTCATTTGAGAATGAATATACCTAAAGCTATTAACTACAAGTGTTTCTTCAGAGGTTTTCTTTTCCGGTAAGGTTTAGGCTTTAAAACCACCATTTCTGGAACTGCCACTGCTTCGACCTTTGGCCCTCTTGGCTTACCCCATTGTTTTGGCAAACTAGTACTTAGTCTTGATAGCTCTGTTGGTGGTTCTGTAAGTCCCTTTATTTTCCATCGACAGAGACCCATACAAGGCCTACATGTACAATGTGTGAACAACAGGCACTGCATCTATAAAATTTTCATGAATCATGTAATAGTTGTATATGTAATATAAATGACAAATATGGACTATGACCATATCCCTATATATACAGCATAAAATCGATAATTCAGAAAACAATATACCAAAGACATACAAAATCGGGATAAAACAGGAATCAAAGCAAAAAAAAACCCAGAAACCTCCACCACATGAAAAGAACCGAACTCCCGATATGGGCGTGAGACCAGGTACCCAGGAAACGTCAGCATCTCCTGCTTCTTGTTTGGTTTGTTGCTGTTAGTGCTGCAACCGAGTCTTGTTGAAGATCCCCTCCTTTCTTGCATGCAACTGTCACATCCGGTTACTTCCGTTTTGGAGGATATAGAAGTATAATCTTTGCTTGGACGGTACAAATGGTCTATGACAGAATATCATCCACGATTCTGGAGTGTGGGAGATCATAGTGTATGACAAAGTAGGGAATCTCCAACAATACCAGGCTGCAACACCCACAGCAAAACCACAAAACACCCAATGCAAAAATACAAAGCAGACAAGCACAGAAAGAGACGCATAAGGGACAAGGAACGTCAACGCACAACACAGAAACATCAAACACAAAGGACCACACATAAACCAACGAGACCAATGGGCAACCGGTGCCGACTTAGGACGGCCATCTGCCACGGAAACGGCAGAAGGTGTGGTCATCTTGGATTACGTGCGCACAATCCTCCAACGAGTTCCCAATATCGACAGTAGAACTTCCTCTGTGACGATGTTAGTCGGTCACAAACGTATCCCTGACTGAGAAGCTTATTTGGAAGACGCCTAGCTCTCAGAATAGAATCTGTATATTTTGTACTTGCTCTGGCATAGCGTATCAACTGAGATATAAACACGCCATAAGCAGGCGATGAAGGGATATTGCCACTCGTAAAAGGAAACTGTAATTGAAGTAGTCACGTTTGTCATAGAGTGAGGTGTTCATGTGACCATCAGTGTCGTAGGACAACATTATGTCCAAATAGGATGCTGAATAATTTGTCTCTGTAGTTTCTTTGACTTCAAGCTCCGAAGGATATCCGCGAATTTTGGATTATTGATGGACAACACATCGTCTATGATGATATCTGTAAGTGAATTTGAAGTAAGAAGCTAAGTATCTCTTCCCTTCAGAGACCAAAGATTGAATGAATTCAGCTTCGTACGAGTAAAGAAAATGTCGACAAGAAGTGGGGTACAATTGGTCCCCATTGGGATTCCGATAATTTGCTGGAAGACCTTCCTCGGAACACCACAAAAATGTTGTCGATCAGGAAGTTTAACATCTGAATAATATATATTTCAGTGTACTTATTTTCACAATAGGACTTTTCTTTTACAAGTACTTGGGTTAGTTTCTTTCTTAGATTTTGTTGTTGTCGTGTTTATTGTTGTCTGATTTGAATTACAGTAATTTAGTATGTTGTTCATTTGATTATTATACACTTTTGCATTATTTGATATGTATGAATGAAAACAAAATGTGTAGAAAATCAATTCAGTTATGATCTTACAAATGATACATAGAAGATTATTTACAAAATTAATAAATTGAACGCATATTATGAATAAGTCTTATGCGTTCATGCGTCTGTTAAAGGTGGACTGTCTCCTGGTCATTACAATTATGAAATATTCTGAAAACTAGATAAAAACAGAGAACTGCGCAGAAAAAATCGAGGAAGCCTGATGTGAAAAGCAGACGACCAATCCTTCAGCAGGAAGGGGTCACGCAGAAAGGAACTCATTAAGCTTCCGAGGGTTCTTCGTGGTCGCAATAGCACTTTCTATATAGGCATAACCTCAGACAGTGCATGTATTTCATATATTAATTTCATTTTCCTCCGTGGACATCGACGGCATGTGCGGCTAGCCAACAGGGGATGCTTTCCCATCCCGGGCATATGGTCCTACCTCTAGCTTGCTACTGGTCCGTCGATGGCCAATTTCGTGCTCTATTGTGAATACTGTATATATTATCGTCAGGATCTCCTTTAACTCATTCATATCAGTCAGGTATATTTCATTCCTTTAGAAGTAACATATGACTCCACCAAATGACACTTCCGTATTATCATAATAGAGCACAAAATTGAGCATCGACGGACCCCTCGCAAGCTAGAGGTGGGAACAGGTGCCCGCTTTGTAAGTAGCATTACACTTCTCCGAATGAGACTTACTTTATGCATACATGTATTTGGTGTACATATAGGTATCAATTAGTCACATGTTTGGATTTTGTTCTGTTTTTTAGTGGAGTTACAGACCTAGTACTTATGTCAGTAGTAAAAAAATGCTTGGTAATAAAATGTTTTGTTCGTAAGTAATGATGTACTCCAACAACATGTTAGTGTTACCATGTGTTTCTGAGTACTTGTCTTAAAAAGAGTTTTATTTCTCTTCACACATAGATATTTTTTTCCAGAGGTTGGACTTGCTGGAACCCAAGACATTGAGGCGATTCCAGGAGCTCTTCCAAAGCCAAAAATTAACGCGGTTAGCAAGTTGAAAGAAATGTCCCCAACGTTTATTGTATTTGACCTGGAAATAACAGGCTCGAGTAAGTTTTCTGAATAAGGTGCTAAAACTCCAATGAATGACAAATATGGATAATGACAATATCCCCGTACACGGCACAAAATCGATAATTCAGAAAATCAGAAACCGAAGGCATACAAAATCAGGATAAAACAGGAACCAAAGCAAACAAACAAAAACCTCCACTATATGAAGAGAAGCGAAATCCCGATATCGGAGTGAGACCAGATGCCCAGGAAGAGTAAGCATCTCCTGCTTGCTTGCAACATTCGCCGCTTCAATTCGGTAGAAATGTCACATCCGGTTACTTCCATTTCGGAAGACATAGAGTACAATCTTTGGTTGGATGGTTAAAATGGTCTATGACAGAATATCATCCACCATTCTGGAGAGTGGGACATCATAGTGTATGACGAGTTCCCCATATCGACCGTAGAACTTCCTCAGTGACGATGTTAGTCGGTCACAAACATATCCCTGACTGAGAAGCTTATCTGAAAGACGCCTAGCTCTCAGAACAAAATCCGTATATTTGGTACTTGCTCTAGCATAGCGTATCAACTGAGATATGAACACACCATAAGCTGGCGATGAAGGGATGTTGCTACTCAGAAAGGGAAAGTTTGTAATCATTTTATGGTGAAATTGAAGTCGTCACGTTTGTCATTGAGTGAGGTGTTCATGTGACCATCAGTGTCCTAGGACAACATTATGTCCAAATAGGATGCTGAATTATTTGTCTCTGTAGTTTCTTTGACTTCAAGCTCTGAAGGATAGATACTGCTCAGGTAATCCGCGAATTTTGGATTATTGATGGACAACACATCGTCTATGTATCTGTAAGTGAAGTTGAAGTAAGAAGCTAAGTATCTTTTTCCTTCAGAGACCAAAGATTGAATGAATTCAGCTTCGTACGAATAAAGGAAAATGTCGGCAAGGAGTGGTGCACAATTGGTCCCCATTGGAATCCGACAATACTTCACCATGAAATTGTCAAATGAGAAACAAGAATATGCTGAACCGTGCACATAATCTTCATTTTTATTTATTCATTGATCTTTTTTTATTTGATATCTTAAAATTCTTATCATAACTACAAAGATGTCACACACGTACATGTTATTTTCAGTTAGACTGGGAATCATGTCCCATACAACATAGATTGCCGCTGTAGAGATGCATTTTGGAGACCAGTTCATATGATATGTGCTATGTGCTACCAAATGTCCCGATAGAATCAAGTGCTGAAAAAAGGACAAAAAGTAGATGTATTAAGGTATTCAACGCCTAGTGCAATTTCAATAATAAATACCAGAGATAAGAATTTCGTTCTTTTCAAAAAGAATGCTTGACATACTCTTCTAGCTAACATAAACATCAAAGAAGAACCTAACAGTTATTCAGTCTCAAAGTCGAGAAGGCAAGGCAAACTCGTGAGAATACCCATCGAAACGGTTGCAAACCCCGGAATGAACAACATTCCGAAGTGAGACCAGGTGCCCGGGGAGAGTCAGCGTCTCCTGATTGCATGCAACATCCGTCGCAACAGCTCCATGAAAACCTGTCAAATTCGATGATTGTTTCGATGTACATTTTGATGTACAGATCAAGTAAGTATGTCTTGTTTGGTGATAATGACAGCCATTCAGTCAAAATGTAGAATGTCACTGATTCCTTGATCTCTAGTTCATCAGGATAAATAAATCACAAAAATAAGGATTACATTTCTCATACAATTACATTACTCTGTCATCCCGAAGATTTCCGATAATGAAACCATCGGCATTTGTCGGAAATTTATGAAAATACGCATAAATTTTGACCGGAAGTACTCTAGTAGGTTGAGGGGATCCTTAACTATATCTGATGTTATTGGCAAACTTCTGGAGTAATTGGGACAGTTCAACAATGTTGTTCTTGTTGCACATAATGGAAGGGTTTTTGACTTCAGAGTCAAACATCATGCCAAATGCAGTTAAGCTATTTGGCAAACAGGGTAGATTTACAAATAAAATTAATGGTATTGTAGATTCATTGTCTATGATTAGATCAAGTCACAAAAATCTTAAACCAGATAAAAAGGAATGTCTTGCATTGCATTTTTGTGGGAAACATATGATGCCCATGACGTTTTAGAAGATATGAATATGTTAAGAAAAATTCTACAATGTGCAGTAACAAATGTCGATTTTGTAAAAGCAACGAATGATATTCATAACCACCTTCTGCAGGAAAACTTCAAAAATCATCACTTCACAAATATAAATGTCGAGAAATGCTTAATAAGGCGTTGGAAGTAATATACGAAAAGGGTGTAAGTTAGAAGGAGTCGAATCATACTCTCTCAATGACTGGAAAAGCCTTATTTTAGACATAATTGTAAATATCCGAAGAGACAATTTTCAAAAAAAACTCATCTTTATTCGGAAGCACCCTCAAAATCGGCTAAATTTTTAAATCTAAACTTCAGGATTTGCACAGAAAGTATGTCTTTGCTCCAGCAGACAAGGCAGCAAACAACACTGTAATCATTTGAAAGCGCTTGTACATATCAGTTTTACTTTCGGAACTTTTGTGGGAAACTTACATAAGTAGCAACGAAACTATCCCTTCCATTTTGCATAAGCATCTGGATGAAATTTCTTCATTTCAACCCTTCAAAATCAAGCGTACCAACTATTTACTGTCTGCACAAACTTCACAAGTCTCCCTAAAAAAGTCGATTTATTCCTAACTCGAGTTATTGTCATACTACTGTTTTATCCAGGAATTTGACAACAGCGATAACAGCAATTAACGATCATGTATCAAAATATCGTGAAACTGTATTCAATAATAGCAATTTTGGGTCAATAAAGAATTCTGGTAATGTGATCGACAAATTCAAATCATTTAATTCTAAAGCAGAATCTATCTCATCCTACGACTTCTCTAACATGTACAGCACGCTCCTCATGAAAAGAATAATCTAAAGATCGTTTATCAAAATTTATTAAATTGTGTTTTGATCGAGAGGGTAAAACATTTATATGTACTTCTGACACATAAGGATTATTTTTCTCAGTAGAATACAAATCATGGACTCGTCCTGAGTTGTGCAAGGCTTGTCCTTTCTTTTAGACAACATTTTTGTAATATTTGGTGACATTCTATACAGGCAAGTTATTGGAATTCCTATTGGTACTTATTGCGTGTCTCTGGTTGCAGATTTGTTTTTATACACATAAGAAAAAGAATTCATGCAAAATCTCAAGATATCATAATCTTATAAGTTCTTTTTGGAAATTTGACAATAACTGTTCTGAACTTCTTTCAAAATTTGGGCCGACTCCAACATCAGAGTATGTATCTTTGGGAATTTCATTGCCTTTATTTTACGGTGACCTTATAAACAAAATCAGAAGGATCAAAGGCAGATCAAACTTCAACCACAAAACCAAAAATATTCGATCGCCTGCTTTACCAAGGATATGATCCTAAAGTCATCACAAAAACACTGGACATGGTACTAGATAATTCTACAGTTTGTACCAGTGTCTTTCCCAACGTTGCCCACTAGTCAACCGTGACGACGGGACTACATGATTTGCCTTGTTGAAATCTCGTCAGAGTAGACTGGGTCTTGATTCTCTGTCCTATCTGAAAGTTGGTCAGACTTCTCGGGTGATTGATCTTGAGCTCCCCTCTGCCAGCAGAGCACAGACTGTTATACGCATGTCATAGAATTTTTTAAATGCATTTACATAGAATCTGTGTTACAAAAGGTCGCTGCGTTTAACTATCTTGTTTGTGATGTCGCCTTATAATTACAGTGAGAAGTTTTATGTTTATGCAACAATTCTGTGTCTATGGATACCTCTGTGTATCCGGATAAGTGGGAGGGTTATGCGCACGCAATCCGGATAACCAATACTAGCAGATGGCCGTCCAAAGTCGGTGCCGGTTGCACATTGTTCTCCTTTTTTTATATGTGGTCATCAATGTTTGATGTTTCCGTACGTCTGTTTCGATTATTTTGTATGATGTTCTAGTGAATATTGGTGTGTCTCTTTGCGATTTAAATTTTTGTGTGATATCATTTATGTAACACTTTCCTGTGGGTTTGTTTCGCTGGGTGAGTGCAGGGTGGTCAATCTGAAGATCAGTCACTTTCCTTGTTGGAGCAGGTATTGTGAAAATCGGCAAGGCTGAGAATAAGGCTGATTCAGGTCAAATTCTTCACAGTCTGAGGGTTATTCATGCTAGAACTAGAGAAGACCGTCTTAGAAATGCATTTTGCTCCAAAAATGATATCGATAAACAAAGGGTAACAAGTGATAACAAAGTTCTTGATACTGTTATACCTAAAATGTGCCAAATTCTGTCTGGGTAAATTTCAATTTTGTACTATACGTTATTACTCTTCCAGACAATGATGTGGTTTGTAGTGTGACAAATATATTTATGAAGTGCTAGTAGTCCAGTCAAAGTACAGCAAAAAAGGGCCCAATCTATAACAAATTGCAACACAAACGTTTTCTGTTGATTTGATTACCTTAATGTAGTGACTTTCACAGGAGAAATTGTCTACCAAAATCAACTTCGTGGAAATTGGATTTTTTTCGGAAAGTATGAAAATTCCAATTAAAAATCGCGAAAAACTGGAAAATTCAACTTACTCATTCATTTCTCATCAAAATTGGACCAAACCAAAGCCTATTTTTCATTAACGTAAATACGTTGTTCCATGAAGCGATCTGATGATTTGAAAAACTGTATTTCATGCTTTATTTTTTTTTTTTGGAAAAAGACGAAATTTAGTAATTAAATCTCTGAAAACTGGAAAAAGAGCTTTCGCATATAATGGCTTAATGCATTTATAATAGGTACATTTGTATCACTCTATTTTATACTTAAATTGAATATGGGTACACGAACAAACATGTACAGAACCTCTTAATTTTGAGACCCGAATAGGCCTATTTAGCTAACCTGAGGATCTGAGGATGTGTATAAAGTGCAATTATGATATATATATATATATATATTTTTTTTTTGAAAATTCTAACGCATTTCTTTGTTCCATCTTTATTTTTGCATACATGGAGAAAATGGAATTATAACTTTCTTTTTTTAACCGAAAATCTTATTTAAGCCAACTTTCATGTGTGGATCTAGCGTGGTAACTATAAAAAAAGTGTTCCTTCATAAAAGGCTTGACTCCTTTCATTTTTCAGAAATGCAACTTAAACGTTAACTTCAGCGGAGCTAGATCCCACCTCTATTTCATGCAAAAGAACCCTGTACACGTGCCTTGCTTTATACACGATGTATACATGGGCAAATCTAGATTTTTCCGGGGGGGGGGGGCAACCCGTCGGGGGAGGGGATTCTGCCTATGATTCATGAAAACATAAAAACGGGGAAAATCTGCGGGTTTTTTTGTGCAAAGTCCAGGGGAGGTGTAAGAACCCCTCTCTCCTAAGTACCCCTTAATCCCCCTCTAGATCCACCTTTTCTGCATGTTTAAACAGTCAAAGTAAAGATTTTTAAAAAGAGCACAATCTTCATTCCTTCCAAATTGACAATTCAGTCATCTAAAAACAGTATGAAATAGGCCATCTTCTTGAAGGAATCGCTGACATTTCATGATATCATTTAATAGCATAAATTCTACAACTGTTTATTTTGAAGCATTGAAATACATGTTTATAGTGTTGTAAAACAAATTAAAAAATACTAAGTAACCGGGAAATTATTGATATATTCTCCAGAACTTTGCCATTTATTTATAAAATTGCACATTATGCATTTCTTTCATCACAAATACCATATCTATTTGAATTGACTGCGAGTTATCACAAGAAAAACAAAATATGCAATACAAGCCATTTGGACTATTTCAGAAAAGAGACTCGATATGAACACTCATGCTACATTGCAACCCTCTCCACTCCATCATAGACAATGGAATTTGGAAAATTAATAAACATTGTAAAAATCTAATTCATCACACGATTGTCCTAAAGATATACGTGACATCATATGATTTTTTTTCAAATACTGCTTTTCTTCATAGTCTGATATAGAAAATTGTGAAAGTGGGGGTCGGGACATTTGAAAGTCATAGCAAATATGTAGTAGTTACCTTATACAATTTTATAATAAAACCTAACATATAAGTTATTATAGTTGATTTTTCATGATCGCAAAGTCGGAATAAAAATGTAAGACACTAGTCGCGCATTTACAATCAGTTTTCCTATTTTAGTCTCGGTTAGAAAACAATTTGTGATCGGGGACAAGTTTCGGAAGAATGTAATATTTCATATTGATCAATACGTATTTAAAGCTGACAAGCGCATTTTCAAATACTGACAAATATACATACACTATAAATTTCATTACAAGGCAATGTTATGTTGAACACAAGGGGAATGTCCGATAACCCCTCTGGACTGCACAATAATATATGATGTATAGATAAATCTAGTAGTTCTTCGATTTTATCCCCAACAAACTCCTTTATTATATCCATCATGTGTGGACTCTTAGGTTCCCAAATCCCGAAAGCGTAATAACAAAGAATATAACATGTAACACATGCCAGTGTAACACAGAATATATAGTTCGTATTTAAAGAGCATATTATTCGCAGTGAACTGAATTGAATCTTTATATTCAAAAAAAAAGTTATATTCTGACTTATGAAAGTAGAGCACTTTTTTATATTCCAATGCTAACAGCCAATAGATTGTCATAATTTCAATACACCATACAACATTTACTTCAATACACCATACATCTTTTTTTTCAAACGTATTTAAATGCAGATACACCGCGTGGGATCGACACGTATGATGTTGTGATACTTTACGAAGAATTTTGATGTTTACTCATGATTTAAGTGATACTGCACAAAACTAATGAGACGTTGCAGTAGAGCAATGTCTAATAAGTAAGTCCATATCGTTTATATATCTGAAAAGTCTGTAGATTTTGCAAACACTTCAAGAGTTCGTCAGAAGGAATTATTTTCTGTCGTCGACAAACTATTGAAGTGTTTGCGAAAATTATGAACATTCCATTTACCTGGACGATATGGATTGATTTATTAGGTGTTGCCCTACTGCAGCCGCTGGTCAGTTTTATTTAGAAAATGAGAAAATACCAAAAAACTATGTAAGGAATCACAACACCATACAGTGGAGAGTATACGTCAGACAACCCATGGAACAAGCGAGGTTTTCTGAATGACTTCATACGAACGAGTCGACGTTAAAGAATTTATTTTACCTTTTTTTCTTTGTTTTTTAATTTGGAAACGGTATTCAGCCATTTGTGTATATGCAATATGCTACGAGTTTTGTGTGTTAAGAAAAATAATTTGTTCATGAAATATGTTCGATTAAATAATTAGACATCCTTAAGTCATGATCATTTAGAATAATTTTATTGTATTCATGTTATAGAATGAGAATTATTTCCCTGACGGACCACCTTACACGTATTTTTTAATCTTGCTATGGCGTATATTAAACAGGTATCTTTAATTGTCTCTATAAAATAAATGTTTTATACAATTTTCTTTCTTTATAATGCATTACGAACAACTAGACGTCTACATAAATTATTATTTGAAAATTGTATTCGAGTAGTCATGTCGTTACCGGAAGTACGTCTGTCATACTATATGCAAATGAATACAAGCTTGTTTATTAAGATAAAATACCAATATGGAACAAATTATCCACACACATTATGTGTCAAGAATATTTTCACTTATAAAATTAAAATTATTCATAGAAATTAGGTACAGAAAATAGACATTGATTATTACATGAGTACGATATCCGGATTCCGTCTTACCATGTTGTATGAAAGCACCGAAGCGTATTTTAAAATAACGAAACTTTGAGGGTGGATATCAATGTGTTCCACGTTAATATTTTTGGTAGACTTTTTAATTCCATATTTACTATATCATAATAAAACACATAAAACACAAAAAGTTTGTGTTGCAATTAGTTAAAGGTTCAATATTACATTGACTGGACTATGTATTTGTGCATCATTTTATGATAAACATTATTACATTGATGTGTTCTGTAACAATATTTCTTTAGCTGTATTGAAGGCAAGTAGAAACTATGAAATATTATATTTTGTATGTGCTCGACCATTGAATCTCTGAGCTATTATTTATGACTGTGATGAATTAATTAGCTTGCAAGGAGAGACAAATATTGTTATTCAGATTTTTAAAGCAATATACCGCATTATAAGCAGCACAATGCATGTATAAATTTGATACAAAACATCAATGATGCCTACATGCTTCATTGTATGGTTCGACATCATGGACATATGAAAAATTAGAGAAATCCACGAAAATTGTACAAAATTTGTGCAAAAATGTAGTTTGGTCACCCTTCAAATATTTGAAAATGCTTTGAATTAATCAACAAATAATGTTTAATAAGTTTATATGCTTATTTGCTGTATCAAGGTAATTTTAATCTAAGACTCGAAAATAGTTCCGAAATGGAGACATGATCAGATATTACGCAATCGATTTAGACAAGGTAGAGTTATCTCCCGCAGATAATTTGGAGGGAAATGTCATTTTTAGGAAGCGCATACTAAGGCCTTTCTAATAAACATATCAGAAATGCATCAAAAGTTTGCCTATTGTACATCACATACTTTAATCCGTCCTTCTCTACTGAAATTATTTATTCTTGAGGTTCCACTTAAATTGTAGAAGAGTTTAATTTGTACCCGGTAAAACCTTTTTCCACCTCATGTCATACTAAATGTAGGCTTCATTTTGATAATGATTTATAGTTTGTTGGTTTATAATAATAAAACAGAATGACATGAAAAATGATAGACAAAACGACACGTTGCTTAAAGTCAAACTGTAATATACGATAATTGAAAATGTCTTACTTCATATAGATCGAATTTCTCCAACAGATGTGGATGATTAAGGTTACCCCTGAACACTCTGTTTTTTATATATTTTTTTGTTTAATTTCCGATGAGTTAAAGAAGATCCTGACGATAATCTCAGCAGCACTCACAATAGAGCACTAAACTGAGCATCGACGCACCCCTAGGAAGCTAGAGGTGGGATCAGGTGCCAAGGAGGAGTAAGCATCCCCTGTTTGGTTAGCCGCATCCACCGTTGATGTTCACACAGGAAAATGAAATATCTAAAGTACATGCACTGTCTGGGGTATCTATATAGAAAGTGTTATGGCGACCATGTCAGGGAAAGATATTCAAAACACTTACTGTCAATTCAGTCCCCTCGCGGGGAACATTTGTATGAGCTCCACATGACAAAGGGCATAATCAGAGTAATCTATCTTGATAAACTAAAGCAATTGGACATCTTAAATCAAGGTTATTTCTTTAGATTTGGTTATGCTATGATATTTACCCATGACTCTTCATTTATATCTGTTAAAGGGTAGATGACAAATATTGATAATGAACAAATCCCTATATACAGCATAAAATCGATAATTCAGAAAATCAAAAACAGAAGGCATACAAAATCAGGATGAAACAGGAACCAAAGCAAACAAACAATAACCTCCACCTCATAATATGGGAGTGAGACATGGCACCGTGAAGAGACAGCATTTCCTCCTTGCATGCATCATCCATCGCTTAGATTCAGTAGAATTGTCACATCCGGTTACTTCCATTTTGGAAGATATAGAATATAATCTTTGGTTGGATGGTACAAATGGTCTATGACAGAATATCATCCACCATTTTTGAGAGTGGGACATCATAGTGTATGACGAGTTCCCCATATCGACTGTAGAATTTCCTCAGTGACGATGTTAGTCGGTCACAAACGTATCCCTGCCTGAGAGGCTTACCTGAAAGACGCCTAGCTCTCGGAACAAAATCCGTATATTTGGTACTTGCTCTGGCATATCAACTGAGATATAAACACGCCATAGGCAGACGATGAAGGGATGTTGCTACTCAGAAAAGGAAATGTTGTGATGTTGAAATTGAAGTCGTCACGTTTGTCATAGAGTGAGGTGTTCATGTTACCATCAGTGTCGTACCATTATGACCAAATAGGATGCTGAATTATATGTCTCTGTAGTTTCCTTGACTTCAAGCTGCGAAGGATAGATTCTGCTGAGGTAATCTGCAAATTTTGGATTATTAAGGGACAACACATCGTCTATGTATCTGTAATTGAAGTTGAAGTCAGAAACTATGTATCTTTTCCCTTTAGAGACCAAAGATTAAATGAATTCATCTTCGTTTGAGTAAAGAAAAATGTCGGCAAGGAGTGGGGCACAATTTTCTTGAATACCTTTTCTCCAAACACCAAAAAAAGTTGTCGATCAGGAAATATAACATCTGAATAATATCTGTTTCAGTGTACTTATTTTCAGAATCGGACTCTTCTTTTACAAAGTAGGTTTTGTTATAGTTAACAACAATAAATTTGTATCTCCGATTGTCGTTATTGCTTGCTACTTAAATGAGTAAATTTCAGATGTTTTAAAAGTTCCTTCGAATTCTTTAAAATCAACATCTGGCTGATACCGCTACGGGAATATACTGTAGAACAATACGTTTTTCCAGATTTTATTTCAGATACAACTTTGGTGAGTATTATCGATAAAGATTTGGTAGAACATTTTGAGGAACCAGTGATGAGACGTTGTTTGTACGGATTCTTATGCATTTTAGGAACGCAGTAAAAGTACGGTAAATCTATAAATATACGGATTTTGTTCTGAGAGCTAGGCGTCTTTCAGAAAAGCTCAGTCAGGGATATGTTTGTGAACGACTAACATCGTCACTGAGGAAGTTCTACGGTCGATATGGGGAACTCGTCATACACTATGATGTCCCACTATCCAGAATGGTGGATGATATTCTGTCATAGACCATTTGAGCCATCCAACCAAAAATTGTACTCTATATCTTCCGAAATGGAAGTAACCGGATGTGACAGTTCTACCGAATTGAAGCGGCGGGTGTTGCATGCAAGCAGGAGATGCTAACACTTCATGGGCACATGGTCTCACTCCCATATCGGGGTCGCTTCTTTTCTTGTGGTGGAGGTTTTTGTTTGTTTGCTTTGGTTCCTGTTTTATCCTGATTTTGTATGCCTTCGGTTTCTGATTTAAATTTCTGAATTATTAATTTTGTGCTGTATACAGGGATATGGTCATTATCCATATTTGTCATTGTTAGTGTCGAAACCAAAGGAAGCAAGAGCTGATTTGTGGTTATCTGTTATTTCAGAGGCAGAAAGGTTTATTGGGATGTAATTTGGATTTCCAGGTGTTGAATTTAAACCCAAGTCTTTAACTAGACTATCGAAATTGTACTTTTTGCAAGTAAATGTGTAATTATTTGAGGCTTTGTCTGCTGGTGTGATGATATAATGCACCTGGAGGCAGGTAAGCTCTGTGATAACATCAGGGTCTTTAAAGATAGACGAGTGTCACTGCTGGTGGACCAGGAGTCCCCGAGGGCACATGTAGCCAAGTTCGATCAATTTCGGTTGATCGTTTCTTCAACGCATTCTAAATTTCTGTTATCAAAATTTCTTGAAATTTCTAAAAAGTGGGTCCTGTAGCATCATATCCCACCCATCCTGCTACGTCTTTCGGTACACTTTTTCGACATAGTAACTTTCATACTTTTTTGGCATATTACAATCTTTAGATTTAGGATCACTTATGAGGGTTATTTACCCGAAACGTGCATGTCTGGTCCACGTTGCAAATTTATCTGTTCTTAAATGATGCTATTCAATTTGAAGACGTTTACACTCGAATCTGGTGTTAACAGTTGATCATAATCAGTAAATTCTAGATAAAAGTAACCCCCTGATTGATTTTATCCATTCGGAAAGGGTGCCGAGCGTTGGATCCTCTTTCTTTGTCCAGTGTCTTACATATTCCTCACAAGATTCCATGATAATTTCGACATTTTGGTTCCATGTAAAGGACATACTTTCTCTGTATTTCGGACCCTTTTTTACATTTCTCTCAACGTACCGTTCTTGACTGTACTGATGTCACCAGTAATAATGTGTCCACAAGGAGAGTAGTTGAAATCTGATGAAGAAATATAAGGAGTTTCTTTTCTTTTGAAATATGGTGGGATTTTTTCTGGACAGTTTTGTGATTCAAAATTTGACCAAAATCCAATTTATCAATACCTTTGTTTATTATTGTTTTTGTTAAATCTTACTTAATATAGGACGGTTTGTTTTCTCCTCTGATTTATCTGATCTAACTGTTTGAAATAAACGAACAGTAGAAATGTCCATGATGACTCCTTCTAGTCTGTATTTTGGAGAACATGTATCGGTAAATGTGAGGTCCTTCGTATATTCGTAGCTTCCGCAAAGTAATAGAGTATAATTTCGTACGAATATAATTCAGGCCTAGAGGCTCATTCAAAAATGGAACCAAGTCATCGAAGGAGAAACCATGTATCTCAGGCCTATTATATTTACGAATACCATGACTTCGATGTCTTCTCTGTGGTCTGTTGAATAAGCTAGTCACATTTACCGATTGACAACCGGGACTTGTTTTAAAGTTTCCTATACTGCTGATGTTATCGTTGCACCCATATGGCACTGCAGTGTTAAGATACAGACAGCACAAATAAGGTACAAGCATCTACGACACTAAACGCGTTTAAACCCAGCGAAAATGAGTTAAAGAAGATCCGGACGATAATCTCACAATAGAGCACGAAACTGAGCATCGACGGACCCCCAGCAAGCCAGAGATATGAGCAGATGCGCGGGAGGAGTAAGCATCCCCTGTTGGCTAGGCTTACCCGCCGCCGATGTGCATGCGCGAAAATGGAAACAAAATATAAAATTAATGCACTGTCTGAGGTAACGTCTATATAGAAAGTGCTATGGCGACCATGTCAGGGAGCTCCACACGGCAAAGGGCATAAGTGTGACACAAATGAGTTAAAGTAGATCCTGACGATAATTTCAACAGCACTCACAATAGAGCACAAAACTGAGCATCGACGGACCCCACCAAGCCAGATATGTCCCCTGTGGACATAACATCCCTTTAGTCGTTTGAATACACGAATATGTACTCGTATCCAGACGGAACAAGGGACGGTACGTCCCTCATTCCTTCCGGACACAAGTATATAAAAATAAACATACACACTCTCAAGCTAGCCAGAACCTGCAATGTACTGAAGCTCGGAAGGCTATAACTAGTACACAAGTAGGTAATATTCTCACTCAATGAACCAGAGCAGACCCCGCGAGGGGCGAAACCAGGTGCCTAGGTAGAGCCACCGTCGCCTGTTTGCATAGGGGCATCTAAAACGAGAA
Organism: Pinctada fucata; assembly: GCA_028142955.1. Classification (NCBI taxonomy): domain Eukaryota; kingdom Metazoa; phylum Mollusca; class Bivalvia; order Pterioida; family Pteriidae; genus Pinctada; species Pinctada fucata. The sequence goes on along the minus strand of AP027111.1, from coordinate 43,798,689 downwards.
GAGCTGTAAGCTCGGGGAACCGGTCTGACCAAGTCTGGGCTCAGGATTCAATACATTCACACAGTAGCATACATCATACACACACGAATAGGAACGGATCACTATAAAGGAATGCAATGTTGTTTTAAAAAAATATATATATAAAGAGCACAAAAGGGATGAAAACAACCACGTTCACTATTCAAAATGTAGGATCCATCTCATAAAGGGCGAATGCACGTAGCTTGGAAGAAAAGATACAGAGAGCACAAAAAAGGTACAAGTATCTACGACACGAAATGGTGTTTAAAACCAGCGGAAGGGACAAAATATATCTTAATCAGTCTGGACACACGTATATATCATACATCTACACACTCTCATACTAGTCAGAACCTGCTAAGTATTGAAGCTTGAAAGGCTATAACTCGTATACATATAGGTACTATTTCATTGTTTTTGCATTGAGAGTTTTAGGATTTGCTGTTGGTGTTGCAGCCTGGTGTTGTTGGAGATTCCTTCCTTAGTCCGGAATAAGATGTACTGAGATATTAAAAAGTGTCGATCAAGTATTATCACCTCTCGGAATTATGTACGATTGTGAAAGGTATGTATCATTTTCTAGAAAAACATGCTTTCTAAAACAGATAATATGATTTAAATACAAACAAAATGAATTATTCTGTATTGAAATTCAAATCTACGTTGAAGATGACGATACACTACCGACGGAATTTTACTTTTAACATATGTTTTATAAAACATTATGTTTGACTGTTATACAATACAAAAATTGCCAACAAATATCATCTTCTTCATTTTCAGATGTACTTTGTCTTTGTCTTGATCGTCAACATTGGCTTCGAGCATCTCTACATAATGAGATTTTACTTGTCTGAATTCGCATCTGGTGCACTTAAATCTCTATAATATATCTTTTCAATATTGATCTTTCTTTTTCGTCCGTTGCCTCAGCTTATCTGTTTAGTATTATAGATTTATATGCTGTCCCACTCCCAAATTATCCTATCAATGCAACATTGTGTTGTTAGGAATATGTCCTTATTATCTTTTTCTCGGAAAAATGATCCTGACTTTAACAAGAGGCTATTGGTCATGAAACTGGTACCTGGTACTGGTAGCTAGGAATTCAATTAAGTGTCTATAGATCCATGAAAGAATCAGGCAGGGACGATACATAAAAAAGATGCGAAACGTTTTGATTTATCTCTTTTAATGAGATAAAGAAGATCCTGACGACAATCTCAACAGCAACCACAACAGAGCACCAAATGGAGCATCGACGGACCCCTAGCATGCTAAAGGTGGGACCAGGTGCCCGGGAGGAGTAAGCATCCCCTATTTGGCTAGCCACACCCGCCGTCGATGTTAATGCGCGAAAAATGAAAACAATATCTTAAAACACGCTTTAATTGAAGTAATATCTATATAGAAAGTGCTACGGAGACCACGTCAGGGAAAATATTTAAAACACTTACTGTCAAACCTCTCATGGGGAACTTTTTAAAGATCTCCGCACGGCAAAGGGCATTAGTGTTACTGACATGAGATATAGAAGATCCTAACGACAATCCCAACAGCACTCACAATAGACATGTATGGTACAAATCAACTTTGTCCTGAAGCTGAGATCATTCAATCGCTGGTCTCTGAAGGGAAAAGATACTTAGCTTCTGGCTTCAACTTCACTTACAGATACATAGACGATGTGCTGTCCATCAATAATCCAAAATTCGCGGATTACCTGAGTAGTATCTATCCTTCAGAGCTTGAAGTCAAAGAAACTACAGAGACAAATAATTCAGCATCCTATTTGGACATAATGTTGTCCTACGACACTGATGGTCACATGAACACCTCACTCGACAAACGTGACGACTTCAATTTCAGCATTACAAACTTTCCTTTTATGAGTAGCAAAATCCCTTCATCGCCTGCTTATGGCGTGTTCATATCTCAGTTGATACGCTATGCCAGAGCAAGTACCAAATATATGGATTTTGTTCTGAGAGCTAGGCGTCTTTCAGATAAGCTTCTCGGTCAGGGATATGTTTGTGACCCACTAACATCGTCACTGAGGAAGTTCTACGGTCTACGGAACTCGTCATACACTATGATGCCCCACTCAATGGTGGATGATATTTTGTCATAGACCATTTAAACGATCTAACTTAAGATTGTACTCTTTGTCTTCCGAAATGGAAGTAACCGGATGTGACAGTTCTACCGAATTGAAGCGGCGGGTGTTGCATGCAAGCAGGAGATGCTTACTCTTCGCTTCTTTTCATATGGTGGAGGTTTTTGTTTGTTTGCTTGGTTCCTATTTTATCCTGATTTTGTATGCCTTCGGTTTCTGATTTTCTGAATTATCGATTTTGAGCTGTATACAGGGATACGGTCATTATCCATTATTATCATTTAAAGTATCCGTTGTAAAAATGAAAATCAAGTGTATTATATAGTTTGAATCATATTGCATCTTTTTACCTAAATATATATATTACAACATAAAAAATGGTTCCTATCTTCAAAGGTCAACATGCCGACCGTCACTCAAGCCACGGAAACTATCGAGACACTGCCGAAGACTACCGAGATAATTTTAACACTGTTTAAATGGACGAAACGTCAGCGAGATCTTCATTTGTACATTGGATACGTTAAGTCATGTATGGTACAAATGGACATGGACATGTATGGTACAAAATAAGACATGTATGTTACAAATGGACATGGACATGTATGGTACAAATCATCATATGAAATTCATTTCCCAAGGTACAGATGGTGAAGCAAGATATTCACCTTATAATTTGTAAAGGATTATGGATTTACAATTTTCACCATCCCAGTATATAGAACAATCCTTTTGGACATATGTTTTTGGTTGATCTGAGCACGTTTCGAACAAAAAATGTTTTGCAGAAACATGAAGGTATTTCCCACCTGCCTGATTCTTATATCAAAATTTCATATCACATTCTATTCTATTATGACATAAGAAAATGTTTTATGGAATTTATTAACGATTTTATGATGAGACAAACGAATATTGACAGTAAGCCCAAAGTAAATTATTAATTTATCATGCTGGATCTGGTCTATTTTTAGTTTCGTACCAGTACATCTCACTGCAACGCAGACTGTCCTACCTGTAATCTTTGACAATGCGCAATTCACAATAGTAAAATATATAATCGAATGGATGCCCAACATACACCAAAAATTTGCTTCTAAATATCGTGTCAATAGGCAGACAGATTCTTGAAAAACGTTAAACAAAACAAAGATAATGGGGAGATTATTCGAAATTGCTTGTTCGGAATTTTACGAAGAAGAGAAAGTTATATTTGTCTTTTTCATAGAAATGATTCATTACTATGAGATGTTGTTATCGCATCATACCTTAGGGATTCGACAGTAAGTGTATGATCGCCATAGCACTTTCTATATAAACATAGCCTCAGACAGTGCATGATATTGTTTTCATTTTCGTGCATGAACATCGACGGCGGGTGCGTCTAGCCAAACAGGGGATGCTTACTCCTCCCAGACACCTGATCCCACCTCTAGCTTCCTACGGGTCCGTCGATGCTCAATTTAGTGCTCTATTGTGAGTGTTGTAACGTTGAGATTTTCGTCAAGATCTTCATTATCTAATTTGTGTCACAGTTTTGCCCTTAGCCGTGTGGAGCTCGTAAAAAACATCCCTACGAGGGGTTCAACAGTGAGTTTTTGTAATGATTTTCCCTGTTATGATTGCCATTGCACTTTCTATATAGACAAAACTCAGATGGGATAATGCATGTTTTGTAGATATTGTTTTCATTTTCGATCATGAACATCGACGGCGGGTGCGGCTAGCCAAACAGGGAATGCTTACTCCTCCCGGGCAACAGATCCAACCTCCGTCGATGCTCAATTTGGTGCTCTATTGTGAGTGCCTTTGAGTTTTTTGTCAGGATATTCTTTATCTCTTTACTGTCAATAAATCAATGCAATCTTGGTGAATTTATATCCCAAATGTTCCATACCCAGTTGGAAATACACTATATATCATCTTAGAATTTGTATTCTAAGTGTTTCATACCAAAGAGAATTTACACTGTACATAATTTTTAATGCTTCAAACTCATTCTTTCGCGTGAAATTCTCAATGAATGTAAGTGCTAAGGTAATTAGAAAAAATAAACCAAACCTATGACAAAACAACTTTAGTCAAAGAACCATCGATATCGTAGTATTTAGGGAGATACTTCTAAATTGTTGAATGAATACGTAACAAGTTCGTCAAATCAAGTCTGAACAGAAACATTCCGATAAAGGAGAAAAGATCTACTTCTGGACATACAGTCGAACAGGCGCGATTCAAACTCGATGGTTTAATATCAAAATGAAACTATATGCTTACTTGTGATAAGTTAAGTGCTAATAAATCCCAGGGTAGTATATTAAGGACATATACAGGCACCCAAAATTTTGAGTCTTCACATCGAAGAGTTACCCATACACCTAATACATACAGAATCATTTGAAAATAGGTTTGTTTATATTTAATATTACTGACTGACATTATGTACCTGTTTATTCCTGCTTGATAACATTGCATTGTTTTTGCAATATTGACATTTGTTTATAATATTGATAAAGTCAAATTATGCTTCAATTATATCACATAGAAGTACTTGGTTTTCTTTTGAAATGACACAAATGTCTAATAAACAGTTATTCCTTATAGGTATTCTGACTTGACGTTACAAGAAAGATAACTCCGATATTCATTATGAAGTACTTAAAGACATTTTTATGTAATTTTACACAAAGTAAAGACCGATGTGTTTCAATTTCTTCGCTTCAATCAATTAGTAGTATATCCAATATATTGTATTTCGAATCTGAAGGAAAATCATCTAAGAATGAAAACGATATTGAGAAATATTTTTAATTAACCATAGTTGGCAATGGAAAATGTCTGCATCGGTCAATTTTGGGAAAAACTTAGAAGTTCATTTTTCCTATGGTAGAAGTTCATTTTTCCTATGGTAAATCATCAAGTGTCTCTACTTATCATTTTTGCATACAAAAATAAGAAAATGACTCAAATCTTAAGGATATCTATCCAATAGTATATGTCCTTAAAAAAGCAATACAAACAAAATCGTATCAGATTGACAAACGTCTTACTTCATTGTCGATTAATTTTCCTTCTTATTTCAATATTGATCGATATTGTTTTGTATAAAAATGTACGGAGGCCTTTATTGTACAGGTTTTGATAAGGAAAGAACATAAGAACAACTTCACACGATGCTTACTCGTCATTTTGTTCTTTTATCTTTGTTTGCCGTTTATTTCAGCTGCCACTGTCCATTTACATTTGCAAATGAAGAATTGAGTTACCTCTCGGAAATGGAAAACAGATTGTTTCAACAATTACTGAGCTCGATGTCAGTGCTTCAAAGTATTATTGAAAGCAGATCTAGTAATGGAGGTAATTTTTGTTTTACTTTATATACATAATATACTCACTGACACTCGTTGAGGTACAAGGTTCACAAGGTAGAAGGTTGTTTGAGGAGAAAAAACTCATGAACCAAATAGAAGTAATTTTATGTTCGTTCTTTTTTGTTTGATAATTTGTCTCCCGAAAAATGGAAAATAAAATCAGTCGAAAAGATACGTATTATTATGAGTTTGTTTTTGAACATTTTGATATTTGCAACAAGGCTTTGCAGACTTCATAGTATTATTTTGACGTGGATCTTTAATTTATGTTTTGCAGTGCTTAAGGTAGTAAGGAATAGTAATCGGTGTCTAACACATAGGGATTTTATGTGATAAGCAGACATTTACAACAAATTGAATGATATACAGGTGCATTTTAATTACTTATAAGTTATGTTTCTGTCATTAAAAGGTACAACATATACCCGGTGGGGAAGAACTGACTGTCATGGAAATAAAACAGAGCTTGTTTATTCCGGTAAGTTTTCTTGAAATTCATTGTTTCATTGCCCAACCACTTTTCAGATAAGCATTCTGAATTACCAAGATAAATTAAAATGTTAAATGTTGTCCTAATATGGCGCGTGAAGTTAATCATAAAATTAAATATTTGCTCTTTTAATAAGATTCATAAAATACCAATATTTATTCCTAAAATACTTTTTTTTTCATGAAAACTAAATGCTTATTCCAAATTGAAATATATGCTCATAAAACATAAATATTAATTCATAAACGTAAATATATGATGTTCGTAAAACAAAAATAAATTTGAACATAAAACGTACATATTTGTTCATAAAACGTCAGTATTAAGTTTATTAACAACTTGATTTTTATGGTCTTTACGAAATTATCTGTTTCATTAATTATATTTGTTCAATATTTCAAATCGTTAAAATGCTAAACGTCTTCAAATTCACTAGCATAATTTAAGAACAGATACATTTTCAGCATGGACCAGACATGCATGTTTCAGGTACTGTACCCTCGACAGCAATCCTCAATCTAAATCATGTAAATGTAATATGGCCAAGGCGTGTGAATGTTATTATGTCCAAAAATGTACCGAAAGACGTAGCAGGATGAGTCGGAATTGATGCTATATATAGGACCCAATTTTTAAAAATTCCGAGAAATTTTAAAAACAGAATTATTCGAATGCAGAAATTAAGCTTGGATCTTTTCCGTGTGTCCATTCTATATGTATTTAGTCAGTGATAACTGTATCGCTATACTGAATCAGAATGGTTACACTGGTAATAATACTTCACTATATTGAACTATTTTACCTTAATGTAGTAATTTAATCATTCAAAAGAATGGATAATGTCGCCATCTTTAATGTCTAAAGCTTCACCTTATGTATTTTAATTAACTGTAAGTGCTGAATCGTAAACCAAAGAAACTTATCTTATGGTTTCTTAAATAGCCTGTGTCTAATTTTTATAGATGAACGAAAATCTACGAGTTAAACAGAGGACCAAAATAATCTCCGTTTCATGAACTTTGTGTACTGCTTTGTTAAAATTTTTAAATGCGTTGAAGATACGATCAACCGAAGTTCATGGAACATTGCTATATGTGCCCTCGGGGACTCTCACCAGTAGTGACATTCACCAAGTTGTTGAAATGTTAAACGTCTCCAAATACACTAGCATCATTTAAGGATATATTAATTTGCAGCATAGACCAGACATGCATGTTTCGGATACTGAACCCTCGACATGGATCCTCAACCTAAACAATGTAACATGACCAAAAAGTGTGAAAATTATTATGTCCAAAAATGTACCGAAAGACGTAGCAGGATGGGTGGGATATGATGCTACAGGACCCTTATTTTAGAAATTTTGTAACCAAGTCATCTTGCCACGTCTTTCTGTTTATTTTGGACATAGTTTCCACATATATTGACCATTTTTCAGTGTTTAGATTGAGGATCACTGACGAGGGTTACATACCCGAAACATGCATGTATTGTCCATGCTGTATATTAATCATTAAATGATGCTAATGAATTTGAAGTCGTTTAACATTAGTCTGAATTGTGGAATATTATATTAGTACTTACCTATTATATAATTCTTCATTTCATTTTTATCATGGTCCAAACGGCTGCTCTTAGCAGACATTTTCTTTTTGCGTCGCCTGCGAAACATAGCGACACTTATGGATCACTTTGTCCGTTGTCCGTTTGTCTGTCTGTCACACTTGGTTGTCACACCATATAAAAGTGATTCCTGGGTGTCGCTATGTTTCGCAAGCGACACATGTATTCCTTGGAATGATTTTCTTTTTCATTTGCACTGATTCTCTGTTGCAATGTGGAATTGATCAAGAAAAATAAGCAGGTGACTGTACATGTTTAATTTTATGTTTTTATTTTGTTCACTTAAATATCTTCCAAACGCATGTCGTAAGAGATAAAAACAAGAACTTAAACATACTATGTGGAATCTGACTTTTTGAATTTACTATTTCATTTAAAATCATTAACAGAATATTGGAGGATTAAACCTGTGAACCCTTTAACAAAGGGTCTCGGAAATATGAGACTTGTGAATAGATCTAAGAGAAAAAATGGACCGTTCAGCTGTTGTTAATTGAACGAGGATGCTCCTGTGAAGCACAACAAGCATCCATACAATGTTATGTTTTCATTATTTAATGAAATTTTATTAGAAAAATGAAAGAGTAAGTTTCTTCGCCATTTTCCTACATAATGCATACGTTGTACGAGGGAGGCGCTTTTTTGTGACGCCATCATCTACAAATAGTGATCAAATGAGATAAAGAAGATCCTAACCACAATCTCAACAGCACTCACAATAGAGCACCACATGGAGCATCGACAGACCCCTAACAAGCTAGAGGTGGGACCAGGTGCCTGGGAGGAGTAAGCATGCCCTGTCTGTCTAGCTGCACCCGCCGTCGATGTTCATGCACGAAATTGAAAACAGTATCTAAAAAAACATGCACGTAGTGTTTATTTGTACCTGTTCAACAACACAACTGTTAATAAAAACAATTATTAGTTTACCTTTACTGAATTGATTGTATCATATATATTATGTGTAGGTCGTGTGGGAGGGTCTTGGTATAAGCACAAAGGAGCAGCTGCGAATTACCTATGTATGCCAATGGATCCAGATTGGGATGAGTACAAAGATGGCGTTTCTGGACCTAAAGGTTATGTATATGGGACAGAATACGAAGTGTTTGACGCCATCAATGACATTGGAAAGAAGGGTTTTGGCAACTGGGATGTTCCTTGTGCAGTATGCAGGACAAAAGGAGTTTCGAGTACTCTGATGATTCCAGGTAACTAATTTCCCCAAAAAAAATTCCACTAGACTATTTTCCATAGATTTCATTTCTGAAAGAAGCGGTTATTCAACGGGACGGGAAGCACCAGTATCATATTTGCAAAAACTCAATTGAAAAATATATTTTGAATCGTATAACAAGAAATAACAAAGGGAATAGGAAGGCAAAACGTACGACTACGTATATATAACACTTAATACAGAATACTGAAAATAACCCAATGAGACCGATAGTCAGTATTTCATGTTTATATAGATCGCTGAGAGAATCAAACTTCATGATTATTGCATTTTTTTTTTCTAAACAAATCGCTTAAAATTGAGAGTGACGTTTTGAGACTTACGCAATTACGAACCTCACAAGATAACCATTATACATGTAATATGTCAAAAGTATTGCTAATTGGTCTCATGGGAGTTCAGCAGGAGTATACGTATAAGTAGCAAAGGGTATAAGTGCAATCGTAAGTCTTTTTGCGTTTTAATGAGTACTATAAGCGTGGTTATTGTCCCTAGGCGAAAATTTCCCGATTATAGAATCAATACGTTATGCTTGGGGAAAATATTCTAGGAATAAAAGTATCTTCCATTATAAGAATGCAGCAAGATTTTTTTTCTTTTTGCGCGCGAGAAATTTGGCAAAGTCCATTGAACCGCAAAACACGAGAAACTTACCCCAAAGCAATAAAATTAACGTTTTCAGTATTTGGCGTTTTTTGGTCCCTTTGCGCTTTATATTACTTGCATTTCCTCTTAGTTTTTTGCCTTGGGAATCACGATTCGCATATGGTGAAATGAAAGAACATATATTTCAATGACAAATATCGGCAATTAAATGTATAACAAATATTTGTTAGAAATTGATATGGATACAGAAAATGCGTCTCGTTGGAGATCGTCTCCTTTGTTTGCTGCCTAATAGAGCTGTACCATAACAAACGGCTGTCACCATACGGACTTCGTACATACGAAACCCGACGGAAAGTTCAAAAATGAGGGAACAATTCAAAGAGAAAAATTGTCAAGATTTATCAGGTATTCTGTTTAACATGCTTTAACTGTAAAAATGAGGAAGTCAAGATGCCTCATGTTTACTTAAGTGAAAAGTGAACAATCGATCTTTAAATCAATCACTACAATTTCTGCTTATTTTACATCATTATGTATACGGTCCCCAGTATATGCGAGTTACGTTGTGTTTCGTATGAACAAACTTCGTCGCGGACCATAGAAAACATTTTTTTCAAACATGTTCATCACATCCGAAAAAATAAGATCCTGCAATGTCACTTTATTCTTTGCACAAATAACTGTAATTAAAATTATCTAACTGTTAAATGGAAGAGTTAATTTGATGTAATCGAATCAATTGAGAATCTGGATGTATGCCAGTGATGAAACATCTTTTTTATATCTCTGCAATTCGTGTAGGTTATGTTTAAGAATGGATCAATTTGACTTTTAATAGAATTTCCATATTTTCTTTTTACACGCGAAAACTGCATTGTTTTACACCGAAGCCAGATCAAATTGTCAATATTTAAATATATGTTCTATAGTACCAATTGTGTTGTACTAAGCAGGTGTTTCGGTTATTTTAATCCTCGTCAGTAGTACTTCATGTCAAACAGTTCAAATAAAGCCAAGTGAATTTTCCTGGGGCCATCTACAATACATAGCTTAAAGTTCCTCTTTCATGTACCAAAATGAGCGGCTACAAATATTGTGTAGGGTGTATTCAGAAGCGTATTTAAGTGAAAAAATGTCCAAAAATCGTTGAGCTTAAGGAGGTCAAGGACAGCCAGACTTAAATTTGATCCTATCATTTATTTATCCTAAAAATTATAAATGTTAATAATCGAAACATACTTTTTCTACATGCAAAGTTTCATCAATGTTTTACCGTTAGTTTTGAAGCTACGAACGTACATATATACCCATCGAAAGCCCCAAAATGGGCCGTAAATGTGACGTTAAAATTAACACACTTTAGGTAATGAAAAACAGTTACATGTACAAATCTTCTGAAGAGGCAGAATATTAACGAGTTCTGTATTTTTCATTTATATATGATATGGGCAATCGTATAATAATTATGTATAAAATTATAAATGATCACTAAGACATTTAAAAGAAATTGTGGAAAGGAGATAAATTTATGTCTTTTTTCAAAAAGTCTTTGAGTTACTAATTTTTAATAGTAAAGTCCGTTTATCTGAAACCCTATCATTTATTTTCCGTAAAAACTTGACATTATCTTCTTCATATGTCAAGTGAAACACCGATAAATTTCTATTGAAATTTGACCGTCAGTTTTTGAGTTATAATGATTTTGTTACCCCCTCCTCCTTATTTCTACGTTACATAATCCTGACGTTCTTGCGAAAAATGCGCCAATGTCGTCGTTTCTATTGTGACGTCATAATTGATCCAGAGCTTTCCGATGGGGTTCTTTCGGATACTGTTCTGGACCCCCTTAATACAATGTAATTCTAAACATGACCGAAAAAAAAATTATGCGGAAACCCAGCTAAGGACAGAGCTATGCAATGAGATACCCCTTAGTTTTAGAAATTTAGGTCTAATTTGATGCCAGGAAATCTAGAATATATTTCAATGCAGTGCGTAAATACTAAAACTAGGTAAGCGATATCCTCGGGAATTTACAGTCCACCAGCAGCGATACTAGCCTAGTGGTTGAAATTGTCAATATTGAAATATATGTTCTATAGTACCAATTGTGTACTACTCGACACGTGTTTCAGATATTTTAATCCTCGTCAGTAGTACCTCATGCCATACAGTTTAAATAAAGCCATGCAAAGTGAATTTTCCTGGCGCCATCTACAATACAGAGCTTTTATTTTCTCTCGCCAAAATGAGCGGCTACAAATTGTGTGTAGTGTTTATTCAGATGCGTATTTAAGTGAAAAATATGGCAGAAAATCGTTGGAGGGTACAAAAAAATGTAGGCGTAAGGAGGTTAATTCTAAACATGACCAAAAAGAATTTTTTTCCAAAACCCAGCTAAGGACAGAGCTATACAAAGGGAGATACCCCGTTTTAGAAATTTAGGTCTAATTTGATGACAGGAAATTTAGAATATATTTCATTGGAGTGCGTAAACACTAAAACTAGGTAAACAAGATCCTCGTGGTCTTACAGGCTATTTTTCAAAATAAGTAGACATGGAGAGAAAGCATCCAGAGAGATTTTTCGATATGTGAATGAAATGACAAAGATACTTTGCAATAATGAAGGATTCATTTAACTATAGGTAATTATCAAAGTTGATCCTATATGAAAGTTCTTTGAAATATCATCAAAAGGACATCTTACATTGAAACATTTGAAAATTCTTGCCGAGACTAGTGATAAAACATGTACGGATAGACAACTCGATAATTGAAATAATGATTTTATCATTGTAACAGCAAAAACAAAGTGCAGTGATTCATGGACAAAAGAGTACAGTGGGTATTTGATGTCAGGAGGCGCCAGACAAATTGTCGCCACTCAATATATATGTGTAGACAAGGACTTCGAAAAGGTTCCAGAATCCTCTGCTAACAAGAATGGAGCACTTCTGTACCCAGTAGAGGCCAGATGTGGATCCTTGCCGTGCAATCCCTACGTGGAAGGAAGAGAATTGACTTGTGTTGTCTGTTCCAAATAAAAATTGAATGTTGTTGAATTCATTCTAATCATGGGATTTTTGTTTCATGATGGGTAATGTTTTCTCCGATTTCCTTTAAGAAATTTATTCGTCGTCAATAATTATCCGTCGTAACGTTCAAAGCAATGAATTACGAATATCAGAATAAGAATATGCACAAAAGATACATACACAGCATACAAATAGGAACTAACTTAAACACATAAACACGAGAAACAAAACACACAGCGAAAAAAATGTTTTCAATTTAGGTAAAGTATTCCTAATAGACTTTTTCATCGTGACGGACTTCGCAATTCGAACATTGAAGAATCAGTAGTGTAGCTGCAGTACACGTATAAAATCACAAGCGAAGTCATGTACATTTTGATTAGTATACTCAATGGAATTGGTACATCGGACTACTGACAACCCATGTATAAAACTTCTGTCATAATTAAAGTGCTAAGTTCGAAATACGAAGATCCTCAAAGTAAAAAAATGTCAAATATTATTCAATTACGTTCGCAATAGATTGGAGCATTCTGATTGGATACTTGATAAGATCGACAAATACAGAGAGTTGAGAAAATAAACCTTAAATTTATAAATTTAACAAATTAGACATTAACGGTGTCTACATGGTATATGTATTACAAATAGATTTTGAAAGTCCTCTCTAATTTAGTTATATAATATTTGCTGTTTGGTCTGCATTTGTATTCAGTGGCTTCTGTAGAAAGGAGGGACTTTCCAACCGGACCAGAATGCAGCACCCACAGTAAAGCAACAAAACACCTTATGCAAAACACAGAGCAGGAAAGCTCAACAAAAGACGCAAAGAAGGCATATGACATTAATAAATGAAACACAAATGATTACATATGTACGTGCTAGACCAATGCGCAACCGGCGCGGGCTTATGACGGCCATCTGGCATGCAAGTAGCTAATTGTGTGGTTTTCTGGTTTATATTCGATTTTTCCGGTTACCTAAAGGTCTCGAAGAATACACAATTGAAGTGTATCATTACGTACTGTCAGATGACCATACAAACAAGACAGCAAAATGCAAGGACCCAAGGAACACAGATGAATATGTAAATTGATACAAAAAGGTGGCGTACGAAATACAGTCCGTGTCCTGCCGGTTGTAGCGAGGCCATGTATGTTATCACCCGAGATGTCCGACCGACATTCAGAGAGGACAGGTGGCAGAGGCCGTGTTTTCTCTAAAATGGGCCCATCATGGGGTCCCATCGTCACAGTTAGAATGTTAGTCTTGCGAATGTGCTAGTACAAGTTTCTCGAATTGTGAGGTGACATACAGAGTAATATTGGACATTTTTCATGTTCGCAGACTGACTTCGCACTAGGGACTTCGCACTTCGAAGTGACTGTGTCACTGAAATTCAATGATGATTTTATTCCGATGAACTTAGAATACTTTGTGTGAAGAATTATAAAACATGTGTAAAGCACAGTGTCCTTTCGCCAATTGTGTGTTCAGAGTTTCCTTGTTCTAATCGCACCTGATATCTATTATATGAACCCGAAAGTGCGAAGTCCGGTGTGCGAATTCCGAAGTATGTCAACTTGAAAAATGTCTGAAAGAACCATATCCACCTCATAAGAATCGTGAAATTATTCTGACGCATTTTCGATGGTTATGCTGTCTACCTTTGATCCTTCAATTTTTTTTATTATGTCACCATATAATGCATATATTTTAATGCGAAATACACATCTGTGTAGTAGTAATCGCTTTTTCTAATTTTGTTCATATTTCAGTGATCGAATTTCGAAAAGATTTCATGGTGGATAAAGGAAGAAATTGTCATACTTGTCAATGACCTATTTTAAGGTTTTTAATATTAAAAAACCTGATAAATAGCACTTTCCTTCCTTTTTCAATCCTTTGTCTTTTGGGGACTGTTCCTCCCAGAGAAAGATAACCCAGATTGCCACCAAAAATATATTATTGATATACACTTCTTGTAAAAGTTATATTCAGCATTTCGTTTGGGGAAGGGCAATATCGAAGAGATGTTTTCCGGTTTTTATTGATTTCTATAGGAAATAAATAGGTTTCGATCAAAATACATGTATTAGCAATATTATGCAAAAGAAATCTAGTATAACTTCAGATTCTAGTAGGATGTTAGGTGTCAAGTAAATGAAAAGCTCCTACTGTAGCAAGATACCATTAATTACAGCATTATGAGCAGCAGCGCATAATTATACAAACTTATTCGAAAATGTTTTCACAAAATTTTCTCGAAATGTCCGAAAAATGGGTCATATATCATAATATTCCGTTCTGCTACGTCTTTCAGTATATTTGGGACATAAATGTCACAATCGTTGTCCATTATTGATTGAAGATCACTGACGAGGGTAAATTACACGTGACGTGTATGTATTGAAACGTCTGGTCCATGCTGCATTTATCTGTTCTTAAATGATGCTTTTCATTATTATTTCTGTTCCTTTGCTTTTGGTCTGTTTTTATCCTGGTTTTTTATGCTCTTGGTTTGATGATTATTTCGATTAACGATTTTGTGCTTCTTAATAGCGATAGGGTTTTTTTCCATATGTGGACTTGAAGACGTAATATACAAGATGACCGCTTATGACTGAAAACTGGAATAATTGTAGCGAAGGCAAAAGGAGTACAGTGTATATAACTCCGTTGTCGAAAACTTGTCTTCGAGAGAGAAATTTCAAAATCCGTTGCATAAGCCATGTACGTTTCAATTAACAAGCATTAAAGAAGTTACTGTACCTATCAGTTAAAATCATTTCATTCTTTTAGTGAAAGAAAGTTAAAATCATTAGAATTTCCATTGGAACGGTTCCGAATCTCGGAGTGAATATTATTCTTAGGTGAGTCAAGGTGCCTGGGGAGAGTCAGCGTCTCCTGACTGCATGCATTTCCCGTCACAACAGCTCTACGAAAATGTGCCCAATTCGATTATTGTGATCGGAAATGAAGGAAAATAAATAAAATGAATCGCCTCCTAGATTAATCGTAAGTTAAGTCATTTTTTTTTTTAAATTGAATTTATTCAAATTTCTTTTAGGATCTATCGTGGAGGGCCAGGTAATAAAAAAAACTCTGACCGTAATTAGAGGAATAATGGTGCGAGGGTGTCATCAAAGGTAGTTTTCAGGTGTCTGACTTAGAATTTTGAAAAATCAGTTTAATTGCAATTTATGACATTTATTTTGTAAAAATTATATGGGTTCAAATTTCTTCCAGGGTCTATTCGGGAGGGCCGGGGTAATGAAAAGAAAATTGTTTCCGTAATCAAAAGAGTAACAGAGGAAAGATATCGTCAATGGTTGTTTTCAGTTGCCTATATGTTGCTTTCTCAATTTTTATCAGTGGATGAAACATCAAAGAATAGTGTAATGAAGTCAAAGTGTTGAATATATGTTTTCATTGTCGAAGTACGTTTCGGGTACTCAGCCCTCGTCAGTGATCCTCAATCTTAACAATAAAATATGGCCAAGGAAGGTGAAAATTATTATGTCAAAAGATCTACCGAAAGATGTAGCAGGATGGATGGGACATGATGATACAGGACCGACGTTTTAGAAATTTCAAGAATTTAAGTACCAGAAAATTCTGAATGCGTTGATGAGACAGACGATCAACCGAAGTTGATCGAACTTGGCTACATGTGCCCTCGGGGACTCCTGGTCAACCAGCAGTGACACTCACCATGTAGTTCAAATGTTAAACGTCTTCAAATTTAATAGCATCATTTTTAAACGGATAAATTTGCAGCATGGACCAGACATGCACGTTTCGGGTACTCAACCCTCGTCAGTGATCCTTAATCTAAAAAATGTAATATGACCATAGAGGGTGAAAATTATGATGTCAATAGATCTACCGAAAGATGTAGCAGGATGGCCGGGATATGATGCTACAGGACCAACGTTTTAGAAATTTCAAGAATTTTAGTGCCAGAAAATTTTGAACGCGTTGATGAGACAGACGATCAACCGCAGTTGATCGAACTTGGCTACATGTGCCCTCGGGGACTCCTGGTCCACTAGCAGTGATACTCACCAAGAAGTTCAAATGTTAAACGTCTTCAAATTCAATAGCATCATTTATAAACGGATGAATTTGCAGCATGGACCAGACATGCACGTTTCGGGTACTCAACCCTCGTCAGTGATCCTTAATCTAAACAATGTAATATGGCCAAAGAGGGTGAAATTTATTATGTCAAAAGATCTACCGAAAGATGTAGCAGGATGGGTGGGATATGATGCTACAGGACCCACGTTTTAGAAATTTCAAGAATTTTAGTACCAGGAAATTTTGAATGCAGACAGACGATCAACCGAAGTTGATCGAACTTTGCTACATGTGCCCAAGGAGGGGATCTCCAACAACACCTAGTTGCAACACCACCAGCAAAACCCCAAAAATTACTCACACAGAAAGAGACGCAAACGGTACAATAAACATCAAAGAAGTACCTTGCAGTTATTCAGTCTCAAAGTCGAGAAGGCAAGGCCAGATATTCTGTCATAGACCATTCTGGAGAGTGGGACATCATAGTGTATGACGAGTTCCCCATATCGACTGTAGAACTTCCTTAGTGACACATAAAGTAATAGACCCAGAGAGCAAAAAGATATAGACATATTTATTAATTAAGATGCCTGGCGTCCATTTTGACTTTAGATGTACCTTAAGGAGGGGATCTCCAACAACACCTAGTTGCAGCACCAACAGCAAAACTTTAAGGTACTTTAGATTCCACCCAAACACAAATTGCATAATTTAACACGAAACTGACCAGGTATACCAGTATCACCTGTTTTGAGTTTAATAGACCTCTCAGGCACCTATGTAGGTTTATATACTATATACGGTTTCAATTGATAATTTGGTAAAGGGCGAAAATATTAGAATGTGAAGACGAAGGGGCGAATTCAAGACGGGGCGAATCAGTTTGAGATCATCTGAGGGCGAAAAAAGACTGGGCGACTTCAAAGCTGTATACAGTTCCTCAAATACTCTTAATTCATTAGTCGCGTGCAATCCCAGAGGCTCACTTCTTTTAAAATCATCTCAGACAAAGAAATTTGCAATAAAAGTAAATTTTAAAACTTTTTGAAATCTCTTGTGCAGTGTGGGCGTGTAAATGCAGGTGATGGAATATGACCGACTAAGAATTCAATATTGCAAAAGTTGTGAACGAATTTGGTTTACAGTTAAGCAAGGGCTCAGATGACAAAGGCAGACGCACTACAATGAAAATGACAGCTCACCGGGTACATGTGGAAAGGACTATTGCTTCTATGAAGACGTTCAAAATTGTATCTGGTTGTATGCCCCTTAATCTTTTTTAAAAAGATAAACCAGATTTGGCATGTTTGTGGTTTTTCACAACATTTCAAAAGCCAAACATAAAAAATGTCAAACAAACAACCATATAACTAAGACAGTATTTTGAACTATTTCTTGTTACAAGAGAAAATATTGCATAAATGTCTTCAGAGATTGATTTACTGACCTACTTGCGTATAAATAAAACTTCCTGGAGGAATAGATCTGAATTGAGTAATGGTACAGGTTGTTGGCTGATTCATTGTCAAATAACTGATAGGATAGTCAGCAAATGATTTGAGATGTGACACATCTTAATGTTGAACATTGATTAGTCTGAAATATTCAAAAATATATACATGTATTCATATAAATCAATATAAAAGTCTTCGATACAATGAAAACATGTTCATTCTTCTTATATACAATAACAAACCTTGTTTACTCAATACTAAAATATACACTGCTCAAAAAAATTTAAGGGAGCAAGGTTTCTACTCCCATATCACACACGTTTGTAGCTGCTTATTCTACGTGTATACGATGAACATAAATGTATTAAGACATATTTCATAGTCATTTCTTTATTACCAATGTCTGTATTGAACAGATTAGCCATGTACACATGATTTAACTTGATGATGTAGCCTTGCTTATCCCAAAAGATTTTACAAGCTATGTACCATTATATCACAATGGGAAAATCGCTCCTTTAATTTTTTAGCAGTGTATATACATAGAATATAATTATCTTTATATACTTATATTAAAGTTATTGATTGCTTATCTTAATGTAAATGTGTTTCAACAAAGCATTCCACTTTCAATAAAGAATAGGGACATGTTGTTACAATAGCATAAAGGTTTGACGACAAATACTAGTGTTCTATACCTAAAACCTTCATTTACTTCATTTACTGACTTTAAATAATTGACTTATATAGAAAGTGATACATCGTAAGGACGATCCTTCCCGATACCATTGTGGCTCTTAAAACGAAAGTGAAAGAGAAAATAGGGAAATGTTGACATGTCATTAAGATTGACTTTGTTCCCATTTTAACCATTGTTCTAGAAAATTTCTGAAAATAGAAATTATGCTGATATGAGGACAATATTTGTCTAAATCACATATGAAATTTATTGAGGGATTCGTCGATTCGTTTTAAGAAATCCTTAAAACATCACGAAAACCCGAATTTCACAAGTTCTCATTCTGAGTCCATCGCCGGCTATCACCTCTTCGTTGTGACTCCTTTCCGTTTGATTTTTATATGCATTACCAAGATTAGAACACATGAAAATCTTAGAAAAATCTTACAGAATCTAACTATACCTTAAAACTTGCCTTTATTTTAATTATCGTACACACTATAGCGATATCAATCTCTGACTCTTTATATAAAGCCAAATTAGCTTAGAGGCTATAGGGTTTATGCTACTGAAACCTGTAATTAAGAAATGACTGTTTCAATGCTTTTGGCGTTCATGGGTATATGATTTTGGTTGGTCACTTACAAATTCAATAATTTATTTATGAACATTTACATGTGTGCTAACCAGAATTATACACATATAAACACAAAAGTACAACAGTTAACCGGGCATGAGAATGCTGGACATTTCGGTACAAGGACGTTTCGGTACAAGGACTTTTCGGTACAATGGAGAGACGTTTCGATACAGGTATAGACGTCTCAGTACAATGTAAAAGACGTTTCGGTACAACAAAAATATGCTTCTTTACACATTTTTTTTCCTTGGAGATATCGAATGATGAATTTGTGTGTGGTTCTTTTATTGATTTTAATAAGTTTCGGAACCAATTTGATGACAGATGTTATTTATTGGTGATCAAACCTTTCCTCCGATTCCTGACAATTTAATTACGTTCCGAAACGTCTTTGTACCATGTAACGAATTGATCTTATCCGGCCACAGACCTATGATAATTCGTGTCATGTCATTTTTACAATTTACAAATACAAACGATTCTCGCAGTGTATTGATTGAAGTAATCCCTCACTACATCCACTTCCTTGCGAATGTTCTTCATCTGATTTCAGCTACTCTCCTTGTGGACACGTTATTACTGGTGACCTTAGTATAGTCAAGAACGACACGTTGAGAGAAATGTTAAAAAAGGTCCCAAATACAGAGAAAGTATGTCCTTTACATTGAATCAAAATGTCAAAATTATCATGGACTCCTGTGAGGAATATGCAAGACGTTGGGCAAAGAAAGAGGATGTACAGCTCGACACCCTTTCCGAATTGATAAAATCCATCAGAGGGTTATTTTTATCTAGAATCAACCGATTAAATTCAACTATGAACACCAGATTCGAGTCTATCTTTAAATACCCTATGTTATCACAGAGCTTGCCTACCTCCAAGAACATTATGTCATCACACCAGCAGACAAAGCCTTAAATAATTACACATTTACTTGCAAAAAGTACTATTTCGACAGTCTAGTTAAAGAGTTAGGTTTAAATTCGACACCTGGAAATCCCACTTACACCCCAATAAACCTTTTTGCTTCTGAAATAATAGAAAACCACAAATCAGCTCTTACTTCCTTTGGCTTCGACACTTGCAATTTAGATTTAGATTTATCGTACTTAAAGTACATAGCTAAAATGCATAAGAATCCGTACAATCGTTTCATCGCTGGTTCCTCAAAATGTTCTACCAAATCTGTATCGATCTTATTCACCAAAGTTTTATCTGAAATTAAATCTTTACACGACAATCTCACATTCTCAATTGAAAGAAAGCCTTACAAAAATTATAAGTTATGCGTTTACAAGTAAGAACGACAATCGCAAATACAAATTTATTGTTGTTAACTATGACAAAACCTACTTTGTAAAAGACAAGTCCGATTCTGAAAATAAGTACACTGAAACAGATATTATTCAGATGTTAAACTTTCTGATCGACAACATTTTTGTGGTGTTTGGAGGAAAGGTCTTTCAGCAAATTGTCGGAATTCCAATGGGGACAAATTGTGCCCCACTCCTTGCCGACATTTTCCTGTACTCGAACGAAGCTGAATTCATTCAATCTTTGGTCTCTCTACCAAATATACGGATTTTGTTCTGATAGCTAAGCGTCTTT
This sequence comes from Pinctada fucata, assembly GCA_028142955.1. Classification (NCBI taxonomy): domain Eukaryota; kingdom Metazoa; phylum Mollusca; class Bivalvia; order Pterioida; family Pteriidae; genus Pinctada; species Pinctada fucata. Next base: position 43,777,723 of record AP027111.1, on the reverse strand, counting down.
CAGATAAGCTTCTCAGTTAGGGATATGTATGTGACCGACTAACATCGTCACTAAGGAAGTTGTACGGTCGATATGGGGAACTCATCATACACTATGATGTCCCACTCTCCAGAATGGTGGATGATATTTTGTCATAGACCATTTGAACCATCCAACCAAATAATGTAATCTACGTCTTCCGAAATGGAAGCAGCCGGATGTGACAGTTCTACCGAATTGAAGCGGCGGGTGTTGCATGCAAGCAGGAGATTCTTACTCTTCCTGGGCACTTGGTCTCACTCCGATATCGGGAGTTCGCTTTTTTTCATATGATTGAGGTTTCTGTTTGTTAACTTTGGTTCCTGTTTTATCCTGATTGTATATGCTAGCCTTTCTGATTTTCTGAATTATCGATCATGTGCTATATACGGGGATATGATCATTATCCATATTTGTCATTTAAGAATTAATATACCTATTAACAACAAATGTTTCTTCAGAGGTTTTCTTTCCGGTCAGGTTAAGGTTTAAAACCATCATTTCTGGAACTGCCACTGCTTCGACCTTTGGCCCTCTTGGTTTACCCCATTGTTTTGGCAAACTAGTACTTAGTCTTGATAGCTATGTTGGTGGTTCTGTAAGTCCCATCATTTTCCTTTGACAGAGACCTATACAAGGCCTACAATGTGTGAACAACAGGCACTGCATCTATAAAATTTTCATGAATCATGTAATAGTTGTATATGTAATATAAATGACAAATATGGATTATGACCATAATTATACAGCATAAAATCGATAATTTAGAAAACAATATACCAAAGACATACAAAATCAGGGTAAAACAGGACTCAAAGCAAAAAAAAAAAAAACAGAAACCTCCACCACATGAAAAGAACCGAACTCCCGGTATGGGCGTGAGACCAGGTACCCCTGCTTCTTGTTTGGTTTGTTGCTGTTGGTGCTGCAACCGAGTCTTGTTGAAGATCCCCTCCTTTCTTGCATGCAACTGTCACATCCGGTTACTTCCATTTTGGAGGATATAGAAGTATAATCTTTGCTTGGACGGTACAAATGGTCTATGACAGAATATCATCCACGATTCTGGAGTGTGGGAGATCATAGTGTATTACGAAGGAGGGAATCTCCAACAACACCAGGCTGCAGCACCCACAGCAAAACCCAAAAACACCCAATGCAAAAACATAAAGCAGACAAGCACAGAAAGAGACGCATAAGGGACAAGGAACGTCAACGCACAACACAGAAACATCAAACACAAAGGACCACACATAAACCAACGAGACCAATGGGCAACCGGTGCCGACTTAGGACGGCCATCTGCCACGGAAATGGCAGAATGTGTGGTCATCTTGGATTACGTGCACACAACCCTCCAACGAGTTCCCAATATCGACCGTAGAACTTCCTCTGTGACGATGTTAGTCGGTCACAAACGTATCTCTGACTGAGAAACTGATTTGGAAGACGCCTAGCTCTCAGAATAAAATCTGTATATTTGGTACTTGCTCTGGCATAGCGTATCAACTGAGATATAAACACGCCATAAGCAGGCGATGAAGGGATATTGCCACTCGTAAGAGTAAACTCAAATTGAAGTCGTCACGTTTGTCATAGAGTGAGGTGTTCATGTGACCATCAGTGTCGTAAGACAACATTATGTCCAAATAGGATGCTGAATTATTTGTCTTTGTAGTTTCTTTGACTTCAAGCTCCGAATGATATCCGCGAATTTTGGATTATTGATGGACAACACATCCTCTATGTATCTGTAAGTGAATTTGATGTCAGAAGCTAAGTATCTTTTTCCCTTCAGAGACCAAAGATTGAATGAATTCAGCTTCGTACGAGTAAAGAAAATGTCGACAAGAAGCGGGGCACAATTGGTCCCCATTGGGATTCCGATAATTTGCTGGAAGACCTTCCTCGGAACACCACAAAAATGTTGTCGATCAGGAAGTTTAACATCTGAATAATATATGTTTCAGTATACTTATTTTCACAATAGGACTTTTCTTTTACAAGTACTTGGGTTAGTTTCTTTCTTAGATTTTGTTGTTGTCGTGTTTATGGTTGTCTGATTTGAATTACAGTAATTTAATATTTTGTTTATTTGATCATTATACACTTTTGCATTATTTGATATGTATGAATGAAGACAAAATGTGTAGAAAATCAATTTTGTTTCTCAGTTATGATCTTACAAATGATACATAGATTATTTACTAAATTAATAAATTGAAAGCATATTATGAATAAGTCTCATGCTTTCATGCGTTTGTTAAAGGTGGACCGTCTCCTGGTCATTCAATTATGAAATATTCTGAAAGCTAGATAAAAACAGAGAAATGCGCAGAGTAAAAACGAGGAAGCCTGATGTGAAAAGCAGACGACCAATCCTTCAGCAGGAAGGAGTCACGCAGAAAGGAACTCATTAAGCTTCCGAGGATTCTTCGTGGTCGCAATAGCACTTTCTATATAGGCATAACCTCAGACAGTGCATGTATTTCATATATTAATTTCATTTTCCTCCGTGGACATCGACGGCGTGTGCGGCTAGCCAACAGGGGATGCTTACCCATCCCGGGCATATGGTCCTACCTCTCGCTTGCTACTGGTCCGTCGATGCCAAATTTCGTGCTCTATTGTGAATACTGTAGATATTATCGTCAGGATCTTCTTTAACTCATTCATATCAGTCAGGTATATTTCATTCCTTTAGATGTAACATATAACTCCACCGAATGACACTTCCGTATTATCATAATAGAGCACAAAATTGAGCATCGACGGACCCCTCGCAAGCTAGAGGTGGGACCAGGTTCCCGCTTTGTAAGTAGCATTAGACTCCTCCGAATGAGACTTACTATATGCATACATGTATTTGGTGTACATATAAGTATCAATTAGTCACATTGTTTGGGTTTTGTTCTGTTTTTAGTGGAGTTACAGACCTTGTGCTTATGTCAGTAGTAAAACAATGCTTGGTAATAAAATGTTTTGTTTGTAAGTAATGATGTACTCCAACTACATGTGAGTGTTACCATGTGTTTATGAGTACTTGTCTTAAAAAGAGTTTTATTTCTCTTCACACATAGATATTTTTTTTCCAGAGGTTGGACTTGCTGGAATCCAAGACATTGAGGCAATTCCAGGAGCTGTTCCAAATAGTAGAGCGACCAATTTAAAAAAGAAGCTTAGTTTTCGAGTTTAATCAACACACCTAACACAGGCCTGAATTTGGTCTGAACTTTTTGCTGAATACCCCTGCTTTCCAATAGAGCTGTCGTAAAGAATATTCCACGGTCATATTTTGTTTAAATTGGGTAAAAAGCGATAAAATCGTGAAAAATTAAAGCGAAATATTTATCTTTTATATCCTCGGTATTCCTATATTTTGTTCTTTTTTGTATAGAAAGTCGTTGCAATCAATGCATTAGATATGTACACATGTTATATAATTGTTTTGGAGGAAGAATATTTTCTCCTCTCTCAAAAAATTGCAGTTTTATGCAAATTTCTATGAAGTATGAAGAATCCGTGTTAATTTTTTCTCGAAAGCACAGAGATTAAATTTTTGTCTCGAAACATATCGACAGATATATGTTTATTATTTCCAATGCCTTTTTATTGATCATTTTTCTAAGGGGCTATAAATAAATGTAAAAACATAAAGCGTATATACTTTTGATTTAAGCGGCATTTCACAAATAAGTTTCCGTAGATGAAGATTCGGTCGACCTCGTGTTACAGTTTCTATCAAATCGTACCTATCAACCGGTATACATACATATTTTTGATAAAAAGTTAAATGCAGAAATAGGAATTACATTATACTGTTTAAAAATTAATGAAAAATACTTCTTTTTAATTTGTCGTGGTAAGACCGTGTATGGAAACCCATTCGTGACAAGTTGAAATGAAAATACGTGAATTGAAGAAAAATGCATTAAGTTCATATAAAATTATGAAAAGTATATTTTGACGTTTATTTTAGTACCACAGAGATATGAATATACATGTAAAGTACATTGGTCAGAGTTTGGGCCCTTCGTTATCTGTGTTTTAAACATTACGATATGCCTTGGGTAAACGTTGTGCAATTTATCCCTTTTAGCATCCGCACTTTGTCTTCGTTCAGATTTGTAACTGTTACAAAATCAGGTGGATGTTTTTCAAGATATACTGAGTCAGAAAACCCTTTTGATGTCTCCGTGAGATCCAATGGAAAGTCCTCAAGGGTCACGGGGGGGGGGGGGGCTTTAATTCCTAATGCTGTACATAAGCACAAACACCACATTGTCATATGTTATATTGGTAATCTAATTGGGCAGTTCCTACGTACGTCTACAATACATCAAATAATAGCCTATATCACGAAGAGGAACCGTCTGTTGATAACGAAAAATTTGCCGCAACAGGAGCCTATAATGTTGGCGCGTCAATGGCCGTATTTCCCAAAGAGCTCCGAATAAAGAAATAAAATTTAAAAAGTGTGAAATGTATGACGCAAAGAATAGTCGATGAAATGTGTCCATGAAGAAACTATATTCCAAAAGCAAAGCATTGATTTTCAACATGTTCATGTATTAAAGAGTCAAAGATGCGATACAACATAGTAAAATCAAACTTTTATAACGACGACAGCTAAGCATGAGACCTCTGAGAATAGAGCACCCTTTATTGTGTGGTCATTTCTATTTTAATATTGCTAAAGATTTGCTTCTCGGTTGGAAGTTTTATATGAGCGTCTTTAATTCTTGTAAATGTGGTTGTTTGATGTTCACTATTTGTTTGTATCTTTTCCGTTTCATTTATATAGAAACAATTGCAGAGAAAGTTAAAAAAATTGTCCATTGTAGACAGTAAAAAAAAAACAAACTCAACAAAAACATACAATATTGTTGATATGGCCATCAACGATCAACCAATCAGAAACTAGAGAACCAAAACTAGAAATCAGAGGCTATCCCCCTTATCATCTATTGTCGTAGCAAACTAACCTGATCGGGCGGAGCTAGTTCAATCAAGCAATTGAGACGAATTGATACAGTTTTAGGGTAGATAGATTATGAATTGCACATCGTAATTAGAGTAAATACTCATTACCTGTAATTTTATAAGGCTTTTAACACCTGGTCAGAAGTAAACTCTTCCGATGACAAGGTGAAAATAAGCTCCGCCCGGTCAGGTCAGTTTCCTACGACAATACCTGTAGAACGATGCCTTTAATGACAAATATGGATAATGACCATATTCCTGTATACAGCACAGAATCAATAATTCAGAAAATCAGAAACCGAAGGCATACAAAATCAGGATAAAACAGGAACCAAAGCAAACAAACAAAAACCTCCACCACGTGAAAAGAAGCGAACTCCCGATATGGGAGTGAGACCAATGCCATATAGGCAGCTACGCTACTTTCTTGTGGAACTAAAATGCACTGCATAATTCCATGTTTTGTTCATCTTAAAATCTGTGTTATACTAAATTATTTCTAAGCTTAATTATTTCTAAGCTACGTTTTAGCGACAACTGTTGTCACAAGGTCAAACAGAGAAAGAAAATGCCATGATTTCCTGAATGTGATGGGGTCGTATAGGCAGCTACGCTACTTACTTGTGGAACTAAAATGCATTGCATAATTCCATGTTTCGTTGATCATAAAATCTTTGTTATACTTAATTATTTCTAATATTCGGCTGACAAAATGTGTCCATATCACAATGTTTGAAATTACCAGAACATAGATAGTACATTAAAAAATATTTTTCAAAATTATTGATGTAAATTTGTCGTCTTCTTTGAAATAAAGCGATACTTTTCATTCATGATTATATATCAAAACTTAATTTAGCCGTTATTATTTAGTTTTACTCCGTATTATCGAGAAAACATCTCCTAGTTTATATTGCAGGGAATCGCTAATAACAAAGTTGGGGGTGGGGCACTTTATTTGCCTGGTACTCCTAAGTTTTTCAATCGATCTCTATCAAACTTTCCTGAAAACACATTCACATATCAAAATAACGTTTCTGTATGTTAGTTTTTATCTTCGAATTAACATTCTCAATATTGAAGTGAAAGAATTGAAAATTTCAATTTTACCAATTTATCTTAGAATTTGTGCTCATTCATCCATGAAGTTGAAATTAGAAAATTCAATTTGATCCAAAAATTTTCTTTTGACTTCAATTAGCATATTGACTTTGATTTCGGTCAGTTTGACTTTTCATTTATTAAATGATGATAATTTTTGTTAAAATATTTATGATTTTGAATTTTACTAATTTTCTGCTTTTATCTGAATTTACAGTAATTCTGACCATACGAATTTTTTACGACAGGTCAAATCTGATGTCCCATGTTATATTCTTTCGTTAAATATAAAAATTAGCCCTGTATTAGGTGGGTTGATTAAAATTTCAAATTTAGCGACTTGGTTGCTCTACTAAAAGCCAACAATTAACGCGGTTAGCAAGTTGAAATAAATGTCCCCAACGTTTATTGTATTTGACCTGGAAATAACAGGCTCGAGTAAGTTTTCTGAATAAGGTGCTAAAACTCCAATGAATTCTTCACCATGAATTTGTCAAATGAGAAACAAGAATATGCTGAACCGTGCACATAATCTTCATTTTTATTTATTCATTGATCTTTTTTTATTTGATATCTTAAAATTCTTATCATAACTACAAAGATGTGACAAACGTACAGTCATGTTATTTTCAGTTAGACTGGGAATCATGTCCCATACAACATAGATTGCCGCTGTAGAGATGCATTTTGGAGACCAGTTCATATGATATGTGCTATGTGCTACCAAAAGTCCCGATAGAATCAAGTGCTGAAAAAAGGCACTGGCATTGTATTGATGGGACAGATCTCCTCGTAAAAGGACAAAAAGTAGATGTATTAAGGTATTCAACGCCTAGTGCAATTTCAATAATAAATACCAGAGATAAGAATTTTCGTACTTTTCAAAAAGAATGCTTGACATACTCTTCTAGCTAACATAAACATCAAAGAAGTACCTAACAGTTATTCAGTCTCAAAGTCGAGAAGGCAAGGCCAAATCGTGAGAATTCCCCTCGGAACGGTTGCGAACCCCGGAATGAACAACATTCCGAAGTGAGACCAGGTGCCCGGGGAGAGTCAGCGTCTCCTGATTGCATGCAACATCCGTCGCAACAGCTCCATGGAAACCTGTCAAATTCGATGATTGTCTCGATGTACATTTTGATGTACAGATCAAGTAAGTATGTCTTGTTTGGTGATAATGACAGCCATTCAGTCACAATGTAGAATGTCACTGATTCCTTGATCTCTAGTTCATCAGGATAAATAAATCACAAAAATAAGGATTACATTTCTCATACAATTACATTACTCTGTCATCCCGAAGATTTCCGATAATGAAACCATCGGCATTGTCGGAAATTTATGAAAATACGCATAAATTTTGACCGGAAGTACTCTAGTAGGGTGAGGAGATCCTTAACTATATCTGATGTTATTGGCAAACTTCTGGAGTAATTGGGACAGTTCAACAATGTTGTTCTTGTTGCACATAATGGAAGGGTTTTTGACTTCAGAGTCAAACATGCCAAATGCAGTTAAGCTATTTGGCAAACAGGGTAGATTTACAAATAAAATTAATGGTATTGTAGATTCATTGTCATTTATTCATAAATTAGATCAAGTCACAAAAATCTTAAACCAGACAAAAAGGAATGTCTGGCATTGCATTTTTGTGGGAAACATATGATGTCCATGACGTTTTAGAAGATATGAATATGTTAAGAAAAATTCTACAATGTGCAGTAACAAATGTCGATTTTGTAAAAGCAACGAATGATATTCATAACCACCTTCTGCAGGAAAACTTCAAAAATCATCACTTCACAAATATAAATGTCGAGAAATGCTTAATAAGGCGTTGGAAGTTATTATACGAAAACGGTGCAAGTTAGAAGGAGTCGAACCACACTCTCTCAAGAACTGGAAAAGCCTTATTTTAGACAAAATTGTAGATATCCGAAGATACAATTTTCAAAAAGAAACCTCATCTTTATTCGGAAGCACCCTCAAAATCGGCGAAATTTTGTAGATCTAAACTTCAGGATTTGCACAGAAAGTATGTCTTTGCTCCAGCAGACAAGGCAGCAAACAATACTATAATTATTTGAAAGCGCTTGTACATATCAGTTTTACTTTGGGAACTTTCATTAACACTTACATAAGTAGCAACGAAACTATCCCTTCCATTTTACAAAAGCATCTGGATGGAATTTCTTCATTTCAACCCTCTATTTCGAAATCAAACGTACCAACTATTTACTGTCTGCACAAACTTCACAAGTCTCCTTCAAAAAGTCGATTTATTCCTAACTTGAGTTATTGTACTACATGTACTACTGTTTTATCCAGGAATTTGACAACAGCGTTAACAGCAATTAACGATCATGTATCAAAATATCGTGAAACTGTATTCAATACCAGCGATTTTGGGTCAATAAAGAATTCTGGTGATGTGATCGACAAATTCAAATCATTTAATTCTAAAGCAGAATCTATCTCATCCTACAACTTCTCTAACATGTACACCACGCTCCTCATCAAAAGAATAATCTAAATATCGTTTATCAAAATTTGTTAAATTGTGTTTTGATCGACAGGGTAAAACATTTATATGTACTTCTGACACATAAGGATTCTTTTTCTCAGTAAAATACAAATCGTACAAATCATGGACCCGTCCTGAGTTGTGCAAGGCCTTGTCCTTTCTTTTAGACAACATTTTTGTAATATTTGGTGATATTCTATACAGGCAAGTTATTGGAATTCCTATGGGTACTAATTGTGTGCCTCTGGTTACAGATTTGTTTTTATAAACATTAGAAAAAGAATTCACGCAAAATCTCAAGAAATTTGACCAATTAAAATGTTTCAACGGCACCTCTGGGTATCTTGATGTTATTTTGAATATTTATAACCTACATTTTGACCATTCAAAAATCAAATTAAAACTCCATAATTAACATTGAACAAAGCAGACACAAATGATAAAGCTACACCATTTTGGATCTTGATATCAAAATCAATAACGGAGAATTTCAGACAAAGATAAACGACATAAGAGAAGATTCCAACATACTTAATATTCCTTTGCTTGATGGCGATGTTCCAAGATTGCCATCGTACGGGATTTACATCTCTCAGCCCATCAGATACGCTAGAGCTTGCTTTCGGACTTCCATGACAATAATATACAAATTACAAAAAAACACCGTATCAGTCAAGACTTTAGATATCATAATCTTATAAGTTCTTTTTGGAAATTTTACATAATTGTTCTGAACTTCTTTCAAAATTTGGACCGACTCCAACATCAAAGTATGTATCTTTGGGAATTTCATTGCCTTCATTTTACGGTGACCTTAAGCTTATAAACAAAATCAGAAGGATCAAAGGCAGATCAAACTTCAACCACAAAACCAAAAATAGTCGGTCGCCTGCTTTACCGAGGATATGATCCTAGAGTCATCACAAAAACACTGGACATGGTACTAGACAATTCTACAGTTTGTACCAGTGTCTTTCCCAACGTTGCACACTAGTCAACCGTGACGAAGGGACTACATGATTTGCCTTGTTGAAATCTCGTCAGAGAAGACTGGGTCTTGATTCTCTGTCCTATCTGAAAGTTGGTCAGACTTCTCGGGTGATTGATCTTGAGCTCGCCTCTGCCAGCAGAGACTGTTATACTAGTAGAGCAACCAAGTCGCTAAATTTGAAATTTTAATCAACACCCCTAACACAGGGCTAAATTTCATATCAAACGAAAGAATATAACGTTGGCCGTCAGTTTGAGGTGTCGTAAACAAATTCGTATGGTCAGAATTTCTGTAACTTCACAGAAAGGCGGAAAATTAGTAAAATTCAAAATTATACATTTATTAACAAAAACTTACTTCTTTTTACAAATGGATAGTCCATGTGACCGAAATAAATGTCATTATGCTTATTGAAGTCAAAAGAAACTTTTTGGATTACATTGATTTTTCTAATTCCAACTTCATGGATGAATGAGCACACATTGTAAGATAAATAGGTAAAATTGGAAAAATTCAATTCTTTCGCTAGAATTTGAGAATGTTGATTCAAACATAAAAATTACTAAAAGAAACAATATTTCGATATGTGAATGTGTTTTTTGGAAAGTTTGATAGAGATCGATTTAAAAACTTTAGAATTACAGACAATTAATGACAAATATGGATAATGACCATATCCCTGTCTACAGTACAAAATCGATAATTCAGAAAATCAGAAACCGAAGGCATACAAAATCAGGACAAAACAGGAACCAAAGCAAACAAAAAAAAAAAAAAACCTCCACCATATGAAAAGAAGCGAACTCCCGATATGAGAGTGAGACCAGGTGCCCAGGAAGAGTAAGCATCTCCTGCTTGCATGCAACACCCGTCGCTTCAATTCGGTAGAACTGTCACGTCCGGTTACTTCCATTTTGGAAGATATAGAGTACAATCTTTGGTTGGATGGTTCAAATGGTCTATGACAGAATATCATCCACCATTCTGGACAGTGGGACATCATAGTGTATGACGAGTTCCCCATATCGACCGTAGAACTTCCTCAGTGACGATGTTAGTCGGTCACAAACATATCCCTGACTGAGAAGCTTATCTGAAAGACGCCTAGCTCTCAGAACAAAATCCGTATATTTGGTACTTGCTCTGGCATAGCGTATCAACTGAGATATGAACACGCCATAAGCAGGCGATGAAGGGATGTTGCTACTCAGAAAAGGAAAGTTCGTAATGCTGAAATTGAAGTCGTCACGTTTGTCATAGAGTGAGGTGTTCATGTGACCATCAGTGTCGTAGGACAATATTATGTCCAAATAGAATGCTGAATTATTTGTCTCTGTAGTTTCTTTGACTTCAAGCTCCGAAGGATAGATACTGCTCAGGTAATCCGCGAATTTTGGATTATTGATGGACAACACATCGTCTATGTATCTGTACGTGAAGTTGAAATCAGAAGCTAAGTATCTTTTCCCTTCAGAGACCAAAGATTGAATGAATTCAGCTTCGTACGAGTAAAGGAAAATGTCGGCAAGGAGTGGGGCACAATTGGTCCCCATTGGAATTCCGACAATTTGCTGGAAGACCTTTCCTCCAAACACCACAAAAATGTTGTCGATCAGAAAGTTTAACATCAGAATAATGTCTGTTTCAGTGTACTTATTTTCAGAATCTGACTTTTCTTTTACAAAGTAGGTTTTGTCATAGTTAACAACAATAAATTTGTATTTGCGATTACCGTTCTTACTTGTAAACGCATTACTTATAATTTTTGCGAGTCTTTCTTTCAATTTAGAATGTGGAATTGTAGTGTAAAGTGTCGAAAAATCAAAGGCTTTGATCGAATGGACTCTACTGAAATGAGTGGATTTCAGATGTTCTAAAAGTTCCTTCGAATTCTTTAAAATCCACATCTGGTTGATACCACTGCGAGAATATACTGTCGAACAATATTTTTGTAGCCCAGGTTTGATTTCAGATCAAACTTTGGTGAGTAAGATCGATACAGATTTGGTAGAACATTTTGAGGAACCAGCGATGAAACGTTGTTTGTACGGATTCTTATGCATTTTAGGTATGCAGTATAAGTATGGTAAATCTGAATCTAAATTGGTAGTGTCGAAGCCAAAGGAAGCAAGAGCTGATTTGTGGTTATCTATTATTTCAGAGGCAGAAAGGTTTGTTGGGGTGTAAGTGGGATTTCCAGGTGTCGAATTTAAACCCAACTCTTTAACTAGACTGTCGAAATAGTACTTTTTGCAAGTAAATGTGTAATTATTTGAGGCTTTGTCTGCTGGTGTGATGACATAATGTTCTTGGAGGTAGGTAAGTTCTGTGATAACATCAGGGTCTTTAAATACAGACACGAATCTGGTGTTCACAGTTGATTTTAATCGGTTAATTCTAGATAAAAGTAACCCTCTGATTGATTTTATCCATTCAGAAAGGGTGTCGAGGTGTACATCCTCTTTCTTTGCCCAACGTCTTGCATATTCCTCACAAGAGTCCATGATAATTTTGACATTTTGGTTCCATGTAAAGGACATACTTTCTCTGTATTTGGGACCCTTTTTTAACAATTCTCTCAACTTGTCGTTCTTGACTATACTAAGGTCACCAGTAATAACGTGTCCACAAGGAGAGTAGTTGAAATCCGATGAAGAACATTCGCAGGGAAATGGATGTAGTGAGGGATTACTCAAATCAATACACTGCAGGAATCGTTTGTAATTGTAAATTTTAGATGCAACTGTTGGTGTGTAGCTATAGGAAATACACGGAGTTTCTTTTCTTTTGAAATATGGTGGGATTTTTTCTGTGACAGTTTTGTGATTCAAAATTTGACCAAGATTCAAGTTATCAATACCTTTGTTTGCAAATCTTACTTTAATGAAAGGGCGGTTTGTTTTCTCCTCTGATTTATCTGATCTAACTGCTTGAAATAAACGAAAAGTAGAAATGTCCAAGATGACTCCTTGTAGTCTGTATTCTGGGGAACGTGTATCGGTATATGCGAGGTCCTTCGTATAATCGTAGATTTCGTGTAACTTCCGTAAACTTCGTATAATCGTAGATTTCGTGTAACTTCCGTAAACTTCGTATAATCGTAGATTTCGTGTAACTTCCGTAAACTGCCCCTCCCCATAACATTGTTAATAACAATTCACTTCAAAATAAACTAGATGTTTACTCGATACTGTTACGGAGTTAAACACCACATAATTACAGCAAAGTCTATTTAACATATAAATATGAATAAAAGTAAAGTAGACGACAAATTTACTTCAATAATTTTGAAAATAAAGCTTTTTGTCTTTCTGTACTATCTCTATTCTGATGATTTCAAACATTTAATATGGAAGCCTTTTGTCCGCTCAATTATAGAAATAATTTAGTAAAACAAAGATTTTGCGATCAACAAAACAAGGAAATGCGCATTGTATTTTACTTCCACACGCTTCAAGTTAGATATGCAGCGTAGCTGCCTGTACGACCCCTTCAGATTCAAGGCAATCATTGCATTTTCTTCCTCCGTTTGACGGTGTAAAAACACTTGTCGCTAAAACGTTACTTAAAGGCAATTGTTCTACATGTAGATGTAGATGATAATTGAGATAAACTCTTATTTCTAGTTCTGGATCTCTAGTTTCTGATTGGCTGATCGCTGTTTGAAATTATACGATATTGACCGCTTACGAAAGATATGACTTTGTATGCATTTTGTTTTAGAGTTTGGACTGTCTGTTCATCATTTTCCATGCTTCATCGATATTGAAATAGAAATGACCATACATTAAAGGATGCTCTATAGTAGGTCACCTACTATGCACATAGTAAATGGTGTTCTTATCCGAAGTGTTTCCTATCACATTTTCGTAAATAACGCCCGACTAATATTTCTGATTTGAAATATGGAATTGCTCGACAAAACAGAACACTTCAAAATAATAAATAAGTGTAACCAGGTGCAAAATAATTCCAGTATTAAAGTTGGAAATAAGACATTCAAATTACTCAATAGGCACCTAAATTGCGGATAAATATTGTCTCATGATGCAATCGAATTGTTATAGCTATACATGTAACATGATATATTTGGACTTTTGATATAATTTGTTTTAATCGGCTATTCATTTTATCAATTACTTTCCTTTTTAGCCGTGTTTATTCACTGAAACTTTCTTGTTGATCTTCTTTTTGGTACTGAGGCTGAGCTGACAACATCATTCTCTTCGTTATAAAAGTTTGATTCCAATATTGTTGTATCGTATCTTTGACTCTCTAATAGTTGTAGTTGAAAGTCGGAACTTGGATACATTGCACTGACGTAAGTCATACTGTTCATACCTTTTTTCATAGTTTTTACTTTATTCGGAGCGCTTCGGGAAAAACAGCGATCGACGCTCCAAATTCCAGGCTCCTGTCGATCAAACTTTCCGTTGTCAATAGATCACAACACACATTTTCCTGCTTTTCCTCTCCGATATATATAGCTGTTTATTTGTTTTATTGTTGAAGTATGTATATAGTGGTCATTAATGTAGGATTGCTCAATAACGTTACCAATATTACGTATAGATGACTGTGTGGTGTTTGTGCTATGTACATCATCACAAAACAAAGCCCCCCTCCCAATTCTGTGACATTTTAGGACTTTCCGTGAGATCCCCTGGGCGTCCTAAGTCTTACCCAATGCATCATAAAAAACATCTGTTTTTAAATGATGCTATTTATCTGTTCTTAAATGATGCTATTTATCTGTTCTTAAATGATGCTATTCAATTTGAAGACGTTTACATTTATACCACTTGGTGAGTGTCACTGCTGGTGGACCAGGAGTCCCCGAGGGCATATGTAGCCAAGTTCGATCAATTTCGGTTGATCGTTTCTTCAACGCATTCTAAAATTTCTGTTATCAAAATTTCTTGAAATTTCTAAACCGTGGGTCCTGTGGCATCATATCCCACCCATCCTGCTATGTCTTTCGGTACGCTTTTTTGACATAGTAACTTTCATACTTTTTTGGCATATTACATTGTTTAGATTTGAGGATCACTGACGAGGGTTGAGTACCCGAAACGTGCATGTCTGGTCAATGTTGCCAATTTATCTGTTCTTAAATGATGCTATTCAATTTGAAGACGTTTACATCCACTTAATTTGTAACAGCTACGAATCTGAACGGAGGGTAAGTACGGATGATAAAATTGAAAAATTGCACAACGTTAACGAAAGGCACATTTCAATGTTTAAAACAAAGAAAACGAAGAGTCCAAACTCTGACCAATGTACTTGGCATATATATTTACATCACTGTAGTACTAAAATAAACGTCGTAAGATACTTTTTATCATTTTATAGAAACTTCATGCGAAGTTTTGAAATTCACGTATTTTCATTACAACTTGTCACAATCGGGTCTCCATACGTGATCTTCACACGGCATATTAAAATGAGGTATTTTTCATGAATTTGTCCACAGGATGACATAATCCCACTTTCGGCAGTTACTTTTACCAATCATACGTATACATACCGACAAAAAGGTACGATTTGACAGAAACTGTAACACGTGGTCAACCGAATCGTAATCTACGGAATCTTCTTTGGGAAATGACGCTTAACTTAAAAGTGTATACGCATTGGTTTTTTATATTTATTTATAAACCTCTAGAAAAATTAACCATAAAAAGTCCTCAGAAATAAAATACATATATTTGGCGATATGGTTCGAGACAAAAATTCAGTCTCAGGGCTTTAGATAAGATATTAACACGGATTCTTCATATTTCATAGAAATTTGCATAAAACTGCCATTTTTCGAGAGAGGAAAAAATACTCTACCTACAAACAATTTCTAAATCATATGTACATATCTAATGCAAGAAATGCAATGACTCACTGTACAAAACAGAGCCAAATATAGGAATACAGAGGATGTAACCGATAAATATTTCGTGTTTATTTTTCACGGTTTTAACTTTTTAACCCAATTTAAATAAAATCTGACCATGATATATTCTTTACGATAGCTGTTCTTGAAAGAAGGGGTATTCATCTAAAAGTTAAGACCAAATCCAGGCCTGTGTTAGGGGTGTTGATTAAACTCGAAAACTAAGCCCCTTTTTCAATTTGGTCGCTCTACTATACGCATGTCATAGAATTTTTTAAATGCATTTACAAAGAATCTGTGTTACAAGAGGTCGCTGCGTTTAACTATCTTGTTTGTGATGTCGCCTTACAGTGAGAGGTTTGATGTTCATGCAAAAATTGTGTGTCTATGGATACCTCTGTGTATCCGGATAAGTGGGAGGGTTATGCGCACGCAATCCGGATTACCGATAATAGAAGATGGTCGTCCAAAGTCGGTGCCGGGTGCACATTGTTCTCCTTCCTTTTATATGTTGTCATCAATGTTTGATGTTTTCGTACGTCTGTTTCGATTATTTTGTATGATGTTCTAGTGAATATTGGTGTGTCTCTTTGCGATTTAAAGTTTTGTGTGATATCATTTATGTAACACTTTCCTGTGGGATTGTTTCACTGGGTGAGTGCAGGGTGGTCATGCTGAAGATCAGTCCCTTTCCTTGTTGGAGCAGGTATTGTGAAGATCGGCATGGCTGAGAATAAAGCTTATTCAAGTCAAATTCTTCACAGTCTGGGGGTTATTCATGCTAGAACTGGAGAAGACCGTCTTAGAAATGCATTTTGCTCCAAAAATTATATCGGTAAACCAAGGGTAACAAGTGATAACAAAGTTCTTGATACTGTTATACCTAAAATGTGCCAAATTCTGTCTGGGTAAATTTCAATTTTGTACTATACGTTATTACTCTTCCAGGCAATGATGTGGTTTGTAGTGTGACAAATATATTTATGAAGTGCTAGTAGTCCAGTCAAAGTACTAAAAGGACCCAATCTATAACAAATTGCAACACAAACTTTTTCTGTTGATTTAATTACCTTAATGTAGTGACTTTCACAGGAGAGATTGTCTACCAAAATCAACTTCGTGGAAATTGGATTTTTTCGGAAAATATGAAAATTCCAGTTAAAAATCGCGAAAAACTGGAAAATTCAACTTACTCATTTATTTCTCATCAAAATTGGACCAAACCAAAGCCTATTTTTCAATAACGTAAAAACGTTGTTCCATGAAGCGATCTGATGATTTGAAAAACTGTATTTCATGCTTTATTTTTTTTGGGAAAAGACGAAATTTAGTAATTAAATCTCTGAAAACTGGTAAAAGAGCTTTCGCATATAATGGCTTAATGCATTTATAATAGGTACATTTGTATCACTTTATTTTATACTTAAATTGAATATGGGTACACGAACAAACATGTACAAAACCTCTTAATTTTGAGGCCCTGAGACCCGAATAGGCCTATTTAGCTAACCTGAGGATCTGAGGATGTGTATAAAGTGCAATTATCATATATATATATTTTTTTTTAGAACATTCTAACGCATTTCTTTGTTCCATCTTTATCTTTGCATAAATAGAGAAAATGGAATAATAACTTTCTTTTTTAACCGAAAATCTGATTTAAGCCAACTTTCATGTGTGGATCTAGCGTGGTAACGATAAAAAAAGTGTTCCTTCATAAAAGGCTTGACCCCTTTCTTTTTTCAGAAATGGAACTTAAACGTTAACTTCAGCGGAGCTAGATCCCACCTCTATTTCATGCCAAAGAACCCTGTACACGTGCCTTGCTTTATACAAGATGTATACATGGGTGAATCTAGATTTTTCCTGGGGGGGCACCCGTCGGGGGAGGGGATTCTACTTATGATTCATAAAAAAACATTAAAAACGGGGAAAATCTGCGGGTTTTTTGTGCAAAGTCCAGGGGAGGTGTAAGAACCCCTCTCTCCTAAGGACCCCTTAATCCCCCTCTAGATCCACCCTTTCTGCATGTTTAAACAGTCAAAGTAAAAATTTTTAAAAAGAGCACAATCTTCATTCCTTCCACATTGTGAATTCATTCATCTTAAACAGTATGAAATAGGCCATCTTCTTGAAGGAATCGCTGACATTTCATGATATCATTTAATAGGATAAATTCTACAACTGTTTATTTTGAAGCATTGAAATACATGTTTATAGTGTTGTAAAATAAATAAAAAAATACTAAGTAACCGGGAAATTATTGATATATTCCCCAGAACATTGCCATTTATTTATAAAATTGCACATTATGCATTTCTTTCATCACAAATACCATATCTATTTGAATTGACTGCGAGTTATCACAAGAAAAACAAAATATGCAATACAAGCCATTTGGACTATTTCAGAAAAGAGACTCGATATTAACACTCATGCTACATTGCAACCCTCTCCACTCCATCATAGACAATAGAATTTGGAAAATTAATAAATATTGTAAAAATCTAATTCATCACACGATTGTCCTAAAGATATACGTGACATCATATGATATTTTTTTTTCAAATACTGCTTTTCTTCATAGTTTGATATAGAAAATTGTGAAAGTGGGGGTCGGGACATTTGAAAGTCATAGCAAATATGTAGTAGTTACCTTATACAATTTTATAATAAAACCTCACGTATAAGTTATAAGTTATTATAGTTGATTTTTCATGATCGCAAAGTCCGAATAAAAATGTAAGACACTAGTCCTCATGTACAATCAGTTTTCCTATTTTAGTCTCGGTAAGAAAACAATTTGTGATCGGGGACAAGTTTCGGAAGACTGTAATATTTCATATTGATCATGTATTTAAAGCGCATTATCAAATACTGACAAATATACATACACTATAAATTTCATTACAAGGCCATGTTATGTTGAACACAAGGTGGATGTCCTGATAATCCCTCTGGACTGCACATTAATATATGATGTATTGATAAATCTATTAGTTCTTCGATTTTATCCTCAACAAACTCCTGTATTATATCCATCATGTGTGGAATCTTAGGTGCCCAAATCCCGAAAGCGTAATAACAAAGAATATAACATGTAACACATGCCAGTGTAACACAGAATATATAGTTCGTATTTCAAAAGCATATTATTCGCAGTGAACTGAATTAAATCTTTATATTTAAAAAAATGTTATATTCTGACTTATGAAAGTAGAGCACTTCTTTCTATTTCAATGTTAACAGCCAATAGATTGTCATAATTTCAATACACCATACAACATTTATTTCAATACACCATACATCTTTTTTTCAAACGTATTCAAATGCAGATACACCGCGTGGGATCAAAACGTATGATGTTGTGATACTTTACGAAAGATTTTGATGTTTACTCATCATTTAAGTGATACTGCACAAAACTCATGAGACGTTGCAGTAGAGCAATGTCTAATAAGTAAGTCCATATCGTTTATATATGTGAAAAGTCTGCAGTTTTTGCAAACACTTCAAGAGTTCGTCAGAAGGAATTATTTTCTGTCGTCGACGAACTATTGAAGTGTTTGCGAAAATTATGAACTTTCCATTTACCTGGACGATATGGATTGATTTATTAGGTGTTGCCCTACTGCAGCCGCTGGTCAGTTTGATTTAGAAAGAAGGTAGGAGATCTCCAACAATGAGAAAAAACCAAAAAACTATGTAAGGAATCACAACACCATACGTTTCGATCCCACGCGGTGAGATAAGATTAGACTTCTTCGTAGTACAATGTATACCTACACATACAGTGGAGAGTATACGTCAGACAACCCATGGAACAAGCGAGGTTTTCTGAATCACTTCATACGAACGAGTCGACGTTAAAGAATTTATTTTACCTTTTTCTTTTTTTTTTAATTTGGAAACGGTATTCAGCCATTTGTGTATATGCAATATGCTACGAGTTTTGTGTGTTAAGAAAAATAATTTGTTCATGAAATATGTTCGATTAAATAATTAGATATCCTTAAGCCATGATCAATAAGAGTAACTTTATTGTATTCTTGTTATGGAATGAGAATTATTTCCCTGACGGACCACCTTACACGTATTTTTTAAACTTGCTATGGCGCATATTAAACAGGTTTTTTTAATTGTCTCTATAAGAATAATGTTTTATACAATTATCTTTCTTTATAATGCATTACGAACAACTAGACGTCTACATAAATTATTATTTGAAAATTGTATTCGAGTAGTCATGTCGTCACCGGAAGTACGTCTGTCATACTATATGCAATTGAATACAAGCTTGTTTATTAAGATAAAATACCAATATGGAACAAATTATCCACACACATTATGTGTCAAGAATATTTTCACATATAGAATTAAAATAATTCATAGAAATTAGGTACAGAAAACAGACATTGATTATTACATGAGTACAATATCCGGATTCCGTCTTACCATGTTGTATGGAAGCACCGAAGCGTATTTTAAAATAACAAAACTTTGAGGGTGGATATCAATGTGTTCCACGCCAATATTTTTGGTAGACTTTTTAATTCCATATTTACTATGTCATATTAAAACACATAAAACACAAAAAGTTTGTGTTGCAATTAGTTAAAGGTTCAATATTACATTGACTGGACTATGTATTTGTGCATCATTTTATGATAAACATTATTACATTGATGTGTTCTGTAACAATATTTCTTTAGCTGTATTGAAGGCAAGTAGAAACTATGAAATATTATATTTTGTATGTGCTCGACCATTGAATCTCTGAGCTATTATTTATGACTGTGATGAATTAATTAGCTTACAAGGAGAGACAAATATTGTTATTCAGATTTTTACAGCAATATACTGCATTGTAAGCAGCACAATGCATGTATAAATATGATACAAAAAGTCAATGATGCCCACATGCTTCATTGTATGGTTCGACATCATGGACATATGAAAAATTAGGGAAATCCACGAAAATTGTACAAAATTTGTGCAAAAATGTAGTTTGGTCACCCTTCAAATATTTGAAAATGCTTTGAATTAATCAACAAATCATGTTTAATAAGTTTATATGATTATTTGCTGTATCAAGGTAATTTTAATCTAAGACTCGAAAATAGTTTCGAAATGGAGACATGATCAGGTATTGCGCAATCGATTTAGACAAGGTAGAGTTATCTCCCGCAGATAATTTGGAGGGAAATGTCATTTTTAGGAAGCGCATACTAAGGCCTTTCTAATAAAAATATTAGAAATGCATCAAAAGTTTGCCTATTGTACATCACATACTTTAATCCATCCTTCTCTATTGAAATTATTTATTCTTGAGGTTCCACTTAAATTGTAGAAGAGTTTAATTTGTACCCGGTAAAACCTTTTTCATTCCACCTCATGTCATACTAAATGTAGGCTTCATTTTGATAACGATTGTATAGTTTGTTGGTGTATAATAATAAAACAGAATGACATGAAAAATGATAGACAAAACGACACGTTGCTTAAAGTCAAACTGTAATATACGATAATTGAAAATGTCTTATTTCATATAGATCGAATTTCTCCAACAGATGTGGATGATTAAGGTTACCCCTGAACACTCTGTTTTTTATATATTTTTTTGTTTAATTTCCGATGAGTTAAAGAAGATCCTGACGATAATCTCAGCAGCACTCACAATAGAGCACTAAACTGAGCATCGACGCACCCCTAGGAAGCTAGAGGTGGGATCAGGTGCCAAGGAGGAGTAAGCATCCCCTGTTTGGTTAGCCGCATCCACCGTTGATGTTACACAGGAAAATGAAATATCTAAAGTACGTGCACTGTCTGGGGTAATATCTATATGGAAAGTGCTATGGCGACCATATCAGGGAAAGATATTCAAAACACTTACTGTCAATTCAGTCCCCTCGCGGGGAACTTTTGTATGAGCTCCACATGACAAAGGGCATAATCAGAGTAATCTATCTTGATAAACTAAAGCAATTGGACATCTTAAATCAAGGTTATTTCTTTAGATTTGGTTATGCTATGATATTTACCCATGACTCTTCATTTATATCTGTTAAAGGGTAGATGACAAATATTGATAATGAACAAATCCCTATATACAGCATAAAATCGATAATTCAGAAAATCAAAAACAGAAGGCATACAAAATCAGGATAAAACAGGAACCAAAGCAAACAAACAAAAACCTCCACCTCATAATATGGGAGTGAGACATGGCACCGGGAAGAGACAGCATTTCCTCCTTGCATGCATCATCCATCGCTTAGATTCAGTAGAATTGTCACATCCGGTTACTTCCGATATAGAATATAATCTTTGGTTGGATGGTACAAATGGTCTATGACAGAATATCATCCACCATTTTTGAGAGTGGGACATCATAGTGTATCACGAGTTCCCCATATCGACTGTAGAATTTCCTCAGTGACGATGTTAGTCGGTCACAAACGTATCCCTGCCTGAGAGGCTAACCTGAAAGAAGCCTAGCTCTCGGAACAAAATCCATATATTTGGTACTTGCTCTGGCATATCAACTGAGATATAAACACGCCATAGGCAGACGATGTAGGGATGTTGCTACTCAGAAAAGGAAATGTTGTGATGTTGAAATTGAAGTCGTCACGTTTGTCATAGAGTGAGGTGTTCATGTTACCATCAGTGTCGTACCATTATGACCAAATAGGATGCTGAATTATATGTCTCTGTAGTTTCCTTGACTTCAAGCTGCGAAGGATAGATTCTGCTTAGGTAATCTGCAAATTTTGGATTATTAATGGACAACACATCGTCTATGTATCTGTAATTGAAGTTGAAGTCAGAAACTATGTATCTTTTCCCTTTAGAGACCAAAGATTAAATGAATTCATCTTCGTTTGAGTAAAGAAAAATGTCGGCAAGGAGTGGGGCACAATTGGTCCCCATTGGAATTCCGACGATTTTCTTGAATACCTTTTCTCCAAACACCAAAAAAAAGTTGTCGATCAGGAAATATAACATCTGAATAATATCTGTTTCAGTGTACTTATTTTCAGAATCGGACTCTTCTTTTACAAAGTAGGTTTTGTTATAGTTAACAACAATAAATTTGTATCTCCGATTGCCGTTATTGCTTGCTACTTAAATGAGTGGATTTCAGATGTTTTAAAAGTTCCTTCGAATTCTTTAAAATCAACATCTGGCTGATACCGCTACGGGAATATACTGTCGAGCAATACGTTTTTCCAGATTTTATTTCAGATACAACTTTGGTGAGTAATATCGATAAAGATTTGGTAGAACATTTTGAGGAACCAGTGATGAGACATTGTTTGTACGGATTCTTATGCATTTTAGGAACGCAGTAAAAGTACGGTAAATCTATAAATATACGGAATTTGTTCTGAGAGCTAGGCGTCTTTCAGAAAAGCTCAGTCAGGGATATGTTTGTGAACGACAAACATCGTCACTGAGGAAGTTCTACGGTCGATATGGGGAACTCGTCATACACTATGATGTCCCACTTTCCAGAATGGTGGATGATATTCTGTCATAGACCATTTGAGCCATCCAACCAAAAATTGTACTCTATATCTTCCGAAATGGAAGTAACCGGATGTGACAGTTCTACCGAATTGAAGCGGCGGGTGTTGCATGCAAGCAGGAGATGCTAACACTTCATGGGCACATGGTCTCACTCCCATATCGGGGGTCGCTTCTTTTCTTGTGGTGGAGGTTTTTGTTTGTTTGCTTTGGTTCCTGTTTTATCCTGATTTTGCATGCCTTCGGTTTCTGATTTAAATTTCTGAATTATTAAGTTTGTGCTGTATACAGGGATATGGTCATTATCCGTATTTGTCATTGTTAGTGTCGAAACAAAAGGAAGCAAGAGCTGATTTGTGGTTATCTGTTATTTCAGAGGCAGAAAGGTTTATTGGGATGTATTTTGGATTTCCAGGTGTTGAATTTAAACCCAAGTCTTTAACTAGACTGTCGAAATTGTACTTTTTGCAAGTAAATGTGTAATTATTTGAGGCTTTGTCTGCTGGTGTGATGATATAATGCACCTGGAGGCAGGTAAGCTCTGTGATAACATCAGGGTCTTTAAAGATAGACGAGTGTCACTGCTGGTGGATCAGGAGTCCCCGAGGGCACATGTAGCCAAGTTCGATCAATATCGGTTGATCGTTTCTTTAACGCATTCTAAATTTCTGTTACCAAAATTTCTTGAAATTTCTAAAAAGTGGGTCCTGTAGCATCATATCCCACCCATCCTGCTACGTCTTTCGGTACACTTTTTCGACATAGTAACTTTCATACTTTTTTGGCATATTACAATCTTTAGATTTAGGATCACTTATGATGGTTATTTACCGGAAACGTGCATGTCTGGTCCACGTTGCCAATTTATCTGTTCTTAAATGATGCTATTCAATTTAAAGACGTTTACACTCGAATCTGGTGTTAACAGTTGATCATAATCAGTAAATTCTAGATAAAAGTAACCCCCTGATTGATTTCATCCATTCGGAAAGGGTGCCGAGCGTTGGATCCTCTTTCTTTGTCCAGCGTCTTACATATTCCTCACAAGATTCCATGATAATTTCGACATTTTGGTTCCATGTAAAGGACATACTTTCTCTGTATTTCGGACCCTTTTTTAACATTTCTCTCAACGTACCGTTCTTGACTGTACTGATGTCACCAGTAATAACGTGTCCACAAGGAGAGTTGAAATCTGATGAAGAAACACAAGGAGTTTCTTTTCTTTTGAAATATGGTGGGATTTTTTCTGGACAGTTTTGTGATTCAAAATTTGACCAAAATCCAATTTATCAATACCTTTGTTTATTATTGTTTTTGTTAAATCTTACTTAATATAGGACGGTTCGTTTTCTCCTCTGATTTATCTGATCTAACTGTTTGAAATAAACGAACAGTAGAAATGTCCATGATGACTCCTTCTAGTCTGTATTTTGGAGAACATGTATCGGTAAATGTTAGGTCCTTCGTATATTCGTAGCTTCCGCAAAGGAATAGTCTAAGAGTATAATTTCGTACGAATATAATTCAGGCCTAGAGGCTCATTCAAAAATGGAACCAAGTCATCGAAGGAGAAACCATGTATCTCAGGCCTATTATATTTACGAATACCATGACTTCGATGTCTTCTTTGTGGTCTGTTGAATAAGCTAGTCACATTTACCGATTGACAACCGGAACTTGTTTTAAAGTTTCCTATACTGCTGATGTTATCGTTGCACCCATATGGCACTGCAGTGTTAAGATACAGACAGCACAAATAAGGTACAAGCAGCTACGACACTAAACGCGTTTAAACCCAGCGAAAATGAGTTAAAGAAGATCCGGACGATAATCTCACAAAAGAGCACGAAACTGAGCATCGACGGATCCCCAGCAAGCCAGAGATGGGAGCAGATGCGCGGGAGGAGTAAGCATCCCCTGTTGGCTAGGCGTACCCGCCGCCGATGTGCATGCGCGAAAATGGAAGCAAAATATAAAATTAATGCACTGTCTGAAGTAACGTCTATATAGAAAGTGCTATGGCGACCATGTCAGGGACAAATATTAAAATCACTTACTGTCAAACCCCTCGCAGGGAACTTTTTACGAGCTCCACACGGCAAAGGGCATAAGTGTGACACAAATGAGTTAAAGTAGATCCTGACGATAATTTCAACAGCACTCACAATAGAGCACAAAACTGAGCATCGACGGACTCCCACCAAGCCAGATATGTCCCCTGTGGACATTACATCCCTTTAGTCGTTTGAATACACGAATATGTACTCGTATCCAGACGGAACAAGGGACAGTCCGTCCCTCATTCCTTCCGGACACAAGTATATAAAAATAAACATACACACTCTCAAGCTAGCCAGAACCTGCAATGTACTGAAGCTCGGAAGGCTATAACTAGTACACAAGTAGGTAATATTCTCACTCAATGAACCAGAGCAGACCCCGCGAGGGGCGAAACCAGGTGCCTAGGTAGAGCCACCGTCGCCTGTTTGCATAGGGGCATCTAAAACGAGAAGAGCTGTAAGCTCGGGGAACCGGTCTGACCAAGTCTGGGCTCAGGATTCAATACATTCACACAGCAGCATACATCATACACACACGAATAGGAACGGATCTCTATAAAGGAATGCAATGTTGTTTTAAAAAAATATATATATAAAGAGCACAAAAGGGATGAAAACATCCACGTTCACTATTCAAACAATGTAGGATCCATCTCATAAAGGGCGAATGCACGTAGCTTGGAAGAAAAGATACAGAGAGCACAAAAAAGGTACAAGTATCTACGACACGAAATGGTGTTTTAAACCAGCGGAAGGGACAAAATATCTCTTAATCCGTCTGGACACACGTATATATCATACATCTACACACTCTCATACTAGTCAGAACCTGCAAAGTATTGAAGCTTGAAAGGCTATAACTCGTATACATATAGGTACTATTTCATTGTTTTTGCATTGAGAGTTTTAGGATTTGCTGTTGGTGTTGCAGCCTGGTGTTGTTGGAGATTCCTTCCTTAGTCCGGAATAAGATGTACTGAGATATTAAAAAGTGTCGATCAAGTATTATCACCTCTCGGAATTATGTACGATTGTGAAAGGTATGTATCATTTTTTAGAAAAACATGCTTTCTAAAACAGATAATACGATTTAAATACAAACAAAATGAATTATTCTGTATTGAAATTCAAATCTATGTTGAAGATGACGATACACTACCGACGGAATTTTACTTTTAACATATGTTTTATAAAACATTATGTTTGACTGTTATACAATACAAAAATTGCCAACAAATATCATCTTCTTCATTTTCAGTTGTACTTTGTCTTTGTCTTGATCGTTAACATTGGCTTCGAGCATCTCTACATAATGAGATTTTACTTGTCTGAATTCGCATCTGGTGCACTTAAATCTCTATAATATATCTTATTTTTCAATATTGATCTCTCTTTTTCGTCCGTTGCCTCAGCTTATCTGTTTAGTATTATAGATTTATATGCTGTCCCACTCCCAAATTATCCTATCACGCGCGTGCATGATCAATGCAACATTGTGTTGTTAGGAATATGTCCTTATTATCTTTTTCTCGGAAAAATGATCCTGACTTTAACAAGAGGCTATTGGTCATGAAACTGGTACCTGGTACTGGTAGCTAGGAATTCAATTAAGTGTCTATAGATCCATGAAAGAATCAGGCAGGGACGATACATAAAAAAAGATGCGAAACGTTTTGATTTATCTCTTTTAATGAGATAAAGAAGATCCTGACGACAATCTCAACAGCAACCACAATAGAGCACGAAATGGAGCATCGACGGACCCCTAGCATGCCAAAGGTGGGACCGGGTGCCCGGGAGGAGTGAGCATCCCCTATTTGGCTAGCCACACCCGCCGTCGATGTTAATGCGCGAAAAATGAAAACCATATCTTAAAACACGCTTTGGCTGAAGTAATGTCTATATAGAAAGTGCTACGGAGACCACGTCAGGGAAAATATTTACTTACTGTCAAACCCCTCATGGGGAACTTTTTTAAGATCTCCGCACGGCAAAGGGCATTAGTGTGACTGACATGAGATATAGAAAATCCTAACGACAATCCCAACAGCACTCACAATAGACATGTATGGTACAAATCAATTTTGTCCTGATGCTGAATTCATTCAATCGCTGGTCTCTGAAGGGAAAAGATACTTAGCTTCTGGCTTCAACTTCACTTACAGATACATAGACGATGTGCTGTCCATCAATAATCCAAAATTCGCGGATTACCTGAGTAGTATCTATCCTTCAGAGCTTGTAGTCAAAGAAACTACAGATACAAATAATTCAGCATCCTATTTGGACATAATGTTGTCCTACGACACTGATGGTCACATGAACACCTCACTCGACAAACGTGACGACTTCAATTTCAGCATTACAAACTTTCCTTTTATGAGTAGCAACATTCCTTCATCGCCTGCTTATGGCGTGTTCATATCTCAGTTGATACGCTATGCCAGAGCAAGTACCAAATATATGGATTTTGTTCTGAGAGCTAGGCGTCTTTCAGATAAGCTTCTCGGTCAGGGATATGTTTGTGACCCACTAACATCGTCACTGAGGAAGTTCTACGGTCTACGGAACTCGTCATACACACTGATGCCCCACTCAATGGTGGATGACATTCTGTCATAGACCATTTGAACGATCTAACTTAAAATTGTACTCTTTGTCTTCCGAAATGGAAGTAACCGGATGTGACAGTTCTACCGAATTGAAGCGGCGGGTGTTGCATGCAAGCAGGAGATGCTTACTTGTTTGCTTGGTTCTTATTTTATCCTGATTTTGTATGCCTTCGGTTTCTGATTTTCTGAATTTTCGATTTTGAGTTGTATACAGGGATACGGTCATTATCCATTATTATCATTTAAGGTACATGTATCCGTTGTAAAAATGAAAATCAAGTGTATTATATAGTTTGAATCATATTGCATCTTTTTACCTAAATATATATAATACAACATAAAAATGGTTCCTATCATCAAAGGTCAACATGCCGACCGTCACTCAAGCCACGGAAACTATCGAGATACTGCCGAAGATTACCGAGATAATTTTAACACTGTTTAAATGGACGAGACGTCAGCGAGATCTTCATTTGTACATTGGATACGTTAAGACATGTATGGTACAAATGGACATGGACATGTATGGTACAAAATAAGACATGTATGTTACAAATAGACATGGACATGTATGGTACAAATCAACATATGAAATTCATTTCCCAAGGTAGAGATGGTGAAGCAAGATATTCACCTTATAATTTGTAAAGGATTATGGATATACAATTTTCACCATCCAAGTATATAGAACAATCCTTTCGGACATATGTTTTGGGTTGATCTGAGCGCGTTTCCAACAAAAAAAGTTTTGCAGAAACATGAAGGTATTTCCCACCTGCCTGATTCTTATCTCAAAATTCCATATCACATTCTATTCTATTATGACATAAGAAAATTATTTATGGAATTTATTAACGATTTTATGATGAGACAAACGAATATTGACAGTAAGCCCATAGTAAATTATTAATTTATCATGCTGGATCTGGTATATTTTTAGTTTCGTACCAGTACATCTCCCTGCAACGCACACTGACCTAACTGTAATCTTTGACAATATATAATCGAATGGATGCCCAACATACACCAAAAATTTGCTTCTAGATATCGTGTCAATAGGCAGACAGATTCTTGAAAAACGTTAAACAAAACAAAGATAATGGGGAGATTGTCATCTGCTTGAATTTTACGAAGAAGAGAAAGTTATATTTGTCTTTTTCATAGAAATAATTCATTACTGTAACCTGGTAGCGAGGGTATATGAGATGTTGTTATCGCATCATACCTTAGGGATTCCACAGTAAGCGTATGATCGCCACAGCACTTTCTATATAGACATAACCTCAGACAGTGCATGATATTGTTTTCATTTTCGTGCATGAACATCGACGGCGGATGCGCCTAGCCAAACAGGGGATGCTTACTCCTCCCAGACACCTGATCCCACCTCTAGCTTGCTAGGGGTCCGTCAATGCTCAATTTAGTGTTCTATTGCGAGTGTTGTTGAGATTTTCGTCCAGATCTTCATTATTTGAT
This sequence comes from Pinctada fucata, assembly GCA_028142955.1. NCBI lineage: Eukaryota > Metazoa > Mollusca > Bivalvia > Pterioida > Pteriidae > Pinctada > Pinctada fucata. Next base: position 43,748,535 of record AP027111.1, on the reverse strand, counting down.
TAATGTCACCCCTTTGCCGTGTGGAGCTCGTAAAAATATCTCTGCGACGGGTTCAACATGAATGTGTTTTGATGTTTTTACTCGTTATGATCGCCATAGCACTTTCTATATAGACAAAACCTCAGATGAGATAGTGCATGTTTTATAGATATTGTTTTCATTTCCGTTCATGAACATCGACTGCGGGTGCGGCTAGCCAAACAGGGAATGTTTACTCCTCCTGGGCAACAGATCTCGTCTCTAGCTTGCTAGGGGTCCGTTGATGCTCAATTTGGTGCTCTATTGTGAGTGTCTTTGAGTTTTTTGTCAAGATCTTCGCTATTTCTTTACTGTCAATAAGTCAATGCAATCTTGGTGAATTTGTATCCCAAATATGTCATACCCAGGTGAAAATACACTATATATCATCTTAGAATTTGTATTCTTAGTGTTTCATACCCAAGAGATTTTACACTGTATATAATTTTTAATGCTTCAAATTCATTCTTTTACGTTAAGTTCTCAATGAATGTAAGTGCTAAGGTAATTAGAAAAAATAAACCCAAACTATGACAAAAATATTTAGTCATAGAACCATCGTAGTATCGAGGGAGATACTACTAAATTGTTGAATGAATACTTAACAAGTTTGTCAAATCAAGTCTGAACAGAAACATTTTGATAAAGGAGAAAAGATATACTTCTGGACAAACAGTCCAACAGGCGCGATTCAAACTCGATGGTTTAATATCAAAATGAAACTATATGGTTACTTGTGATTAGTTAAGTGCTAATAAACCCCAAGGTAGTATACTGAGGACATATCAGGCACCCGAAATTTTGAGTCTTCACATCGAAGAGTTACCCATACACCTGATACATACAGAATCATTTAGAAATAGGTTTGTTAATATTTAATATTACTGACTGACATTATGTACCTGTTTATTCCTGCTTGGTAACATTGCATTGTTTTTGCAATATTTACATTTGTATATGATATTGATAAAGTCAAATTATGTTTCAATTATATCACATCTTTTGAAATGAAACATATGTCTAATTATCAGATAAACAGTTATTTCTCATAAGTATTCAAACTTACAAGAAAGATAACTCCGATTTGCATTATAAAGTACTAAGAAACATTTTTATGTAAAATAACACAAAGTAAAGACCGATATTTTTCAATTTCTTCGCTTCAATCAATTAGTAATATATCCAATATATTGTATTTCAAATATGAAGGAAAATCATCTAACAATGAAAACGATATTGAGAAATATTTTGAATTAACCATAGTTGGCAATGGAAAATGTCTGCATCAGTTAATTTTGGGAAGAACTCAGAATTTCATTTTTTTTTTCCTTCATGGTGAAACATCAAGTGTCTCTACTAATCATTTTTGCATACAAAAAGATGAAACTTATTCAAATCTCAAGAACATCTACTCAAAAACTGAATATACAGTATATGTCCATAAAAGAGAAATACATACAAAATCGTATCAGCTTGACACACCTCTTACTTCATTAATTTACCTTCTTATTTGAATATTGATTGATAGTTTTGTATATAATGTAGACGGAGACCTTTATTGTAAAGGTTTTGATAAAGAGAGAACATAAAACAACTTCACACGATGCTTACTCGTCACATTGTTCTTTTATCTTTGTTTGCCGTTTATTTCAGCTGCCACTGTCCATTTACATTTGCAAATGTAGAATCGAGTTACCTCTTGGAAATGGAAAGCAGATTGTTTCAACAATTACTGAGCTCGATGTCAATGCTTCAAAATGTTATTGAAAGCAGATCTAGTAATGGAGGTAAATTTTGTTTTACTTTATAAACATGATATACTCAATCGTTGAGGTACAAGGTTCACAAGGTAGACAGGATGTTTGAGGAGATATTCATTATGGTAAGTAACCTCGAAGAAAAAACTCATGAACCAAATAACAGTAATTTTATGTTCGTTCTTTCTTGTTTTATAATTTGTCTCCAGAAAAATGGAAAAAAATCAGTCGAAAAGATACGTATTATGAGTTTATTTTTGAACATTTTGTTATTTTCAACAAGGCTTTGCATACTTCAAAGTATTATTTTGACGGGGATCTTTAGTTTATGTTTAACAGTGCTAAAGGTAGTAAGGAATAGTAACCAGTGTCTAAATATCATTACACAAATTCACAATATAATTTTTTTCTGATATAAATGTTGAAGAATCATCCTAATAAGAAAACATGGCACCCTAGATATTCTACGTACATCAGTGACTTAATTTCAATGTCAGAATACTCTAGCTGTGATACAAAGAAAGGACATGGTATATCGCATAAAAATTAGATGAGGTGTTAACTCATACTGTATGTACTTTCATTTAATGTCATCTCTATAAAGATGTCGAACAATTATCAAAACATAGGGATTGTATGTGATAAGCAGACATTTACAAAAGATTGAATGATAATTATACAGGTGCATTTTAATTACTTATAATTGATGTTTCTGTCATTAAAAGGTACAACATATACCCGGTGGGGAAGAACTGAATGTCATGGAAATAAAACGGAGCTTGTTTATTCTGGTAAGTTTTCTTGAAATTCATTGCCCAACCACTTCTCAGATAAGCATTCTGAATTACCAAGATAAATTAAAATTTTAAATGTTGTCAGAATATGGCGTGTGCAATTATTCATAAAATTAAATATTTGCTCTTATAATAAGTTTTTTTGTTCATAAAATACCAATATTTATTCCTAAAATACTTTTTTTTCATAAAAACTAAATGCTTATTCAAAATTGTAATATATGTTCATAAAACATAAATATTCATTCATAAACGTTAATATATGATGTTCGTAAAAGAAAAATATATTTGAACATAAAAAGTACATATTTGTTCATAAAACGTCAGTATTAAGTTTATTAACAACTTGATTTTTATGGTCTTTACGAAATTATCTGTTTCATTAATTATATTTGTTCAATATTTCAAATCGTTAAAATGCTAAACGTCTTCAAATTCACTAGCATAATTTAAGAACAGATACATTTTCAGCATGGACCAGACATGCATGTTTCAGGTACTGTACCCTGGACAGCAATCCTCAATCTAAATCATGTAAATGTTATATGGCCAAGGCGTGTGAATGTTATTATGTCCAAAAATGTACCGAAAGACGTAGCAGGATGAGTCGGAATTGATGCTATATATAGGACCCAAATTTTAAAAATTCCGAGAAATTTTAATAACAGAATTTTTCGAATGCAGAAATTAAGCTTGGATCTTTTCCGTGTGTCCATTCTATATGTATTCAATCAGTGATAACTGTATCGCTATACTGAATCAGAATGGTTACACTGGTAATAATAATTCACTATATAAAACTGTTTTACCTTAATGTAGTAATTTAATCATTCAAAGGAATGGATAATGTCGCCATCCATAATGTCTTTAGCTTCACCTTATGTATTATAATTAACTGTAAGTGCTGAACCGTAAACCAAAGAAACTTATCTTATGATTTCTTAAATAGCCTGTGTCTAATTTTTATAGATGAACGAAAATCTACGAGTTTAACAGATGACCAAAATTATCTCCGTTTCATGAACTTCTTGTACTGCTTTGTTAAAATTTTTGAATGCGTTGAAGATACGATCGACCGAAGTTCATGGAACGTTGCTACATGTGCCCTCGGGGACTCTCACCAATAGTGACATTCACCAAGTGGTTGAAATGTTAAACGTCTTCAAATACACTAGCATCATTTAAGAATATATGAAATTGCAGCATGGACTAGACATGCAGGTTTCGGGTACTGAACCCTCGTCAGTGATCCTCAGTCTAAACAATGTAACATGACCAAAAAGTGTGGAAATTATTATGTCAAAAATGTACCGAAAGACGTAGCAGGATGGGTGGGATATGATGCTACAGGACCCACATTTTAGAAATTTTGTAACCAAGTCCTCTTGCTACGTCTTTCGGTTTATTTTGCACATAATTTCCACATATATTGACCATGTTTCAGTGTTTAGATTGAGGATCACTGACGAGGGTTACATACCCGAAACATGCATGTCTTGTCCATGCTGTAAATTAATCATTAAATGATGCTAATGAATTTGAAATCGTTTAACATTAGTCTGAATTGTGGAATTTTATATTAGTACTTTCCTATTATATAATTCTTCATTTCATTTCATTATGGTCCAAACGGCTGCTCTTAGCAGACATAATCTTTTTGTGTCGCCTGCGAAACATAGCGACACTTATGGATCACTTTGTCCGTTTTCCGTTTGTCTGTCTGTCACACTTGGTTGTCACACCCTATAAAAGTGATTCCTGGGTATCGCTATGTTTCGCAGGCGACACATGTATTCCTTGGAATGATTTTCTTTTTCATTTGCACTAATTCTTTGTTGCAATGTGGAATTGATCAAGAAAAATAAGCAGGTGACTGTACATGTTTAATTTTATGTTTTTATTTTGTTTATTTTATTCCTTCCAAACGCATGTCGTAAGAGATAAAAACAACAAATTACTTTAACATATTATTTGGAATCCGACGTTTTGAATTTACTATTCCATTTAAAATCATTAAGAGAATATTGGAGGATAAGACCTGTGCACCCTCTAACAAAGGGTCTCGGAAATATGAGACTTGTGACTAGATCTAAGAGAAAAAATGGACCGTTCAGCTGTTGTTAATTTAACGAGGATGTTCCTGTGAAGCACCACAAGCATCCATAATTTGTTATGTTTTCATTATTCGATAAAATGTTATTGGACAAATGAAAGAGTAAGTTGCTTCGCCATTTTCCTACATAATGCTTCCGTTGTACAAGGAATGCGTTGTTTGTGACGCCATCATCTATATATAGTGAACAATCGCACATAGTGCTGATTTGTACCTGTTCAACAACACACTGTTGGTAAAAACAATGGTTATTTTACCTTTACTGAATTGATTGTATCATATATATTATGTGTAGGTCGTGTGGGAGGGTCTTGGTATAAGCACAAAGGAGCAGCTGCGAATTACCTATGTATGCCAATGGATCCAGACTGGGATGAGTACAAAGATGGCGTCTCTGGACCTAAAGGTTATGTATATGGGACAGAATACGAAGTGTTTGACGCCATCAATGACATTGGAAAGAAGGGTTTTGGCAACTGGGATGTTCCTTGTGCAGTATGCAGGACAAAAGGAGTTTCGAGTACTCTGATGATTCCAGGTAACTAATTTCCCCCAAAAAAGTTCCACTAGACGATTTTCCATTTCTGACAGAAGCGGTTATTCAACGGGACGCGGTGGAAGCACCAATATCATATCAGCAAATACTCAATTGAAAATTTTTTTTTTGAATCGTATAACAAGAAATAGCAAAGGGAATAGGAAGACAAAACACGTACAACTACGTATATATAACACTTAATACAGAATACTGAATGTAGCCCAATGAGACCGATAGTCAGTGTTTTCATGTTTATATAGATCGATGAGAGAATTAACTTAAACTTCATGATTATTGTATATATTTTTTTGTAAACAAATCGCCTAAACATTGAGACTTACGCAATTACGAACTTCACAATAGAATCATTATAATCTGTCAAAAGTATTGCTAATTTGTCTCGTGGGAGAGTTCAGCATGAGTATACGGATAAAAAGCAAAGGGCTAATGTGCAGTCGTAAGTTTTTTAACGTTTTAATGTGTACTATAAGCGTGGTTATTATCGCTAAGCGAAAATTTCGCGATTATAGAATCAATACGTTACGCTTTGGGAACATATTCTCGGAATAAAAGTATCTTCCATTATAAGAATGCAGCAGAATTTTTTTTTCTTTTCGCGAGCGAGAAATTTCGCAGAGTCAATTGAACCGTAAAACACGAGAAACTTATCCCAACACCATAAAATTAACGTTATCAGCATTTGACGTTTCTTGGTCCCTTTGCGACATATATTACTTGCATTTCCTCTTTTTTTTGCCTTGAGCATCACAATGCGCATATGGTGAACATATATTTCAATATCGACAATTAAATGTATAACAGTTTTTGTTAGAAATTGATATGGATACAGAAAATGTGTCTCGTTGGAGATCGTCTCCTTTTTTTGCTGCCTAATGCAACATCCAATCGCTTTATAGACAGATTTTTGTTCATACATGTTCAACACATCCGTAAATAATAACATCCTGCAATGTCACTTTATTCTTTGTACAAATAACTGTATTTAAAATAATCTAACTGTTAAATGGATGAGTAAATTTGATGTAATCGAATCAATCGAGAATCTGGATGTATGCCGGTGATGAAACAGTCTTTTTTATATCTCTGCAATTCGTGCAGGTTATGATTAAGAATGGATAAATTTGACTTTCGTTAAAATTTCCATATTTTCTTATTAATGCAAAAATTGCATTGTTTTACACCAAAGCCAGATCAAATTGTCAATATTTAAATATATGTTCTATCGTACCAATTGTGTTGTACTAAACAGGTGTTTCGGATATTTTAATCCTCGTCAGTAGAACTTCATGTCAAACATTTAAAAAAAGCCAAGTGAATTTTCCTGGAGCCATCTACAAAACAGAGCTTTAATTTGCTCTTACCAAAATGAGCGGCTCCAAATATTGTGTAGGGTGTATTCAGAAGCGTATTTAAGTGAAAAAAAAAATGGCAAAAAATCGTTGAGCTCAAAGAGATCCAAGACAGCCAGACTTAAATTTGATCCTATCATTTATATCCTAAAAATTATAAATGTTAATATTTGAAACATAATTTTTCTACATACAAGTTTCATCATTTTTTACCGTTAGTTTTGAAGCTACGGACGTACATATATACCCATCGAAAGCCCCAAAATGGGCCGTAAATTTGACGTTAAAATTAACGCACTTTAGGTAATTAAAACAGTTACAAATCTTCTGTAGAGGCAGAATATTAACAAGTTCTCTATTTTTCATTTATATATGATGTTGGCAATTGTACATGTATAAAATTATGAATGATCACTAAGACATTTAAAAGAAATTGTGGAAAGGAGATAAATTTATGTCTTTTTTAAAAAGTCCTTGAGTTACTAATTTTTAATAGTAAAGTCCGTTTATCTGAAACCCTATCATTTATTTTCCGTAAAAACTTGATATTATTTTCTTCATATGTCAAGTGAAACACCGATAAATTCCTATTGAAATTTGACCGTCAGTTTTTTAGTTATAGTGATTTTGTTACCCCCTCCCCCTTATTTCTACGTTACATAATCCTGACGTTCTTGCGAAAAATGCGCCAATGTCGTCGTTTCTATTGTGGCGTCATAATTGATCCAGAGCTTTCCGATGGGGTTCTTTCGGATACTGTTCTGGACCCCCTTAATAATTCTAAACATGACCGAAAAAAATTATGCGGAAACCCAGCTAAAGACAGAGCTATGCAATGAGATACCCCTTAGTTTTAGAAATCTAGGTCTAATTTGAAGCCATGAAATCTAGAATATATGTCAGTGAAGTGCGTACACACTAAAACTAGGTAAGCGATATCCTCGGGAATTTACAGTCCACCAGCAGCGATACTAGCTTTGAGGTTGAAATTGTCAATATTGAAATATATGTTCTTTGGTACCAATTGTGTAGCACTAGACACGTGTTTCAGATATTTTAATCCTTGTCAGTAGTACCTCATGCCATACAGTTTAAATTAAAAAAAATTAAAGTTAATTTTCCTTGCGCCATCTACAATACAGAGCTTTAATTTCCTGTTGCCAAAATGAGCGGCTACAAATTGTGTGTAGGGATTATTCAGGTGCGTATTTAAGTGAAAAATATGGCGAAAAAATCATTGGAGGGTACAAAAAGATGTAGGCGCAAGGAGGTTAATTCTGAACATGACCGAAAAGAAAATTATTCCGAAACCCAGCTAAGGACAGAGCTATGCAATGAGGGAGATACCCCTTAGTTTTAGAAATGTAGGTCTTATCTTACGACAGGAAATTTAGAATATATTTCAATGGAGTGTGTAAACACTAAAACCAGGGGGGCGATATCCTCGGGGTCTAACAGGCTATTTTTCGAAATAAGTAGACAAAGAGAGAAAGCATCCAGAGAGATTTTTTTTCGATATGTAAATGAAATTACCTAGATACTTTGCAGTAATTAAGGATTCATAATTAAATCTCAAAGTTGCTCCTTTCTAAAAGTCATTTGAGATATCATGTAAAGGACATCTTACACCGCAACATTCGAAACTTCTTGCCAAGACTTGTGATAAAACGTGTACGGACTAGACAACTCGATAATTGAAATAGTAACATGCGTTTATGTTTAACGTCTTCAAAATCATTAGCGTTATTTTAGAGCTGATAAATACAGCATGGGCCAGACATGCACGTTTCGGGTATTTAACCCTCGTCAGTAAGATAGTAAGTCATCAAATTAGACCTAAAATTAAAATAGTAACATATCATGATTTTATCATTGTTACAGCAAAAACAAATTGCGGTAATTCATGGACAAAAGAGTACAGTGGATATTTGATGTCAGGAGGCGCCAGACAAATTGTCGCCACTCAATATATATGTGTAGACAAGGACTTCGAAAAGGTTCCAGGATCCTCTGCTAACAAGAATGGAGCTCTTCTGTACCCAGTAGAGGCCAGATGTGGATCCTTGCCATGCAATCCCTACGTGGAAGGAAGAGAATTGACTTGTGTTGTCTGTTCCAAATAAATATTGAATTTTGTTGAATTCATTCTAATCTTTGGATTTTTGTTTCATGATGAGTAATTTTTTCTCTGATTTCCTTAAAGAAAATTATTCGTTGTCAATAATTATCCGTCGTAACGTTCAAAGCAATAAATTACGAATATCAGAATAAGAATATGCACAAAAGATACATACACATCATACAAATAGGAGCTAAATTAAACACATAAACACGAGAAACAAAACACACAGCGAAAAAAATGTTTTCAATTTAGGATAACTATTCCTAATAGACTTTTTTCATCGTGACGGACTTCGCAATTCGAACATTGAAGAATCAGTTGTGTAGCTGCAGTACACGTATAAAATCACAAGCGAAGCCATGTACATTTTGATTTGTATACTCAATGGAATTGGTACATCGGACTTCTGACAACCCATGTATAAAACTTCTGTCATAATTAAAGTGCTAAGTTCGAAATAAGAAGTTCCTCAAAGTAAAAAATGTCAAATATTATTCAATTACGTTCGCAATTGATTGGAGCATTTTGATTGGATACTTGATAAGATCGACAAATACAGAGAGTTGAGAAAATTAACCTTAAATTTATAAATTTAACAAATTAGACATAAACGGTGTCTACATGGTATATGTATTACAAATAGATTTTGAAAGTCCTCTCTCATTTAGTTATATAATATTTGCTGCTTGGTCTGCATTTGTATTCAGTGGCTTCTGTAGAAAGGAGGGACTTTCCAACCGGACCAGAATGCAGCACCCACAGTAAAGCAACAAAACACCTTATGCAAAACACAGAGCAGGAAAGCTCAACAAAGACGCAAAGAAGGCATATGACATTAATAAATGAAACACAAATGATTACATATTAACGTGCTAGACCAATGCGCAACCGGCGCAGGCTTATGACGGCCATCTGGCATGCAAGTAGGTAATTGTGTGGTTTTCTGGTTTATATTCGATTTTTCCGGTTACCTAAAGGTCTCGAAGAATACACAATTGAAGTGTATCATTACGTACTGTCAGATGACCATACAAACAAGACAGCAAAATGCAAGGACCCAAGGAACACAGATGAATATGTAAATGGATACAAAAAGGTGGCGAACGAAATACAGTCCGTGTCCTGCCGGTTGTAGCGAGGCCATGTATGTTAACACCCGAGATGTCCGACCGACATTCAGAGAGGACAGGTGGCAGAGGCCGTGTTTTCTCTAAAATGGGCCCATCATGGGGTCCCATCGTCACAGTTAGAATGTTAGTCTTGCGAATGTGCTAGTACAAGTTTCTAGAATTGTGAGGTGACATACAGAGTAATATTGGACATTTTTCATGTTCGCAGACTGACTTCACACTAGGGACTTCGCACTTCGAAGTGACTGTGTCACTAAAATTCAATGATGATTTTATTCCGATGAACTTAGAATACTTTGTGTGAAGAATTCTTAAACATGTGTAAAGCACTCCAGTGTCCTTTCGCCAATTGTGTGTTCAGAGTTTCCTTGTTCTAATCGCACCTGATATCTATTATATGAACCCGAAAGTGCGAAGTCCGGTGTGCGAATTCCGAAGTATGTCAACTTGAAAAATTTATGAAAGAACCATATCCACCTCATAAGAATCGTGAAATTATTCTGACGCATTTTCGATGGTTATGCTGTCTACCTTTGATCCTTCAATTTTTTTTATTATGTCACCATATAATGCATATATTTTAATGCGAAATACACATCTGTGTAGTAGTAATCGCTTTTTCTAATTTCGTTCATATTTCAGTGATCGAATTTCGAAAAGATTTCATGGTGGATAAAGGAAGAAATTGTCATACTTGTCAATGACCTATTTTAAGGTTTTAATATTAAAAAACCTGATAAATAGCACTTTCCTTCCTTTTTCAATCCTTTGCCTTTTGGGGACTGTTCCTCCCAGAGAAAGATAACCCAGATTGCCACCAAAAATATATTATTGATATACACTTCTTGTAAAAGTTATATTCAGCATTTCGTTTGGGGAAGGGCAATATCGAAGAGATGTTTTCCGGTTTTTATTGATTTCTATAGGAAATAAATAGGTTTCGATCAAAATACATGTAATAGCGATATTATGCAAAAGAAATCTAGTATAACTTCAGATTCTAGTAGGATCTTAGGTGTCAAGTAAATGAAAAGCTCCTACTGTAGCAAGATACCATTAATTACAGCATTATGAGCAGCAGCGCATAATTATACAAACTTATTCGAAAATTTTTTCACAAAATTTTCTCGAAATGTCCGAAAAATGGGTCATATATCATAATATTCCGTTCTGCTACGTCTTTCAGTATATTTGGGACATAAATGTCACAATCGTTGTCCATTATTGATTGAAGATCACTGACGAGGGTAAATTACACGTGACGTGTATGTATTGAAACGTCTGGTCCATGCTGCATTTATCTGTTCTTAAATGATGCTTTTCATTATTATGTAAACGTCTTCAAATTAAATAGCATCATTTAAGAACAAATAAATTGGCAACGTGGACCAGACATGCACGTTTCGGATACTTAACCCTCATCAGTGATCCTAAATCCTAAATCTAAACAATGTAGTATGCAAAAAAGTATGAAAATTACTATGTCGAAAAAGGGTACCGAAAGACGTAGCAGGATGGGTGGGATATGATGCTACAGGACCCACGTTTTAGAAATTTCAAGAAATTTTGATAACAGAAATTTAGATTGCGTTGAAGAAACGATCAACCGAAATTGATCGAACTTGGCTACATGTGCCCTCGGGGACTCCTGGTCCAACAGCAGTGACACTCACCAAGTGGTATAAATGTAAACGTCTTCAAATTAAATAGCATCATTTAAGAACAAATAAATTGGCAACGTGGACCAGACATGCACGTTTCGGATACTTAACCCTCATCAGTGATCCTAAATCCTAAATCTAAACAATGTAGTATGCAAAAAAGTATGAAAATTACTATGTCGAAAAAGGGTACCGAAAGACGTAGCAGGATGGGTGGGATATGATGCTACAGGACCCACGTTTTAGAAATTTCAAGAAATTTTGATAACAGAAATTTAGATTGCGTTGAAGAAACGATCAACCGAAATTGATCGAACTTGGCTACATGTGCCCTCGGGGACTCCTGGTCCACCAGCAGTGACACTCACCAAGTGGTATAAATGTAAACGTCTTCAAATTAAATAGCATCATTTAAGAACAAATAAATTGGCAACGTGGACCAGACATGCACGTTTCGGGTACTTAACCCTCATCAGTGATCCTAAATCCTAAATCTAAACAATGTAGTATGCAAAAAAGTATGAAAATTACTATGTCGAAAAAGGGTATTTCTGTTCCTTTGCCTTTTGTCTGTTTTTATCCTGGTTTTTTCTGCTCTTGGTTTGATGATTATTTCGATTAACGATTTTGTGCTTCTTAATAGCGATAGGGTTTTTTTTTCATATGTGGACTTGAAGACGTAATATACAAGATGACCGCTTATGACTGAAAACTGGAATAATTGTAGCGAAGGCAAAAGGAGTACAGTGTATATAACTCCGTTGTCGAAAACCTGTCTTCGAGAGAGAAATTTCAAAATCCGTTGCATAAGCCATGTATGTTTCAATTAACAAGCATTAAAGAAGTTACTGTACCTATCAGTTAAAATCATTTCATTCTTTTAGTGAAAGAAAGTTAAAATCATTAGAATTTCCATTGGAACGGTTCCGAATCTCGGAGTGAATATTATTCTTAGGTGAGTCAAGGTGCCTGGGGAGAGTCAGCGTCTCCTGACTGCATGCATTTCCCGTCACAACAGCTCTACGAAAATGTGCCCAATTCGATAATTGTGATCGGAAATGAAGGAAAATAAATAAAATGAATCGCCTCCTAGATTAATCGTAATTTATGTCATTTATTTTTTTTTAAATTGAATTTATTCAAATTTCTTTTAGGATCTATCGTGGAGGGCCAGGTAATAAAAAAAACTCTGACCGTAATTAGAGGAATAATGGTGCGAGGGTGTCATCAAAGGTAGTTTTCAGGTGTCTGACTTAGAATTTTGAAAAATCAGTTTAATTGCAATTATGACATTTATTTTGTAAAAATTATATGGGTTCAAATTTCTTCCAGGGTCTATTCGGGAGGGCCGGGGTAATGAAAAGAAAATTGTTTCCGTAATCAAAAGAGTAACAGAGGAAAGATATCGTCAATGGTTGTTTTCAGTTGCCTAAATGTTGCTTTCTCAATTTTTATCAGTGGATGAAACATCAAAGAATAGTGTAATGAAGTCAAAGTGTTGAATATATGTTTTCATTGTCGAAGTACGTTTCGGGTACTCAACCCTCGTCAGTGATCCTCAATCTAAACAATGAAATATGGCCAATGAGGGTGAAAATTATTATGTCAAAAGATCTACCGAAAGATGTAGCAGGATGAATGGGACATGATGATACAGGACCGACGTTTTAGAAATTTCAAGAATTTAAGTACCAGAAAATTCTGAATGTGTTGATGAGACAGACGATCAACCGAAGTTGATCGAACTTGGCTACATGTGCCCTCGGGGACTCCTGGTCAACCAGCAGTGACACTCACCATGTAGTTCAAATGTTAAACGTCTTCAAATTTAATAGCATCATTTATAAACGGATAAATTTGCAGCATGGACCAGACATGCACGTTTCGGGTACTCAACCCTCGTCAGTGATCCTTAATCTAAACAATGTAATATGGCCAAAGAGGGTGAAATTTATTATGTCAAAAGATCTACCGAAAGATGTAGCAGGATGGGTGGGGTATGATGCTACAGGACCCACGTTTTAGAAATTTCAAGAATTTTAGTACCAGGAAATTTTGAATGCAGACAGACGATCAACCGAAGTTGATCGAACTTTGCTACATGTGCCCAAGGAGGGGATCTCCAACAACACCTAGTTGCAACACCACCAGCAAAACCCCAAAAATTACTCACACAGAAAGAGACGGAAACGGTACAATAAACATCAAAGAAGTACCTTGCAGTTATTCAGTCTCAAAGTCGAGAAGGCAAGGCCAGATATTCTGTCATAGACCATTCTGGAGAGTGGGACATCATAGTGTATGACGAGTTCCCCATATCGACTGTAGAACTTCCTTAGTGACACATAAAGTAATAGACTCAGAGAGCAAAAAGATATAGACATATTTATTAATTAAGATGCCTTGCGTCCATTTTGACTTTAGATGTACCTTAAGGAGGGGATCTCCAACAATACCTAGTTGCAGCACCAACAGCAAAACTTTAAGGTACTTTAGATTCCATCCAAACACAAATTGCATAATTTAACACGAAACTGACCAGGTATACCAGTATCACCTGTTTTGAGTTTAATAGACCTCTCAGGCACCTATGTAGGTTTATATACTATATACGGTTTCAATTGATCATTTGATAAAGGGCGAAAATAGTAGAATGTGAAGACGAAGGGGGCGAATTCAAGACGGGGCGAATCAGTTTGAGATCATCTGAGGGCGAAAAAAGACTGGGCGACCTCAAAGCTGTATACAGTTCCTCAAATACTCTTAATTCATTAGTCGCGTGCAATCCCAGAGGCTCACTTCTTTTAAAATCATCTCAGACAAAGAAATTTGGAATAAAAGTAAATTTTAAAACTTTTTGAAATCTCTTGTGAAGTGTGGGCGTGTAAATGCAGGTGATGGAATATGACCGACTAAGAATTCAATATTGCAAAAGATGTGAACGAATTTGGTTTACAGTTAAGCAGGGGCTCAGATGACAAAGGCAGACGCACTACAATGAAAATGGAAGCTCACTGGGTACATTTGGAAAGGACTATTGCTTCTATGAAGACGTTCATAGTTGTATCTGGTTGTATGCCCCTTAATCTTTTTTAAAAAGATAAACCAGATTTGGCATGTTTGTAGTTTTCTCACAACATTTCAAAAGCCAAACATAAAAAAATGTCAAACAAACAACCATATAACTAAGACAGTATTTTGAACCATTTCTTGTTACAAGAGAGAATATTGCATAAATGTCTTCAGAGATTGATTTACTGACCTACTTGCGTATAAAGAAAACTTCCTGGAGGAATAGATCTGAATTGAGTAATGGTACAGGTTGTTGGCTGATTCATTGTCAAATAACTGATAGGATAGTCAGCAAATGATTTGAGATGTGACACATCTTAATGTTGAACATTGATTAATCTGAAATATTCAAAAATATATACATGTATTCATATAAATCAATATAAAAGTCTTCGATACAATGAAAACATGTTCATTCTTCTTATATACAATAATAGACCTTGATTACTCAATACTAAAATATACACTGCTCAAAAAAAATTAAGGGAGCAAGGTTTCTACTCCCATATCACACACGTTTGTAGCTGCTTATTCTACATGTATACGATGAACATAAATGTATTAAGACATATTTCATAGTCATTTCTTTATTACCAATGTCTGTATTGAACAGATTAGCCATGTACACATGATTAAACTTGATGATGTAGCCTTGCTTATCCCAAAAGATTTTACAAGCTATGTACCATAATATCACAATGGGAAAATCGCTCCTTTATTTTTTAGCAGTGTATATACATAGAATATAATTATCTCTGTATTGAAAAAATAACAAACGCCGAATTAAAACTCAACCGGTTTCATTGGTATCATCAGGAGTTTTGCAAATATCTGCAAATGATATTTGCAAATTTTGCAAATGATATTTGCAAAACTCCTGATGATACCGATGAAACCGGTTGAGTTTTAATTCGGCGTTTGTTATTTTTTCAATATATTGAAACTTGTGGAGAGACGTATTGACTAATTATCTCTATATACTTATATTAAAGTTTTTGATTGTTTATCTTAGTGTTAATGTGTTTAAACAAAGTATTCCACTTTCAATAAAGAATAGGGACATGTGGTTACAATAGCATAAAGGTTTGACGACAAATACTAGTGTTCTATACCTAAAAGCTTCATTTACTTCATTTACTGACTTTAAATAATTGACTTATATAGAAAGTGATACATCAAAAGGACGATCCTTCCCGATACCATTGTTACTCTTAAAACGAAAGTGAAAGAGTAAATAGGGAAATGTTGACATGTCATTTACTTTGGTCCCATTTTGCCCATTGTTCCAGAAAATTTCTGAAAATAAAAATTATGCTGATTTGAGGGCAATATCTGTCTAAATAAAATATGAAATTTATTGAAGAATTCGTCGATTCGTTTGAAGAAATCCACAAAACATCACGAAAAACCGAATTTCACAAATCCTCATTCTGAGTCCATCGCCGACTATTACCACTACGTTGTGAATCTTTCCCGTTTGATCTTTATATGCATAACCAAAAATAGTACACATGAAAATCTTACAGAATCTAATGATACCTTAACACTTGCCTTTATATTAATTATCGTACACACTATAGCGATATCAATCTCTGACTCTTTTTATAAAGCAAATTGACCGGGGACAAATTAGCGTAGAGGCTATAGGGTTTATGCTATTGAAAGCTGTAATGAAGAAATGACTGTTTTTAATACTTTTAGTGTTCATGGGTGTATGGTTTTGGTTGGTCACCAACAAATTCAATATGTTATTCATGAACATTTACATGTGTGCTAACCAGAATTATACACCTATAAACACAAAAGTAAGACAGTTAACATGAGAATGCTGGACGTTTCGGTACAAGGACTTTTCGGTACAATAGAAAGACGTTTCGATACAGGTATAGACGTCTCAGTACAATGTAAAAGACGTTTCGGTACAACAAAAATATGTATCTTTACATATTTATTTTCCTTGAAAATATCGAGTGATGAGTTTGTGTGTGGTTCTGTTATTGATTTTAATAAGTTTCGGTACCTATTTGATGACAGATGTTATTTATTGGTGATCAAACCTTTCCTCCGATTCCTGACAATTAAATTACGTACCGAAACGTCTTTGTACCATGTAACGAATTTATCATACCCGGCCACAGACCTATGATAATTCGTGTCATGTCATTTTTACAAAATACAATTACAAACGATTCTTGCAGTGTATTGATTTAAGTAATCCCTCACTACATCCACTTCCTTGCGAATGTTCTTCATCGGATTTCAGCCACTCTCCTTGTGGACACGTTATTACTGGTGACCTTAGTATAGTCAAGAACGACACGTTAAGAGAAATGTTAAAAAAGGGTCCCAAATACAGAGAAAGTATGTCAAATCATCATGGACTCTTGTGAGGAAAATGCAAGACGTTGGACAAAGAAAGAGGATGTACAGCTCGACAACCTTTCCGAATTGATTAAATCCATCAGAGGGTTATTTTTATCTAGAATCAACCGATTAAAATCAACTATGAACACCAGATTCGAGTCTATATTTAAAGACCCTTATGATATCACAGAGCTTGCCTACCTCCAAGAACATTATGTCATCACACCAGCAGACAAAGCCTGAAAAAATTACACATTTACTTGCAAAAAGCACTATACGACAGTCTAGTTAAAGAGTTAGGTTTAAATTCGACACCTGGGAATCCCAATCCCACTTACACCCCAATAAACCTTTCTGCTTCTGAAATAATAGATAACCACAAATCAGCTCTTACTTCCTTTGGCTTCGACACTTACAATTTAGATTTAGATTTACCGTACTTAAACTACATACCTAAAATGCATAGGAATCCGTACAAACAACGTTTCATCGCTGGTTCCTCAAAATGTTCTACCAAATCTGTATCGATCTTATTTACCAAAGTTTTATCTGACATCAAATCTTTACACGACATTTCCACATTCTAAATTGAAAGAAAGACTCTCAAAAATTATAAGTAATGCTTTTACAAGTACGAACGATAATCGCAAATACAAATTTATTGTTGTTAACTATGACAAAAGCTTCTTTGTAAAAGACAAGTCCGATTCTGAAAATAAGTACACTGAAACAGATATTATTCAGATGTTAAACTTTTTGATCGACAACATTTTGGTGGTGTTTGGAGGAAAGGTCTTTCAGCAAATTGTCGGAATTCCAATGGGGACAAATTGTGCCCCACTCCTTGCCGACATTTTCCTCTACTCGTACGAAGCTGAATTCATTCAATCTTTGGTCTCTGGAGGGAAAAGATACTTAGCTTCTGACTTTAACTTCACTTACAGATACATAGACGAAGTGTTGTCCATCAATAATCCAAAATTCGTGGATTACCTCAGCAGTATCTATCCTTCGGAACTTGAAATCAAAGAAACTACAGAGACAAATAATTCAGCATCCTATTTGGACATAATGTCGTCCTACGACACTGATAGTCACATGAACACCTCACTCTATGACACACGTGACGACTTCAATTTCAGCATTACAAATTTTCCTTTTCTGAATAGTAACATCCCTTCATCGCCAGCTTATGGCGAGTTCATATCTCAGTTGATACGCTATGCCAGAGCAAGTACCAAATATACGGATTTTGTTCTGAGAGCTAGGCGTCTTTTAGATAAGCTTCTCAGTTAGGGATATGTATGTGACCGACGAACATCGACACTAAGGAAGTTGTACGGTCGATATGGGGAACTCGTCATACACTATGATGTCCCACTCTCCAGAATGGTGGATGATATTTTGTCATAGACCATTTGAAACATCCAACCAAAGAATGTACTCTACGTCTTCCGAAATGGAAGTAACCGGATGTGACAGTTCTACCGAATTGAAGCGACGGGTGTTGCATACAAGCAGGAGATTCTTACTCTTCCTGGACACCTGGTCTCACTCCGATATCGAGAGTTCGCTTTTTTCATATGGTGTATGTTTCTGTTTGTTTGCTTTGGTCCCTGTTTTATCCTGATTTTATATGCTTTCGGATTTTCTGAATTATCGATTTTGTGCTATATACGGGGATATGATCAGTATCCATACTTGTCATTTGAGAATGAATATACCTATTAACTACAAATGTTTCTTCACAGATTTTCTTTCTGGTCAGGTTTAGGTTTTAAAACCACCATTTCTTGAACTGCCACTGCTTCGACCTTTGGCCCTCTTGGTTTACCCCATTGTTTTGGCAAACTAGTACTTAGTCTTGATAGCTCTGTTGGTGGTTCTGTAAGTCCCATTATTTTCCATCGACAGAGACCTATACAAGGCCTACAATGTGTGAACAACAGACACTGCATCTATAAAATTTTCATGAATCATGTAATAGTTGTATATGTAATATAAATGACAAATATGGATTATGACCATATCCCTATATATATACAGCATAAAATCGATAATTCAGAAAACAATATACCAAAGACATACAAAATCAGGGTAAAACAGGACTCAAAGCAAAAAAAAAAACAAACAAACCTCCACCACATGAAAAGAACCGAACTCCCGGTATGGGCGTGAGACCAGGTACCCCTGCTTCTTGTTTGGTTTGTTGCTGTTGGTGCTGCAACCGAGTCTTGTTGAAGATCCCCTCCTTTCTTGCATGCAACTGTCACATCCGGTTACTTCCATTTTGGAGGATATAGAAGTATAATCTTTGCTTGGACGGTACAAATGGTCTATGACAGAATATCATCCACGATTCTGGAGTGTGGGAGATCATAGTGTATTACGAAGGAGGGAATCTCCAATAACACCAGGCTGCAGCACCCACAGCAAAACCCAAAAACACCCAATGCAAATACACAAAGCAGACAAGCACAGAAAGAGACGCAAAAGGGACAAGGAACGTCAACGCACAACACAGAAACATCAAACACAAAGGACCACACATAAACCAACGAGACAAATGAGCAACCGGTGCCGACTTAGGACGGCCATCTGCCACGGAAATGGCAGAAGGTGTGGTCATCTTGGATTACGTGCGCACAACCCTCCAACGAGTTCCCAATATCGACCGTAGAACTTCCTCTGTGACGATGTTAGTCGGTCACAAACGTATCCCTGACTGAGAAACTTATTTGGAAGACGCCTAGCATTCAGAATAAAATCTGTATATTTGGTACTTGCTCTGGCATAGCGTATCAACTGAGATATAAACACGCCATAAGCAGGCGATGAAGGGATATTGCCACTCGTAAAAGTAAACTCAAATTGAAGTCGTCACGTTTGTCATAGAGTGAGGTGCTCATGTGACTATCAGTGTCGTAAGACAACATTATGTCCAAATAGGATGCTGAATTATTTGTCTTTGTAGTTTCTTTGACTTCAAGCTCCGAATGATATCCGCGAATTTTGGATTATTGATGGACAGCACATCCTCTATGTATCTGTAAGTGAATTTGATGTCAGAAGCTAAGTATCTTTTTCCCTTTGAGAGACCAAAGATTAAATGAATTCAGCTTCGTACGAGTAAAGAAAATGTCGACAAGAAGCGGGGCACAATTGGTCCCCATTGGGATTCCGATAATTTGCTGGAAGACCTTCCTCGGAACACCACAAAAATGTTGTCGATCAGGAAGTTTAACATCTGAATAATATATGTTTCAGTATACTTATTTTCACAATAGGACTTTTCTTTTACAAGTACTTGGGTTAGTTTCTTTCTTAGATTTTGTTGTTGTCGTGTTTATGGTTGTCTGATTTGAATTACAGTAATTTAGTATGTTGTTTATTTGATCATTATACACTTTTGTATTATTTGATATGTATGAATGAAGACAAAATGTGTAGAAAATCAATTTTGTTTCTCAGTTATGATCTTACAAATGATACATAGATTATTTACTAAATTAATTGAAAGCATATTATGAATAAGTCTCATGCTTTCATGCGTCTGTTAAAGGTGGACCGTCTCCTGGTCATTACAATTATGAAATATTCTGAAATGACAAATATGGATAATGACCATATCCCTGTCTACAGTACAAAATCGATAATTCAGAAAATCAGAAACCGAAGGCATACAAAATCAGGACAAAACAGGAACCAAAGCAAACAAAAACAAAAACCTCCACCATATGAAAAGAAGCGAACTCCCGACATGAGAGTGAGACCAGGTGCCCAGGAAGAGTAAGCATCTCCTGCTTGCATGCAACACCCGTCGCTTCAATTCGGTAGAACTGTCACATCCGGTTACTTCCATTTTGGAAGATATAGAGTACAATCTTTGGTTGGATGGTTCAAATGGTCTATGACAGAATATCATCCACCATTCTGGATAGTGGGACATCATAGTGTATGACGAGTTCCCCATATCGACCGTAGAACTTCCTCAGTGACGATGTTAGTCGGTCACAAACATATCCCTGACTGAGAAGCTTATCTGAAAGACGCCTAGCTCTCAGAACAAAATCCGTATATTTGGTACTTGCTCTGGCATAGCGTATCAACTGAGATATGAACACGCCATAAGCAGGCGATGAAGGGATGTTGCTACTCAGAAAAGGAAAGTTCGTAATGCTGAAATTGAAGTCGTCAAGTTTGTCATAGAGTGAGGTGTTCATGTGACCATCAGTGTCGTAGGACAACATTATGTCCAAATAGGATGCTGAATTATTTGTCTCTGTAGTTTCTTTGACTTCAAGCTCCGAAGGATAGATACTGCTCAGGTAATCCGCGAATTTTGGATTATTGATGGACAACACATCGTCTATGTATCTGTAAGTGAAGTTGAAATCAGAAGCTAAGTATCTTTTCCCTTCAGAGACCAAAGATTGAATGAATTCAGCTTCGTACGAGTAAAAGAAAATGTCGGCAAGGAGTGGGGCACAATTGGTACCCATTGGAATTCCGACAATTTGCTGGAAGACCTTTCCTCCAAACACCACAAAAATAATGTCGATCAGAAAGTTTAACATCTGAATAATGTCTGTTTCAGTGTACTTATTTTCAGAATCTGACTTTTCTTTTACAAAGTAGGTTTTGTCATAGTTAACAACAATAAATTTGTATTTGCGATTACCGTTCTTACTTGTAAACGCATTACTTATAATTTTTGCGAGTCTTTCTTTCAATTTAGAATGTGGAATTGTAGTGTAAAGTGTCGAAAAATCAAAGGCTTTGATCGAATGGACTCTACTAAAATGAGTGGATTTCAGATGTTCTAAAAGTTCCTTCGAATTCTTTAAAATCCACATCTGGTTGATACCACTTCGAGAATATACTGTCGAACAATATTTTTGTAGCCCAGATTTGATTTCAGATAAAACTTTGGTGAGTAAGATCGATACAGATTTGGTAGAACATTTTGAGGAACCAGCGATGAAACGTTGTTTGTACGGATTCTTATGCATTTTAGGTATGCAGTATAAGTATGGTAAATCTAAATCTAAATTGGTAGTGTCGAAGCCAAAGGAAGCAAGAGCTGATTTGTGGTTATCTATTATTTCAGAGGCAGAAAGGTTTGTTGGGGTGTAAGTGGGATTTCCAGGTGTCGAATTTAAACCCAACTCTTTAACTAGACTGTCGAAATAGTACTTTTTGCAAGTAAATGTGTAATTATTTGAGGCTTTGTCCGCTGGTGTGATGACATAATGTTCTTGAAGGTAGGTAAGTTCTGTGATAACATCAGGGTCTTTAAATATAGACATGAATCTGGTGTTCACAGTTGATTTTAATCGGTTAATTCTAGATAAAAGTAACCCTCTGATTGATTTTATCCATTCGGAAAGGGTGTCGAGCTGTACATCCTCTTTCTTTGCCCAACGTCTTGCATATTCCTCACAAGAGTCCATGATAATTTTGACATTTTGGTTCCATGTAAAGGACATACTTTCTCTGTATTTGGGACCCTTTTTTAACAATTCTCTCAACTTGTCGTTCTTGACTATACTAAGGTCACCAGTAATAACGTGTCCACAAGGAGAGTAGTTGAAATCCGATGAAGAACATTCGCAGGGAAGTGGATGTAGTGAGGGATTACTTAAATCAATACACTTTAGGAATCGTTTGTAATTGTAAATTTTAGATGCAACTGTTGGTGTGTAGCTATAGGAAATACAAGGAGTTTCTTTTCTTTTGAAATATGGTGGGATTTTTTCTGTGACAGTTTTGTGATTCAAAATTTGACCAAGATTCAAGTTATCAATACCTTTGTTTGCAAATCTTTCTTTAATGAAAGGGCGGTTTGTTTTCTCCTCTGATTTATCTGATCTAACTGCTTGAAATAAACGAAAAGTAGAAATGTCCAAGATGACTCCTTGTAGTCTGTATTCTGGGGAACGTGTATCGGTATATGCGAGGTCCTTCGTATAATCGTAGATTTCGTGTAACTTCCGTAAAGGAACAGAGTATAATTTGGTACGAATATAATACAGGCCTAGAGGCTCATTCAAAAATGGAACCAAGTCATCGAAGGAGAAACTATGTATCTCAGGCCTATTATATTTTCGAATGCCATGACTTCGAGGTCTTCTTTGTGATCTGTTGAATAAGCTAGTCACATTTACCGATTGACAACCGGGACTTGTTAAGTTTCCTATAGTGCTGATGTTGTCGTTGCACCCATAGGGCGCTGCAGTGTTAAGATTTTTTATCCAGAACTCTTCTCTGTTGCGACGGAGAGGTGTGCTCAAATTGGGATTGTTTGTGGGGTGATATATTTTCTCCAGGATTCTGACTCTCATAGATAAAACAGAATGATCCGCCTGGTCAAAATGTCGGTAAAGGAGTTGACTTCCTTTATTATTTATTTTTGACCGGTGTCCTGACATTCTTTTTCGGAGCTGGCCTTTGGTTTCGCCCACATAAATCAATCCACAAAGTGAGCACTCTATTCCGTACACAACATTAGATGTCATGCAGTTAAGGTTTTCAAAACTATGCGTGTTAAATGTTTGTTTTGTGAGATTACTTGAGAATGAAGTGTCTAGTATTAGGATGTTACAAGTTTTGCAGTTCTTCATGCCACACTTAGAAATTGAGCAATCGCTTGGTGAAAATAGGTGCTCTTTTAGTATATCGACCACTTCAATCTTACAGGGCTTGATTTTAATATACCCATCTGCATGTTTATACCAAAACTCATGGTTGTTACTAACTACAAATGTTTCATCTCTAATGTCGTGTAAATTAATTCTAGGGACACCTAAGTTACCTGTTGCGTATGTGTCCGTAGACGCAACAGGTTGGGGCCTTTTTATAGTGGGCGACGCCCCAGCCACTTTGTAGGTCTCTTGAGTTCTATCCATTTAAGCAAAAGACTGCTCGACAAGTGCCCTCGGGGACAATTTGTCCACCAGCAGTGACACATGAACAGTGGTAAAAATGACAAATATGGATAATGACCATATCCCTGTCTACAGTACAAAATCGATAATTCAGAAAATCAGAAACCGAAGGCATACAAAATCAGGACAAAACAGGAACCAAAGCAAACAAAAACAAAAACCTCCACCATATGAAAAGAAGCGAACTCCCGACATGAGAGTGAGACCAGGTGCCCAGGAAGAGTAAGCATCTCCTGCTTGCATGCAACACCCGTCGCTTCAATTCGGTAGAACTGTCACATCCGGTTACTTCCATTTTGGAAGATATAGAGTACAATCTTTGGTTGGATGGTTCAAATGGTCTATGACAGAATATCATCCACCATTCTGGATAGTGGGACATCATAGTGTATGACGAGTTCCCCATATCGACCGTAGAACTTCCTCAGTGACGATGTTAGTCGGTCACAAACATATCCCTGACTGAGAAGCTTATCTGAAAGACGCCTAGCTCTCAGAACAAAATCCGTATATTTGGTACTTGCTCTGGCATAGCGTATCAACTGAGATATGAACACGCCATAAGCAGGCGATGAAGGGATGTTGCTACTCAGAAAAGGAAAGTTCGTAATGCTGAAATTGAAGTTGTCACGTTTGTCATAGAGTGAGGTGTTCATGTGACCATCAGTGTCGTAGGACAACATTATGTCCAAATAGGATGCTGAATTATTTGTCTCTGTAGTTTCTTTGACTTCAAGCTCCGAAGGATAGATACTGCTCAGGTAATCCGCGAATTTTGGATTATTGATGGACAACACATCGTCTATGTATCTGTAAGTGAAGTTGAAATCAGAAGCTAAGTATCTTTTCCCTTCAGAGACCAAAGATTGAATGAATTCAGCTTCGTACGAGTAAAGGAAAATGTCGGCAAGGAGTGGGGCACAAGCTAGATAAAAACAGAGAACTGCGCAGAGTAAAAACGAGGAAGCCTGATGTGAAAAGCAGACGACCAATCCTTCAGCAGGAAGGAGTCACGCAGAAAGGAACTCATTAAGCTTCCGAGGATTCTTCGTGGTCGCAATAGCACTTTCTATATAGGCATAACCTCAAACAGTGCATGTATTTCATATATTAATTTCATTTTCCTCCGTGGACATCGACGGCGTGTGCGGCTGGCCAACAGGGGATACTTACCCATCCCGGGCATATGTTTATTTATTATAACTCGTATCAAAATTGATAGTGATGCTTCAATGTGACATCATATATATTTTTGCGATTTAGGAAACTAGCCATTTCACCGATAAATATCATCGAAATTAAAGGAGTTTAACATCTTAGCACCATCTCTCCAATGCTATTTTGGACATAGATTTTATTTTGATATGCTTCTGAATCGACCCTACAGAAAATTTGGAGCTGCGCACTCTCTGTAATGTAAATGTACAAATCTAAATTCAAAAATTAAAGAGGGCGTTACTGAAATGATTTTTGGTGGCTCCGCTAGAAGCATCACTGAATGATGAGAATTTAATATTCAAAACACGTGTCTGGTGCATGGAAATTGGTTTGGAATTTTCTTCAAGATGGTTTAGAGTTGGAACCCTTTCATTTATCAATTTACTTATTCATCTGTGTTGCTTGGGCCCCTGTGTTTTGCGGTCTTGTTTGTGTGTGGTAGTCTGACAATGAGGAGGTTCTTTTAAACCAAAATTGTACTATCTTCGAGCCCTCTGTGTGATCGGAAAAATGGGAGGGTTGTGCGCACGTAATCTAGAATAAACACACCTTCTGCTATTTGCGTGGCAGATGGCCGTCCTAAGTCGGCACCGGTTGCCATTGGTGTCGTTTGTTTATGTGTGGTTCTTTGGGTTTGATGTTTCTGTGTTATGCGTTGACGTTCCTTGTCCATTTTGGATTCAACATAGTAAATTTCCCTTCGCTTGACGGTGATGTTCCAAGATTACCGTCATACGGCATTTACAGATCACAGCTCATCCGGTACGCTAGAGCATGAACTGATATTTTGGATTTTCACAGTAGAAATTTACAAATTACCAAAAAACTTTTAGGTCAAGGTTTCCGCTTTCATAAACTAGTTAAGACTTTCTGGAAATTTTACAAAAATTACAGTCAACTTCTTTTAAAATTCGGATCTATACATGCAACAGAGTACATTACTATGGGTATTACACAACCTGTCTTTTATGATGATATGATAAACAAAATAAAAAGGATCAAAGGTAGGCAGCATAACCACCGAAAATGCGTCAGAATCATCAAACGTCTTTTATACCGTGGATATGATCCTAATGTCACCAGACGGACACTAGGCTTGGTACTTGACCAATCTACAGTCTTGTACAAACGCATCCTTGAGACTTGCACTCTGCCTGACTGTGACGACGGGACTTCATGACGGGCCCTGTCCAAACCTCTTTAGAGAAGACAGGGCCCCGACCACCTGCCCTCTCTTAATGTCAGTCAGACTCCTCGGGTGATTACATACATGAGCTCGCAACAGCCGGCAGAGCACGGACTGTATTACGCATGCCCTCTTTTTATATCCATTTACATATTCATCTGTGTCTCTGGGGCCTCTGCGTTTTGCGGTGTTGTTTGTGTGATGTCATCTTACAGTGAGGAGGTTGTTTTACACCACAATTGTACGTTCTTCGAGACCTCTGGGTAATTGGAGAAGTGAGAGGGTTGTGCGCACGTAATCCAGGATAACCACACCATTTGCTACTTGCGTGACAGATGGCCGTCCAAAGTCAGCACCGGTCACCCATTGGTCTCGTCGGTTTATGTGTAGTCTTTTGTGTTTGATGTTTACATGTCGTGTGTCTCTTTTCCGTCTCGTGCTGTACTCTTCTTTTGTGTTTTTGCATCGGGTGTTTTGGTGTTTTACTGTTGATGCTGCAACGGGGTCTTGTTGGAGATCTCCTCCCTTCTTTTTTTTGTCTCTTCTGCGTCTCTTTCTGTGCTTGTCTGCTTTGTGTTTTTTGCATTGAGTGTTTTGGGGTTTGGCTTTGGGTGCTGCAACCTGGTGTTGTTGGAGATCCCCTCCTTTGTTAATCACTACAAAAATCAAATTTATCCTCCGGAGTTAACATTGAAGAAAGCAAATACAAATGATATAACTACACCATTTTTTTGATCTTGATATCAAAATCAATAACGGAGAAATTCAGATAAAGATATACGACAAAAGAGGAGACTTTGGCTTCAACATTGTTAATTTACCTTGGCTTGATGTCCATGTTCTAAGATTGCCATCGTGCGGGATTTACATTTTTTAATTTTAAATTTTTTGAAATTTCTAAAACGTGGGTCCTGTAGGATTATATCCCGCCCATTCTGCTTCGTCTTTTGGTACATTTTTGGACATAATAATTTTCATACATTTTTGCCATTTTACAATGTGAAGACTGAGGATCACTGACGAGGGTTGAGTACCCGAAACGTGCATGTCTTGTCCATGATTTGAATTTATCAATTTTTTAATGATGCTATTGAATTTGAAGACGTTGAACATTTGAACTACTTGGTGAGTGTCACTGCTGGTGGACCAAGAGTCCCCGAGGGCACATGTAGCCAAGTTCGATTAACTTCGGTTGATCGTCTGTCCCTCTAACGCATTTGAAATTTTCTGTTACAAATTTTTTTGAAATTTCTAAAACGTGGGTCCTGTAGCATTATATAAAATCAATTCTGCTACATCTTTTTGGTACATTTTTGGACATAATAATTTTCATACTTTTTGGCCATTTTACATTGTTTAGACTGAGGATCACTGACGAAGATTTAATACCCGAAACGTGCATGTCTAGTCCATCCTGTAAATTTATAAGGTCGCCTGCTTTACCGAGGATATGATCCTAAAGTCATCACAAAAACTTATGGTACTGAACCAATCTACAGTTTTGTAGCAATGTCTTTCCCAACGTTGCACAATGGTCAACCGTGACAACGGGACTCAATGATGGGCCTAGGTTGAAATCTCGTCAGAGAAGACGGAGTCTTGATTCTCTGTCCTATCGGAAAGTTTGTCAGACTTCTCGGGTGATTGATCTTGAGCTTCGCGCTTCTATCAGACTATTAAACGCATGTCATAGTTTTTTTTTTCAGATCCATTTACATAGATTCTGTGTTTTACTCTCTTGTTTGTGATGTCACCTTACAGTGAGAAGTTTTATGTTTATACAACAATAGTGTGTCTATGGAGACCTCTGTGTATCCGGTTAAGTGAGAGGCAGATCGCGTCCAAAGTCGGCGCTGGGTGCACATTTGTTTCCTTCCTATTATGTGTTGTCATCAATGTTTGATGTTTCTGTACGTCAGGTTCGATTGTTTTGTATGATGTTCTAGTGAATATTAGTGTGTCTTTTTGCGATTTATAGTTTTGTATAATGTCATTTATGTGACACTTTCTTGTGGGTTTCTTTAGTTGGGTGAGTGCAGGGTGGCCATGCCGGAGATTCCCTTTCCTTGTTGGAGCAGGTATTGTGAAAATCGGCATGACTGAGATATAGCTGGTTCAGGTCAAAAGCTTCACAATCTGAGGGTTATTCATGCTAGAACTTGAGAAGACGGTCTTAGAATTGCATTTTGCTCCATAAATTATATCTGTAAACCAAGAGTAACAAGTGATAACAAAGTTCTTGATGTTGTTTTACCTTAAAAGTGCCAATTTCTGTCTGCATAAGGGAAATTTTAACTATTATACTATACGTCACATGTATTACTCTTCAAGACAGATGAGGTGGTTTGCAGTGTGAAAAATATATTTATGAAGTGGTGTATTTTTGCATCAGTTTTCGAAAAACATTTTTTTTATCTTTTGCAGTATTGAAGGCAAGTAGAAAAACTATCGAAATATTATATTTAGTATGTGCTCGACCATTGAAACTCAGAGCTACTATTTATGACTGTGATAAATTAATTAGCTTGCAAGGAAAGACAAGTATTGTTATTCAGATTTTTTAAAAGTAATCTAGTACGTTAGCACAATACATACATAATGTAAATGTACAAATCCAACTTCAAAGAATTAAAGACGGCGCTACAGAAACTATTTTGGTGGCTCCGCTGGAAGCATCACTGATGAGAATGTAATGTCTGGTGCATGAAAATTGGTTTGGAATTTTCTTCAAGAAGGTAAAGAGTTGTAACCCTTCGACATTATATATATGATACAAAAAGTCAATGATGCCTACACGCTTCATGGTGTGGTTCAGTATCAAGGACATATAAAAAATAAGAGAAAACCACAAATTTGTACAAAAATATAGTTTGGTCACCCTTCAAATAATTGAAAATGCTTTAAATTAATCAACAAAAAATGTAAAATAAGTTTAAATGCTTATTTTCTGTATCAAGGTCGTTTTTATCTTGAAAATAGCTCCAAAATAGAGACACGAAAAGGTATTTCGTAATCGATTTTGACAAGATCGAGTTATCTCCCGTAGATTATTTAGAGGAAAATGTCATTTTTTGGAGGCACATACTTTAGTAAGTCCTTTCTAATAAACATATCATAAATAGACCTTCCAAACGCTTCAAAGGTTGGCCTAGTCTACATCAGATACATTAATCAGTCCTTTTCTACTGCAATTTTTTTCTTCTTGAGGTTCCACTTTTGTAGAAGAGTTTAATTTGAACACGGTAAAACCTTTTTCATACCACCTCATGTCATATTATCTGTAGGCCTCATTTTAATAATGATTGTATTTTCTGTTAGTGTATGATGATAAAACAGAAAGAGATGAAAAATAATAGACAACATGACACGTTGCTTAAGGTCAAACTGTTGTATACGACAACTGTAAACTTAATGTCTTATTTCATAAACATCGAATTTCTCCAACAGATGTGGATGATTAAGGTTACCCCTGAACACTCTGTTTGTCTTATATATATATATTTTTAATTTCAGATGAGTTAAAGAAGATCCTGACGATAATCTCAGCAGCATTCACAATAGAGCACTAAATTAAGCATTGACGCACCCCTAGAGATGGGATCAGGTGCCAGGGAGGAGTAAGCATCCCATGTTTGGCTAGCCGCATCCACCGTCGATGTTCACGCAATAAAATGAAATATGTAAAGTACATTCACTGTCTGAGGTAATGACTTATAGAAAGAGCTTTGACGACCATGTCAGGGAAAAATATTCAAAACACTTACTGTCAAACTCCTCGCGGGGAACTTTTGTATGGGGTCCACATGACAAAGGGCATAATCAGAGTACTCTCTTTTGATAACCTAAAGCAATTAGACATCTTAAATCAAGGTTATTTCTTTAGATTTGGTTATGCTATGATATTTACCCATGACTCTTTATTTATATCTGTTTAAGGGTAGATGACAAATATGGATAATGACCAAATCCCTATATACAGCATAAAATCGATAATTCAGAAAATCAAAAACCGAAGGCATAAAAAAAGGATAAAACAGGAACCAAAGCAAACAAAAACCTCCACCACATGATATGGGAGTGAGACAAGGTACCGGGAAGAGACAGCATGCAACATCCGTCGCTTAGATTCAGTAGAATTGTCTCATCCGGTTACTTCCATTTTGGAAGATATAGAATATAATCTTTGGTTGGATGGTACAAATGGTCTATGACAGAATATCATCCATCATTTTTGAGAGTGGGACATCATTGTGTATGACGAGTTCCCCATATCGACCGTAGAACTTCCTCAGTGACGATGTTAGTCGGTCACAAACATATCCCTGACTGAGAGGCTTACATGAAAGACGCCTAGCTCTCAGAACAAAATCCGTGTATTTGGTACTTGCTCTGGCATATCAACTGAGATATAAACACGCAATAGGCAGGCGATGAAGGGATGTTGCTACTCAGAAAAGGAAAGTTTGTGATGCTGAAATTGAAGTCGTCACGTTTGTCATAGAATGAGGTGTTCATGTTACCATCAGTGTCGTACCATTATGACCAAATAGGATGCTGAATCATTTGTCTCTGTAGTTTCCTTGACTTCAAGCTGCGAAGGATAGATTCAGCTGAGGTAATCTGCAAATTTTGGATTATTTATGGACAACACATCGTCTATGTATCTGTAAGTGAAGTTGAAGTCAGAAACTATGCTTTTCTCTTCAGAGACCAAAGATGAAATGAATTCATCTTCGTTCGAGTAAAGAAAAATATCGGCAAGGAGTGGGGCACAATTGGTCCCCATTGGAATTCGAACAATTTGCTGGAAGGCTTTTCCTCCAAACACCAAAAAATGTTGTCGATCAGGACGTTTAACATCTGAGTAATTTCTGTTTCATTGTACTTATTTTCAAAATCGGTCTCTTCTTTTACAAAGTAGGTTTTGTTATAGTTAACAACAATAAATTTGTATCTCCGATTGCCGTTATTGCTTGCTACTAAAATGAGTTGATTTCAGATGTTTTAAACGTTCCTTCGAATTCTTTAAAATCAACACCTGGCTGATACCGCTACGGGAATATACTGTCGAACAATATGTTTGTCCAGATTTGATTTCAGATAAAACTTTGGTGAGTAATATCGATAAAGATTTGGTCGAACATTTTGAGGAACCAGTGATGAAACGTTGTTTGTACGGATTCTTATGCATTTTAGGTACGCAGTAAAAGTACGGAAAATTTAAATTGTTAGTGTCGAAACTAAAGGAAGCAAGAGCTGATTTGTGGTTATTTGTTCTTTCAGAGGCAGACATGTTTATTGGGGTGTAATTTGGATTTCCAGGTGTCGAATTTAAACCCAAGTCTTTAACTAGACTGTCGAAATTGTACTTTTTGCAAGTAAATGTGTAATTATTTGAGACTTTGTCTGCTGGTGTGATGATATAATGCACTTTGAGGCAGGTAAGCTCTGTGATAACATCAGGGTTATTAAAGATAGACTCCAATATAATGTAAATAGTTGATCTTAATCAGTAAATTCTAGATAAAAGTAACTACCTGATGGATCTCATCCATTCGGAAAGGGTGCCGAGCTGTGGATCCTCTTTCTTTGCCCAACGTCTTACATATTCCTTACAAGATTCCATGATAATTTTGACATTTTAGTTCCATGTAAAGGACATACTTTCTCTGTATTTGGGACCTTTTTTAACATTTCTCTCAACGTGTCGTTTTTTACTGTACTGAGGTCACCAGTAATAACGTGTCCACAAGGAGAGTAGTTGAAATCCGATGAAGAACATTCGCAAGGAAGTGGATGTAGTGAGGGATTACCTAAATCAATACACTACAAGAATCGTTTGTAATTGTAAATTTTGGATGCAACTGTTGGTGTGTAGCTATAGGAAATACATGGAGTTTCTTCTCCTTTGAAATATGGTGGGATTTTTTCCGGACAGTTTTGTGATTCAAAATTTGACCAAGATCCAATTTATCAATACCTTTGTTTGCAAATCTTATATAATGAAAGGACGGTTTGTTTTCTCCTCTGATTTATCTTATCTAACTGTTTGGAATAAACGAACAGTAGAAATATCCATGATGACTCCCTGTAGTCTGTATTTTGGGGAACATGCATCGATAAATGTGAGGTTCTTCGTATATTCGTAGCTTCCGCTTTTATGTGTACCTTGTGGTCTGTTGAATAAGCTAGTCACATTTACCGATTGACAACCGGAACTTGTTAAGTTTCCTATACTGCTGATGTTATCGTTTACCCATAGAACGCTGCAGTGTTAAGATAAAGACAACACAAATAAGTTACAAGCAGCTACGACACTAAACGTGTTTAAACCCAGTGAAAATGAGTTAAAGAAGATCCGGACGATAATCTCACAAAAGAGCACGAAACTGAGCATCGACGGACCCCAGCAAGCCAGAGATGGGAGCAAGTGCGCGGGAGGAGTAAGCATCCACTGTTGGCTAGGCGTACCCGCCGCCGATGTGCATGCGCGAAAATGGAAACAATATATATATAAAATTAATGCACTGTCTGAGGTAATGTCTATATAGAAAGTGCTATGGCGACCTTGTCAGGGACAAATATTCAAAACACTTACTGTCAAACCCCTCGCAGGGACATTTTTACGAGCTCCACACGGCAAAGGGCATAAGTGTGACACAAATGAGTTAAAGAAGATCCTGACGATAATTTCAACAGCACTCACAATAGAGCACAAAACTGAGCATCGACGGACCCCCATCAAGCCAGAGATGGAACCAGGTGTCCGGAAAAAGTAAACATCCCCTGTGGACATTACATTCCTTTAGCCGTCTGGATAAACGAATATGTACTCGTATCCAGACGGATAAGGGACAGTACGTCCCTCATTTCGTCCGGACACAAGTTTATAAAGATAAATAACACACTCTCAAACTAGCCAGAGCCTACAATGTACTGAAGCTCGGAAGGCTATAACTAGTACACAAGTAGGTAATATTCTCACTCAATGAACCAAAGCAGATACCGCGATGGGCGAGACCAGGTGCGTAGGTAGAGCCAGCGTCTCCTGTTTGCATAGGGGCATCTCAACGAGAAGAGCTGTAAGCTCGGGGAACCGGTCTGACCAAGTCTGGGCTCAAGATTCAACTGATCTGACAATACATTCACACAGTAGCATACATCATACACACACGAATAGGAACGGATCTCTTTAAAGGAATGCAATGTTGTTTTAAAAAAAAATTATATAAAGAGCACAAAAGGGATGAAAACAACCACGTTCACTATTCAAACAATGAAGGATCCATCTAATAAAGGGCGAATGCACGTAGCTTTGAAGAAAAGATACAGTGAGCACAAAAAGGTTAAAGCGGCTACGACACGAAATGGTGTTTAAAACCAGCGGAAGGGACAAAATATCTCTTAATCCGTCTGGACACACGTATATATCATACATCTACACACTCTCATACTAGTCAGAACCTGCAAAGTATTGAAGCTTGAAAGGCTATAACTCGTATACATATGGGTACTATTTCATTGTTTTTGCATTGAGAGTTTTAGGATTTGCTGTTGGTGTTGCAACCTGGTGTTGTTGGAGATTCCTTCCTTTGTCCGGAATAAGATGTACTGAGATAT
The DNA here is from genome assembly GCA_028142955.1 of Pinctada fucata. Lineage (NCBI taxonomy): Eukaryota > Metazoa > Mollusca > Bivalvia > Pterioida > Pteriidae > Pinctada > Pinctada fucata. The sequence goes on along the minus strand of AP027111.1, from coordinate 43,714,625 downwards.
TAAAAGTGTGTCGATCAAGGTTTATCACCTCTCGGAATTATGTACGATTGTTAAAGGTATGTATCATTTTCTAGAAAAACATGCTTTCTAAAAAGGTAATATGATTTAAATACAAACAAAATGAATGATTCTGTATTGAAATTCAAATCTACGTTGAAGATGACGATACACTACCGACGGAATTTTACTTTTAACATATGTTTTATAAAACATTATGTTTGACTTTTTATACAATACAAAAATTGCCATCAAATATCATCTTCTTCATTTTCAGTTGTACTTTGTCTTTGTCTTGATCGTTAACATTGGCTTCGAGCATCTCTACATAATGAGATTTTACTGAAATCGCATCTGGTGCACTTAAATCTCTATAATATATCTTATTTTTCAATATTGATCTTTCTTTTTCTTCCGTTGCCTCAGCTTATCTGTTAAGTATTATAGATTTATATGCTGACCCACTCCCAAATTATCCTATCACGCGCGTGCGTGATCGATGCAACATTGTGTTGTTAGGAATATGTCCTTATTATCTTTTTCTCGGAAAAATGATCCTGACTTTAACAAGAGGTTATTGGTCATGAAACTGGAACCGATACAATAAACTAGGAATTCAATTTAGTGTAGATCCATGAAGAATCAGGCAGGGATGATACATAAAAAAGATGCGAAACGTTTTTATTTATCTCCTTTAATGAGATAAAGAAGATCCTGACGACAATCTCAACAGCACCCACAATAGAGCACCAAATGGAGCAAGCTAGAGGTGGGACCAGGTGCCCGGGAGGAGTGAGCATCCCCTGTTTGGCTAGCCACACCCGCCGTCGATGTTAATGCACGAAAAATGAAAACAATATCTTAAAACATGCTTTGGTTGAAGTAATGTCTATATAGAAAGTGCTACGGAGTCCACGTCAGGGAAAATATTCAAAACACTTACTGTCAAACCCCTCACGGGGAACTTTTTTAAGAGCTCCACACGGCAGAGGGCATTAGTGTGACTGAAATGAGATATAGAAGATCCTGACGACAATCTGAACAGCACTCACAATAGACATGTATGGTACAAATCAACTTTGTCCTGAAGCTGAATTCATTCAATCGCTGGTCTCTGAAGGGAAAAGATACTTAGCTTCTGGCTTCAACTTCACTTACAGATACAAAGACGATGTGTTGTCCATCAATACTCCAAAATTCGCGGATCACCTGAGTAGTATCTATCCTTCAGAGCTTGAATTCAAAGAAACTACAGAGACAAATAATTCAGCATCCTATTTGGACATAATGTTGTCCTACGACACTGATGGTCACATGAACACCTCACTCTATGACAAACGTGACGACTTCAATTAAGGCATTACAAACTTTCCTTTTCTGAGTAGCAACATCCCTTCATCGCCTGCTTATTGCGTGTTCATATCTCAGTTGATACGCTATGCCAGAGCAAGCACGAAATATACGGATTTTAGTCTGAGAGCTAGGCGTATTTCAGATAAGCTTCTCAGTCAGGGATATGTTTGTGACCGACTAACATCGTCACTGAGGAAGTTCTACGGTCGATACGAGGAACTCGTCATACACTATGATGTCCCACTCTCCAGAATGGTGGATGATATTCTGTCATTGACCATTTGAACGATTTAACTTAAGATTGCACTCTTTGTCTTCCGAAATGGAAGTTACCGGATGTGACAGTTCTGCCGAATTGAAGCGGCGGGTGTTGCATTCAAGCAGGAGATGCTTACTCTTCCTGGGCACCTGGTCTCACTTCCATATCAGGAGTTCGCTTCTTTTCATATGGTGGAGGGTTTTGTTTGTTTGCTTTGGTTCCTGTTTTATCCTGATTTTGTATGCCTTCGGTTTCTGATTTTCTGAATTATCGATTTTGTACTGTAGACAGGGATATGGTCATTATCCATATTTGTCATCAACATATGAAATTCATTTCCCAAGGTAGAGATGTTGAAGCAAGATATTCACCTTATAATTTGTAAAGGATAATGGATATACAATTTTCACCATCCAAGTATATACATGTAAAACAATCCTTTTGGACATATGTTTTGGGTTGATCTGAGCACGTTTCGAACAAAAAAGTTTTGCAGAAATATGAAGGTATTTCCAACCTGCCTGATTCTTTTCTCAAAATTCCATATCACATTCTATTCTATTATGACATAAGAAAATGTTTTATTGGAATTTATTAACGATTTTACGATGAGACAAACGAATATTGACAGTAAGCTCAAAGTAAATTATTAATTCATCATGCTGTACCTGGTCTATTTTTAGTTTCGTACCAGTACATCTCACTGCAACGCAGACTGACCTACCTGTAATCTTTGACAATGCGCAATCCACAGTTGTAAAATATGTAATCGAATAGAAGCCCAACATACACCAAAATTTGCTTCTAAATACCGTTTCGATAGGCAGACAGATTCTTGAAAAACGTTAAACAAAACAAAGATAATGGGACGATTATCATCTGCTTGTCCGAAATTTTACGAAGAAGAGAAAGTTATAATTGTCTTTTTCATAGAAATAATTCATTACTAAAACCTGGTAGCGAGGGTATATGAGATGTTGCTATCGCATCATACCATAGGGATTCCACAGTAAGCGTATGATCGCCATAGCACTTTCTATATAGACATAACCTCAGACAGTGCATATATTGTTTTCATTTTCGTGCATGAACATCGACGGTGGATGCGCCTAGCCAAACAGGGGATGCTTACTCCTCCCAGACACCTTATCCCACCTCTAGCTTGCTAGGGGTCCGTCGATGCTCAATTTAGAGCTCTACTGCGAGTGTTGTTAAGATTTTCGTCCAGATCTTCATTATCTAATTTGTGTCACACTTTTGCCTTTTGCCGTGTGGAGCTCGTAAAAATATCCCTGCGAGGGGTTCAACATAAAAGTGTTTTAATAATGTTTTCCTTGTTATGATCGCCATAGCACTTTCTATATTCACAAAACCTCAGATGGGATAGTGCATGTTTTGTAGATATTGTTTTCATTTTCGTTGATGAATATCGACTGCGGGTGCGGCTAGCCAAACAGGGATTGCTTACTCCTCCTGGGCAACAGATCCCACATCTAGCTTGCTAGGGGTCCGTTGATATTCAATTTGGTGCTCTATTGTGAGTGTCTTTGAGTTTTTTGTCAAGATCTTCTCTATCTCTTTACTGTCAATAAATCAATGCAATCTTGGTGAATTTGTATCCAAAACATTTCATACCCAGGTGAAAATTCAATATATATCATCTTAGAATTTGTATTCTAAGTGTTTCATACCCAAGATAATTTACACTGTATATAATTTTTAATGCTTCCAATTCATTCTTTCGCGTCAAGTTCTCAATGAATGTAAGTGCTAAGGTAATTAGAAAAAATAAACCCAAACTATAACAAAAAACTTAAGTCATAGAACCATCATAGTATTGAGGGAGATACTACTAAATTGTTGAATGAATACGTAACAAGTTTGTCAAATCAAGTCTGAACAGAAACATTTTGATAAAGGAGAAAATATATACTTCTGGACAAACAGTCCAACAGGCGCGATTCAAACTCGATGGTTTAATATCAAAATGAAACTATATGCTTACTTGTGATTAGTTTTGTGCTAATAAACCCCAGGGTAGTGTACTGAGGACATATCAGGCACCCGAATTTTGAGTTTTCACATCGAAGAATTACCCATACACCTGATACATACAGAATAATTTAGGAATAGGTTTGTTAATATTTAATATTACTGTCTGACATTATGTACCTGTTTATTCCTGCTTGATTACATTGCATTGTTTTTACAATATTTACATTTGTATATGATATTAATAAAGTCAAATTACGCTTCAATTTATATCACATAAAAGTACTTGGGTTTCTTTTGAAATGAAACATATGTCTAATAATCAGATAAACAGTTATTCCTTATAAGTATTCAAACTTACAAGAAAGATAACTCCGATTTGCATTATGAAGTACTTAGAAACATTTTTATGTAAATTTACACAAAGTAAAGACCGATATTTTTCAATTTCTTCGCTTCATTCAATTAGTAATATATCCAATATATTGTATTTCAAAGATGAAGGAAAATCATCTAACAATGAAAACGATATTGAGAAATATTTTGAATTAACCATAGTTGGCAATGGAAAATGTCTGCATCAGTTAAGTTTGGGAAAAACTTAGTAGTTCATTTTTTTTCCTTTGGTAAAACATCAAGAGTCTCTACTTATCATTTTTGCATACAAAAAGATGAAACTGATTCAAATCTCAAGAACATCTACCCAAAAACTGAATATAGATTATATGTCCATAAAAGAGAAATCCATACAAAATCGTATCAGCTTGACACACCTCTTACTTCATTAATTTACCTTCTTGTTTGAATATTGATTGATATTTTTGTATATAATGTAGACGGAGGCCTTTGTTGTTAAGGTTTTGATAAAGAGAGAACATAAAAACAAGTTCACACGATGCTTACTCGTCATATTGTTCTTTTATTTTTGTTTGCCGTTTATTTCAGCTGCCACTGTCCATTTACATTTGCAAATGAAGAATTGAGTTACCTCTCGGAAATGGAAAACAGATTGTTTCAACAATTACGGAGCTCGATGTCAATGCTTCAAAATGTTATTGAAAGCAGATCTAGTAATGGAGGTAATTTTTGTTTTACTTTATATACATGATATACTCAATCGTTGAGGTACAAGGTTCACAAGATGGAAAGGTTGTTTGAGGAGATATTCATTATGGTAAGTAACCTCGAAGAAAAAACTCATGAACCAAATAGCAGTAATTTTATGTTCGTTCTTTCTTGTTTTATAATTTGTCTCCAGAAAAATGGAAAAAAATCAGTCGAAAAGATACGTATTATGAGTTTATTTTTGAACATTTTGTTATTTTCAACAAGGTTTTGCATACTTCAAAGTATCATTTTGACGGGGATCTTTAGTTTATGTTTAACAGTGCTTAAGGTAGTAAGGAATAGTAACCAGTGTCTAAATGTCATTACACAAATTCAAAATATAATTTTTTTTTTTCTGATATAAATGTAACAGTTGAAGAATCATCCTAATAAGAAAACATGTCACCCTAGATATTCTACGTACATCAGTGACTTAATTTCAATGTCAGAATACAATAGCTGTGATACAAAGAAAGGACATGGTATATCGCATAAAAATTAGATGAGGTGTTAACTTATACTGTATGTACTTCCATTTAATGTCATCTCTAAAAAGATGTGGAACAATTATCAAAACATAGGGATTTTATGTGATAAGCAGACATTTACAACCAATTGAATGATAATTATACAGGTGCATTTTAATTACTTATAAGTTATGTTTCTGTCATTAAAAGGTACAACATATACCCGTTGGGGAAGAACTGAATGTCATGGAAATAAAACGGAGCTTGTTTATTCCGGTAAGTTTTCTTGAAATTCATTTTTTCATTGTCCAACCACTTCTCAGATAAGCATTCTGAATTACCAAGATAAATTAAAATGTTAAATGTTGTCAGAATATGGCGTGTGCAATTATTTATAAAATTAAATATTTGCTCTTATAATAAGATTTTTTGTTCATAAAATACCAATATTTATTCCTAAAATACTTTTTTTTTCATAAAAACTAAATGCTTATTCAAAATTGAAATATATGTTCATAAAACATAAATATTCATTCATAAACGTTAATATATGATGTTCGTAAAACAAAAATATATTTGAACATAAAACGTACATATTTGTTCATAAAACGTCAGTATTAAGTTTATTAACAACTTGATTTTTATGGTCTTTACGAAATTATCTGTTTCATTAATTATATTTGTTCAATATTTCAAATCGTTAAAATGCTAAACGTCTTCAAATTCACTAGCATAATTTAAGAACAGATACATTTTCAGCATGGACCACATGCATGTTTCAGGTACTGTACCCTCGACAGCAATCCTCAATCTAAATCATGTAAATGTAATATGGTCAAGGCGTGTGAATGTTATTATGTCCAAAAATGTACCGAAAGACGCAGCAGGATGAGTTGGAATTGATGCTACATATAGGACCCAAATTTTAAAAATTCCGAGAAATTTTAATAACAGAATTTTTCGATTGCAGAAATTTAGCTTGGATCTTTTCCGTGTGTCCATTCTATATGTATTTAGTCAGTGATAACTGTATCGCTATACTGAATCAGAATGGTTACACTGGTAATAATACTTCACTATATTAAACTATTTTACCTTAATGTAGTAATTTAATCATTCAAAGGAATGGATAATGTCGCCATCTAAAATGTCTTTAGCTTCACCTTATATATTATAATTAACTGTTAGTGCTGAACCGTAAACCAAAGAAACTTATCTTATGATTTCTTAAATAGCTTGTGTCTAATTTCTATAGATGAACAAAAATCTACGAGTTTAACAGATGTCCAAAATTATCTCCGTTTTATGAACTCTTGTGTACTGCTTTGTGAAAATTTTTGATTGCGTTGAAGATACGATCAACCGAAGTTCATGGAATGTTGCTACATGTGCTCTTGGGGACTCTCACCAGTAGTGACATTCACCAAGTGGTTAAAATGTTAAACGTCTTCAAATACACTAGCATCATTTAAGAATATATGAATTTGCAGCATGGACCATACATGCATGTTTCGGGTACTGAAACTTCGTCAGTGATTCTCAATCTAAACAATGTAACATGACCAAAAAGTGTGAAAATTATTATGTCCAAAAATGAACCGAAAGACGTAGCAGGATGGGTGGGATATGATGCTACAGGACCCACATTTTAGAAATTCTTGAATGTCTTTCGGTTTATTTTGGACATAATTTCCACATATATTGGCCATGATTCAGTGTTTAGATTGAGGATCACTGTCGAGGGTTACATACCCGAAACATGCATGTCTTGTCCATGCTGAAAATTAATCATTAAATGATGCTAATGAATTTGAAGTCGTTTAACAGTAGTCTGAATTGCGGAATATTATATTAGTACTTACCTATTATATAATTCTTCATTTCATCTTTATTATGGTCCTTAGCAGACATTTTCTTTTTTTGTCGCCTGCGAAAAATAGCGACACTTATGGATCACTTTGTCGATTGTCCGTTTGTCTGTCTGTCACACTTGGATGTCACATCCTATAAAAGTGATTCCTGGGTGTCACTATGTTTCGCAGGCGACATATGTATTCCTTGAAATGATTTTCTGTTTCATTTGCACAAATTCTGTGTTGCAATGTGGAATTGATCAAGAAAAATAAGCAGGTGAATGTACATGTTTAATTTTATGTTTTTATTTTGTTCATTTTATTCCTTCCAAACGCATGTCGTAAGAGATAAAAACAACAACTTACTTAACATATTATTTGGAATCCGACGTTTTGAATTTACTATTCCATTTAAAATCATTAAGAGAATATTGGAGGATAAGACTTGTGCACCCTCTAACAAAGGGTCTCGGAAATATGAGACTTGTGACTAGATCTAAGAGAAATAATGGACCGTTCAGCTGTTGTTAATTTAACAAGGATGTTCCTGTGAAGCACGACAAGCATCCATAATTTGTTATGTTTTCATTATTCGATAAAATGTTATTGGACAAATGAAAGAGTAAGTTGCTTCGCCATTTTCCTACATAATGCATCCGTTGTACAAGGAATGCGTTGTTTGTGACGCCATCATCTATATATAGTGAACAATCGCACATAGTGCTGATTTGTACCTGTTCAACAACACACTGTTGGTAAAAACAATGGTTATTTTACCTTTACTGAATTGATTGTATCATATATATTATGTGTAGGTCGTGTGGGAGGGTCTTGGTATAAGCACAAAGGAGCAGCTGCGAATTACCTATGTATGCCAATGGATCCAGACTGGGATGAGTACAAAGATGGCGTCTCTGGACCTAAAGGTTATGTGTATGGGACAGAATACGAAGTGTTTGACGCCATCAATGACATTGGAAAGAAGGGTTTTGGCAACTGGGATGTTCCTTGTGCAGTATGCAGGACAAAAGGAGTTTCGAGTACTCTGATGATTCCAGGTAACTAATTCCCAAAAAAAGTTCCACTAGACTATTTTCCATAGATTTCATTTCTGAAAGAAGCGGTTATTCAACGGGACGGGAAGTACCAGTATCATATTAGCAAAAACTCAATTGAAAAATATATTTTGAATCGTATAACAAGAAATAACAAAGGGAATAGGAAGGCAAAACGTACGACTACGTATATATAACACTTAATACAGAATACTGAATATAACCCAATGAGACCGATAGTCAGAATTTCATGTTTATATAGATCGCTGAGAGAATCAAACTTCATGATTATTGCATTTTTTTTCTAAACAAATCGCTTAAAATTGATAGTGACGTTTTGAGACTTACGCAATTACGAACCTCACAAGATAACCATTATACATGTAATATGTCAAAAGTATTGCTAATTGGTCTCATGGGAGTTCAGCAGGAGTATACGTATAAGTAGCAAAGGGTATATGTGCAATCGTAAGTCTTTTTGCGTTTTAATGTTTACTATAAGCGTGGTTATTGTCCCTAGGCGAAAATTTCCCGATTATAGAATCAATACGTTACGCTTGGGGAAAATATTCTAGGAATAAAAGTATCATCCATTATAAGAATGCAGCAAGATTTTTTTTTCTTTTTGCGCTCGAGAAATTTGGCAAAGTCCATTGAACCGCAAACACGAGAAACTTACCCCAACGCAATAAAATTAACGTTTTCAGTATTTGGCGTTTTTTTGTCCCTTTGCGCTTTATATTACATGCATTTCCTCTTAGTTTTTTGCCTTGAGCATCACGATTCGCATATGGTGAAATGATAGAACATATATTTCAATGACAAATATCGGCAATTAAATGTATATCAAATATTTGTTAGAAATTGATATGGATACAGAAAATGCGTCTCGTTGGAGATCGTCTCCTTTGTTTGCTGCCTAATAGAGCTTTACCATAACAAACGGTTGTCACCATACGGACTTCGTACATACGAAACCCGACGGAAAGTTCAAAAATGAGGGAACAATTCAAAGAGAAAAATAGTCAAGATTTATCAGGTATTCTGTTTAACATGCTTTAACTGTAAAAATGAGGAAGTCAAGATGCCTCATGTTTACTTAAGTGAAAAGTGAACGTCAATCTATCTTTAAATCAATCACTACAATTTCTGCTTATTTTACATCATTATGTATACGGTCCCCAGTATATGCGAGTTACGTTGTGTTTCGTATGAACAAACTTCGTCGCGGACCATAGAAAACTTTTTTTTCAAACATGTTCATCACATCCCAAAAAATAAGATCCTGCAATGTCACTTTATTCTTTGTACAAATAAATGTAATTAAAATTATCTAACTGTAAAATGGAAGAGTTAATTTGATGTAATCTAATCAATTGAGAATCTGGATGTATGCCAGTGATGAAACATCTTTTTTATATCTCTGCAATTCGTGTAGGTTATGTTTAAGAATGGATCAATTTGATTTTTAATAGAATTTCCATATTTTCTTTTTACACGCGAAAACTGCATTGTTTTACACCGAAGCCAGATCAAATTGTCAATATTTAAATATATGTTCTATAGTACCAATTGTGTTGTACTAAACAGGTGTTTCGGATATTTTAATCCTCGTCAGTAGTACTTCATGTCAAACAGTTTAAATAAAGCCAAGTGAATTTTCCTGGGGCCATCTACAATACATAGCTTTAAGTTCCTCTTACCAAAATGAGCGGCTACAAATATTGTGTAGGGTGTATTCAGAAGCGTATCTAAGTGAAAAAATGACCAAAAATCGTTGAGCTTAAGGAGGTCAAGGACAGCCAGACTTAAATTTGATCCTATCATTTATTTATCCTAAAAATTATAAATGTTAATAATCGAAACATACTTTTTCTACATGCAAAGTTTCATCAATGTTTTACCGTTAGTTTTGAAGCTACGAACGTACATATATACCCATCGAAAGCCCCAAAATGGGCCGTAAATGTGACGTTAAAATTAACACACTTTAGGTAATGAAAAACAGTTACATGTACAAATCTTCTGTAGAGGCAGAATATTAACGAGTTCTGTATTTTTCATTTATATATGATATGGGCAATCGTATAATAATTATGTATAAAATTATAAACGATCACTAAGACATTTAAAAGAAATTGTGCTGTCGTGGAAAGGAGATAAATTTATGTCTTTTTTCAAAAAGTCTTTGAGTTACTAATTTTTAATAGTAAAGTCCGTTTATCTGAAACCCTATCATTTATTTTCCGTAAAAACTTGCTATTATCTTCTTCATATGTCAAGTGAAACACCGATAAATTTCTATTGAAATTTGACCGTCAGTTTTTGAGTTATAGTGATTTTGTTACCCCCTCCCCCTTATTTCTACGTAACAGGATCCTGACGTTCTTGCGAAAAATGCGCCAATGTCGTCGTTTCTATTATGACGTCATAATTGATCCAGACCTTTCCGATGGGGTTCTTTCGGATACTGTTCTGGACCCCCTTAATACAATGTAATTCTAAAAATGACCGAAAAAAAATTATGCGGAAACCCAGCTAAGGACAGAGCTATGCAATGAGATACCCCTTAGTTTTAGAAATTTAGGTCTAATTTGATGCCAGGAAATCTAGAATATATTTCAATGCAGTGCGTAAACACTAAAACTAGGTAAGCGATATCCTCGGGAATTTACAGTCCACCAGCAGCGATTCTAGCCTAGTGGTTGAAATTGTCAATATTGAAATATATGTTCTATAGTACCAATTGTGTACTACTCGACACGTGTTTCAGATATTTTAATCCTCGTCAGTAGTACCTCATGCCATACAGTTCAAATAAAGCCATGCAAAGTGAATTTTCCTGGCGCCGTCTACAATACAGCGCTTTTATTTTCTCTCGCCAAAATGAGCGGCTACAAATTGTGTGTAGTGTTTATTCAGATGCGTATTTAAGTGAAAAATATGGCAAAAAAATCGTTGGAGGGTACAAAAAAATGTAGGCGTAAGGAGGTTAATTCTAAACATGACCAAAAAGAAAATTTTTCCAAAACCCAGCTAAGGACAGAGCTACACAAAGGGAGATACCCCGTTTTAGAAATTTAGGTCTAATTTGATGACAGGAAATTTAGAATATATTTTGTTGGAGTGCGTAAACACTAAAACTAGGTAAACAAGATCCTCGGGGTCTTACAGGCTATTTTTCAAAATAAGTAGACATGGAGAGAAAGCATCCAGAGAGATTTTTCGATATGTGAATGAAATGACCAAGATACTTTGCAATAATTAAGGATTCATTTAACTATAGGTAATTATCAAAGTTGATCCTATATGAAATTTCTTTGAAATATCATCAAAAGGACATCTTACAGTGAAACATTTGAAAATTCTTGCCGAGACTAGTGATAAAACATGTACGGATAGACAACTCGATAATTGAAATAATGATGTTATCATTGAAACAGCAAAAACAAAGTGCAGTGATTCATGGACAAAAGAGTACAGTGGGTATTTGATGTCAGGAGGCGCCAGACAAATTGTCGCCACTCAATATATATGTGTAGACAAGGACTTCGAAAAGGTTCCAAAATCCTCTGCTAACAAGAATGGAGCACTTCTGTACCCAGTAGAGGCCAGATGTGGATCCTTGCCGTGCAATCCCTACGTGGAAGGAAGAGAATTGACTTGTGTTGTCTGTTCCAAATAAAAATTGAATGTTGTTAAATTCATTCTAATCATGGGATTTTTGTTTCATGATGAGTAATTTTTTCTCCGATTTCCTTAAAGAAAATTATTCGTTGTCAATAATTATCCGTCGTAACGTTCAAAGCAATGAATTACGAATATCAGAATAAGAATATGCACAAAAGATACATACACAGCATACAAATGGGAGCAAACTTAAACACATAAACACGAGAAACAAAAACACACAGCGAAAAAAAAATGTTTTCAATTTAGGTAAAGTATTCCTAATAGACTTTTTTCATCGTGACGGACTTCGCAATTCGAACTTCGTACTTCGCAATTCGAACATTGAAGAATCAGTTGCGTAGATGCGGTACACGTATAAAATCACAAGCGGAGTCTTCTACATTTTGATAAGTATACTCAGTGGAATTGGTACATCGGACTTCTGACACCCCATGTATAAAACGTTCTATCATAATTAAAGTGCTAATTTCGAAGTTCGTCACAGTGGAAAATGTCTAATATTATTCAATTACGGTCGCAATAGATTGGAGCATTCAGATTGGATACTTGATAATATCGACAAATACAGAGAGTTGAGAAAATTAACCTTAAATTTATAAATTTAACCAATACAAATGTAAGACATAAACGGTGTCTACATGGTATATCACAAATAGATTTTGAGAGTCCTCTCTCATTATACCCCCGCCATATAATGGTGGGGGTATATAGTGATGCACTTGTCCGTCCGTCCTTCCGTGTTTGCGTCCGTCCCACCTGTGGTTTCCGGACATTTAAAGGAAAACTATTACAGATAATTAATTCATTTCTTGCATATAGCTTTTACACCAATTAATGCAGGTCAAGTTCGAATATGGGTCATGTCCCTCAATTTTGTGCAGAGTTATGCCCCTTGAAACTTAGAAAAATTCAAAATTTTGTGGTTTCCAGACGTTTGAAGGAAAACTGTAACGGATAATCAATACAATTCAATACAATTCAATGATCAATCGTCCAAACTCATTAAATGGTGCTATAATCGAGAGGGGAAAATTTATATTTGTACATCTGAATCAAAGGGTTTCTTTTCCGCTACAGAATACAAATCATACAAATCATGGACATGTAGCGACCTGTGTAGTGCCTTGTCCTTCCTCTTGGACAACATTTATGTAAGATTTGGTGAGAATCTCTACAAGCAGGTTGTAGGGATTCCTATGGGTACAAATTGTGCGCCTCTTGTTGCAGATTTATTTTTATACACATATGAAAAGGAATTTATTCAAAATCTTCAAAAGCAAAGAAAACATGATGATGTGAAATGCTTCACTGGTACTTCTAGGTACCTGGATGATATTCTTACTATCGATAATCCTGTTTTTGAAAAGTATAAAGATGTTATTTATCCACAAGAATTGACTCTAAACAAGGCAAACTTTAAAGACACTGAAACACCATTTTTGGACCTAAATATCAAAATTGTCAATGGAGAAATTCATACAAGTGTATATGACAAACGAGATGATTTTGGATTCAACATAGTAAATTTTCCCTGGCTTGACGGTGATGTCCCTAGATTACCGTCATACGGTATCTACATTTCACAGCTCATCCGGTATGCTAGAGCATGTACTGATGTTTTGGATTTTCATAATAGAAATCTACAAATTACAAAGAAACTTTTAGGTCAAGGTTTTCGCTTTCATAAACTAGTAAAGACTTTCTGGAAATTTTACAAAAATTATGATCAACTTCTTTTGAAATTCGGACCCATACAAGCAACGGAGTATATTACTTTGGGTATTTCACAACCTGCATTTTATGGTGACATAATTAACAAAATAAGAAGGATCAAAGGTAGACAGCATATGTATCGAAAATGCGTCAGAGTCATCAAACGCCTTTTATACCGTGGATATGATCCTAATGTCACCAGACGGACACTAAGCTTGGTACTTGACCAATATACAGTCTTGTACGAGCGCATTCTTAAGACTTGCACTCTGACTGACTGTGACGACGGGACTCCATGACGGGCCCTGTCCAAACCTCTTTAGAGAAGACAGGGCCCCGACCACCTGTCCTCTCTGAATGTCAGTCGGACTCCTCGGGTGATAACATATATGAGCTCGCTACAGCCGGCAGAGCACGGACTGTATTACGCACGTCCTCTTTTTATATCCATTTACATATTCATCTGTGTTGCTTGGACCCCTGTGTTTTACGGTCTTGTTTGTGTGTGGTCACCTAACAGTGAGGAGGTTGTTTTACACCATAATTGTGCGTTCTTCGAGACCTCTGGGAAATCGGAATAGTGGGAGGGTTGTGCGCACGTAATCCAGGATAACCACACCGTCTGCTATTTACGTGGCAGATGGCCGTCCTAAGTCGGCACCGGTTGCCCATTGGTCTCGTTGGTTTATGTGTAGTCTTTTGTGTTTCCTGTTTCTATGTTGTGAGTTGGTGTTCCTTGTCCCTTTTGCGTCTTTTTCTGTGGGTATCTGTTCTGTGTTTTTTGCATGGGTGTTTTGAGATTTTGCTGTGGGTGCTGCAACCTAGTGTTGTTGGAGATCCCCTCCTTTCTTGCATATATAGCTATTACAAGAAATACAGGTCAAGTTTGAATATGGGTCATGTCCCTCAATTTTGTGCAGAGTTATATCCCTTGAAACTTACACAAATTCAAAATTTTGTTGTTTCTGGACATTACAAGGACAACTGTTACAGATAATAAAATTTCAATTCATTTCTTGTATGTAGCTTTAATACCAAAAATTACAGGTTAGGTTTGAATATGGCTCAATTTCATACAGAGTTTTGCCCCTTCAAACTTGGAAAAAAATCAATGTTTTATGCTTGCCTGACATTAAAATGAAAACTGTAACAGGGAATATATTTATATCTTACATATAGCTTTACATTGAGAAATACAGATCAAATTCAAATAATAGGTCATGTTCCTTATTTTTTTGTTGAATTGTGCACCTTCAAACTTCTTATACATTGCTTATATGTGAAATATGCCAGGCGGGGGTATTATTGATCCTTAGATCAACAGTAGATTTCATTTAGTTATATAATATTTGCATGTATGGTCTGCATTTGTATTCAGTGGCTTCTGTAGAAAGGAAGGAATTTCCAACCAGACTAGCTATAAGTTGCAGCACCAACAGTTTTAAAAGTACCAAAACACCTTATGCAAAACAAAGAGCAGATAAGAACAGCAGAAGACGCAAAGAAAGCATACGACATAGATAAATGAAACACAAATGACTACACGTTAACGTCCGAGACCAATGCGCAACCGATACGGGCGTATGACGGTAATCTGACATGCAAGTAGCTTATTGTGTGGTTATCTGGTTTATGTTCGATTTTTCCGATTACCTAAAGGTCTCGAAGAATACACAATTGAAGTGTATAATTACGTACTGTAAGATGACCATACAAACAAGACAGTAAAACGCAGGGACCCATGGAACACAGATTAATATGTAAATGGATATAAAAAGGTGGCGTACGAAATACAGTCCGTGTCCTGCCGGTTGTAGCCGAGGCCATGCATGTTATCAACCGAGATGTCCGACCGACATTCAGAGAAGACAGATGGTAGGGGCCCAGTCTTCTCTAAAGTAGGCCCGTCTTGGAGTCCAATCGTCACAGTCAGAATGTAAGTCTTACGAATGTGCTAGTACAAGTTTGTAGAATTGTCAAGTGACATACAGAGTGTCTGCCTGGTAATATTGGACATTTTTCATGTTCGGAGACTGGGGACCTCACTCTAAAATTCAATAATGATTTTTTTCCGATTAACTTAGAGTACTTTGTGTGAAGAAGTTCAAAAATTGCTTTGTTGCATACAAGCAGGAGATGTTTACTCTTCCTGGGCACCTGGTCTCACTCCCATTTTGGGAGTTCGCTTCTTTTCATATGGTGGAGGTTTTTCTTTGTTTGCTTTGGTTCTTGTTTTATCCTGATTTTGTATGTCTTCGGTTTATGCTTTTCTGATTGATCGATTCTGTACTGTGTATTGGAATTTGGTCATTATCTATATTTGTCATTGCATAGTAAACATGTTTAACGCACTCCAGTGTCATTTCGCCAATTGTGTGTTCAGAGTTTACTTGTTCAAATCGCAACTGATTTCTATTATATGAACCCGAAAGTGCGAAGTCCGGTGTACGAATTCCGAAGTACGTCAACTTGTAGAATGTCTGATAGAACCATATACCACCTAATAAAATGCGTTTAATCATTCTGATGCATTTTTGATGTTTATGCTGTCTACATTTGATCCTTCATTTTGTTGATTATGTCACCTGAAAATGCATATATTTTACTGCGAAATAAACATTGGTGTAGTAATATTCGCTTTTTAAAATTTCGTTCATATTTCAATGATCGAATTTCGAACAGATTTCTTGGGTGGAGAAAAGAAGGAATTCTCAAACTTGACGTTTTCCGGTTTTTATTGATTTCTATTGGAAATAGATAGATTTTGTTCAAAATACATGTATTAGCAATATCATGCAAAAGACATCTAGTATAACTTCAGATTCTTGTAAGATCTTAGGTGTCAAGTAAATGAAAAGCTTCTTCTGTAGCAAGAATCCATTAATTACAGCATTGTGAGCAGCAAAGCATATACAAACGTATTCAAAAATTTCTTCACAAAAGTTTCTCGAAATATCCGAAAAGTAGGTCATGTAACATCATATTCCGTTCTGCTCATCTTTCAGTATTTTTGGACATAACTTTTTAGTCGTTGGCCTTATTTCATTTTATTGTTTGAAGACCATTGACGAGGGTAAAGTACACGTGACGTGTATGTATTGAATTTGAAGAAGTTTAACGTCTGGTCCATACTGCATTTATCTGTTCTTAAATGATGTTTTTTATTATTATTTCTGTTTCTTTGCCTTTGGTCTGTTTTTTTTTTATCCTGGTTATGTATGCCCTTGGTTTGAATATTTCTCGATTAACGATTTTGTGCCTCTTGATAGGGATATGGTGTTTTTTCATATGTGTCACTAGTGGACTTGAAGACTTAATATACAAGATAACCGCTTATGACTGAAACCTCGAATAATTGAAGCGAAGGCAAAAGGAGTATTTATCTCTGTTGTCGAACACATGTCTTCGAAAGAGAAATTTAAAAATGTGGTGCATAAGCCATGCATGTTTCACATAATAAACATTAAAGAAGTTACTGTACCTATCTGTAAATCTTTTCATTCTTTAAGTGAACGAAAGGTAAGATCATTAGAATTTCCATTGGAACGGTTGCGAGCCTCGGATTGAATATTATTCTGAGATGAGTCCGTTGCCTGGGGAGAGTCAGCGTCTCCTGACTGCATGTAACACCCGTCGCAACAGCTCCAAGAAAACTTGTCAAATTCGGTAATTGTGATCGAAAATGAAGGACAATGAATATAATGTATCGTCCCCTGATTAAATTGTTATTTAAGACATTTATTTTGTGAACATTAGATTGGTTCAAATTTCTTCCAGGGTCTATTCGGGAGATTCGGGGCAATGAAAATAAAATTGCTTCGGTATTAAACGGAGTAAAGGAACGAGGATATCGTCAATGGTAGTTTTCAGTTGTTTAAATGTTGCTTTCTCGTTTTCTATCAGTGGATAAGATATCAAAGAATATCATTGTAAAGAAGTCAAAGTACTGAGTATATGTTTTTATTGTAAAAGTAATCTAACCTGACTAGGCGTAACTTATCAATTGTTTTATCAACAGTGTTTTATTCTGATGCATATATAAGCAATATGCAACATGTAAAATTACAGAAGATAGGAGGGGATCTCCAACAACACATAGTTGCAGCACTAACAGAAAACACCAACTGTAAAAAAAGACACAAAGAAAACACGCACCGAAATTGACGCAAATGATACAAGGAACGCCAAATCATAGAGAAACATCAAACACGAACGGCTACACATGAACCAATGGACAATCGGTGCCGACTTAGGACGGCCATCTGTCACGTCAGTAGTAGACGGTGTGATTATATTGGATGAGGTGCGCACAACCCTCCCACTCTTCCGATTACCTAGAGATCTTGGAGATCGTATAATTTTGGTGCTAATGTAAACGTCTTCAAATTGAATAGCATCATTAAAGAACAGATAAATTGGCAATGTGGACCAGACATGCACGTTTCGGGTACTTAACCCTCATCAGTGATCCTAAATCGAAACAATGTAATATGCCAAAATAGTATGAAAGTTACTATGTCGAAAAAGTGTACCGAAAGACGTAGCAGGATGGGTGGGATATGATGCTACAAAACCACTTTTTAGAAATTTCAAGAAATTTTGATAACAGAAATTTAGAATGCGTTGAAGAAACGATGAACCGAAATTGATCGAACTTGTCTACATGTGCCCTCGGGGACTCCTGGACCACCAGCAGTGACACTCACCAAGTGGTATAAATGTAAACGTCTTCAAATTGAATAGCATCATTTAAGAACAGATAAATTGGCAACGTGGACCAGACTTGCACGTTTCGGGTACATAACCCTCATCAGTGATCCTAAATCTAAACAATGTAATATGCCAAAAACGTATAACAATTTCTTCACCACCAGACGACCACACACAAACAAGATCACTAAATTCGGGGGCACTAGTAACACAGACGAATACGCAAATGGATACAAAAAGAGGGCTTACGTAAAACAGTCCGTGATTCATCGGCCGCAGCAAGCTCATGTATGATATCACCCGATAAATCCGACTGACATTCAGAGAGGACAGGTGATCGAGGCGCTGTCTTTTCTAATGAGGTTTGGAGAGGGCCCATCATGGAGGCCCGTCGTCATAGTCGGTAAGAGTGCAACTCCGAAGAACACGCTGGCACAATGCCGCAGACCGGTCCAGCACGAAGACAAGCGACCGCACGGCGACAAAAAGATCATATCCAGGATACAAAAGCCGCCTGATGACTCCAAAACAACCTCCATGGTAATTCTGACCACCATTACCCTTCCCATTTTGTTGATCATGTCACCACAAAAAACCCAAAGCAATACACTCTGCCGCCCGCAATAGCCCTAACCCAGAAAGAAGTCGAAAACAATTTGCGCAAAATTTCCAGAAAATATCCACCAGTCTGTGGAAGTGATGACCTTAACTTAAAAGTTTCTCCGCAATTTGTAAATTTCTACTTATTTTAACATTTATATTTATATTCCTTATAAATTGCACTATATTTTGTCCAAAAAATCTGAGGTGCAATTTATTAGGATTTTTAATTTTAAAACCTTAAAATAGGTAGTTGACAAGTTTGACAATGCCTTCTTTTCTTCACTAAGAAATCTTCGAAATTCGATCATTGAAATATGAACGAAATTTTCAAAAGCGATTATTACTACACCAATGTTTATTTCGCAGTAAAATAAATGCATTTTCAGGTGACATAATAAACAAAATGAAGGATCAAATGTAGACAGCATAACCATCGAAAATGCGTCAGAATGATTTTATATTGGATATGGTTCTATAAGACATTCTTCAAGTTGACGTACTTCGGAATTCGTACACCGGACTTCGCAAATTCGGGTCCATATAATAGAAATCAGGTGCGATTTGAACAAGTAAACTATGAACACAATTGGCGAAATGACATGGGAGTGCTTTAAACATGTTTACTATGCAATGACAAATATAGATAATGACCAAATCCCAATACACAGTACAAAATTGAAAATTCAGAAAAGCATAAACCGAAGGCATACAAAATCAGGATAAAACAAACACAAAAGCAAACGAAGAAAAACCTCTACCATATGAAAAGAAGCAAACTCCCAAAATGGGAGTGAGACTAGGTGCCCAGAAAGAGTAAACAACTCCTGCTTGCATGCAACAAAGCAATTTTTAAAAATTTTCACACAAAGTATTCAAATGTCATCGGAATAAAATCATAATTGAATTTTAGAGCGAATTCACCAGACTACGAACATGAAAAATGTCCAATATAACCAGGCAGACACTCTGTATGTCATTTGACAATTCTGACTGTAACGATGGGACCCCATGACGGGCCTACTTTAGAGAAGACTGGGCCCCTACCATCTTTCCTCTCTGAATGTCGGTCGGACATTTCGGGTGACAACATGCATGGCCTCGTTACAAACGGCAGGACGCGAACTGTATTTCGTGCGCCACCTTTATATATCCATTTACATATTCATCTGTGTCCATTTACATATTCATCTGTGTTCCTTGGGTCCCTGCGTTTTGCTGTCTTGTTTGCATGGTCATCTTACAGAAGGTAATGATACACTTCAATTGTGTATTCTTCGAGACCTTTAGGTAACCGGAAAAATCGAACATAAACCAGATAACCACACAATTTGCTACTTGCATTTCAGATGACTGTCATAAGCCCGCACAGGTTGCGCATTGGTCTCGGATGTTAACGTGTAGTCATTTGTGTTTCATGTATCTATGTCGTATGTCTTCTTTGCGTCTTTTGCTGTGCTTATCTGCTCTGTGTTTTGCATAAGGCGTTTTGTTGCTTTACTGTGGTTGCTGCAACCTGGTCCTGTTGGAAAGTCCATCCTCTCTACAGAAGCCACTGAATACAAATGCAGAACAAACAGCAAATATTATATAACTAAAGGAGAGAGGACATTCGAAATCTATTTACGATGTACCATGTGGACATCTTTGATGTCTTAAGGGTTAAATTTATTAATTTTTGGTAAATTTTCTTAATTCGCTATGTTTGTCGATATCATCAAGTACCGGTATCCAATCTGAATGCTCCAATTTCTTGCGATCTTAATTGAATAATACTAGGAATACTTTACCTAAACGTGAAACATTTTTTGTCGTCCGTGTCTTTATGTGTTTAATTTTGCTCCCATTTGTATGCTGCGTATGTATCTTTTCTACAGATTCTTGGTCTGGTGTTTGCAATTAATAAAATATTTTAGAAATCCATTTTAAGTCTATGTTTAGTCAAAATCTTTTGGAATTTCTTATGCTTCAAGGAGAAAGTATATTCATTCTGTCACATATGTAACGGGTTTTTAAATCTTTTGCCATAAAATTCAGAAATTATGCGGAAGGGGGGTACCTTTTAAACAAGATAGAGCCAAAACCAATTAAGCCAGGAACTTGAAATATATCATGTTGATTAAGTATAAAACAGAGAAGGCTATTTATTTTCAAGGTCATAGGTCGACAGTCAAGGTCGTTTTTGGCGTTTCATGATATTTGTAATGTATGATAATAATATAGGAAGGACGCCAGTTATCGAATTTCAGGATAAACTTTTTGGCCTTACACAGTTATGGAATTTAGATTTTCTCAAGTGAACTTAATAATGATTAATTAATCCCAACGGGCGTATCTTGCTGCGTTAGCGTAGGCTTTTTGTGACTTTGGTGTTCCATAGATGATATGTTGCCAAACACAAGAATAACCCCAACGACTTATTATTTTATTGCATGTTGGGCTAATGGTATAGACCTGTCCATCTTTGCACTTAATATAACAGATTGAATTTCGTCATTTTGTATTAAATCATATGGATGAGGGTAAAAACATATTTATACAGGTGTTCAGTTTTGTTGAAGAGCATGCTTGTCTCCAAAGATAAGGATACCCCTTACATATCTTGGCAATATCGACACACTATGTCTTTAAGCTCACAAATGTCCATCTAATAAGAATTTAAAATTCAAATGGCATGTTTTTACTTTTTTAGACCTAGATCGAAGTGTTACCTGAAGAAAAAGACATAACATAAGTGTTACATGTTCCTTCTGAAAATGCATAATGTATAAGGAAATCCAAAGTTAATTGGTTTATGCTTACTACGTACACAGTAATGAATAAAACCTCAAATTTTCAATATTCTTCAACAAACAAAATTATCAGATAATGCAGTACATATTTGTCAGTAGTTAATGTTTTTAGAATATGTAAATGTCACAAACTTTCCTTTTCTGAGTAGCAACATCCCATCATCGCATGCGTATGGTGTATTCATATCTCAAATGATACGCTATGCCAGAGCAAGTACCAAATATACAGATTTTGTTCTGATAGCCAGGCATCTTTCAGAATAGCTTCTCAGTCAGGGATACGTTTGTGACCGACTAACCTCGTCACTGAGGAAGTTCTACGGCCGATATGGGGAACTCGTCATACATTATGATGTCCCACTCTCCAGAATGGTGGATGATATTCTGTCTTAGACCTTTTGAACCATCCAACCATCGAATATACTTGTATCTTCCGAAATGGAAGTAACCGGGTGTGGCAATTCTAACGAATTGAAGTGACGGGTGTTTCATGCAAGCAGAAGATGCTTACTCTTCCTGGGCACATGGTCTCATTCCCATTTTGGGAGTTCGCTTTTTTTTCATATGGTGGGTTTTTTTCTTTGTTTGCTTTGGTTCTTGTTTTATCCTGATTTTATATACATACGGTTTATGATTTTCTGAATTATCGTTTCTGTACTGTGTTTTTGGGATATGGTCATTGTCCATAATTGTCATACGATAAGTATTTGAATTAAACCATTAGAAGTACAAAGCAAAACCTTTAACGGTAAGGTAGGGACCCATTTCCATTGATTGTACCATTTTGCCTCATGTCATATTAAATGTAGGTTTCATTTTGATATTAATTGAACAGTATATTAATTCAGCGAAACATAAAAGACATGAAATATGAAAGTTAAAGCGACACGTTGCTTAAATACAACCATTCGTATATTTCACATGACAATTGTAAATGTCTTATGTCAGAAACAGCACATTTGCCAAAGATATGTTACAGTAGATAATTAATTAGATCATCCCTACATGTAAACGCTCCTCTGTATTTCTATATGACCCCCATGAACAATTTTTCATTGTTCCTGCTGACAAAGCAGCAAACAATTTTACTTTCGTTTGCAATGACAAATGTGGGAAAAAACATCACTGTCAAGAAGTACGAAATCGTTCATGGAAAAATCATCTAAACATACAATACCAGGAATAAACCAGAGCTAAGTCAAAGGAACAGAAATAAAAAAGAATCTACCATATGAAGAGAAGTGAACTCCCTGCGAAAGAGTGAGATTAGTGAGCATCTCTTGCTTGCATGCAACACCCCACCTTCTATTCAAAGTCACTGTATTTCCAATGCCTGAGTGCCAAACAGGGGGTGCTTACTCCTCCCTGGCACCTGGTTCCATCTCTAGCTTGCTTGGTGTCCGTCGATGCTCAATTTTCTGCACTATTGTGAGTGTTGTTGAAATTGTCGTCAGGATATTCTTTAACTTATTGACAACAACGATTCTGTTCTTGAGTCCTTCAGTATTCATACCGATGATTCTGATCTTGAACTACCTTATATTTACGGGATTCCAAAAATCCATAAAAACACCGGTTCATTGTCAATTCGTTCAGGTGCTCATAAAACATCTATCCATTTTGCTTACAAAAATATGAACTCGCATGCAATCAGAAGACTGATTCTCTTCAGGCACCTGGTCTCACTTTGGAATGTTACAAAATGTATGACAGTTCCAATACAAATTCTATTGATTTTGCCTTGCCTTCTCGACTTTGAGACTGAATATTTGATAGGTATTTCTTTGATGTTTATTCTACATGTTCCTCAATGTTAACATCTGCCTTTAAACATACATAAAGGGACATGGGTACCTTTCAGAGCTAACGTGCAAAAAAAATTGCCGTGCTTTCGAGATCTCAAATTACATCGTAGTATTTTAGTTTATCAAGAGATATAACTTTGAAATTTAAACATTTATTCTTCTTTCCTTCTTTCTTTCCTTCTTTTCTTTCTTGTCCCTTTTTTGTCTCTTCCTGTGCTTGTCTGTTCTGTGCTTTCGCATTGGGTGTTTAGGGGTTTTGCTGTGGGTGATGCAGCCTGGTGTTGTTAGAGATCCCCTCTTTTGTTCTCTTGTGTAATTTAATTGCTGGATTCCTAAATATGCTAGTTTATCACACATGTTCGACGTGAAAGGTGATTTCTGATGCAGTTATGTCTTATTTAGTACTTTTGGATTTTCAGATCTCCTAGTACACATTCATGTACACGTTCTCCTGTGTTACCTTTTTATGTGCGAAACTGGCTTATGACCCCCATTGGTCTGACACCATTACCATTGAATTCGTCAGTTTATGCGCTACTGGAATAAAATGTAGCGGCTCCTCAAAACAACTTTGGCCGGAAGCATTTAATATCCAAAACATGTGTCTGGTGCATGAAAATTGGTTTGAAAATTTCTTCAAAAAGATATAGAGTTTGTGTACTTCCGTATTATTTATACATTTATTTATTTGATCATGTGTTTATTTATTCTGTGTTTGATTATATTTCTGGTTTTGACTTTACCTGTTCCTCACTGAATTCATGTAACTTTTTTGTCCATGTAACTTTGGGTACATTGATTGTGTCAAACTAAATCGAGGTACTTGCGATATTTAGATGAAAAGCTTATTTTTACATTTGAACAAAATAACCTGAGAAATATGTTTTCATGTTCATTTCCAACAAAGTACTGCTATGATATATAGATACGATACAGATAGATGCTTCTAATTTCAATATGGCGTGATATACAATGTCATGTACCAACGTTCAACAGATGTTGCATTTATTTAATCTGCTACGTATACGTACCCAATAAAAAGTACTTCAGGTAGATGATCGGGCATCGTCATCCAAACTGCACATTACACCATGCAAATGTTTTCTGTACTATTTTGCTTAGTGTGGGTATGTTTTTACGAGTCGACAACTACAAATGGAATTGAGAAAAGGGAATTATTAGAGAAGGATAGAAGTCTGTTCAAGGAGCTGAAAAACAAGTTGAATGAGCTTGAAAAGAGACTTGAAAGTAGAACCTGTAACGGTGATCATTTCGGTACGTTTTAATGACTTTTGTTTAAAATTTTTGATTTGCTTTTAATAAACTGTAAATATATAAATTAAATCGATATGAATTTAAAGGGAAATGCTTAACCCCGATTTCGGAACAATATATATTCCGGAGTTTGCATGGACATTTTAATGAATTTGCTTTACCTTCTCGACTTTGAGACTGCATGACTGATATGTACTTCTTCTATGTTTATTTTTCATCCTTGTCTTTTTTATGGGCCATTATTAGTTCTTCGTCAATTTTGAAGATTTTTTAGATGAAGAAAGTGTTCAAAATGAGAACCTTGTATGAAATATTTCACCTCTTATTGTAGATAAACTCGGTGTTACCTACACAAGATGGGGAAGGACGAAATGTCCAAAAAAGGACACGGAACTCGTTTATTCTGGTGAGTACATGACAATAAAAATGTGCTCATTGCTTAATCAGCTGCTTTGTCAATTCTATCTAAATCTAAATCTGATTTTCGTTCCTTGAGCAAATATGTTTTGTTTTTTTTTTCTATTGTTTCGTGTTTTTGTTGGTTTAATGACCTTAATGATTTCTTTTTACAATCTGATATAAATGGCCTAGAAACAATTACTGAACAGCTTGATGAAAAACTTGATAACTATCTAAAACTCTTTGTGATCCTATACGCAGACGATACCGTTCTTCTACCAGAAAGTAGCACCGATCTTCAATATCAACTATATACCTTTGAAAATTATTGTAAAAAATGGAACTTAAAAGTAAACGTCGGTAAAACTAAAATTCTGATTTTCGGGAGAGGAAATGTTAACATAAATTCTTCCAAAAACTGATAAAAAGAACTCTTTATTACCGACGTTTCGGCCTTAAAGGCCTTTTTCAAGGTTTAACGAAGTCAAAATCGAGCGTCACATCCTTCACTTCATTCGAATTGCAATCGTTTGTGAGCTTCTCCCTTATGACGTCACAGTGTTGACGACGACGTCGTGGCGGGAATGCCTGGTCTCGTGTGTGACGTCATAAGGGAGAAGCTCACAAACAATTGCCAGCACACACGAGACCAGGCATTCCCGCCACGACGTCGTTTGTCAACACTGTGACGTCATAAGGGAGAAGCTCACAAACAATTGCCGCTCGATTTTGACTTCGTTAAACCTTGAAAAAGGCCTTTAAGGCCGAAACGTCGGTAATAAAGAGTTCTTTTTAACAGTTTTTTAATTATTTGTTCCCTCTGGAACGTTATTGACAATTATAAATTCTACCTTTAAGTTTGGTCAAAATTTTATTGAAATAACTCAAGAATTCAACTATCTTGCTAATATTTTGCAAAAAAAAAACCAGGAAATTTCTAAAAGGCAAAAAAAAAAAAAAAAAAATACCAAGCAGAAAAGGGAACTTAAGCTATGTTTATTGTTCTAAAAAGGGCAGAAATAATAATCTTTCAATTAAATGTCAACTTGATCTTTTTGATAATATGATTGAACCAATTTTAATATACGGCAGCAAAGTATGGGGTTTCTCAAATAATATAATACTAGAAAGAATACATTTAATATTCTGCCATATTTTGCTTAACCTTAAACAAACAACTCCTGACTTCATGATTTACGGTGAATTTGGTAGGGTACCTTTAGATATAAAAATAAAAACAAAAATATTAACATATTGGACAAAACTCTTAACAGGACAGGGTAATAAAATTGCTTCGATACTTTATAAATCAGGATATTCTCTTTACCGTGAACATCGTTCTAAATTCCCATGGATAAACAATATTGAAAATATACTAAATCAATGTGGATTATCAAATATTTGGCAATCTCAGTCGTTCCCTAGTGATAAGTGTTTAAAATCAAAGGTAAATATAGTCCTAACAGATCAATTTAAACAACAATCGGTTTCAAACATTAATAACTCTCCAAAATCTTTAAATTACAGAATTTATAAAGAAGAACTTGTTTTTGAAAATTATTTTAATTTACTTTCTACTAAAGATGCCATCACGTTTTTGTAAATTTAGAACTTGTAACAATCATCATCCTATAGAAATTGTCCGATGGAGTGATACTCCTAGAGAAAACAGAGTTTGTCAAAAGTGTAATTCAAACGACTTGGGTGATGAGTTCCATTATATTTTAAGCTGTAATTTTCTTCAAACTGACAGATTAGCTCTCTTACCAAATAGATTAATTAGAAATAAGAATATGATATCATTCAAGGCCAACATGTCATCAAATAAACAGACAGTACTACGTAAACTATGTATACTTATTCGTTAAATAAATCAGGCTTGCCTCCCTCCTTAAAACCATTAAATCTTTCTTTCTCTCTCTCTCATTGTTAAGATAAGATCATATATGTTGTTTCTTTGTCATTCCCACGCATGAATGAATTTTATTATTTTATCTTGAAACTTGTATATCTCTCTATGCCATTGTAAAACGGTTACGAGAATAAATTGATTGATTGATCTCCTTGATTGATTGATTGATTGTTTTTGTTTTTGTTTTTGTTTTTTTTTTTTTGTTTTTTTTTTTTTTTTTGTTTTTTTTTTTTTTTTTTGTTTTTTTTTTTTTTTTTTGTTGGTCGCAACACTAAGTACATTCCTTTTCATTATAAATGATTTTGATTTTTAAGGGCAGTTAGGAGGGTCTCACCATGCCCATAAAGGTGCAGCAGCAAACTATCTTTGCATGCCGGAAAAACCAGAATGGGACAAATTCAGTGACAAAGGGGGAAGCTATAGGGCCTATGTGTATGGTGCAGAATATGAAATTTTTGATGATAGTATAGATATCGACAAAAAGTACTATAATCATGACGTACCTTGTGCAGTCTGTAGAACAATGA
Organism: Pinctada fucata; assembly: GCA_028142955.1. Lineage (NCBI taxonomy): Eukaryota > Metazoa > Mollusca > Bivalvia > Pterioida > Pteriidae > Pinctada > Pinctada fucata. Next base: position 43,687,116 of record AP027111.1, on the reverse strand, counting down.
GATCGTCCAGCGTCTTGATGATCCCAGGTTAGTGTGAAATTATGATAGTCGATGTACATTAATTTAATGACAAAAATTAAATCAATTCATTCAAATTATGCAGATTGGAAATCTGATTATTGCAATTTAAGAATCAAACAGCAGCTCGAACACAAAAATAATGATTTTTTTTTTCTAAATCATGGTTTCCGAAATCATGTTTATATCATAGTGTCTTTCATTTTTCTTTTTGCCTTTGTACATGTATATTTTATCAACAATTTAAAATCAGTTTATCTAAAGTAAGTTCTAATACAAACTGAGTTTGGTTATAATTGTAACACCGTTCATAATCCTTACATCGTAATTAATTTCTACTCAAGGTAAAACAAACTGTACAAAATCATGGAAAAAGGAGTACAGTGGATACTTGATGGCCAACTACCATGGCCACCCTGCTGCTTCAGAATACATATGTGTGGACAAAGAGGCAGAGTGGATTCCGGGTTCATCTTCAAACAAAGATCAGACAGTTCTGTATCCTGTCGAAGCGAAATGCGGATCACTGAAGTGTCTGCCATATGTCGAAGGACGAGAACTGGCTTGCGTTGTTTGTTCTAAATAGAATACTGTAACAACTGAACATCTCAGTCAATGCTATAGAATAAATGTAGAAAAGGAAACTAGAATTAATCTTCTGTTATTATTTATTGTATGACTTTATGAAATATATATAATCATCGAAAGAATTTAGCATCGCAGATTCTTTACGAAATGTGTACACCGTACATAACATGGTTTTATGAATGTAAGAATCTTGTCTTCACATGAACATAACATTGATTAATATGATTGCAAATTGTCCGATCTTTGTAATTGTTTCCAAGATTTGCATCAAACCTCAAGAAAAGAAAGGAGGGGATATCCAACAACACTCAGATGCAGCATCAACAGCAAAACCCTTAAACACCCACTGTCAAAACACAAAGCAGACACGCACAGAATGAGACGCAAATAGTTCAATGGACGCCAATTCGCATAGAAACATCAAACATAAATGACAACACATAAACCAACGAGACTAATGGGCAATCGGTTTCGACTTAGGACTGCCATCTGCCACGTAAGTAGCAGACGGTCCGGTTATCCTGAATTACGTGTGCACAACCCTCCTACTTTTCCGATTACCCACAGGTCTCGACGAACGTACAATTGTGGTGTAAAACAGCCTCTCGTTGGTTCGTCTCGAATAAAGATGAAAGAGATTGGAGGTATTGTCTAGATGAAATATTTCAAGAAATTGTATAGCAAATGTCCGACGTCCTAAGTCGCAACCGGTTACCCATTGGTTTATGTGTAGTCTTTTGTGTTTAATATTTCTATGTCGTATGTCTCTTTTTTATCTCTTGCTGTGCTCGTCTATGTGTTTTCGCATCGCCGATTCGGGTGTTCTGCTGTTGCAACAGGGCCGGGTTGGAGATCCCCTTCCTTCGTTCAAAGTTCACTTAGAAACATTGTTTTATGGGATAAGATATAGGTATAAGTGGTGATGATTGACATAGTTACATTTAGATGTTTGAAAGTATGTTCATTCGTGAAGTTTTCATATTTATCATTATGGTTTGCTTTGCCCCTGAAAGATAAATTGTACGGAACAGAGACGGAATTGCGTATTTCTTACTGATTGAAATCTATTCCAGAAACCCACACTATTTGCATCAATAGGCAAAATGACCATCATGAGTCGGAGTCGGTTATCTAGATTGGTTCAGGTGACTTAAGTGATGAATTATTTCATGCCGTTGAGTTTTATTGTTTTTTAACCCAACCTTTTTATATTTAGATTAACTGTTACGGTTTCTTAAAAATTATATGCATGATAACATTGAATGCAATTTTTAATTTATTTCTAACAGTAAAATGCATAATTTTATATTGAGATAAAGGTACGTTTAAAAACGGATTTAGTTTCTGATAAATCTTATATATCAAGTAAACCAGTCAATCATAAATGAGACGCGGCTTGTACGAGTCAATGTGAATTAATTGACTTTTCAGATTTCTTTAAAAAGTTTTCTGTCTTCTTGATTCTTTAAACAGTCATCTGTTTTTGTATATATTTATTTTGGAGTTTCCCCACATTTAACAGTGAGCATTGATTTAATTGTTATTATTGGAAAGGGGAGGGCGGCGACTCTTTCAGTAGGAATGAAACCGGCGACTCTTTCAGTAGGGATGAAATCGGCGACTCTTTCAGTAGTAATGAAATCGGCGACTCTTTCAGTAGGAATGAAACCGGCGACTCTTTCAGTAGGAATGAAATCGGCTACTCTTTCGGCGACTCTTTCAGTAGGAATGAAATCGGCGACTCTTTCAGTAGGAATGAAACCGGTGACTCTTTCAGTAGGAATGAAATCGGCGACTCTTTCAGTAGGAATGAAATCGGCGGCTCTTTCAGTAGGAATGAAACCGGCGACTCTTTCAGTAGGAATGAAACCGGCGACTCTTTCAGTAGGAATGAAACCGACACTACTTACTGTTTTCAGCTCGGACATTTTATGCAGTTTATAATTCCAGACTTAGATTGAATATGAAATAAAAATTCCATAGGTGAAGAACAGTAATGCTTGACCTTAAGTACATTAGCTGGACTTTGAATGTTAGCTCGTTTCAGCCGGCAGAGCACTGACTGTATCACGTACGCCCTCTTTTTATATCCATTAAAATATCCATCTATGTTGCTTCGGACCCTTCGTTTTGTGGTCTTGTTTATGTGTGGTCATCTAACAGGAGGTTGTTTTACACCACAATTATACTGAATTCGAGTCCTCTGGGAAATCGGAAAAGTTGGAGGGTTGTGCGTACGAAATCCATGATAACCACACCGTCTGCTACAGACATGGCAGATGGCCTTCCTAAGTCTGCACCGATAACCAATTGGCCTCGTTGGTTTATGTGTAGTCATTTATATTTGATGTTTCTATGTTATTTGGCGTTCATTGTGTACGTGTCTGCTTTGTTTTGCAATGCGTGTTTTGCTGTTGGTGATACAACCGAGTGTTGTTGGAGATCCCCTCCTTTCTTTGGTTGTCGTCAGGATCTTTTTTATCTCATTTGTGTCACACTTATGCCCTTTGCCGTATTGAGCTCGTAAAAAAATCCCCGTGAGGGGTTTGACAGTGTTTTAAATGCTTTTTCCTGACATGGTGGCCATAGCACTTTCTATATAGACATAACCTAAGACAGTGCATGTTTTGTAGATATTGTTTTCATTTTCATGCGTGAACATCAACGGCGGGTGCGGCTAGCACAACAGGAAATGTTTACTCCTTCAGGGCACCTGGTCCCACCTCTAGCTTGCTAGGGGTTCGTCGATGCTCAATTTGGTGCTCTATTGTGAATGCTGTTGAGAATGTCGTCAGGATCTTCTTTATCTCATTTGAGCTATGAACATTGGTCATTGTCCCATAACATTCTACAAATATATGATGCATATCAATTATGCATTTACCATATTGACCGATATGAAAATGTATTATCAAGTAACACATCCTCCTTTCCACTTAGACTTCGCAACTATGCGACACATTATAAAGAATCCGTGGTATATAGGAATCAAAGAATATTCCTGTGTCATGTCTTGAATCATAAACAGCTTAAACATATCGTTCAAAACGATTATAAAAGGAATTCATAATTTGTTCAGTTGAATTGCTTGGTTGACCCTACGTATGTGACTTTGACCTTGATTTGACCTTGACCTCTGTTTGGTCTTATATTGACAAATGTTGACCTATATTATGTCCAATCATGATAGACCATCCTTGTAAGTTAGAAAGATGAGTTACTTTTTTTCAAATAAGTTAAGACAAAATATATGAAAGTTTGAATTCACACACACGGACAGTAAGACAGACGTACGCCCGACAAATTGATTTCCATATGTCGCTCTTGCGTTGCAGGCGAAATAAAGGTAAACTAATTATTTATAATGAGAATTAAAGTGAACTCCTTTACTAAAAGCAACGTAATGAAAAATTCCTAGGAATAGTACGAATAAGCATACTATATGTATGTCAGCTCCGATGTTTTCATCATTGAATGAAAGCTGAATTCAGAATCAAGGTCAATGGGCATACAGTATCTTGGAAAATGAAAAACAAAAAGATAAAGAGAAAATTATAAACACTTGAAAAGGAAGAAGAAACCTCTTAGGCGAGAAAAAGGTAAATCAGAGACGGGGTCATCAACACCACACCCTGGATGCACGAACACAAAATTGCCGATATGAACAATCTCTAATTCGGTGAATGAAAGTAAAACACAAAAGCCGAAATCATATTTTTTCAAAAAATCACAATCGAAAGCCTTGCAAATTCTGGATGATATACGATAAATTTGACACACTAAGACAATGACGCAACGCTTATAAACACGATGGACGACTTATATTACTAGGGACTAAGTTGCTTCTGACGTATTGTTTGAGGACGACAAATCCTGATTTTACGGTCTCAAACTGAGTTTTTCTGGCGACGCGTTTGCGGAGCCAGTTAAACGGATGTTTGCACTGTAAAATCAGCTTTACATAACATAAGATCAGTATCTTGTTATTGCCATCCTAATACAATTTATATTTTAGTGAATATTAGGCGAAATGTGACATTAGCAAAGCCAGTGTGTTCTCGATTTACAGCCGTAAATAAGGAGCAAACAACCAATGAATTTTGGCATTATAGCGACATTGCATTAGAATGAACAATCTACATGTACAGAGTCCAGCGAAAATGCGGAATGCATTGTAGAATGCACTAGTAGACGGCCCTGTCAAAACCATGTTAAACCAAAATTATCATAAGTGGTCAATTAAGATTTATGATACCTGATCACATGCACTTACTTCAGAATAAAACTTAAAAAGATCTTTAAAAATACAAAACATATTATTTGGCAGTTGGTGATAATGTAATAATTCAGTCAATTTCAAAATTTTGTAACATTTCAATTTTCCTCAAAAGTTTACTGACAACCTTTAAGAAAATTTAAAATATTACAAAAATTTAGTCATCAATTGGTTTAAAATTCGAAAACATCTAACAAAGTATTCAATTGTTCGTCTAAAACATGAATACCTTTTAAAAGTCTCATCAAGTGATCAGCAATTGAAATAGTTGTCGTAACTATCTCATTAATGGAATCAAAACTGTAAATCAACAATTACCGGGGTATTCTCCAATTAGGTTGCAATAAATCACTGCAGGGGTTTCAGCACAAAGAATTGAATTTGTCAAAATGGCATGTTTGCATTTTTTAAAGCCTTTTGGACTTTTTATTTTCAATGGATGTCGGATTAGACTTGTGCCCGTTCCCGGTTACCTAGGTTACGATTTTTTTTTTTTTTGTCGGAGGAAGATTTTCTTTTCGCTACGGACCGGAGCAAATTTTTTTTCTTGCAAAATTTGGAGAAAGAAAATTTTGTTCTAACAGTAATGATTTACGGTATATTAGAGATCTTTCGCTTAAGAACGCAAACCTTAACTTTTTATTTAAACGAACGTAATTGTACGTATCTAAACTTAGAATAGGGAGAAGTCGTAGGACTGAACTGAGGTTTCAAAGGGAATCTTAATTTTTCCTTACATCTATACTGGAAATGTCTGACAGGAGATCGACGCAAACGAACTTCGATAAAACCCATCCCTATCTACTTTCCCTTTAACATATATATACATGTAGATTATCTTGACCTCTAAACCTGCATTCCATAGAAGTACTTGTGTCAAAGATCAAGGGGAATCTGGCATATATATGTAAGTCTCTTTTAACAAGGCAATCGTAAACCCTCGAATGAAGGCAGAACCAGAAGCCCGGAGGAGTAAGCATCCTCTGGCTGCATGCATTTGAAATGTCTGTAAGTGACGATTACATATGCAAATCAATCGATTTAAAGCATTAGTTTTCTCATAAACTTCCAAAATCACTCCTGTTTTCCGAGCTGTTACTATTCATAGTGTTTTCAGTATAAAATATTTGTGAATTGTATTCTTGTGAATGTCTTGAATTTCATTTTTCAAGTAAATTTCGATCTTGAAAGCAACGGGTTACTACACATGTACCCTCAAACATGACAATAACCGATTAACTTGAAATTGCTTGACTGTCCCCTGCAAAGAAGTGTGGACATGCGTAATCGAAGTTGAATATTTTGATGCAAGAAGTATTTACAAGAAATTAAATTATTCTATTCTATTATTTTCACTTCAAAAGCGCTCGATTTTGCATTTATATCAGTAATTTTCATTGCCGTACTTTCCAAATAGTAATAAATTGCATACTGACTGATTAACTTCATAAATGAAAACACAAGACACGCAAATTATTTCATCCCCTCGTGAGACAACACAATTTCTTACATTTACATGTAGTTTATCCAATTAATTTTAAAATTGACTTTTTTCCAGTATTGTCCATTGTTCTCTAATACACTTTTGTAAAAAAAAATGATGAGAATAAAGTATTGATGGATTGATTGATTGCGACATTGACCTTTGACGTTGAAAATCAATAGGTGACGTTCTCTCACAAGTTATATCTTGCCTGCAAAGTTTAATGAAGATTAAAAGAAAGCTGTGGTCTCTAGAGTGTCCACAAGTGTTTTTTTTATATTATCGTTTATTGTGATTTTGACCTTTGACTATTGACCTAAATCAGTATGTTTTCCCTTTTACCATGGATAATATACATTAAAAGTTTGATGAAGAATGGAATTAAATTCTGACCTCTAGAGTGTCCACAAGATTTTTCTATACGTAGATACAAATTTTGATCTTGATCATTGACCTCTGACCTTAAAAATTAATTGGTCTTGTCTTCTACCATGGATAAATTGCATGCAAAGTTTGATGAAGATTTGAAGTAAGCTGTGAACTCTAGATTGTCCGCATGTTTCTCCTATCATTGCCCATTGTGACTTTAATCTTTGACCTCTGAATATCAATTATATGATATTATATTATATTATATTATACCTTTGAACTTGAATATCAATTATATGCTCTTTTTCTCACCATGGTCAAGTTACATGCAAAGTTTGATGAAGATAAAAAGTAAACCGTGACCTAAGGTTTTTCTATCATCATTCAATGTGACTTTGACAATCAATAGGTAATTTCTTCTTGCCATGGGTAACTTACATACTATTAATGTTTGCAGATGTTTAGAAGTGAACTGAAACTGCTAGAGACTCTACAAGCTTTTGCGGAACCACACACCATCTTACACACGGTTGCATTACAACAAAGCTTCACGAGGGGATAGCAATGCATACTGTTGTGTTTAAACCCAGTTTTCTTTTATTCTGTACTACCTGTTGTCAATAAAAAATAATGACTGCTCCCCATATTATTTCCTATTAGGTGTCGATACGTACCATTAGGTTGGTTTCCTTACGTACGTTCTTAAACGAAAGATTTCTAGTAAGAATGTTTGTTTTATCAATAGAAATCTTCATTTTTACTTAAAACTCTAAAATATGACTTTATATTTATGTACAAATTTACTTCACATCTTAACAGAGAGATAAAAGAATTCTACAATATAATCCTCAGTAAACAAAATTTATATAAGGTACAAGTAAGAGGGCCTGAGAGAAAAGTCTTCCATACAAATATTCAAAGGACCTCGCACGAATTGACTGGAAATCCGCTCATATAATAAAATCTCCTCCACGGTTACTAAAACTATTTTAAGGTATAAAAAATATATTTATGGATAGAAAAAACTTATGATCTATAATATTTACTCAAATGTTTATCACTTACATCACCTACTTGGCATTTATTCGAAATCGAAGCAACGCGGGGTCCATCATTTAGAGTCCGTGGTATTACGTTATAAAATTAATTACGATGAGATAAAATTGAGATAATCGTTTTACTCTGAGTTATATTAAGTTATCATACATTAAGTGATTTAATAAACGGTAGAATTTTTGCCCTCCTTCAAAAGCTAGTATTTGTTTTCCGTATGCAGAACTACATTTTTGGTTCATCACTATACTCCCAATAGTTAACAATGGATGAATGCGCTTAGTGTGTTTACATTCCGAAAAGGTACATGTAAGCCAAAAACCATCGAAAAAAGAGATTTTTTGTGGTTATTCGTAAAAACAAATAATAGAGTGTTTGATAAATAGAGGAAAATACTAAATGATGGCACCGTATTCCGGTCTTACAAACCGCATCTACGAATTATGACCTGGAGAGATATTATGTCAAATGGAGAGGGTCCTACGACAAGAAAAAAGAAACACATATTGAAATTTATTATATGTGAATGACAAATATGGATAATGACAATATCCCTGTATACAGCACACAATCGATAATTCAGAAAATCAGAAACCGAAGGCATACAAAATCAGGATAAAACAGGAACCAAAGCAAACGAACAAAAACCTCCACCACATGAAAAGAAGCGAACCCCCGATATGAGAGTGAGACCAGGTGCCAAGGAAGAGTAAGCATCTCCTGCTTGCATGCAACACCCGCCGCTTCAATTCGGTAGAACTGTCACATCCTGTTACTTCCATTTCGGAAGACATAGAGTACAATCTTTGGTTGGATGGTTCAAATGGTCTATGACAGAATATCATCCACCATTCTAACAAGGCATTTTAGAATGTTACATGTATGCTTGTTTTAGACAGTATTTGTCGTTTCATATGGTCTGGGTTGCAAAGGTTACGCGCCAAAGCTGACAGTCTATGTTTTGGCATCTGTATTGTAAAGGATAGTTTTTTTTTATAATTTATTTATTTTTGTTGTCATTGTATAATTACAGAATATTGTAATGGCATCATATGACATATTTTTTTTTATAAAAACAAAACACCCACTCAAATCCTTACACACTCACTCGTATACCCTCTCTCTCCTCTATCTTTTTGTAATTCAACATTGCTATGTTTCATTTAACATGTGAAGTATATTATTGCTTATTATCAAACAAATAAGAAATTTATAGATCTTCAAATATTTTAGACCATATTTTCCAATTATTGTTAGATTTATCTTCCTTTGGTTCCTTATTGTTAAATATTTATGAAGTTGGTAAAGGATAGTTGGCATTTTTATTTTAGAGCATCCTTAAGTTTGCTTTTTTTTTATCAAGGACAATAGTACGGAAGCGTATTAGTACCAGATTGATACTATTTTTTGTAAATTTTACTGTTTTTTCTGTAAATTTTTACACTTTATTGCTATGAATTTTATAATTTTCCCGTAAATTTACGCTTTTACTTTAACGTTTAAAAAAATTAAAAAAAAAACCAAAACAACAACACAATCTGGCACTACTACGTTTCCTCACTATAGTTTTTCTGTAAAATTGCGTTCTTTTATTCTAATTCTATATTGATCATGTTTATACCCTGTATATTCAATCATGCGGTTTGTGCAGGAGTATGCAATGCCAATGGTCTAATCTGTCGGAAGCGAACGATTTACTAGTACATGTACTTTATGCTGTTATTTTAATGCTTTTTATACTCGAATGTGGTTGAGCTAGTTATGAACTGAATGACATTTATCAATGATACGTTTTTCTCATTTTCATGTTTAGATATCTCATGCGCGGATACAGAGGGGGGGGGGGGGGGGACCGGGGGTCTGGACCCCCCCCGAGATTTTCGGAGTTGGGGTCCAGCTTTGGCCCATTTCTTATTGAAATGGGTCTAAAAATGCATGAACGGGCTTTGAAACCTAAAATTTCGGCTCGCTTCGCTCGCCATTTACAAATGCAAAACTATTTTATCTTCAAAATTCCTTAATTATTTATAATTGTTCATACTAAAGAATTTTATATAATTGTCTTAATTGGGTCTCAGGAACTCATATTTTTAACAGTTCCTTACTTCATAGGATGTAACCTCCTTCATCTTTTTCAAGGTTTTGTCATTTTAAGATGTCTGATTATTTGGGAAAATTACATATCTCTTATCTATTTATTCTCATGAAATATAGACAAAATGTGAATTAATAAAAAAGAAGAAGAAAAAAAAAAAAAAAAAATTGCGGCTCGCTCCGCTCGCCGATATAACGAGTAAAATATTCAATGTTATAAATAATCATCTCGATCGAATCAAAACAAATTAAAATTTCATATCTAAAAAAAATTCAGGCTCGCTACGATAGCCATTTCTTCATAAAAATAAACGTGAAAGGAAAGCTAACAATACCCCCCTCAGAACAACCCCCCTCCCCATCATGTGCACCGATATATATGTACCTACATGATAGGTAGACTTCCTAAAATTTTGGACCCCCCCTGACCAAAAATGCTGGATCCGCGCATGTATCTCAAAATCATAGATTGGACTTTGTGGTCAGCCCCCTCCCCAAAATTAAAATAAAACTGTTTTCTCATTTCTATGTATGATTTATTCACAATGGAAGGCGTCTCTCCTCCCCTTCGACGTTCTTGTTTTTTTTTCCGAGCATGTAGTATAACCTTTATTTATTGAAGCATAGTCAATTGTTTTTCTTGAGCGTTTTATATAATCAGTATATTTACGACCCGATGCGTCCGGGTTAGCTATAACCATGCATGTACGTCAATATTTATTACAAAACATCAATATAACTGTCGTTACACTAACGAATCAGTAAAGAGATATTGGTGTCACTTTTATACGTTAAGGTAGTTTATCATTATTTATCATGATTCAGCAGTAAGGTCATAGGATCAGTAAAATGCCTTGTTAGAATTGAATCGATGGCCCTAATATGCATAAAAGAAGTTTCATTAAATGCATAACATGGACTAAAAAGATTTAGAAATACTAAAAGTTAAATTCCGGAATGGCTATAAAGTTTTATATTGTTTTCAGTATTTAACAATTGTAAATCATTTATTGTACAACTAGATTTTTGAGCTCTACATTTAATTAAATAAAAGAGAAAACGAGTATAAAAACTTTTATTGTTCGTCACAAAAGATACGTAAGGCAGACATATATTTCAAAAAGATTTAAAGATGTGTTTCCATCAATAATATAAGACGTTTGCTTTAAATAATACATATGAAAGAATAGAATGCCTATGGTAAACATGCACAGCCTGCACAGATGAAAACAATGAATAAATAAAAGGGATGTCTCCATGAATATGTACAATTTAAAGATTGACATATTTTCTGTATCATGATTTCACATTGAACGCAAAAAACATCTTGTATCTACAGAATTAAGTAAAAAAGTACACGACAGTATGATAAAAATGGAAAAAAATAATATATTAAATGAAAAATGACATGAAAATGCGAAGGAATTACGGCAAAAATATACGACGAGATATAATTTATATAAGGAAAATATGAATAAAAACATTACCTGTAAGTCTGGGTTAGATATATCAAAGGGATAATTCCGTTTGTAAAAAGTGAATCAGGCCGCTTATGACAAACAATCGAGATGTAGTGTTGCATGTAAAATGAACGAGCTTTCCTGCAAAAAGGTCAGGTAAAAATGAAAATCAGAAGTCACCGTATATCATCAATGTGAAATAACTAAATTAAGTAGGAAAAGGAAAGCTCCTTTTTGACCTGTGTTTCATGAGTTGATAGCTTATTGAAAAATTGTCTCTTTCTAAGTAAGGTTATTTTTTTTCTTCCGTGTACGTAGAGCTATTAATAGTGGACACGCCATTTACGTCAGAAACGTTCATTGTGTACAACGCGTTATTGATGGGACGTTTCCCTGATGTTCATGACTGGTGTGAAACCACAACGTAAAGTGTAGGGGGTTAATCTTTAAACATCAATGATTTTAGTGAATGGATCGATAATTGGTACATTTGAGCTGTTTTTGATCTAAGATTACCTACAATGTATCTAAGCAGAATAAAAAAGGAGTTATATTTAAAACACGCACGGGATACAGTCAATGGCGAAATTTCCTCCGATCTGGTAAACCGTTTGCTTAAAGACATGTTTAGATTTCTACAAATGTACAATTTTTTTTTCGCGATACCTGATGAAATATAGCAGGGATAAAAACGTGGAAGCGCTTCTCGTTTTTACGATCCAGGAAGGGAAACGTTCTTATTTGGAGGGTAATGCAATCACCTCTTACTCCAAGGATCCAAGGACGATAACAAGGACTTACATCATCAGATTATTTTAAAAAATGACAATGTTTCTGGCAATGTTGGCCTTTTTTTTAAGAGCTTGCCTCTTTGGACGATTTGCGATCTTTTCATTGAAGGAGGGAAACATTTGATGAGGACCTGGTGTCATTGTAATTTCAAGGAAAATTGGAGGATTCATTAAGTTGTATCATGATTATTTCTCTTTTGTTCACATCTTTAAGAATAGGAAGTATAATGGGGACATTTTCTGTAACTTACATAATGATTATTATATAGATACTGTAGATTGCATTTCTACATTACACGAGAGTAATCACACGAAATTTCAGGACCTAAACATTTATGTAACAAATAAGATAATGAGGATCAAAATCGTATTTGATTTCCATTAGTATTTTAAAGAAAGTACAAAAGATTCAGCAATAACATTCCATTTAAAGGTTTAGTACTATCCTGTTGTAGTCGAAAGAACACTTTACCTCCCTTGACGGAAATATTTACAAGGTATGCAACTATCTGTGGAACCTGTATGACAAATATGGGTATTGACCATATCCCTGTATACAGCACAAAATCGATAATGTTATCAATAGCTAGGAACTGAATTGATAGACTTAACAGATTTGGTTCAACAAACTCTTTGCGATCTCCTTCCCTTTTATATTTTTTAAGACTTTATATGCCGATTGATTGTAACGTTTGGACTCTGATTTTTGGTTTAGGGGTTTGACTTCCATTAACTTATTTCGACATGCAGAGGGAACTTCTCGTGTTTTCATTCTCTTTCATCTGATAAAATGTATATGATTGATAGGACTGAAAAATAAAACAGTACGAATACAGGCATTTCAATTTCAACATTTGGAAGTATGAACATAAAATAAGTATTCCATTTCATTATCATATCTGACCATTTCTGAAATGCATGATGTCAAATTGATAAAGTGCCAAAATAAAGCTTCTTCCTGGCGACAGAGCGGGAAATAAGTAATTTATACATGTACACGTAAAAACTTTCAATGACACGGGGAACAAGTTTAACTGATCCACATGCAACAGAAAATAAGTGTTTATATTTAAAAGGTTCCAACTCTATACTTTCTTAAAAAAACCTTAAAACAATTTTTTCTGCACCAGACACATGTTTCGAATATTAAATTCTCATCAGTGATGATTCCAGCCAAAGTGCTTTTCATAAGCCACCCAGTTTCATTTCACTAGCGCCCTCTAGTTTTATTTTTAGAATTTAAATTTGTGTGTAGATAAAACTTAATGTGGCTACTTCTCGTTTGTGTAACACTTCAATTTTCTTATAATCTAGACGTAAAGCAGCTAAACACGCTTCCAGCGAGGGAATGTTTCAAGTGTACTAAATTACCTTCTTTCCATTTGCTACTGAATCGACCCTACAGGAAATATGGAGCACCGCTCTATTTGCAAAGTAGGTACTCAAATTTGAATTCAAAACCAAAATAGAGGATGCTTCTAAAATAGCTTTGGCTTTTAGCTTCAAGTACCACTGGTTTAGAATTTACTATCCTAAACACGTGCCGGTTGTATTGAAATTGGTTGGAAATGTTATTCAAGACGTTAAAGATTTGGAAGACCTTAGTTTTCTTAGATGCTGTGTTGGTGTTTATGGTAGAATTTCAATTCATTTGAATGGGATTCCTCTTGGTGTTATAAAAGTAAGAGCTAATTATAAAATCTCCAATGCACAAATGGCTGTTCAAAGTTACAGAATTTAATATTTCGATTATTGACTTCGGCTCACATTACATTTTCTATTCAAGGGATTCAGAGTTTTGGGGACATTGATATCGGCTTTACAAATTGGTGAGTTGAATACAATATCGAAATGGTATAGGCAATATATATAATATTTCACAAATTACACACCTGTTTCATATTAATTAATTCAGTGTGGAAAAGAATCGAAATATTTAGACATTATCACAATAAAAACTGTTAATATGCGATGCATTTGTTGCATGTAAATCGAAAAGCCAAAAATATTCCATAATAATTGTTTAAATTTGAGATGACATGTATTTACAAAATGTATCTAATTCAGGTGGGCGAGAGACGAGAAATCTATACCCAAATATTCGTTCAGTCTATCAAACCTATATTTAAAAAAAAAAAACTCTTGAAAGTCTGAAGTAAGACTCTGAATCAATGAATGAAAATCAAACACAAAAGCTGAAACTATTCTCCAAAAATCACACTCAAAAAATTACAAATATTGGAGAAAATACAAAACAGAACATCCTCACGCGAAAAGAAAATAGGATAAACAGACGGAGACACAAAAACACGAAGGACAAGAGATCTATTGTACCATCTCCTGTATAAGTGCGGAGGGCATTGAGGTGCGCCGAACTAATCATGTAACACATCTAATCATGTAACATATCTAATGTAAGTATAGTAACCAAGTAAGAATGACCAAAACGGAAGCCCCAAGCCAATCTCAATTTCTGTATGAGTGTAACACACAGTTCCGTTGCTTTGCAACGGAAAAACCAGAAATATTAGTACGAGCGTCACCCTGAATAAACGTTCGTCTTCTATTTTAAATGATGTTTTTGGCTTAGATAGCTGAAGATTTGATGTTAAAGCAACAAATAAAAGGAAGCTAGACCAAAGATATAGAATATAATAAATAAGTAGTTTATTAAAAATCCGAGCTTCTTAGAACAACACATTTAACAATGATGATTTGATACATGCACCTTATACAATACATTATTGTTTCAATCAGTCAATTAGACAATGTTAATAAAGAGGGGATCTTTGAAGCACCAACAGGAAAACACTGAAACACCTCTTTGCGAAAAAAAAAAGAGCAGACAAGTATAGCAAGAGAAGAATTAAGGGACACTGAACACAAAAGACTACATTTATAACACTAAACATAAAAATACTACTTATTCACCAGTGGGACAAGTAGGCAGATGATTGTATACAGATTAGATTTAATGTCGATGTAACTTTCATCTTTCTTATATTAAGAAATCGAATAATGAAGACAAAAAATTTTAAGCGACTAGCTAGAACTATTTCTCTTAGTTTTCGAGAGGATTGCAGAATAATTCCCGTAGAATTTCCTGAAGGTTTATAGAAGTTTATGGTTAAGATAATCTTGAACTAATATCTTTCTTTTTGTAATATGATCATATCTTTATATGAATCAGAAACATGAGAACACGCTTTATAGTATTCCGTGATTGAGAAATGTAAAAAAAAAGATTATGATCACTGTGGCATCGTATTGTTGAGGTTTTCCTATTATCTTTTTGAGATAAAAATCAACCAAAGAAGTTTAGCTCAAAATCTGTAGAAAATGATGGTGTGACGTGTGGATAATGCGGAAGGGTTCCAACTCTATACCTTCTGGAAGAAAAATTTTAAAACAATTTATTATGCACCAGATACATGTTTCGTATATTAAATTCTCATCCGTGAAACTTCCAGCCAATTTAAAGTGATTTTCATAAGCCCTCTTGTTTTATTTTTAGAATTTAAATTTGTGTATTTACTTTACAGAGAGTACGCAGTTCCAAATTTCTCGTAGGGTCGATTCAGTAGCATATCCAAATAAAATCTATGTTCAAAACAACATTGGAGGGATGGTGCTAAGATGTCTACCTCCTTTAATTTCGATAATAGTTTTGGATAAAATGACAAGTTTGTTCCCGAAATAGCCCAATAAAATGTATTATGTCAAATTGATAAAGTGCCAAAACAAAGCTTCTTCCAGGCGACAGAGCTGGAAAGAAGTAATTAAAAAATTTAAAAACACACCAATGTCACGGGGAACGAGTTTAACTGCTCCACATTGCAACAGGAAATAGGTGTTTATATTGATAATGCGGAAGGGTTCCAACTTTATACCTTCTTGAAGAAAATTCCATACAAATTTATAAGGACTAGACACGTGTTTCGAATATTAAATCCTCATCAGTGATCCTTCCAGCCAAAGTTCTTTCCATAAGCCACCCAGTTTCATTTCACTAGCGCCATCTGGTTTTCTTTTAAGAATTTAAATTTGTGTATAGATAAAACTTAATGTGGCTATTTCTCGTAAGTGTAACACTTCAATTTTATTATTATCTAGACTTAATTTCTTTTGCAGTGTAGAGCAGCTAAACACGCTTCCAGCGAATGAATATTTAAAATGTACTAAATTACCTTCTTTCCATTTGCAACTGAATCGACCCCACAGGAAATATGGAGCACCGCTCTATTTGCAAAGTAGATACTCAAATTTGAATTAAAATCAAATAGAGGGTGCTTCTAAAATAGCTTTGGCTTTTAGCTTCAAGTAGCACTGGTTTAGGATTTACTATCCTAAACACATGCCTGTTGTATTGAAATGTGTTGGAAATGTTATTCAAGACGTTAAAGAGTTGGAAGACTTTAACTTTCTTAGATGTTGTGCTGGTGTTTTTTCCAATTCATTTGAATGAGATTCCTCTTGGTGTTTTAAAAGCACAAGCTTATTATAAAATCTCCAATGCACAAATGGCTGTTCAAAGTTACAGAATTTAATATTTCGATTATTGACATCGGCTCACATTACATTTTCTATTCAAGGGATTCAGAGTTTTGGGGACATTGATATCGGCTTTACAAATTCGTGAGGTGAATGTAATATCGAAATGGTATAGGCAATATATATTATGTTTCACAAATTATACACCTGTTTCATATTATTTAATTCAGTATGAAAAGGAATCGAAATATTTAGACATTATCACAATAAAAACTGTTAATATACGATGCATTTGTTGCATGTAAATCGAAAAGCCAAAAATATTCCATAATAATTGTTTAAATTTGAGATGACATGTATTTACAAAATGTATCTAATTCAGGTGGGCGAGAGACGAGAAATCTATACCCAAATATTCGTTCAGTCTATCAAACCTATATTTAAAAAAAAACTCTTGAAAGTCTGAAGTAAGACTCTGAATCAATGAATGAAAATCAAACACAAAAGCTGAAACTATTCTCCAAAAATCACACTCAAAAAATTACAAATATTGGAGAAAATACAAAACAGAACATCCTCACGCGAAAAGAAAATAGGATAAACAGACGGAGACACAAAAACACGAAGGACAAGAGATCTATTGTACCATCTCCTGTATAAGTGCGGAGGGCATTGAGGTGCGCCGAACTAATCATGTAACACATCTAATCATGTAACATATCTAATGTAAGTATAGTAACCAAGTAAGAATGACCAAAACGGAAGCCCCAAGCCAATCTCAATTTCTGTATGAGTGTAACACACAGTTCCGTTGCTTTGCAACGGAAAAACCAGAAATATTAGTACGAGCGTCACCCTGAATAAACGATCGTCTTCTATTTTAAATGATGTCTTTGGCTTAGATAGCTGAAGATTTGATGTTAAAGCAACAAATAAAAGGAAGCTAGACCAAAGATATAGAATATAATAAATAAGTAGTTTATTAAAAATCCGAGCTTCTTAGAACAACACATTTAACAATGATGATTTGATACATGCACCTTATACAATACATTATTGTTTCAATCAGTCAATTAGACAATGTTAATAAAGAGGGGATCTTTGAAGCACCAACAGGAAAACACTGAAACACCTCTTTGCGAAAAAAAAAAAAGAGCAGACAAGTATAGCAAGAGAAGAATTAAGGGACACTGAACACAAAAGACTACATTTACAACACTAAACATAAAAATACTACTTATTCACCAGTGGGACAAGTAGGCAGATGATTGTATACAGATTAGATTTAATGTCGATGTAACTTTAATCTTTCTTATATTAAGAAATCGAATAATGAAGACAAAAAATTTTAAGCGACTAGCTAGTACTATTTCTCTTAGTTTTCGAGAGGATTGCAGAATAATTCCCGTAGAATTTCCTGAAGGTTTATAGAAGTTTATGGTTAAGATAATCTTGAACTAATATCTTTCTTTTTGTAATATGATCATATCTTTATATGAATCAGAAACATGAGAACACGCTTTATAGTATTCCGTGATTGAGAAATGTAAAAAAAAGATTATGATCACTGTGGCATCGTATTGTTGAGGTTTTCCTATTATCTTTTTGAGATAAAAATCAACCAAAGAAGTTTAGCTCAAAATCTGTAAAAAATGATGGTGTGACGTGTGGATAATGCGGAAGGGTTCCAACTCTATACCTTCTGGAAGAAAAATTTTAAAACAATTTATTATGCACCAGATACATGTTTCGTATATTAAATTCTCATCCGTGAAACTTCCAGCCAATTTAAAGTGATTTTCATAAGCCCTCTTGTTTTATTTTTAGAATTTAAATTTGTGTATTTACTTTACAGAGAGTACGCAGTTCCAAATTTCTCGTAGGGTCGATTCAGTAGCATATCCAAATAAAATCTATGTTCAAAACAACATTGGAGGGATGGTGCTAAGATGTCTACCTCCTTTAATTTCGATAATAGTTTTGGATAAAATGACAAGTTTGTTCCCGAAATAGCCCAATAAAATGTATTATGTCAAATTGATAAAGTGCCAAAACAAAGCTTCTTCCAGGCGACAGAGCTGGAAAGAAGTAATTAAAAAATTTAAAAACATACCAATGTCACGGGGAACGAGTTTAACTGCTCCACATTGCAACAGGAAATAGGTGTTTATATTGATAATGCGGAAGGGTTCCAACTTTATACCTTCTTGAAGAAAATTCCATACAAATTTATAAGGACTAGACACGTGTTTAGATATTAAATTAAATTATTAAATTCTCATCAGTGATCCTTCGAGTCAAAGTGCTTTCCATAAGCCTCCCAGTTTCATTTCACTAGCGCCCTCTGGTTTTCTTTTAAGAATTTAAATTTGTGTATAGATAAAACTTAATGTGGCTATTTCTCGTAAGTGTAACACTTCAATTTTATTATTATCTAGACTTAATTTCTTTTGCAGTGTAGAGCAGCTAAACACGCTTCCAGCGAATGAATATTTAAAATGTACTAAATTACCTTCTTTCCATTTGCAACTGAATCGACCCCACAGGAAATATGGAGCACCGCTCAATTTGCAAAGTAGATACTCAAATTTGAATTAAAAATCAAATAGAGGGTGCTTCTAAAATAGCTTTGGCTTTTAGCTTCAAGTAGCACTGGTTTAGGATTTACTATCCTAAACACATGCCTGTTGTATTGAAATGTGTTGGAAATGTTATTCAAGACGTTAAAGAGTTGGAAGACTTTAACTTTCTTAGATGTTGTGTTGGTGTTTTTTCCAATTCATTTGAATGAGATTCCTCTTGGTGTTTTAAAAGCACAAGCTTATTATAAAATCTCCAATGCACAAATGGCTGTTCAAAGTTACAGAATTTAATATTTCGATTATTGACATCGGCTCACATTACATTTTCTATTCAAGGGATTCAGAGTTTTGGGGACATTGATATCGGCTTTACAAATTCGTGAGGTGAATGTAATATCGAAATGGTATAGGCAATATATATTATGTTTCACAAATTATACACCTGTTTCATATTATTTAATTCAGTATGGAAAGGAATCGAAATATTTAGACATTATCACAATAAAAACTGTTAATATACGATGCATTTGTTGCATGCAAATCGAAAAGCCAAAAATATTCCATAATAATTGTTTAAATTTGAGATGACATGTATTTACAAAATGTTTCTAATTCAGGTGGGCGAGAGACGAGGAATCTATACCCAAATATTTGTTCGGTCTATCAAACCTATATTAAAAAAAAAAAAATCTTGAAAGTCTGAAATAAGACTCTGAATCAATGAATGAAAATCAAACACAAAAGCTGAAACCATTCTCCAAAAACCACAGTCAAAAGAATTACAAATATTGGAGAAAATACAAAACAGAACATCCTCACGCGAAAAGAAAATAGGATAAACAGACGGAGACACAAAAACACGAAGGACAAGAGATCTATTGTACCATCTCCTGTATAAGTGCGGATGGCATTAGAGTGCGCCGAACTAATCATGTAACACATCTAATCATGTAACATATCTAATGTAAGTATAGTATCCAAGTAAGAATGACCAAAACGGAAGCTCCAAGCCAATCCCAATTTCTGTATTAGTGTATCACACAGTTCCGTTGCTTTGCAACGGAAAAACAAGAAATATTAGTACGAGCGTCACCCTGAATAAACGTTCGTCTTCTATTTTAAATGATGTCTTTGGCTTAGATAGCTGAAGATTTGATGTTAAAGCAACAAATAAAAGGAAGCTAGACCAAAGATATAGAATATAATAAATTAGTAGTTTATTAAAAATTCCGAGCTTCTTAGAACACCACATTTAACAATGATGATTTGATACATGCACCTTATACAATACATTATTGTTTCAATCAGTCAATTAGACAATGTTTATAAAGAGGGGATCTTTGAAGCACCAACAGGAAAACACTGAAACACCTCTTTGCGAAAAAAAGAAGAGCAGACAAGTATAGCAAGAGAAGAATTAAGGGACACTGAACACAAAAGACTACATTTATAACAATAAACACAAAAATACTACTTATTCACCAGTGGGACAAGTAGGCAGATGATTGTATACAGATTAGATTTAATGTCGATGTGTCTTTCATCTTTCTTATATTAAGAAATCGAATAATGAAGACAAAACATTTTAAGCGACTAGCTAGTACTATATCTCTTAGTTTTCGAGGGGATTGCAGAATATTTCCCGTAGAATTTCCTGAAGGTTTATAGAAGTTTAAGAAGGATTGCAGAATAATTCCCGTAGAATTTCCTGAAGGTTTTAGAAGTTTAAGATAATCTTAAACTAATATCTTTCTTTTTGTAATATGATCATATTTTTATACGAATCAGAAACATGAGAACACGCTTTATAGTATTCCATGATTGAGAAATATAAAAAAAGATTATGATCATTGTAGCATCGTATTGTTGAGGTTTTCCTATTATCTTTCTGAGAAAAAAATCAACCAAAGAAGTTTAGCTCAAAATATGTAGAAAATGAAGGTGTGACGTGTGGATAATGCGGAAGGGTTCCAACTCTAAACCTTCTGGAAGAAAAAAATTTTAAAACAATATATAATGCACCAGATACGTGTTTCGTATATTAAATTCTCATCCGTGAAACTTCCAGCCAATTTAAAGTGCTTTTCATAGGCCCTCTTGTTTTATTTTTAGAATTTAAATTTGTGTATTTACTTTACAGAGAGTACGCAGTTCCAAATTTCTCGTAGGGCCGATTCTGTAGCATATCCAAATAAAATCTATGTTCAAAACAACATTTGAGGAATAGTGCTAAGATGTTTACCTCCTTTAATTTCGATAATATTTTTGGATAAAATGACAAGTTTGCTTCCGAAATAGCCAAATAAAATGTATGATGTCAAATTGATAAAGTGCCAAAACAAAGCTTCTTCCAGGCGACAGAGCTGGAACGAAGTAATTAAAACATTTAAAAACACACCAATGTCACGGGGAACGAGTTTAAATGCTCCACATTGCAACAGGAAATAGGTGTTTATATTGATAATGCGGAAGGGTTCCAACTTTATACCTTCTTGAAGAAAATTCCATACAAATTTATTATGGACTAGACACGTGTTTCGAATATTAAATTCTCATCAGTGATCCTTCGAGTCAAAGTGCTTTCCATAAGCCACCCAGTTTCATTTCACTAGCGCCCTCTGGTTTTATTTTAAGAATTCAAATTTGTGTATAGATAAAACTTAATGTGGCTATTTCTCGTAAGTGTAACACTTCAATTTTCTTATTATCTAGACTTAATTTCTTTTGCAGTGTAGAGCAGCTAAACTCGCTTCCAGCGAATGAATGTTTCAAGTGTACTAAATTACCTTCTTTCCATTTGCAACAGAATCGACCCTACAGGAAATATGGAGCACCGCTCTATTTGCAAAGTAGGTACTCAAATTTGACTTAAAAATCAAAATAGAGGGTGCTTCTAAAATAGCTTTGGCTTTTAGCTTCAAGTAGCACTGGTTTAGGATTTACTATCCTAAAGACGTGCCTGTTGTATTGAAATGTGTTGGAAATGTTATTCAAGACGTTAAAGAGTTGGAAGACTTTATTTTCTTAGATGTTGTGTTGGTGTTTTTTTTTAAATTCATTTGAATGAGATTCCTCTTGGTGTTATAAAATTACAAGCTTATTATAAAATTTCCAATGCACAAATGGCTATTCAAAGTTACAGAATTTAATATTTCGATTATTGACTTCGGCTCATATTACATTTTCTATTCAAGGGATTCGGAGTTTTGGGGACATTGATCTCGGCTTTACAAATTCCTGAGTTGAATACAATATCGAAATGGTATAGGTAATATTATGTTTCACAAATTATACACCTGTTTCACATTATTTAATTCAGTATGGAAAAGAATCGAAATATTTAGACATTATCACAATTAAAACTGTTAATATACGATGCATTTGTTGCTTGCAAATTAAAAAGCCAAAACATATTCCATAATGATTGTTTAAATTTGAGATGACATGTATTTACAAAATGTATCTAATTCAGGTGGGCGAGAGAAGAGAAATCTATACCCAAATATTTGTTCGGTCTATCAAACCTATATTAAAAAAAAACTCTTGAAAGTCTGAAGTAAGACTCTGAATCAGTGAATGAAAATCAAAAACAAAAGCTGAAACCATTCTCCAAAAACCACAGTCAAAAGACTTACGAATTTTGGAGAAAATACAAAACAGAACATCCTCACGCGAAAAGAAAATAGGACAAACAGACGGAGACAATGTCATAAGCTCCACAAAAACACGAAGGACAAGAGATCTATTGAACTATCTTCTGTATAAGTGCGGAGGGCATTGAAGTGCGCCGAACTAATCATGTAACATACCACGCATTCGAAAATTTCTGTTATGCTGGCGTCACACTGTCCCGATTTAAGCAGCCGATGGCCACACGATAAAGGATTTTTTCAAATTCGGGTGTGATCGTTATGTCATCGAGCTATTCGTAAGGCCATCTTGAACCATCGTATGACCGCCGGCTTGATTTGTCAAACTTCGGGAACAACTTCGGGAGTGCTGTCAAAATCTTTGGCATGCCAAAAAATTCCCGATGGCACTCCCGAAGGACCATCTTCGAAACAGGTTCGTGTAATCATCTTGCCCTTCGTAAGACCATCGAGAAGGCATCTTGCGTATTCGTAACATCTTCGTCTCTGCTTCGAATTACCATCGGGACCATCGGGGAAATTTTGTCATACGAAGGCATTACGAACGTGTCAAGAACCTTCCGATGGAGTTATGAAGGCTATACGACTTCGTGACAACCTCGTAATTCCATCGAAATGACATCGTAATATCATCGTACTCTAGTACGATGACGTTAAGATGGGATCCCGATACAAAAGATGACAGACACAAATATTAAACAAAACATTTCAAATACATAATATTCAAAGCCATTTTCAAAGTATTTTTCGAAGTTAATCCAAATTTATCAAAATAAAATCTTTTCTGTCTTCTTCAAATTTGCAAGTTCACAATCAATTCATTATAAAGCAAAATGACGTGCCACCTCTAGCTTGCTAGGGGTCCGTCGATGCTCAACATGGTGCTCTATTGTGAGTGCTGTTGAGAATATCGTCAGGATCTTCTTTAACTCATTGATAATGCATTGCATCTTTAAATGCATCTAAGAGAGCATGTACAGACTCGGTATTTTCTATAATTACTGGTAATACTAGTATCTTGTTGTGACATATACCCATTTTTATCTTTCTTACATGGAATCATCACATCTTCCACTTGTTTCCACCAATGATGTTTATAAATGAAATTCGTGATATTTTAAGACGATTTCTGGTTGACAAAAATACATGTCAACTGCTACGCAAAGGTCACTGATAACTGAACCCGTTGTCTATTTATCCGTCTGGTAATCACACTTTCACAAGAACTGTAATGATATGCTTTGTAAAATCAAACTTTCAAAGATGGTCGAGCATGGTAAGAATCAACATTCATATAACTTTGCTAACCATGCTAAATAGACAGTGCGATTCAGATATTCGATAACATATATTTTAGTTACTTTCTTTTAAGTATTTTTTGTATTTTTCTGAGACAGAAATAATAAAAGGCGGAGGAAGAAACCATTGATACTGTGCTACTGATTAAACAAGAATTTTTGAACATCCAAAACGTGATGCATTCCTGGTTATAATCCGATGCATCGCATTCAAGATACGACGTCGTAAAGCAATCTAATAGCCTTCGTTGATACATCGTAAGCCATCGTATGACCTTCGGATATGTTTTAAGATAAAATTCGTCCCCTCGTGTTGTCATCGGGAGCGGTTCGGATACAATCGTGTAGTCATCTTTAAGCATCGTGTAATCATCTTTTAGCATCGTTAAAACATCGGTTGCTGAGCGGATTTTAACCATATTCGGGAGTAACTTCACACGAAATTGAAAATTTCATATTCGTGTGTCCATCGGATATCATAATCGGGACAGTGTGAGGCCTACATTACGAAATTCCTTGGAATTTCTAAAACGCGGGTCCTGTAGCATCATATCTCACCCATCCTGCTACGCCTTTCGGTACATTTCTGGACATAATTTTCACAGTGTTTGGCCACATTTCACTGTTTGATTGAGGATCACTGACGAGGGTTAAGTAACCGAAACATGCATGTCTGGTCCATGCTGAAAATTCATCTGTTGTTTAAATGATGCTATTGAATTGAAGACGTTTAACATAGTAACCAAGTAAGAATAACCAAAACGGAAGCCCCAAGCCAATCCCAATTTCTGTATGAGTGTAACACACAGTTCCGTTGCTTTGCAACGGAAAAAACCCCGAAATAATAGTATGTAGCGTCATCCTGAATAAACGTTCGTCTGCTATTTTAAATAATGTCGTTGGCTTAGATCGCTGAGGATTTGATGTTAAAGCAATAAAAGCAAGCTAGACCAAAGATATAGAATATAATAAAGTAGTAGTTTATTCAAAATCCGAGATTCTAAGAACACCACATTTAACGATTATGATTTGATACATGTACCTTATATAATACATTTTTGTATCAATCAATCAATAGACCTTCTTAATATTACCGGTAAACTTGCATTTTTGACACTCCAAGACCTGAAATCAATACTTTTGACGTTATTTCTATTTGTGACGTAATAAATCAGATACGACGTCACAGTATATATAAAATGACTAATTTCATTGAATTTAATTTTTCGATATAATATGTACATGTTTTTAGCTCACATTACATTTTCTGTTCAAGGGGATCTGACGTTTTGGGACATTGATCTTGGCTTTACAAAGTACTGAGCGAAATAGTCTATGAAATATCATGTTTCACAAACATTGCACCTGTTTCATGTTATCTAATTCAGTGGAAAATAATTGAAATATTGAGCTATTATTGTACTACAAATACTGTGCATTTGTTGAGTGAGAATCAATGATAAAAACTAAAAATATTTCATAATAATTGTTTGAATTTGAAATTTGAGACGACATACATTTACGAAATGTATCTAATTTCAGGTGGGCGAGAGACAAGAAATCTATACCCAAACATGTGTCCAGTCTGTCAACCCTATATTAATAGCAAGTTGATAGGTCTTAAATAAGACCCTGAAGATCTCACTGTCTGATTGTCAGGTAGTATAAGTTTACATGTACAAACTTTCTTTACTTTTCTTATACGCGCGATTTTTGTGAGGTAAAGGGCTATGTTGGATTCGTTTCCAAATTATTTTTTCCTTTACAATTGGACAGAGAAAATGTCTTTAATTTTTAGTACATCTAATTTCTAGAAGTACAACGAATTCCGACGCGATCTTTTTATTATCCTTTTACATTTGGCAACACTGAACAAACATTCAGAATACATTTTTGTGTATAAGTATTTACTAGATTGTCAAAAAATACATGTAAAATAGTTTTATTGTGTATCGGAATGTTTGTTAATATTCGCTATCGCACTATGTAACACTCACATGTCATCATAACAGATACGGTCATGAGGCGGGCACCATTCTGTTTGAGTTCTATTTTAAAAATGTTTCTTCACTTTGTTTGAATAATTTTGACTTTTCGGAGTGTCTTTCGGACATTTTAAGATAAGCCGAACAAGAAGAATTCACAATCTGTAAATGAAATATAAGGTGAGGGGATCTGGAGGTACTCCCAGTAGAAAATAAGAAAATAAATGTGCATTGTGAAGCTTTAAATTGTTTTCAAGTAAAAATACATTATGTACGTTATGTATGTGATATACATAAACCTCTTAGTAGAGCGACAGATTTAGAAAACGTACTTAGTTTTAGAGTTTGGTCAACATATCTAACATAATCTAAACATTTGTCTTATATTTTTCCTGAATACCTATACTTTCTACAAATCAGTAAAAGAAGATCCTGACGATAATCTCACCAGCACTCACAATAGAGCACTTATTGAGCATCGACGGAAGTGAAACATATGAACATTTTAAATTACGTCTCGTGATCATTTATATATACCTCTTTTTTTCCTATAGATTGAAATATTTCTTCCAGAGGGAAGTGATGATAACTAATTAAAAAAAAAACACTCAAATACACAAATTGTCGGTCCTTGGCCTTTATCAAGTGTAAAAACGACGATCTATAACAATTCTAAGCAAATTCCATCCTTGCTTCTCCGGCGTTCATTGCAAATATTAATGTTAGTCTATGACGTCATAATATTCGTGGCACATTTGCGCTTGTATCTCACAATTATTGGATATGTTTAAATAGGTTACATGTATGTATATATGTGTAATATTTTAAATTTAATGTTATACATATGTATAAATCATGATTTAGTCCTTTAAAACCATCTTCTCTTGGATCGTTCATCATTACAAGACTTTTAACTTTTGTAACTCTTTGTGGGTAACGCGAAATGCATGCATGTGGTGCGAATATTATGACGTCATAGACTAACATAAGCATTTGCAATGAACGCCAGAGAAGCAAGGATGGATTGTACATAGAATTGTTAATATATCTTCCTTTTTTACCCTTGATAAAGACCAAGGGACCCAAACTTGTGTATTTGAGTGTTTTAATTAGTTATCTATTTGTTCGCAACCGTTCCGATGGGAATTCTCGCGATTTTGCCCTGCCTTCTCGACTTTGAGACTGAATAACGGTTAGGTACTTCTTTGATTTTTATTCCTATATTTCGTACTTTTTTTCTTAGAAAGTCTTTGCTAATCATGAAATAGATGTATAGGTACGAATACATGGATACATGACAAATTTGAATAATGACCATATCCCTGTATACAGCACAAAATCGACAACCAAGAAAATCAGAAACCGAAGGCATACAAAATCAGGATAAAACAGGAACCAAAGCAAATAAACAAAAACTTCCACCATATGAAAAGAGGCGAACTCCCGATATGGGAGTGAGACCAGGTGCCCAGGAAGAGTAAGCATCTCCTGCTTTCATGCAACACCCGCCGCTTCAAATCGGTATAACTGTCAAATCCGGTTACTTCCATTTCGGAAGACATAGAGTGCAATCGTTGGTTGGATGGTTCAAATGGTCTATGACAGAATATCATCCAACATTCTGGAGAGTGGGACATCATAGTGTATGACAAGTTCCCCATATCGACCGTAGAACTTCCTCAGTGATTCCTGACTGAGAAGCTTATCTGAAAGGCGTCTAGCTTTCAGAACAAAATCCGTATATTTGGTACCTGCTATGGCATAGCGTATCAACTGAGATATGAACACGCCATAAGTAGGCGATGAAGGGATGTTGTTACTCAGAAAAGGAAAGTTTGTAATGCTGAAATTGAAGTCGTCACGTTTGTCATAGTGTGAGGTGTTCATGTGACCATCATTGTCGTGGGACAACATTATGTCCAAATAGGATGCTGAATTATTTGTCCCTGTAGTTTCTTTGACTTCAAGCTGCGAAAGATAGTTACTTCTGAGGTAATCCGCGAATTTTGGAATATTGATGGACAACACATCGTCTATGTATCTGTAAGTGAAGTTGAAGTCAGAAGCTAAGCATCTCTTCCCTTCAGAGACCAAAGATTGAATGAATTCAGCCTCGTACGAGTAAAGGAAATTGTCGGCAAGGAGTTGGGGGCAATTGGTCTCCATTGGAATTCCGACAATTTGCTGGAAGACCTTTCCTCCAAACACCACAAACATGTTGTCGATCAGAAAGTTTAACATCTGAATGATATCTGTTTCAGTGTACTTATTTTCAGAATCGGACTTTTCTTTTACAAAGTAGGTTTGTCATAGTTAACAACAATAAATTTGTATTTGAGATTGCCGTTCTTACTTGCAAACGCATTTCTTATAATTTTTTGCACGTCTTTCTTTCAATTTCGAATATGGGATTGTATTGTAAAGTGTCGAAAAATCAAAGGCTTTTATCGAATGGACTAAAATGAGTGGATTTCAGCTGTTCTAAAAGTTCCTTCGAATTTTTTAAAATCGACATCTGGTTGATACCACTGCGAGATATACCGTCGAACAATATTTTTGAAGCCCAGATTTGATTTCAGATAAAACTGTGGTGAGTAAGATCGATACAGATGTGGTTAGAACATTTTGAGGAACCAGCGATGAAACGTTGTTTGTACGGATTCTTATGCATTTGAGGTATGCAGTATAAGAATGGTTAATCTAAATCTAAATTGTCAGTGTCGAAGCCAAAGGAAGGAAGAGCTGATTTGTGATTTTCTATTATTTCAGAGGCAAAAAGGTTTATCGGGGCGTAGGTGGGATTTCCAGGTGACGAATGTAAACCCAACGCTTTAACTAGACTGTCGAAATAGTACTTTTTGCAAGTAAATATGTAATAATTTGAGGCTTTGTCTGCATAATTATTTTAGAGAAAAAATATTTTTCTCATATCTGTGGGAATATTTCTGTCAAATTTTGAGATACATTGTCAAGTCTATATTTCTACCAGAAACCCTAAATCGATTTTTGAATGTTTGTCTATTCTAAGACATTTTCCTTAGAAATATATGATGAAATTTACATTTAATTTGGAAGAAAATTAACTCAATGAATCAGTCACTTTTTGTCACATAAGAAGATTTGCGGTCGGTACGTTGAAAAAGATTAACAGCATTCCCAGTGGAATATTTATACACAAGAAATTGACAGTTATTCCCGATATTCCATTAACGTTATTTACACGAATCCTGCATTCGCTGCTGTGTCCGCTAAGGATTCAATCCGAAGCTCTGCAAGACTTTTGTAAGCAGGTTGTTAGCATACCACGTTCTTGCCCGACAACTATGACAGACCATGCATTTGATGGTTGTTTGCGTCTTGCATACCAACGTCATGTGTTCCCTCAACTGATAAATAACCTTTGGGATTTGGTCAGAAAGAATACTTCAAATCACTTTGGCTGGAAGCATCACTGATGAGAATTTGATATTCGAAACACGTGTCTGGTGCATAAAAATTGGGTTGAAATTTTCTTGAAGAAGGTATAGAGTTGGAACACTATCGTATTATGTATATTTGACGACCCTCCTACAATGAAGGAGTTCCCCCTGTGACCAAGGCTTATTAACCGTTTGTGCATACGATGATTGTTGATATACTTCTTCCCTGCTTTCGCCACTAAGGCTTCAGAAAAACACTTAACGATAGTTGTCTTCCAGATAAAAAAATTCTGTATATCTATGTATAGACGAAAATCAAAACACAAACTATACATTCCATGAAGCAGATCATATTTTGTTTGTACATTGATTTTTATTTATACAGAAAACATAATTAGATTAACTTATTATAACTGTGTTACTGAACGTTCAAAAACTTCATTTTTCTAGAGCAAAATAGTTTTTTATAACTGACAATTCAAATTTTGGCGCGCATAAATTTTATTCTTCATTCTCAAAGTGATGTCTCCCTCAGCAAATGTATAGAGACATATTATTACTGATGAACATGTAAAACAAAGTAATCAAAAATGGAGATCAACCATGAATCGAGAAATAAAACAGTTTCTTGACTACATCTGAAAAGACAGACGTTGTTGTTCTGTCATTCCATCTGATACAAGATGGCTGCCGTTGGATGTCGGCGCTCTTGATGTTGTTCTTTACACGCGGCCGATTATGCATTATCGAGTGACATTATCTATACAGATATGGATAAAAATTTTGCACCTATCTCTTGCACAGGCGATATACGGGCAATCTTAAAATAATGAGATTATTTCAAATGGCTTTTTCAAATTTTTGATATGTATTTCTTGTTAAAAACCTATTTGTGGTTTGGCAAATGTTACTTCCTTTCAGCGGATTTGGAATTTGACCTACTTTTGAAAAGAATGAATTTACTTGTAAATACAATCGCACATTTTATTTTAATGGCTTCTAGATTACTCTTGTTTATTCCTTGAGATACGACCTTTCGATTGGTATCAAACATTTGCGATTTAAGGTGATATCACACGTTTCATGTTATACAACACTTATTTTCAGAATAAAAGCATCATTCTTATTTCCTAAAGTAATTCAGATGTAAGAGACAATATTAGGAGGTCACCATCCAAAATTTTTAGATTTTGAAACTGATCGGACTTTTCAGCCATCCATTGATTGTAATGGAAATGCTCATTTCTTGGCTATATTTTTTTTTCAGCCCAAGATTTTCAGATGAAACTTCACATATGATTCCGTCATCATATTGTGCAAATTCTTATAGAAAGAAATCATTCAATGACCACGTCATATGTTGCAAAATCTTACTGAATGTGTAAATTATCATGTAAAAAATTGAAAATGCAATTCGAGTTATCTTTCTTTACTATGTGACCAAAGACAAAAGCATCCAAATTTATATAACCAACTTTTTGAAATATCTCAGCAGTGTTCCTTCACCCACAAAGATTTCAATGTGCAAATAAATAGAGCCGGATACAGATTTTGTGTGATAACACGACAGTATGTGCACATGTGTAATGATATTACATGTACCATATGGGTAACTATATTATCAGTTTCTCTACAATAAAACACTTTACTGACATCTGACTTATTTATGAATAGATACGACATATGTTTATAGGTAAACAAGTCTTAACAAAATTTTCAAATAAGCTCAATTTCAGCAAAAATTTGACTATTGTTGATAACTCTAGACTAACAATTACTTTGCAAAGAAAAAAAAAACATTCGTACTTTCATTCGAACAACAATCTGATTAATACCCCTGCGCTCAGGCTCGAACCACGGTATTCCCGCATAGTTGGCAAGAACTCTACCTCTGAACTATTGGATCGACTTGCCGAGTTGAGCGATTATTACACAGCCAGAACATCAAAACATTTTAAGTTACGAAAATCGGAAATCTTCAGCGTGGAGATTTCTTAAAAATTCTCGTCTAAGGGAGGCTACTGAAACGCGTGTGATATGCCGTTAATGAGATATCACACGCGTTTCAGTAGCCTCCCTTAGACGAGAATTTTAAAGAAATCTCCATGCTGAAGATTTCCGATTTTCGTTACTTAAAATGTCTTGATGTTCTGGCTTTGTTGTAATCGCTTCACTGGCAAGTCGATCCAATAGCTCAGAGGTAGAGTTCTTGCCCACTATGCGGGAAGACCGTGGTTCGAGCCTGAGCGCAGGAGTAATAAACAGATTTTTATTCGAATGAAAGTACGAATGTTTTTTTTCTTTGCAAAGTAATTGTAAGCCTAGAGTGACCAACAATAGTCAAATTTTGGCTTAAATTGAACTTATTTGAAAAGACTTTTTGACCTACATACATATATCGTATCTGTTCAGAAATAAGTCAGGTGTCAATAAAGTATTTGAATAAAGAGAAATTTATAATATAGTTACCCATATGGTGATATCATTACATATGTGCAAATACTGTCGTGTTATCACACAAAATCTGTATTCCGCTCTATTTATTTACATATTGACATCTTTGTGAGTGAAGGAACACTGCTGTGATATTTCAAAAAGTTGGTTATATAGATTCGGATGCTTTTGTCTTTGGTCACATAGTAAAGAAAGATAACTCGAATTGCACTTTTAATTTTTTACATGATAATTTACACATTCAGTCAGATTTTGCAACATATGACGTGGTCATTGAATAATTTATACGAAGTTTGAATTGCTTTGAACATGTTGAAATAATGAAGAAATGCATCGAATATTCAGTAAAGACGTCAGTGAGATGCAGAAGATAATATTTAAATGACTTTTTTTTGTTTTTGTTTTTATTTTCTGTTGGGGGGTGTTCAACGTGGGTGCATTTTTTTATGGGGGGGGGGGGGTTCAAGGGCACGGGACTTACAACTGCGTAGGGAACTTAAAATTATGTGAGCCAAATTAAAATGTTTTTCATCCTGTTCCTATTTTTGGAGCCAGATTATTTTTATTTAATATCAGAGCTCAATTAATTTCATTCTATTATTCTATCACTCGGAAAATAAATAAAATATGATAAGCTTTGGACGGTTAACGCAGAGACTAGGCCGGGGAGGACAGGAAAGTTCAGTAAAGTCATATTTATAAGGTGAATGAGGCAAAAAGAACAACGCCTCCTAACCCAACCCATCATGAATATAAAAAAAAAAACCCTCCCCCCCAAAAAATTCGTTGGCATAAAACTAATTAAAATTATATTGTGTGTTGAAGATGAGGATTTTTTAGACAGTTAAAGATCCTTAAAGAAATGTGTGCATAAAATCATATGCTCTCCAAAGAAAAAAAAAAATAAATAAATTCCATCATCGTCTGTCCATGCGCCTGAGTTCATATCTCCTTAACCATTCTTCAGAATTTAATAATATTTGACACAATTAGGATATAGAATATAGATAGTTGTGCTGGATTCGCCATGGCCGTCCATGTAGGCGAAAGCTTGTCATGGCAACTCCTTCAAAATCAATCGATGGATATGACAGATCATGATGAAGAAAGTAGATTGCTGTCGAAAAGGCTAGACCTGAGTTATGGCCCTTGCACTTAGATTGTTCATGCATTTTCGATGTCAAACCTTGCCATCGCATTTCCTCCCAAAAAATTCGATGGATTTCGATGAATCTTTACACAATGAAAGATCATGATGATCATGACAGTACTATAGATGTGCACGAAGAAAGAGGATTGCAGCTGAAAAGTTTTTACCAGAGACATGGCCCTTGGACTTCGATTGTCATTGCACATCTCAGGAGGCTATCATATATCTCATAAAACATTTAAACATTTAACAACATACTACATATGTAAGTTTCTTATTGGATATACATGTACATGTAGTGACCTAAACACTAAATGACTTTATATGAGAGAATATCCGTATGAATCGGATCTGCTCAGAAAAAAAAAAATTATGCCACGGAGGTATAATTCATCCTTTTAGGGCAGTTTTCATTTGGATATACTCATGAGAGCTAGGATGTGCAATCACGGATCTAGAAAGGGGGGGGGGAGTCCGGACCCCCCCCCCCCCGAAATTTTCGAAGCATCTATTAGCTTTATTTTCATAAATATACATAAGATTAAGATTAGGTCCCGATTGCCCTTTTGTTGTCATAATATTTGAAAACTTTAACGTGAATTTGTATTGGGAATCTTTCATTTTGATTATATTTTGCCGTCAGCATTTCAAAAATTTTCTCTGGCTCGTTTCCGCTTGCCAGAATTTATTACATACATGTACGTTACTGCGCTTTCGTATATACAACCCATGTGTCAACAAACAGGAGCACTAAGAGTAATGAAACTGAAAAAGACGCGAATAGCGAATTTTATTCAAATCCTCGGAAAAAAGCATTCATTTGCTTGCTATCGCTCGCCATTTGTTTTATTTACATATTAGAACTGACAATCAATAATCAAGTACTATGATGTGAAATTTCGATCAATTTGTTTGCTCGCTAAAGCTCGCTAGTCATCTATTTTATTTACATTTGTATAATTAGAAACAGAACTGAATTAATCAAGTTCTTTTTTTTTGGTTTGCTCTTCAAAATTTCGGACTTTAGGACACCCCCCCCCCTTCCCCCGAGAAAAAAATCCTGGATCCGCCCATGATGTGAGCTCATTATCAAAGGTCACTGAAAGTTATTCATTTAAGGTCAAGGTCGTTTGTATATAAAAATGAATACGTATAGCGCTTAAATTAATGTGAACAATAGGCGTACCTACGTTTCTAAAATGTCGAGACAAAAAGTACCCGTCGGTTTTACTGATTAAGTTCATCTTTATTACTTTCAAGTTTTAAAAAGTAAATTACCATGGAGGTGCAATATAAGTGGACCAGCTGATCTCGAATAATGTCCTTGACATTCAGTTTTGATCGACCTTGAAAGAATTATGTGGATGTGATCTACATTGTACAAAGTCATATTAGATTTTGGCATGGAAATACAACAAAATAAGAGGATCTATTTTCAGCTTATAATCTTGACATTGCAATTTGATCTTGAGATTTTAACATGACCTTCAAATTTTGAAATACATCTGTAGTTGGCCATAGACATTTTTCTGTTTCCGCTCAACCTACCTGTTTTTTTTTTTTTTTTTCATCTACTGACTTTTAACTAGTTTTGGCCATTAACTCATTCAAATAACAGGAACTTGTAGTCAGGATTCTTTTTTTTTATACTACCATCAAAATGCTACAGTCCCCCTTCAATAAACTACAACGACTTCCTGCGGATTCTATATATATACTACACAGAATAAGGGAAAGGGGGAAAGGGGTGGCTGGGATTTGATTGAAGTATGGTTTCATGGAAATAGAAAAAATCTTTGCAAAAAAGCCCCTGGGATTCCAAGTATTGTTAAAAAAAGTTTGGTTACACCCAAGTTTCATAATAGGTGAAAATTCAGGTTATGTCATACGTTTCATGTTTTAGGATAATTTTTTGGATAATTTTTTTTATTATTATTTTCTAAAATAATTAAGATATCAAAGCCAATATTAGGAGGGCCGTTCTAAATTTTGAGAATTTGGAAGCTATTTTGCAGCCATCCATTACTTGTACACGTACATGTATGCTTATGTATGTGAATAATGCAAAAAAAAAAGCGTATATACCCTCCTTCGAATGAAATACTGAAAATATACCCTCCTGTAAAGACTCGAACCAGGGTTATCTCGAATGCAAATCGAGGGCTCCACTGGATTGACTTGCCCAAATTGACTTGCTCAAATCGTACGCCACTGGATTGACTTGCCCAGTATGGGCTCATTACAAGATCACACCATCAAGATATTTTAAATTATGAAGATCGGAAATCTTCAGTATGGAGATTTCTTAGAAATTCTCATCTAAGGGAGGCTACTGAAACGCCAGCAGGGTTAAGAAAAACTTCGAAATGTGACTTATTTTGCCTTAGCTTAGCATTTGTTTAATGAATTTAGCTCGCCAGGACGAAAGTCCGGGGAGGACATGATATACCCTAGGCGCCATTACTGAAGCCACGATCGCGACCTACTAACGACCTATTAAATATGCGCATACATGTACTAGTACCTCGTCCATCATTACACATGACAAAGTTATACTTTCTTTCAGACATATAAGCAGGTATGTTACATAGAACTGCTTCGTAACTCAGTAAACGAGACTAATGCAATGGTTGCTACGGAATATTAAAATCGTTTCTATGGTATTCAGAACTACAGCTGTTCAATTATCAAACCCCTAAAACTCATTTATGAAAGTTTGTTAATTGTATCTGCTGTTTGCTGCAACAAAGTAAGATTGTCTTGTGGTCTTTATTCTGAAAAAATACATGACCCACGGGAATTAAATCGAACAGTTGCTATGGGATTAAGGTCGTTGCTATGGGGTTTCTGCACGTTTCATATGATAACTGTACAGAATATTTTGTCAGAGGTTTTACTAATCAGATTTGTCCATAATTCTGCATTGTTCTGACTCAGACATCAATTACATATTGATTGAAGCAAAAAATTGGACAATTTCTGAACGGTTGCCAAGGAATATATTTCGTTGCTAAGGTAATTTTGCTTTTGTTACAGAATCATAGAAGTTAAATGTCTTTCTGAGCAAAATAGCTTTCTTCTCATATTCAATCTTATTATCAATCATCAAACAAAAGATGAAAGGAACAAGTTATATCGAAAAGAGAAAAATGTGCGTTTTCGAGAAAAATCAAAAATAGTCAATTTTTAGCTTCAAATTGTCAGAAATCTAACCCATGTGTATCTGGTGATTTTTTCATATTTTGTTGTGTTAATGTTGTTTTATTTCTTGTTGATGAAATAATTTCAAAAGCATCGAGGAAGGATATTTATTTTTTGAATTAAAATACTTGTATTTTTATGTGTTGAGCAAATCGCTGTTGCTAGGGAACTTATCACCTAGCAACCAACTTTAAAAATGAATTTTATATGAAAAATTTCTTTTTAAGTATGAAACTAGACTCTTACTTTATAGTCTTAATTAAGTTTCAATTTTAATTTCAATTAAGAACAGCTTCTTTTAGGACCTGAAACTATGGTAATTTCACATGTATCAAATCATCATT
The DNA here is from genome assembly GCA_028142955.1 of Pinctada fucata. Classification (NCBI taxonomy): domain Eukaryota; kingdom Metazoa; phylum Mollusca; class Bivalvia; order Pterioida; family Pteriidae; genus Pinctada; species Pinctada fucata. The sequence goes on along the minus strand of AP027111.1, from coordinate 43,650,410 downwards.
TTCGATCGCAGTGACCCTGTAACTAAGTAGCCTCTGTATCTTAGCAACGGGGGACACATTGATGAAATGAATTTTGAATTTTATCATAACTCAACATAATCAACAGCATGACATAAAAATTTTGAAAATCTGTGACATAGGGTGTATCACTTTTTGCATGATTCTTACGAAGACTGGTACTTAATTTTTATGATATTTTGTAAATTCAAAGGATGAAAGTTATCAGTTATAAAAAGTCATGTACTTACCCAATCGCTGACACTCCGTCTATTCAATATACCTTTGAGAAGACCCCCAATCTATTGAGTGCACTTTGTGACCCCCTTGTGTTGTTAGGGAACTCTGCGTTACTGAGAAGCTTGAGAAGCGATGGAAGGTGCGATCCGACAGTTTACAGGGCGGGTGATAAGAAAAATTGAGAAAACGGTAGGTATTTGTTAAAATTACATGAAAACAGAGATGCTGCACAAAGGAAATATCCTTATATACTCAATCATATATGTAATCAAAGACAAAACTATTTAAAAAGGTACGAAATCATTCTTTTTATGTACCTTGTTTACAGTACTGACGGAGTACATAGTGTAGTAGTTGGCGCTAAACATTACGTGCGCTTTATTACGTCATTTACTCGACCGTTGAGGAATTCTGGGTAAGTCTTAAACCAGCACCATTACAGAGCAGTTGCAGTTCACCGTACTCCGGGAATTCACGGCTGCAGTGATGGTTCGGGACTTCGTGGTACAACTGACCATAAGGTAAGTACTCTAGTATTTATCGTGGGCCAGTTTTACCATATTGGCGCTGCGAGCAGGGTCTGAATCTTGCTGAACATAATTTGTTTACATTCAGGACGGCGATCACAGGTGTCGTCTGCTTCTTGGTTCACGACAGGTGAGCTGGGAAATTATTAGAAACTGAAGTATATGTTGAGGTATTGGACCAATATTGTTCAGTTACTTCATTTTAAATCAGATTATTGACTCGTCTCAGTATTAATCATTTTCAATATTGATCTTGTGGAATTCGGAACTTTTCGGCCGAACTTCTTCTTCGCACCACATAAATTGGGCTGTGGTTGTTCATTGGACAGATCATAGTTCCGAAATTGTTTGTGGAAGTTAATAAGGAGTTATTTCATCCAAAATACTGTGACATTTTGCTGTTGTTTGTCCTCTTTTCTTCCTTAAATGTGTTGATTGATCGGGCCGGTCTCAAGCTGAGCGTCGGTCAAAATAGATGCAATTTTGGAAGTAAAGCGTGAAGGTAACAGCTTCTGAACTTGTGAAACAGAATATATTTCGTCAATTTCCATCTTTTATGCTGTTATTTATATGCGTCTACCTTCCGTAATCGTGTTGATTGATTGGACAGGTGTCACATACACTGCGATTCGGTCAATGCAGCGCAACTTTGGAAGGGTCAGCGTGTAAAATTGACAGTGTAATATTGCAAACATTGTATAAATTTGTGAAATATTTATTCTGTGTAGATTTCGATTTTATTTGTTCAGGATAAGTTTCGGGATCTTTAAATACAGAATTTCCTCTGACTTGTCATAACACTATTTATTGAATTGTCGTATATTGTTGCGTTTATTATACTGTAAGGGGTTCACATTAATGCAAATGTGTTTGTGTGTTCGACCTTATTTGGGTAGATTTTCCTCATTATTACAGCATTAAATTATATAATATCAGAGACAGATCAATATCATATCTATTAGATAATAAATACATATTATATTGGAATATGACTACTGAATTTACAAACTCTGAAAATGAACAGAACCTGCAAGAGGTTGGTTTAAACAGTATTTATTCAAGAAAGCATTCAATTACAATTCCATATATACAAATGCAGGAAGGGATTTGAAAAAAAGCAGATCTGCTTATACTAATTCGTCTCCCTATTATCATTGCACTTACATGTTTGAAAGATGGTCATAAGTACAATAGAATGTTTTTGAAAGGTTCAAAGTTATAATGAGGAAAACAGTTTATGTTCTGAAAGTAGAATGGAGAGAAGTCCAGATACTAGGAAGGTCATTGATCAAGGATCAAATGAATTCTTTGTTGAAAAAGAACAAAAATCTGGAGTGGGCTCCTCTGTGGAGTCATATGGAAATGAGCCCATATGGAACCCCTACCAGGGCTTCTATGGAGGTCAAAGGTCGCATGGAGTACCCTTTGATTATGATATCAGAGGTGTCACACCCACACAGCAGGTAAAGTTTCCTCCAACAGGACCTATTGATGGAGAAGGGATGAGTAGAGAGGTACATGAAACCATGTATCCTAGATATCCAGAGCCTATACCAAATTGGGGGTACCCTCCCATATTTGCCCCCCTAGGACCACCAGGTTGGTATCCTGGATATGGATGTCCATGGTTTCCAATGCCCCCGCCTATGTACAACCAGTACAATGTTCCGTATATGGATTGTTTTGACCCTAGGTGGGCTGATCTACCAAATGACATAGCTGCCAATAGGCAGAGATATGCTCCCTATCCAGATCAAAATTGTCCATATGCGAACAGAAATCAAATGGGAACAACTGAAGAAAGGGGTCCAAATGAGAGAAATGGGTCCCTGGTTTCTAATATTGAACCTCATGGCCAAGACCAGATCGTATACAATCAGACCCCAGCCCCAGAAGTCATTGAGGTCGCTACAAGTCAAGATCAAGGGATTTCAGATGAATCCGAACTGAGACTTGTAGAATCTATGGTTTCTATGGAAAGAAACTTAGAGTCTATTCCCAAAACCATTAGATATAATGGGACAGACAACTGGGAAGCTTTCAAAATGAAATTCACTGTATTTGCTCAAGCAAAACAGTGGACTGAATTGGAAAGCAGAGGATATCTTTGCTGGTGCTTGGAAGGTCAGGCCAGTGAATTTTACACAAGTGTGGTAAAAAAAGACCCTGGTGTAAGGTTTGCTGACTTGATGACAAAATTAGAGATGAGATTTGGGGATTGTGAACTGCCAGAAACCGCACAGGTAAAATTTAGCATCCTGGTTCAAAACCCAGATGAAAGCTTGGAGGAATGGAGTGATCGTGTGCAGCAAGTTGCTGCAAAAGCATTCCAAGGCTTGCCAGATGACTTCCAAAATAAGCAAGTAATTTACAGGATTTGCCACGGATGCCTGGACCAAAATGCTGGGCAGTTTGTGGTGAACCTGAATTTGAGCAGTATTCTGGAAGTTATAGATAGGATTAAACACTATCAGTTTAATCATCTAGCCATTTCAAAGGTAGAGGATAAGGGAGTGGTCTGTAGTCCTTATTCTGGAGACCATGATTATAAGGAAATCATATACAAAGGTCATGAACCATTCCCAGTGTCATACAGAGTCTCTAGTGTAGGCATGACAGACTGTCCACAGTCCTCTGACCTAGAGAAAAGGGTGTCGGCTCTGGAACTTCAGCTTGGAGACATATGTGCCCAACTGAAGGTCATAGCCTGTAATTTTGAGAGTGACCAGGGTCATGCATCTTGGTCCTCCTCAAAATGACATTAGGGTGGGTGTGTGGAAATTGCTGATGATAGCTGGCATAGGGATCTATACACAGAATAGAGCTTCTAATGATCCATGTTGGTTTGAGGCATTTCCTGACACCATCATTGATGTCAGAGACCATAAGGGAACAACACACAAATGTGGGTCATACTTATGTTCTCTGTCGGTTAAGTTGAAACTACTGTAGTGGGAGAACAATAGGAGGCAACATGCATTGTGGGCCATACTTGTGTTCTCCATTGGTCAAGGTTAAAGTACAGTTAGAGAACAGCAGGAGGCAACATGCAAATGTGGGTCTTAACTCTGTTCTAGGTCAAATATGATAATAACTGAGAAAGATTATTTGTAGCTGTATGGCTAAAAGGCCCAGCTAATTGATTATTCATGAAAGTATGAAAAACCTTTGGGTGCAAACTCGCGATCGATCCAAGGTATGATTATTTGAGAGACTGTACCCAGAGTCCTCAAATAAAAGGGGGAGGAGTGTAGTAGTTGGCGCTAAACATTACGTGCGCTTTATTACGTCATTTACTCGACCGTTGAGGAATTCTGGGTAAGTCTTAAACCAGCACCATTACAGAGCAGTTGCAGTTCACCGTACTCCGGGAATTCACGGCTGCAGTGATGGTTCGGGACTTCGTGGTACAACTGACCATAAGGTAAGTACTCTAGTATTTATCGTGGGCCAGTTTTACCATATGTCGTATGATGCATGTGTCGTGTAGGAATTATTGCAGCAGTGCTGTGAAAAAAGTATGGTTGTAGCGCTATTGTTATTACTTTATTTTCCATATCATCAGTGTCATTTAGATACAAGCATATTCATGACAAAGGTAAACTTTACGAGGAGAAAAAAATGGGGAAGGGGGTGGGGTGGGGTGGATGTGGGACATGCATGTGTACTGTTTAAGTATGAAACAATGAAACTACTTTGTATTGTACAATTTATAACACTTATTTTTTATTCATTTGTATTTCAGACTGATGAAAATTACATATTTAATCATCTCATTAAAAAAACAGAACAGAAATATTTTGGCACTGGATCAGTGTTGGATGCTGCATTAGCCCAGAATCATAATTGAAAGAACTTTTCAATCACCAGGTATATATATGATATTTAATTTTCTTAGAGACTTGAGTGTAAAAATATCTTCCCATATATCTATATACATAGTTGAAATTTGATATAATCTAGATCTATCTATGAATATTGTCAGAACAAATCTATAACTGTTAACATTATTTGTGTCATTTTATTGTCTTTTAAGTTCTGAAGACGTTAAATTAACAGTACACTATAAACCTTAAAAGGTTCTGTAAGAAATTACATTTTGATACAAAAAAAACTGATTTATTCACCTAAATTTGAATTTTATTCTAATTTCAGAGATTTGCCTTTGGAAGAAAATATAACTTTACCCGAAAGCCAGCAAGAAGATGTCACGTCAAGTGTCTGTCAAATGTTAAAAAATGTGTCAATAAAGATCTTTTATTGTAAAGAAGTACATGTATTTGTGATATATTTAATCCTAAACTATAAAAGCCTACATTTGGAGTCTTTCTGATGTCTATAAACTTGGGGATATCATGGTGTTTTTTTTAAACATGGGCTCTAGAGTTCAGAAGCTGAGGACATTCGAATGGCAATGAAGGAGGTCAAATGCAAATAAAGATTTACCTCCAGCAGCTCACAAAAAACCCTCAAGAGGGAGGAAAATTTTTACTGAATTGAGGAATTTTAGAGGAAAAGTGGATGCTTTAGCATACATTGTAGCTACGCCACTGTCTACTCAAAGATACTTTGTTATACAAGACTGACATGTTAGTCTCACAAAGATATTCAATTCTTGTGATAAAGGATACCATTTTAAATGTACATGTACAAAGGAGTTCACGTCTACAGAGCTGCTGAGTTATTTATTTTGTTTATTTATTTATTTTAAAATTTAATGAAATTGATCATAGCAAATCGTCCGTCCTTTGTATCTAAATAATGTACAGATCTAAATTTAAATAATGAGGGGGGGGGGGGGGGGTTCAAGCCTGCCCATGCAGGGTGATATAGCCTATACATGTATATAATACTGGGTTGTTGGTCTGAATATGACCATGGATTTCATCTTAAATTGAGGAAAAACAATGACCGAATGATTTTATACATAGCTGACAGATGGAACCCCCCCCCCCCCCCCCTCCTCTCACGAATTCGAAAAACGTGGTGAGAAAATAAAGAATATTATTGGCAGACGAAGTAAAAATTTTGTCGATGATGGCGAGATACAGGTTTCAATCAAGTATACATGTAAATATATAGATACATGTAAATAAAGATACAGGTTTCAATCAAGTACACATGTAAATATAGATTTATCTCGACAGAGTGGAGGTTTCTCCTTTCGGTACCCCTGACGTTGAACATTGCACATTTGCATAAAATTGTATTTTCCGGCTTTTTCCTGAGAGGAGAGGTAATTGCAGTTTCACGTCACTTACATCCATTGTCAGGCATGGCCGGTCATGATTATGCGAGATTGGTACATAATTATAGTACATGTGGTACTGATCATATCCTTTTCCTCGAATCTGGATGCGTTTTTTTTTTTGTTTGTTTGTTTGTTTGTTTGTTTGTTAATCTTCCCGATAAGCAATAGATTGTAATAGTAGGAAAATTAGATAAGCTTGAACTTGAACTACATAACAGGCTATATCACCCTGCATGGGCAGGCTTGCCCCCCCCCCCCCCCCCCCCGATAAGGATCCTTCCAACCCTTGTTGTATTTCTATCGTATGTAACATGTCATTAAATGAAGGAATTACGAAATGAATATGTTTCATTTACAACTTGTTAAAAAACGTATATTTGCTATCAGCACCGCCCCCGCCACCTACAAATATATAAGCTAGTAATACCCCCTCTCTCTCTCTCTCTCTCTCTCTCTCTCTCTCTCTCATGAACAATTATGGACCTGTATTATCACCAGCATAATGTAAAAGTGTAAATGAAAAAGAATAATAAAAAGGTTTCCTGGATGACGAAAAATAATTTCAGAAGACTCGACGCTGAATCTGACCCCTCCTCCAAGCATTCTGACTAGCAGAAAGAAAAAAATTGAAATGAATGGAAAGGACAAATGTAACAGAAAGACATGGCTATATAGTGATAAAAGCTATAAATATAGTGATAAAATAATAAAACCGTTAAAGATACAGTGTCCCTGAAAATTGTTTTTATTGAAAACGTAAAATTTATTTCGACGGGTCTAGATTGAGGAAAAAAGAAGCCTTAAAAAGTTTTATTTAAAAAATATGCAGTAACAACCATAATATTGTCGAATTTGTAAAATTAAATCTCCATATACCTCTGTTGTCAAAACGCAATATATTGTAGGTGGCGCTAGTGAAAAGAATTAGAGCTGCGCACCCAAGATTAAAAATAACGTTTTCAAACGGTTATAACTGCGAATGTATGCGTAAGAATCGCATGAAAATTTGAATTTAAACAAATGAGAATGCAAACTTTAATTTGAAAAGAAAGATTTTGCTTAATAAAATTTTGTAAAATTAATTAATTTTCAGGGACACCGTACCTTTAATTAAAATGATGCTTAATCAAATTATGAATTTGTTTGAAATTCAATAGAAACTTGAATACATTGTCACAGATAAATATTGCAATATAGAAAAGCAGAGGGGCACACAAAGGGTTCTTGAATGGAGAGTAGAATCTACTGCATTGGGTCATGACTTCCATTGGATTTGCACATTACTTTATGTCTTCATCAACATATTATAATAAATATTGACACTCAACACTTCAAATTCTTCAAGAAAAATTAAATTCATGCCGAATTAACTTGATCATGCCGATTTTGAGACAGAAGAATATGAATTTTCGTTGAAATGTACCTGTACTGAAACGTTTTTGAGAAATTATCTCCCCCTGTCAATCGCGCATCACTTGAACGTTTGAAATGGTTATCGGGAGGAGAACTTTTAGGGGTACTCATAGAAAATAGATTAGCGCAAGTTGTTCCTCAAAATAAATTGAAAGAAGTTTGGTGTAAATCGAATCATCCATGATTTATCTTTATAGGTCTTGCTACGACAACTTGATTTTTTTCATATTAAAACTATACAGGGACGTAGTCATTGAAGGTGTAACGCAAAACCCAGGGTGCGCCGTAGAATTCCTTAATTTAATCCATAAATATATGGAATTCACGACTTGTCGTAGCAAGATATATAAAATTTGAACATTTCTCTACACAACATAAACCATAAGTTCACTGAGAAGTTAGTGGAACAACTTGCGCTCGACGCTTCTTTTTCGTACTGTGTACATGTGCTATAAATAGCGATCACGTGACTGTCATCACACCTGTAAAACTCGCCAATGACCCTTTACTCTCCTTCTGTAAAGTACATAATCATACTTTTGATTAAAGTATACTTTATTGAGGGAAAGAGGTGTCCATTACAAAGGTGCGATAAAGGTGATGGTATTTCCATGGGACGCCTTAACATACCCGCGTTTATTATACATGTTTAAATTTCAAAGTTATCTCTCTTGATAAACTAAAATACTACAATGTAATTTAAGATCTCGAATGCACGGCAATTTTTTTTTGCAAGTTAGCTATGCTATGAAAGGTACCCATGTCCCTTTATGTATGTTTAAAGGTGGATGTTAACATTGAGATTTAGGATTCCCCTTGTAAATCCGATATTCCCGTGTTTATGTGGGTGTTTCCTATACACCCCACCAACCTTGTTTTCGGAAGATATAACCCGTTTCTCAAGTTAACAACTATCATGACGAAACAGGACTAATTACATAACGTAATCGACAACACTGGTTACTTTTTCTGACTAGAATGATATTATTGCTCGGTAGAAGTCGAATGTAAAGAATTGTGTACATTTTTGAATTACCAACGAAAAACTGGTTCTTCAGCAATCATTGGATATCATGCAGTACTTCTACCTATACTCTCTGAATTCCGGCTACACTCATCGAGTTCTTTGTTGAGAATGGGTTCGGTTTGTTAGCACAGTCTGTACCTGTGATCAAGTCTTCTCTGTACGCACGTAATCCAAGATAACCATTTCTTCTGCTATTTCCGTGGCAGATGGCCTTCCTTCGTCGGAACCGGTTGTCCATTTGTCTCGTTGGTTTATGTGTAGTCCTTTGTGTTTGATGTTTGACGTTCCTTGTCCCTTTTGCGTCTATTCCTGTGCTTGTCTTTTCTGTGCTTTTGCATTTTGTGTTGAGGGGTTTTGCTGTGGTTGCTGCGGCCTGGTGTTGTTGGAGATTCCCTCCTTTGTTCTCTTGTGTAATTAAATTACTGGACTCCTGAATATGACAAATATGGATAATGACCATCCCCCGCTTGCATGCAACACCCGCCGCTTCAATTCGGTAAAACTGTCACATCCGGTTACTTCCATTTCGGAAGTTGTTAGTTTATCACACATGTTCGGTGTGAAAGGTGTTTTCTGGTGCAGTTATGCCTTATTTAGTACTTTTGGGTTTTCAGATCTCCTAGTACAGTCACGTACATGTACACGTTCTCATGTGTAACCCTTTTATGTGTCAAGCTGGCCTATGGCCCTAATTGGTCTGACACATTACCATTGAATTCGTCAGTTTATGCGCTACTGAAATGAAATGTAGCGGCTCCTCAAAACAACTTTGGCTGGAAGCATTTAATATCCAAAACATGTGTCTGGTTCATGAAAATTGGTTTGAAATTTTCTTCAAGAAGGTATAGAGTTTGAATACTTCCGTATTATTTATACATTTACGTATTTGATAATGTGTTTATTTATTCTGTGTTTGATTATATTTCTGGTTTTGACTTTACCTGTTCCTCACTGAATTCATGTAACTCTTTTGTCCATTTAACTTTGGGTACATTGATTGTGTCAAAAAAAAATCTAGGTACTTGAGATATTTAGATGAAAAGCTTATTTTTACATTTGAACAAAATTACCTGAGAAATATGTTTTCATGTTCATTTCCAACATAGTACTGCTATGAAACAGAGATATGATACAGATATGCTTCTAATTTCAATATAGCGTGATATACCAACGTTCAACAGATGTTGCATTTATTCAATCTGCTACGTATAGGTACCCAATATAAAAAACACTTCAGGTAGATTATAGGGTATCGTCATCCTAACTGCATATTACACCATGCAAATGTTTTCTGTACTATTTTGCTTAGTGTGTGTATGTTTATACCAGCCGACAACTACGAATGGCATTGAGAAAAGGGAATTATTACAGAGGGATAGAGGCCTGTTCAAGGAGCTGAAAAACAAGTTGAATGAGCTTGAAAAGAGACTTGAAAGTAGAACCTGTAACGGCGACCATTTCGGTAAATTTTAATGACTTTTGTTTATATATATAACATATATATTGTATTTGATTTTAATAAACTGTAAATATATAAAATCGATATAAACGTAAAGGAAAATGCTTTATCCCGATTTCGGAACATTATTTATTCCTGGGTCCGCATGGAAATTCTAATGAATTTGCCTTACCTTCTCGACTTTGAGACTGAATTACTGATATGTACTTCTTCTATGTCTATTTTTCATCATTGTTTTTTGATGGGCCATTGTTAGTTATTCGTTGATTTTGAAAATCTAATAGATGAAAATAATGTTCAAAATGAGAAACTTGTATGAAATAGTTCACCTCTAATTGTAGATAAACTGGGCGTTACCTACACAAGATGGGGAAGGACGAAGTGTCCAAAAAAGGACACTGAACTCGTATATTCTGGTGAGTACATGACAATAAATTTGTGCTCATTGATTAAGCAGCTGCTTTGTCAATTCTATCTAAATCTAAATCTGATTTTTGTTTCTTGAGCAAATATGTTTTGTTTTTGTTTTTGTTTTTTAAATTTTGTCGCCACACTAAGTATATTCCTTTTCATAATGATTTGGATAATTTTCAGGTCAGTTAGGAGGGTCTCATCATCTCCATAAAGGTGCAGCAGCAAACTATCTCTGCATGCCGGAAAAACCAGAATGGGACAAATTCAGTGATGCAGGGGGAAAATATAGAGCCTATGTGTATGGTGCAGAATATGAAATGTTTGATGATAGTATAGATATCGATAGAAAGTACGTAAATCATGACGTACCTTGTGCAGTCTGTAGGACAAAGAGATCGTCCAGTGTCTTGATGATCCCAGGTTAGTGTCTATTTTCACCTGTTGCGTCTACGGACACATACGCAACAGGTAACTTAGGTGTCCCTAGAATTAGTCTAAATGACATTAGAGACGAGACATTTGTAGTGAGTAGTAACCATGAGTTTTGGTACAAGCATGCAGATGGGTATATTAAAATCAAGCCCTGTAAGATTGAAGTGGTCGATATTCTCAAAGAGCACCAATTTTCACCAAGCGATTGCTCAGTTTCTAAGTGCGGCACGAAGAACTGCAAAACTTGTAACATCCTAATAACAGACACTTCATTCTCAAGTAATCTCACAAAACAAACATTTAACACGCATAGTTTTGAAAACCTTAACTGCATGACATCTAATGTTGTGTATGGAATAGAGTGCTCACTTTGTGGATTGATTTATGTGGGTGAAACCAAAGGTAAGCTCCGAACCAGAATGTCAGGACACCGGTCAAAAATAAATAATAAAGGAAGTCAACTCCTTTACCGACATTTTGACCAGGCCGATCATTCGGTTTTATCTATGAGAGTCAGAATCCTGGAGAAAATATATCACCCCACAAACAATCCCAATTTGAGCACACCTTTCCGTCGCAACAGAGAAGAGTTCTGGATAAAAAATCTTAACACTGCAGCGCCCTATGGGTGCAACGATAACATCAGCACTATAGGAAACTTATCAAGTCCCGGTTGTCAATCGGTAAATGTGACTAGCTTATTCAACAGACAACAAAGAAGACCTCGAAGTCATGGCATTCGAAAATACAATAGGCCTGAGATACATAGTTTCTCCTTCGATGACTTGGTTCCATTTTTGAATGAGCCTCTAGGCCTGCATTATATTCGTACCAAATTATACTCTGTTCCTTTACAGAAGTTGCACGAAATCTACGATTATACGAAGGACCTCACATATACCGATACACGTTCCCCAGAATACAGACTACAAGGAGTCATATTGGACATTTCTACTTTTCGTTTATTTCAAGCAGTTAGATCAGATAAATCAGAGGAGAAAACAAACCGCCCTTTCATTAAAGTAAGATTTGCAAACAAAGGTATTGATAACTTGAATCTTGGTCAAATTTTGAATCACAAAACTGTCACAGAAAAAATCCCACCATATTTCAAAAGAAAAGAAACTCCTTGTATTTCCTATAGCTACACACCAACAGTTGCATCTAAAATTTACAATTACAAACGATTCCTACAGTGTATTGATTTAAGTAATCCCTCACTTCATCCACTTCCCTGCGAATGTTCTTCATCGGATTTCAACTACTCTCCTTGTGGACACGTTATTACTGGTGACCTTAGTATAGTCAAGAACGACAAGTTGAGAGAATTGTTGAAAAAGGGTCCCAAATACAGAGAAAGTATGTCCTTTACATGGAACCAAAATGTCAAAATTATTATGGACTCTTGTGAGGAATATGCAAGACGTTGGGCAAAGAAAGAGGATGTACAGCCCGACACCCTTTCCGAATGGATAAAATCAATCAGAGGGTTACTTTTATCTAGAATTTACCGATTAAAATCAACTGTGAACACCAGATTCGTGTCTATATTTAAAGACCCTGATGTTATCACAGAGCTCACCTACCTCCAAGAACATTATGTCATCACACCAGCGGACAAAGCCTCAAATAATTACACATTTACTTGCAAAAAGTACTATTTCGACAGTCTAGTTAAAGAGTTGGGTTTAAATTCGACACCTGGAAATCCGACTTACACCCCAACAAACCTTTCTGCCTCTGAAATAATAGATAACCACAAATCAGCTCTTACTTCCTTTGGCTTCGACACTACCAATTTAGATTTAGATTTACCATACTTGTACTGCATACCTAAAATGCATAAGAATCCGTACAAACAACGTTTCATCGCTGGTTCCTCAAAATGTTCTACCAAATCTGTATCGATCTTACTCACCAAAGTTTTATCTGAAATCAAATCTGGGCTTCAAAAATATTGTTCGACAGTGTATTCTCGCAGTGGTATCAACCAGATGTGGATTTTAAAGAATTCGAAGGAACTTTTAGAACATCTGAAATCCAATCATTTTAGTAGAGTCCATTCGATCAAAGCCTTTGATTTTTCGACACTTTACACTACAATTCCACATTCTAAATTGAAAGAAAGACTCGCAAAAATTATAAGTAATGCGTTTACAAGTAAGAACGGTAATCGCAAATACAAATTTATTGTTGTTAACTATGACAAAACCTACTTTGTAAAAGAAAAGTCCGATTCTGAAAATAAGTACACTGAAGCAGAGATTATTCAGATGTTAAACTTTCTGATCGACAACATTTTTGTGGTGTTTGGAGGAAAGATCTTCCAGCAAATTGTCGGAATTCCAATGGGGACCAATTGTGCCCCACTCCTTGCCGACATTTTCCTTTACTCGTACGAAGCTGAATTCATTCAATCTTTGGTCTCTGAAGGGAAAAGATACTTAGCTTCTGACTTTAACTTCACTTACAGATACATAGACGATGTGTTGTCCATCAATAATCCAAAATTCGCGGATTACCTGAGCAGTATCTATCCTTCGGAGCTTGAAGTCAAAGAAACCACAGAGACAAATAATTCAGCATCCTATTTGGACATAATGTTGTCCTACGACACTGATGGTCACATGAACACCTCACTCTATGACAAACGTGACGACTTCAATTTCAGCATCACAAACTTTCCTTTTCTGAGTAGCAACATCCCTTCATCGCCTGCTTATGGCGTGTTCATATCTCAGTTGATACGCTATGCCAGAGCAAGTACCAAATATACGGATTTTGTTCTGAGAGCTAGGCGTCTTTCAGGCAAGCTTCTCAGTCAGGGATATGTTTGTGACCGACTAACATCGTCACTGAGGAAGTTCTACGGTCGATATGGGGAACTCGTCATACAATATGATGTTCCACTCTCAAGAATGGTGGATGATATTCTGTCATAGACCATTTGAACCATCCAACCAAAGATTGTACTCTATATCTTCCAAAATGGAAGTAACCGGATGTGACAGTTCTACCGAATTGAAGCGACGGGTGTTGCATGCAAGCAGGAGATGCTTACTCTTCCTGGGCACCTGGTCTCACTCCCATATCGGGAGTTCGCTTCTTTTCATAAGGTGGAGGTTTTTGTTTGTTTGCTTTGGTTCCTGTTTTGTCCTGATTTTGTATGCCTTCGGTTTCTGATTTTTGAATTATCGATTTTGTGCTGTATACAGGGATATGGTCATTATCCATATTTGTCATTTTTACCACTGTCCATGTGTCACTGCTGGTGGACAAATTGTCCCCGAGGGCACTTGTCGGGCAGTCTTTTGCTTCAATGGATAGTACACAAGAGACCTACAAAGTGGCTGGGGCGTCGCCCACTATAAAAAGGCCCCAACCTGTTGCGTCTACGGACACATACGCAACAGGTAACTTAGGTGTCCCTAGAATTAGTCTAAATGACATTAGAGACGAGACATTTGTAGTGAGTAGTAACCATGAGTTTTGGTACAAGCATGCAGATGGGTATATTAAAATCAAGCCCTGTAAGATTGAAGTGGTCGATATTCTCAAAGAGCACCAATTTTCACCAAGCGATTGCTCAGTTTCTAAGTGCGGCACGAAGAACTGCAAAACTTGTAACATCCTAATAACAGACACTTCATTCTCAAGTAATCTCACAAAACAAACATTTAACACGCATAGTTTTGAAAACCTTAACTGCATGACATCTAATGTTGTGTATGGAATAGAGTGCTCACTTTGTGGATTGATTTATGTGGGTGAAACCAAAGGTAAGCTCCGAACCAGAATGTCAGGACACCGGTCAAAAATAAATAATAAAGGAAGTCAACTCCTTTACCGACATTTTGACCAGGCCGATCATTCGGTTTTATCTATGAGAGTCAGAATCCTGGAGAAAATATATCACCCCACAAACAATCCCAATTTGAGCACACCTTTCCGTCGCAACAGAGAAGAGTTCTGGATAAAAAATCTTAACACTGCAGCGCCCTATGGGTGCAACGATAACATCAGCACTATAGGAAACTTATCAAGTCCCGGTTGTCAATCGGTAAATGTGACTAGCTTATTCAACAGACAACAAAGAAGACCTCGAAGTCATGGCATTCGAAAATACAATAGGCCTGAGATACATAGTTTCTCCTTCGATGACTTGGTTCCATTTTTGAATGAGCCTCTAGGCCTGCATTATATTCGTACCAAATTATACTCTGTTCCTTTACGGAAGTTGCACGAAATCTACGATTATACGAAGGACCTCACATATACCGATACACGTTCCCCAGAATACAGACTACAAGGAGTCATATTGGACATTTCTACTTTTCGTTTATTTCAAGCAGTTAGATCAGATAAATCAGAGGAGAAAACAAACCGCCCTTTCATTAAAGTAAGATTTGCAAACAAAGGTATTGATAACTTGAATCTTGGTCAAATTTTGTATCACACAACTGTCACAGAAAAAATCCCACCATATTTCAAAAGAAAAGAAACTCCTTGTATTTCCTATAGCTACACACCAACAGTTGCATCTAAAATTTACAATTACAAACGATTCCTACAGTGTATTGATTTAAGTAATCCCTCACTTCATCCACTTCCCTGCGAATGTTCTTCATCGGATTTCAACTACTCTCCTTGTGGACACGTTATTACTGGTGACCTTAGTATAGTCAAGAACGACAAGTTGAGAGAATTGTTGAAAAAGGGTCCCAAATACAGAGAAAGTATGTCCTTTACATGGAACCAAAATGTCAAAATTATTATGGACTCTTGTGAGGAATATGCAAGACGTTGGGCAAAGAAAGAGGATGTACAGCCCGACACCCTTTCCGAATGGATAAAATCAATCAGAGGGTTACTTTTATCTAGAATTTACCGATTAAAATCAACTGTGAACACCAGATTCGTGTCTATATTTAAAGACCCTGATGTTATCACAGAGCTCACCTACCTCCAAGAACATTATGTCATCACACCAGCGGACAAAGCCTCAAATAATTACACATTTACTTGCAAAAAGTACTATTTCGACAGTCTAGTTAAAGAGTTGGGTTTAAATTCGACACCTGGAAATCCGACTTACACCCCAACAAACCTTTCTGCCTCTGAAATAATAGATAACCACAAATCAGCTCTTACTTCCTTTGGCTTCGACACTACCAATTTAGATTTAGATTTACCATACTTGTACTGCATACCTAAAATGCATAAGAATCCGTACAAACAACGTTTCATCGCTGGTTCCTCAAAATGTTCTACCAAATCTGTATCGATCTTACTCACCAAAGTTTTATCTGAAATCAAATCTGGGCTTCAAAAATATTGTTCGACAGTGTATTCTCGCAGTGGTATCAACCAGATGTGGATTTTAAAGAATTCGAAGGAACTTTTAGAACATCTGAAATCCAATCATTTTAGTAGAGTCCATTCGATCAAAGCCTTTGATTTTTCGACACTTTACACTACAATTCCACATTCTAAATTGAAAGAAAGACTCGCAAAAATTATAAGTAATGCGTTTACAAGTAAGAACGGTAATCGCAAATACAAATTTATTGTTGTTAACTATGACAAAACCTACTTTGTAAAAGAAAAGTCCGATTCTGAAAATAAGTACACTGAAGCAGACATTATTCAGATGTTAAACTTTCTGATCGACAACATTTTTGTGGTGTTTGGAGGAAAGATCTTCCAGCAAATTGTCGGAATTCCAATGGGGACCAATTGTGCCCCACTCCTTGCCGACATTTTCCTTTACTCGTACGAAGCTGAATTCATTCAATCTTTGGTCTCTGAAGGGAAAAGATACTTAGCTTCTGACTTTAACTTCACTTACAGATACATAGACGATGTGTTGTCCATCAATAATCCAAAATTCGCGGATTACCTGAGCAGTATCTATCCTTCGGAGCTTGAAGTCAAAGAAACCACAGAGACAAATAATTCAGCATCCTATTTGGACATAATGTTGTCCTACGACACTGATGGTCACATGAACACCTCACTCTATGACAAACGTGACGACTTCAATTTCAGCATCACAAACTTTCCTTTTCTGAGTAGCAACATCCCTTCATCGCCTGCTTATGGCGTGTTCATATCTCAGTTGATACGCTATGCCAGAGCAAGTACCAAATATACGGATTTTGTTCTGAGAGCTAGGCGTCTTTCAGGCAAGCTTCTCAGTCAGGGATATGTTTGTGACCGACTAACATCGTCACTGAGGAAGTTCTACGGTCGATATGGGGAACTCGTCATACAATATGATGTTCCACTCTCAAGAATGGTGGATGATATTCTGTCATAGACCATTTGAACCATCCAACCAAAGATTGTACTCTATATCTTCCAAAATGGAAGTAACCGGATGTGACAGTTCTACCGAATTGAAGCGACGGGTGTTGCATGCAAGCAGGAGATGCTTACTCTTCCTGGGCACCTGGTCTCACTCCCATATCGGGAGTTCGCTTCTTTTCATAAGGTGGAGGTTTTTGTTTGTTTGCTTTGGTTCCTGTTTTGTCCTGATTTTGTATGCCTTCGGTTTCTGATTTTTGAATTATCGATTTTGTGCTGTATACAGGGATATGGTCATTATCCATATTTGTCATTCAATAGTCGATGTACATTAATTAAATGACAAAAATTAAATCAATTCATTCAAATCATGCAGATTGGAAATCTGATTATTGCAATTAAAGAATCAAACAGCAGCTCTAAAAAACACTAAAATAATGATTTTTTTTTTCTAAATCATGGTTTCTTAAATCATATTTATTTCATAGTGTCTTTCTTTTTGCCTTTGTAGATGTACATGTATATTTTATCAACAATTTAAAAACAGTTTATCGAAAGTACGTTCTAATACAAACTGACAATGATTATAATTTGCAATACCGTTCATAATCCTTACATCATAATTAATTTCTACTCAAGGTAAAACAAACTGTGCAAAATCATGGAAAAAGGAGTACAGTGGATACTTGATGGCCAACTACTATGGCCACCCTGCTGCTTCAGAATACATATGTGTAGACAAAGAGGCAGAGTGGATTCCGGGTTCATCTTCAAGCAAAGATCAGACAGTTCTGTATCCTGTCGAAGCGAAATGCGGATCACTGAAGTGTCTGCCGTATGTCGAAGGACGGGAACTGGCTTGCGTTGTTTGTTCTAAATAGAATACTGTAACATGCGAACATCTCAGTCAACGCTATAGAATAAATGTAGAAAAGGAAACTAGAATTAATCTTCCGTTATTATTTATTGTATGACTTGATGAAATATATATAATCATCTAAAGCATTTAGCATCGCAAATTCTTTACGAAATGTGTACAACGTACATAACATGGTCTTATGAATGTAAGAATCTTGTCTTCACATGAACATGACATTGAATAATATGATTGCAAATTGTCCGATCTTTGTGATTGTTCCCAAGATTTGCATCAAACCTCTAGAAAAGAAAGGAGGGGATATCCAACAACACTCAGTTGCAGCATCAACAGCAAAAGCCTTAAACACCCACTGTCAAAGCAGACACGCACAGAATGAGACGCAAATAGTACAATGGACGCATAGAAACATCAAACATAAATGACAACACATAAACCAACGAGACCAATGGGCAATCGGTGTCGACTTAGGACTGCCATCTGCCACGTAAGTAGCAGACGGTATGGTTATCCTGAATTACGTGTGCACAACCCTCTCACTTTTCCGATTACCCACAGGTCTCGAAGAACGTACAATTGTGATGTAAAACAGCAATATACTAAAAAGTACATTTAACACTTGCATAACCAACCTCTCGTTGGTTCGTCTCGAATAAAGACGAAAGAGATTGGAGATATTGTCTAGATGAAATATTTCAAGAAATTGTATAGCATATTTCCGACGTCCTAAGTCGCAACCGGTTACCCATTGGTTTATATGTAGTCTTTTGTGTTTGATATTTCTATGTCGTATGTCTCTTTTTCGTCTCTTGCTGTGCTCATCTATGTGTTTTCGCATCGGGTGTTCTGCTGTTGCAACAGGGCCGGGTTGGAGATCCCCTTCCTTCGTTCAAAGTTCACTTAGAAACATTGTTTTATGGGATAAGATATAGGTATAAATGGTGATGATTGACATAGTTACATTAAGATGTTTGAAAGTATGTTCATTCGTGAAATTTTCATATTTATCATTATGGTTTGCGTCGCCCCTGAAAGATAAATTGTACGGAACAGAGACGGAATTGCGTATTTCTTACTGATTGAATGCAAACGTCTTCAAATTGAATAGCATCATTTAAGAACAGATAAATTGGCAACATGGACCAGACATGCACGTTTCGGGTACTTAACCCTCGTCAGTGATCCTCAAATCTAAACAATGTAATATGCCAAAGAAGTATGAAAGTTACTATGTCGAAAAAGCGTACCGAAAGACGTAGCAGGATGGGAGGGATATGATGCTACAGGATCCACGTTTTAGAAATCTATTCCAGAAACCCACACTATTTTCATCAATAGGCAAAATGACCATCATGAGTCGGAGTCGGTTATCTAGATTGGTTCAGGTGACTTAAATGATGAATGATTTCATGCCGTTGAGTTTTATTGTTTTTTAACCCAACCTTTTTATATTTAGATTAACTGTTACGGTTTCTTAAAAATTATATGCATGATAACATTGAATGCAATTTTCAATTTATTTCTAACAGTAAAATGCATAATTTTATATTTAGATAAAGGTACGTTTAAAAACGGATTTTGTTTCTGATAAATCTTATATATCAAGTAAACCAGTCAATCATAAATGAGACGCGACTTGTACGAGTCAATGTGAATTAATTGACTTTTCAGATTTCTTTAAAAAGTTTTCTGTCTTCTTGATTCTTTAAACAGTCATCTGTGTTTGTATATATTTTTTTGGAGTTTCCCCACATTTAACAGTGAGCATTGATTTAATTGTTATTATTGGAAAGGGGAGGGCGGCGACTCTTTCAGTAGGGAAGAAATCGGCGACTCTTTCAGTAGGAATGAAATCGGCGACTCTTTCAGTAGGAATGAAATCGGCGACTCTTTCAGTAGGAATGAAACCGGCGACTCTTTCAGTAGGAATGAAATCGGCGACTCTTTCAGTAGGGATGAAATCGGCGACTCTTTCAATAGGAATGAAATCGTCGACTCTTTCAGTAGGGATGAAATCGGCGACTCTTTCAGTAGGAATAAAATCGGCGACTCTTTCAATAGGAATGAAATCGGCGACTCTTTCAGTAGGGATGAAATCGGCGACTCATTCAGTAGGAATGAAATCGGCGACTCTTTCAGTAGGAATGAAATCGGCGACTCTTTAAGTAGGAATGAAACCGGCGACTCTTTCAGTAGGAATGAAATCGGCGACTCTTTCAGTAGGGATGAAATCGGCGACTCTTTCAGTAGGAATGAAACCGGCGACTCTTTCAGTTGGAATGTAACCGGCGACTCTTTCAGTAGGAATGAAATCGGCGACTCTTTCAGTAGGGATGAAATCGGCGACTCTTTCAGTAGGAATGAAATCGGCGACTCTTTCAGTAGGAATGAAATCGGCGACTCTTTCAGTAGGAATGAAACCGGCGACTCTTTCAGTAGGAATGAAATCGGCGACTTTTTCAGTAGGGATGAAATCGGCGACTCTTTCAGTAGGGATGAAATCGGCGACTCTTTCAGTAGGAATGAAACCGGCGACTCTTTCAGTAGGAATGAAACCGGCGACTCTTTCAGTAGGAATGAAATCGGCGACTCTTTCAGTAGGGATGAAATCGGCGACTCTTTCAGTAGGAATGAAATCGGCGACTCTTTCAGTAGGAATGAAATCGGCGAATCTTTCAGCAGGAATGAAACCGGCGACTCTTTCTGTAGGAATGAAATCGGCGACTTTTTCAGTAGGGATGAAATCGGCGACTCTTTCAGTAGGAATGAAATCGGCGACTCTTTCAGTACGAATGAAACCGGCGACTCTTTCAGTAGGAATGAAATCGGCGACTCTTTCGGTAGGGATGAAATCGGCGACTCTTTCAGTAGGAATGAAATCGGCGACTCTTTCAGTGGGAATGAAACCGGCGACTCTTTCAGTAGGGATGAAATCGGCGACTCTTTCAGTAGGAATGAAATCGGCGACTCTTTCGGCGACTCTTTCAGTAGGAATGAAATTGGCGACTCTTTCGGCGACTCTTTCAGTAGGAATGAAATCGGCGACTCTTTCGGTAGGAATGAAACCGGTGACTCTTTCAGTAGGAATGAAATCGGCGGCTCTTTCAGTAGGAATGAAACCGGCGACTCTTTCAGTAGGAATGATATCGGCGACTCTTTCAGTAGGAATGAAATCGGCGACTCTTTCAGTAGGAATGAAACCGGCGACTCTTTCAGTAGGAATGAAATCGGCGACTTTTTCAGTAGGGTTGAAATCGGCGACTCTTTCAGTAGGAATGAAACCAGCGACTCTTTCAGTAGGAATGAAACCGGCGACTCTTTCAGTAGGAATGAAATTGGCGACTCTTTCAGTAGGGATGAAATCGGCGACTCTTTCAGTAGGAATGAAATCGGCGACTCTTTCAGTAGGAATGAAATCGGCAACTCTTTCAGTAGGAATGAAATCGGCGACTCTTTCAGTAGGAATGAAACCGACACTACTTACTGTTTTCAGCTCGGACATTTTATGCAGTTTACAATTCCAGACTTAAATTAAATATAAAATAAAAATTCCATAGGTGAAGAACAGTTATGTAACCTGTTGAATGCCTAACCTTAAGTACATTAGCTGGACTTTGAATGTTAGCTCGTTTCAGCCGGCAGAGCACTGACTGTATCACGTACGCCCTCTTTTTATATCCATTAAAATATCCATCTATGTTGCTTGGGACCCTGCGTTTTGTGGTCTTGTTTATGCGTGGTCATCTAACAGGAGGTTGTTTTACACCACAGTTATACTGAATTCGAGTCCTCTGGGTAATCGGGAAAGTGGGAGGGTTGTGCGCACGAAATCCAGGATAAACACACCGTCTGCTACAGACATGGCAGATGGCCTTCCTAAGTCTGCACCGATAACCAATTGGTCTCGTTGGTTTATGTGTAGTCCTATATATGTTTCTATGTTATTTGGCGTTCATTGTGTACGTGCCTACTTTGTTTTGCACTGCGTGTTTTGCTGTTGGTGATGCAACCGAGTGTTGTTGGAGATCCCCTCCTTTCTTTGATTGTCGTCAGGATCTTTTTATCTCATTTGTGTCACACTAATGCCCTTTGCCGTGTGGAGCTGGTAAAAAAGTTCCCTTTGAGGAGTTTGACAGTGTTTAAATGCTTTTCCTGACATGGTGGTCATAGCACTTTCTATATAGACAGAACCTTAGACAGTGCATGTTTTGTAGATATTGTTTTCATTTTCATGCGTTAACATCGACGGCGGGTGCCGCTAGCCCAACAGGAAATGTTTACTCCTCCAGGGCACCTGGTCCCATCTCTAGCTTGCTAGGGGTTCGTCGATGCTCAATTTGGTGCTCTATTGTGAATGCTGTTGAGAATGTCGTCAGGATCTTCTTTATCTCATTTGAGCTACATTGGTCATTGTCCCTCAACATTCTACATATACATGATGCATATCAATTATGCATTAATCATATTGACCGATATGAAAATGTATTATCGAGTAACACATCCTCCTTTCCCCTAAGACTTTGCAACTATGCGACACATTATAAAGAATCCGTGGTATATAGGAATCAAAGAATATTCCTGTGTCATGTCTTGAATCATAAACAGCTTAAACATATCGTTCAAAACGATTATAAAAGGAATTCATAATTTGTTCAGTTGAATTGCTTGTTTGACCCTACGTATCTGATTTTGACCTTGATTTGACCTTGACCTCTGTTTGGTCTTATATTGACAAATGTTGACCTATATTATGTCCAATCATGATAGACCATCCTTGTAAGTTAGAAAGATGAGTTACTTTTTTTTCAAATAAGTTAAGACAAAACATATGAAAGTTTGAATTCACACACACGGACAGTAAGACAGACGTACGCCCGACAAATTGATTCCCATATGTCGCTCTTGCGTTGCAGGCGAAATAAAGGTAAACTAATTATTTATAATGAGAATTAAAGTGAACTCCTTTACTAAAAGCAACGTAATGAAAAATTCCTAGGAATAGTACGAATAAGCATACTATATGTATGTCTGCTCCGATGTTTTCATCATTGAATGAAAGCTGAATTCAGAATCAAGGTCAATGGGCATACAGTATCTTGGAAAATAAAAAGCAAAAAGATAAAGAGAAAATTATAAACACTTGAAAAGGAAGAAGAAACCTCTTAGGCGAGAAAAAGGTAAATCAGAGACGGGGTCATCAACACCACACCCTGGATGCACGAACACAAAATTGCCGATATGAACAATCTCTAATTCGGTGAATGAACTAAGTTGCTTCTGACGTATTGTTTGAGGACGACAAATCCTGATTTTACGGTCTCAAACTGAGTTTTTCTGGCGACGCGTTTGCGGAGCCAGTTAAACGGATGTTTGCACTGTAAAATAAGCTTTACATAATATAACATCAGTATCTAGTTATTGCCATTCTAATACAATTTATATTTTTGTAAATATTAATCGAAATGTGACGTTAGCAAAGCCAATGTGTTCTCGTTTTACAGCCGTAAATAAGGAGCAAACAACCAATGAAATTTGACATTATAGCGACAATGCATTAGAATGAACAATCTACATGTACAGAGTCCAGCAAAAATGCGGAATGCATTGTAGGATGCACTAGTAGATGGCCTTGTCAAAACCATGTTAAACCAAAATAAAATGCAATGATCGCTGTGCGATATAAGTCCCCTACCGGCGGCATAAATTTATGACTTGCATCCCTGTTCATCAGTTCATCTTCTGCAACAACAGCCAAGAAAAGTCTGGGAAACTGAATTCACGAAATTTGCTGAGTCCAAGGGCCATAACTCTTGTGAAAATTAGTCAATCTAAATTAAACTCAAATCTGCATCACACTATAATGTATTCACATACAAAAAATCAGCTCATTATCTGCAATAACAGGTATGAAAAAGTCCGGGAAACTAAAAATTTCATGAAATTTGCTAAGTCCAAGGGCCATAACTCTTGTAAAATTAGGCCAATGAGAACCAAACTCAAACTTGGTCTGTATCACACTGAGATGTATTCATTTACCAAAAATCAGTGCATTATTTGCAATAGAACGAAAGAAAAGTCCGGAAACTGAAATTTTCATAAAATTTGCTAAGTCCAAGGGCCATAACTCTTGTAAAAATAGGTGAATCTAAAGCAAACTTAAACTTGATCTGTATCCCATTAAGATATATCCACATACCAAAAATGAGTTCAATTTTATCCAACAACAGCGGAAAAAAGTCCGGAAAACTGAAATTTTCATAAAATTTGCTAAGTCCAAGGGCCATAACTCTTGTAAAATTAGGTAAATCGAAAGCAAGCTCAAACTTGATCTGTATCACATTGAAAAATATCCACATACCAAAAATGAGCTCAATATATGCAACAACAGCGGAAAAAAGTCCAGAAAACTGAAACTTTCATAAAATTGGCTAAGTCCAAGGGCCATAACTCTTGTAAAATTAGGTCAATCGAAAGCAAACTCAAACTTGATCTGTATCACATTGAGATATATCCACATACCAAAAATGAGTTCAATATATGCAACAACAGCGGAAAAAAGTCCGGAAAACTGAAATATTCATAAAATTTGCTAAGTGCAAGGACCATAACTCTTGTAAAATTAAGTAAATCGAAAGCAAACTCAAACTTGATCTGTATCACATTGAAAAATATCCACATACCAAAAATGAGTTCAATATATGCAACAACAGCGGAAAAAAGTCCGGAAAACTGAAACTTTCATAAAATTGGCTAGGTCCAAGGGCCATAACTCTTGTAAAATTAGGTCAATCGAAAGCAAACTCAAACTTGATCTGTATCACATTGGGATATATCCACATACCAAAAGTGAGTTCAATATATGCAACAACAGCGGAAAAAAGTCCGGAAAACTGAAATTTTCATAAAATTTGCTAAGTGCAAGGGCCATAACTCTTGAAAAATAAGGTCAATCGAAAGCAAACTCAAACTTGATCTGTATCACATTGAGATATATCCACATACCAAAAATGAGTTCAATATATGCAACAACAGCGGGAAAAAGTCCGGAAAACTGAAATTTACATAAAATTGGCTAAGTCAAAGGGCCATAACTCTTGTAAAATTAGGTCAGTCGAAAGCAAACTCAACCTTGATCTGTATCACATTGAGATATATCCATATACCAAAAATGAGTTCAATATATGCAACAACAGCGGAAAAAAGTCCGGAATACTGAAATTTTCATAAAATTGGCTAAGTGCAAGGGCCATAACTCTTGTAAAATTAGGTCAATCGAAAGCAAACTCAAACTTGATCTGTATCACATTGAGATATATCCACATACCAAAAATGAGGTCAATATATGCAACAACAGCGAAAAAAAAGTCCGGAAAACTGAAAATGGGACAGACGGACAGACGGACGGACGGACGGACAGACAGACAGACCGAGAGGAAACTAAGAGTCCCCTTCGGCGTTGCCGGTAGGGGACTAATTATCATAAGTGGTCAATTAAGATTTATGATACCTGATCACATGCACTCATTTCAGAATAAAACTTAAAAAGATCTTTAAAAATACAAAACATATTCTTTGGCAGTTGGTGAAAATGTTATAATTCAGTCAATTTCAAAATTTTGTAACATTTCAATTTTCTTCAAAAGTTTACTGACACCCTTTAAGAAAATGTAAAATATTACAAAAATTTAGAAGAAAAGTCATCAATTGGTTTAAAATTCGAAAACATCTAACAAAGTATTCAATTGTTCGTCTAAAACATGAATACCTTAAGTCTCATCAAGTGATCAGCAATTGAAATAGTTGTCTTAACTATCTCATTAATGGAATCAAAACTGTAAATCAACAATTACCGGGGTATTCTCCAATTAGGTTGCAATACAATAAATCACTGCAGGGGTTTCAGCACAAAGAATTGAATTTGTCAAAATGGTATGTTTGCATTTTTAAAGCCTTTTGGACTTTTTATTTTCAATGGATATCGGATTAGACTGGTGCCCGTTCCCGGTTACCTAGGTTACGTTTTCTTTTTTCTTTTCTTTTGTCGGAGGAAGATTTTCTTTTCGCTACGGACCGGAGCAATTTTTTTTTTTTTTTTTTTTGCAAAATTGGAGAAAGAAAATTTTGTTCTAACAGTAATGATTTGCGGTATATTAGAGATCTTTCGCTTAAGAACGCAAACCTTAACTTTTTATTTAAACGAACGTAACTGTACGTATCTAAACTTAGAATAGGGAGGAGTCGTTGGACTGAACTGAGGTTTCAAAGGGAATCTTAATTTCTCCTTACATTTATACTGGAAATGTCTGACAGGAGATCGACGCAAAACGAACCTCGATAAAACCCATCCCTATCTACTTTCCCTTTAACATATATACATGTAGATAACTTGACCTCTAAACCTGCATTCCATAGAAGTACTTGTGTCAAAGATCAAAGGGAACCTGGCATATACATGTAAGTCTCTTTTAACAAGGCAATCGTAAACCCTCGAATGGAGGCAGAGCCAGAAGCCCGGAGGAGTAAGCATCCTCTGGCTGCATGCATTTGAAATGTCTGTAAGTGACGATTACATATGCAAATCAATCGATTTAAAACATTAGTTTTCTCATAAAATTCCAAAATCACTCCTGTTTTCCGAGCTGTCACTATTCATAGTGTTTTCAGTATTAAAATATTTGTGAATTGTATTCTTGTGAATGTCTTGAATTTCATTTTTCAAGTAAATTTCGATCTTGAAAGCAACGGGTTACTACACATGTACCCTCAAACATGACAATAACCGATTAACTTTAAATTGCCTGACTTTCCCCTGCAAAGAAGTGTGGACATGCGTAATCGAAGTTGAATATTTTGATGCAATAAGTATTTACAAGAAATTAAATTATTTTTTTCTATTATTTTCACTTCAAAAGCGCTCGATTTTGCATTTATATCAGTAATTTTCATTGCCGTACTTTCCAAATAGTAATAAATTGCATACTGACTGATTAACTTGATAAATGAAAACACAAGACACGCAAATTATCGCATCCCCTCGTGAGGCAACACAATTTCTTACATTTACATGTATTTTATCCAATCAATTTAAAATGAACTTTTTTCCAGTATTGTCCATTGTTCTCTAATATACTTTTGTAAAAAAAGTGATGAGAATAAAGTTTTGATGGATTGATTGATTGCGACATTGACCTTTGACGTTGAAAATCAATAGGTGACGTTCTCTCACAAGTTACATCTTGCCTGCAAAGTTTTATGAAGATTAAAAGAAAGCTGTGGTCTCTAGAGTGTCCACAAGTGGTTTCTTTTTATATTATCGTTTATTGTGTGATTATGACCTTTGACTATTGACCTTAAAATCAGTTTGTTTTCCCTTTTACCATGGATAATATACATTAAAAGTTTGATGAAGAATGGAATTAAATTCTGACCTCTAGAGTGTCCACAAGATTTTTCTATACGTAGATACAAATTTTGATCTTGATCATTGACCTCTGACCTTAAAAATCAATTGGTCTTGTCCTCTACCATGGATAAATTGCATGCAAAGTTTGATGAAGATTGGAAGTAAGCTGTGACCTCTAGATTGTCCGCATGTTTCTCCTATCATTGCCCATTGTGACTTTAATCTTTGACCTCTGAAAATCAATTATATGATATTATATTATATTATACCTTTGAACTTGAATATCAATTATATGCTCTTTTTCTCACCATGGTCAAGTTACATGCAAAGTTTGATGAAGATAAAAAGTAAACCGTGACCTAAGCTTTTTATATCATCATTCAATGTGACCTTGACTTTGACCCCTGACTTTGAAAATCAATAGGTAATGTCTTCTTGCCATGGGCAACTTACATACTATTAATGTTTGCAGATGTTTAGAAGTGAACTGTGACTGCTAGAGAATCTACAAGCTTTTGTGGAACCACACACCCTCTTACACACGGTTGCATTACAACAAAGCTTCGCGAGGGGATAGAAATGCATACTGTTGTGTTTAAACCCAGTTTTCTTTTATTCCGTACTACCTGTTGTCGATAAAAAAATAATGACTGTTCCCCATATTATTTCCTTTTAGGTGTCGATACGTACCATTAGGTTCGTTTCTTACGTACGTTCTTAAACGAAAGATCTCTGTTAGGACTGACTTGAATTTCCTATGTAAATTTACTTTTAATTATAATTATTTACTAAAACATCTAATATTTTCAAGTTGAGACTGTCTCACTTGCTTTATAACAGCGTTGGGGTTTTATACATGTCTTTATATTATTACCTTGATTTGAAAAGTAGTAGTATTAAGCCATATATAGACCGAAAACACAAATAATATTGATAGATTTGATTGAACATTTGAACCCATTAATTGGTGAGTGTCACTGCTGGTGGACAAGGAGTCCCCGAGGGCACATGTAGCCAAGTTCGATCAACTTCGGTTGATCGATTGTCTATTCAACGCATTCGAAAATTTCTGTTATCAAAAAATCTTGAAATTTCTAAAACGTGGGTCATGTAGCGTCATATCCCATCCATCCTGCTACATTTTTCGGTATATTTTTTAACATAATAATTTCACACTCTTTGGCCATATTACATTGTTTAGATTGAGGATCACTGACGAGAGTTAATTACCCGAAACGTGCATGTCTGGTCCATGCTGCAAATTGATCTGTTCTAAAATATGCTATTGAATTTGAAGACGTTTAACATAAAAGACACTATCCTTGGCTTTCTAAAGCTTTTCAATCCGTCAAAAATAAAACGGATAAAAGAGATATCTATCATACCAGTGGTACAATCTAGCTTGAATTGTTCTTCGTCTTTGTATTTTTTATTTGATGTCAGAGTTATATTTCTTTTTATACCGAAGCACTAAAGGAACTGTGTAACTTTACCATTCATCTTCTGCCAACGTATTGACACTTCTTAATTCGAATGGATAATGACTATATCCCTATGCACAGCACAAAATTGATAATTCAGAAAATCATAAACCGAAGGCATGCAAAATCAGGATAAAACAGTAACCAAAGCAAACAAATACAACTTCCACCACATGAGAAGAAGCGAATGGGAGTGAGACCAGCAGCCAATTTCACGAAAATTCTTACGAACGAGTTTTATACATAAGTATAAAGAAAAATTCTAAACTCGATTTCATCAAAGTTCGAAAGTATAGAGATACGATTAAAATTGTTCGTAACTTTGCGACTGCCTCGGGGTTGTCGCAAGTCATTAAGAATCCTTGAAATACTTTTATTTTAAGTTATTCACTACGAAAATTCTGAAGTACAGCATAAAAAAACAATGTTGCGTCATTTTACTTGTTGTCAATAATAGCTAGTCAAATTATTTAGAGAGAATGACTTTTTAAGCTTGTTTGTAAATGACCTTATGGAACCAGTCAATCACACATAAGTCTCAATGTTTAATCAATGCTAAATGGTCGACACACATCAATAACTTACAAGAATTTGAAATTTTTAAATGAAATGAAAATGCACTTTTTCGAGAGATTGAAAAGTAAAATTTATTGTGGATGATAATGCATGCATACAACATATATAGTAGATACGCAACTGAATTTTAAACATCTTTATTTTAAAGATTTCAATGGTCCAGAAATCTTGCATGCGCATAATCACAGGAAGCTTCCGTTGCTATGCATTAAAACACTTACAAAAAATATTACGAAAATAATTTTAAGAATTTTCTTAGAGAGTTACGAACGCTTTCGTGAAATTGCCATAAGTATTTTCGTAAGAAATACGTAAGTACGTTTACGTAAGAAATACTTACGAAATGGGCTGCAGGTGCCCAGGAAGAAACATCATTTCCTGCTTGCATGCAACATCGGTCGCTTCAATTCGGTAGAATTGTCACATCCGGTTATTTCTATTTTGGAAGATATAAAGTATAATCTTTGGTTGGACGGTACAAATGGTCTAAAACAGAATATCACCCACCATTCTAGAGAGTGAGACATCATACTGTATGACGAGTTCCCCATATCGACCGTATAACTTCCTCAGTGACGATGTTAGTCGGTCACAAACGTATCCCTGACTGAGAAGCTTACCTGAAAAACGCCTAGCTATCAGAATAAAATCTTTATATTTGGTACTTGCTCTGGCATAGCGTATCAATTGAGATATGAACACGCAATAAGCAGGCGATGAAAGAATATTGCTACTCAGAAAAGGAAAGTTTGTGATGCTAAAATTGAAGTCGTCACTTTTGTCACGTGAGGTGTTCATGTGACCAACAGTGTCGTAGGACAACATTATGTCCAAATAAGATGCTGAATTATTTGTCTCTGAAGTTTCTTTGACTTCAAGCTCCTAATAATAGATTCTTTTTCCCCCTTCAGAGACCATAGATTGAATGAATTCAGTTTCGTACGAATTAAGACAAATGTCGTCAAGTAGTGGGGCACAATTTGTTCCCATCGGAATTCCGACAATTTACTGCAAGACCTTTCCTCTGAACACCACAAAAATGTTGTCGATCAGGAAGTTTAACATCTGAATAATATCTGTTTCAGAATCGGACTTTTCTTTTACAAAGTAGGTTTGGTCATAGTTAACAACAATAAAATTGTATTTGCGATTGTCGTTCTTGCTTGTAAACGCATGACTTATAATTTTTTCGAGTCTTTCTTTCAATTTAGAATGTGGGATTGTAGTGTTAAGTGTCGAAAAATCAAAGGCTTCGATCGAATTGACTCTTCTAAAATGAGTGGATTTCAGATGTTCTAAAAGTTCCGCGAATTTTTTAAAATCCACATTTCGTTGATACCGCAAAGGGAATAATTGATGACATGATAAATCTCTGATTGAAAATATGGCTACTTTATCTTGACAATGGTTCCAAACTGAAATACATAATGAAGTGTTTAGCTATATACAATGAAAAAAAAACAGTAAAAAAATAAAAGGGAGGGATCAACTTCTAAAACCTCGTGAGGCTCGCTCACCTGTAAACTACGTTATCTAAGCACATCTGAAAAGAAGAGGTTTGTCAAAGGGAAAAAAACTTCTGAGTGAAACCAAAACAAAAAAGTTCCCCGCGAGGGGTTTGACAGTCAGTGTTTTAAGTGCTTTTCCCTGACATGGTAGCCATGGCACTCTTTTAGACAAAATCTCACACAATGCATGTTTTATAGAAATTGTTTTCATTTTCGTGCGTGAACACCGACGGCAAGTGCGGCTAGCCAAACAGGGGATTATTCTTCCTCAACTGGTCCCACCTTTAGCTTGCTAGGGGTCCGTCAATGCTCAGTTTGGTTCTCTATTGTGAGTGCTGTTGATATTGTTGTCAGGATCTTCTTTTTCTTATTCTTAAAACATTTCTCTAAATCATCCTGATGTTTTTGATTTGTTAATACTTGCTTCGATTCTGAAGATGTTTGTCAAAGGAGGGTACCCCGTGACATACTTTTGCCTGTGGTGGCGCTACATATTCATTTTGACATATCTGAACGAAAAACAACAACACTTGTCAGGGACCATTTGTACATTATACCTACCAAATTTCTCAAAATCCCTGTAGCCATTCTGAAGAAGATGTCTAAACACGAATAGAGGGAAGACGGACGGACGCCGGACGGCACGCTTTGACAATAGCCCACTTGAGCTTCGCTCAGGTGAGCTAAAATTTGCCAGACTAGTAAAAGACTCAAATTCTGGAAGCACAGGACAGAAATTTCTCAAACGAATGGAACAAATTGGACATACAGACGGAG
The DNA here is from genome assembly GCA_028142955.1 of Pinctada fucata. Classification (NCBI taxonomy): domain Eukaryota; kingdom Metazoa; phylum Mollusca; class Bivalvia; order Pterioida; family Pteriidae; genus Pinctada; species Pinctada fucata. The sequence continues at coordinate 43,618,722 of AP027111.1, read as the reverse complement.
ACAACGATATACATGAAGCTCCATCAATGGTGGTCATGGAAAATAAAGATTTTTGTACTCAAAAGGAATACATTGCAGTGACATCAGTTGGAAACAAAAAAAAAAAAACAAGACAACAAAGTAGAAAGGTAAGAGGAGATCTCAATCACACACTATAGCATCATTTATCGATTGTTAGCATAAATTTGGAAGCATTTTATAAGACTTTGCGCATCTATAAAAATAAGACAATTGTTAAAATCATAACTTTAAAGAAAAATTTGTACAGCTGAGTTTGACGGCACATCAGAAGTGTACCGTCCGTTGCCGAATATCAGAATACCATTAGCATATCATTAGTCATCGGCAAAAAGCTTCGAATCGCCTTCTATGGGCTTGATCAACCCGACTACCTGATAACTAATATTAAAGATCCTCTCCTAAATCATACAAAACGAGGATAGGTTTGTCGCTACCGGATTACACTTAGACAAGATGCCAAATGATATCCACGACTGAGCAAAATCAAGAAGCTCAACGCTCTATTACGTTCCACTACGATTACAACGATGTGTTATCGTGATTGTCACGCTCTTTCACGTTTCCCCACGGCCGACACCACGCTCTTTCAGGACATCTATCGAATCGTAGACATGATGGCGATCGTGGCTAATGACAAATATGGAGAAAACCGTATCCCTATTAATAAGTACAAAATCGTTAATCGAAAATTCATCCAACCAAGAGCATACAAAACCAGGATAAAACCAGAACTAAGGCAAAGGAACAGAAATTTTTAAAAATCTACCATATGAAGAAAAGCGAACTCCCTGTGAAGGAGTGAGATCAGGTACTCAGGAGGAGTGAGCGTCTCCTACTTGCATGCAACACCCACCACTTCAATTCGGTAGAAAGGTCACAATCGGCAGCTCCCATCGAGGAAGACAAATGTGAAATCTTATTACATGTAGACATTTTCACCGTGACGAACTTCGCACTACGTACTTCGAACTTCGCACTTTGATTTTATAAATGGGTTGCATAAAAACAGTAGTACAGGAAGTCCAATGAGTATGCTAATCAAGATGTAGAAGACTCCGCATATGAGTTTATACGTGAATGGCAGCTACTTCATTGTTTCTTCAATGGTCGAAGTGCGAAGTACGAAGTTCGAAGTTCGTCACGATGAAAAATGTCTAGAATGTACACCTAGCATAAGGGAAAAGGTATCAACCTACTATAAGGTCTTGTTCATCATAACAACTTTCGTGCGTAGGAATCAATCACGTGTTAAAGTGAAGTCAACATTTGTTGATTTTGTCTTCAAATGTCGATAGAGTTTATATCTAATGAATAATTGGTGTTTGAATTCAAGCTATTTGTGAGATTATCTGATATTTTAGAGATACATTAAATGACATATTGACAAGATAATTCTTACTTTTGTACTTTAAGAATAATGTAACTGTATATTACAAGGTGAGGTCGAATGTGATTCGATTTAAAATATTCCAGATGATCAACTCTTTACATTAAAAGTTTAATCCTTTTCATTTATGCTTTTCAATTAGAACCAAAATGACCTTTGGGGGATTCCACTATATGACAATTTTTCTGAGGGGAAAGATGGCTAGGGGGAATGACTAATATACGTGTACGTTCCCATGACGAGCATTCAATAAAACAATGAACAAATAGTCTAGGTGCCATTCACGAAACCCAAAAATTTGTTACGCACAAAATGTTTTTGCATGAAAGTGTTGTCAATACCCTCTTATCTGATAATCCGGCTGATGCCACTCTGGCATCCTTGGGCATTTCGAAATTTTGGGGTAAAATGGAATTTTTCGAAGAAAACCCGTTGAAAATAGGAAAAATTCAATTGCTTTTTCCATGCTGCAGCTAGATCAACAAAATTGGTACCAAAAGAACGACAATTTTATTGTCGTTAAGTCTCAAGCTCAATTTACCAATTTACTTGTCCATAAAATGGAGAAAACTATGGATTTTCTATGAATAATCGTTGAAAATTGGGAAAACACCATATCTTTTTTTATTCTGTAGCTAAATAAACAATTTTGGTACCAAACGCACAATAAATTTATTGCCTTTCATTTTAACCAATGCAGAAGTCAGATTTGCAATTTGCTGGTACGAAAAATTGGGAAAGCAACTACTCTTTGACGAAAAATCGCTGAAAATTTGCAAAATGCAATGACTTTTTCAAACTGTAGTATGAGGTTCTGCAATTATGGTACCAAATTAAAGGTTTTTGTTATTGTCTTTTATTCTGAATACATATTAAGCAACTTGCTCATAAATAAAATGGGAGAAGAACAATGAGGGAGAAAACTTTGATTTTTGAAGGTTTTTTCCATACAAAGTTGGGACTTTGAAAAATGCAAAACGTTTAGAGAAAATCTAGAACAGAGATATGTGTATTCAAGTCAACAGTTAAAAAAACAATTTACTAGTACATGGAGTCTTGTAGCAAGCTTTTTAAAGATGAGGGTGAAATTAGACACATTGTTCAAAAGGAAGCGGCTACTGTCTATGATACATAACGTGCATGTCTTGTCCACTCTGTTAATTAATCTGCTTTTAAATGATGCTAATGAATTTGAAGACGTTTAACATTTGTACCACTTGGTGAGTGTCACTGCTGGTGGACCAGGAGTTCCCGAGGGCACATGTAGCCAAGTTTGATCAATTTCGGTTGGTCGTTTCTTCTAATCGTAATCCAGGATAACCACACCTTCTGCTATTTCCGTGGCAGATGGCCGTCCTAAGTCGGCACCGGTTGCTCGTTGGTTTATGTGTAGTCCTTTGTGTTTGATGTTTCTGCGTTGTGCGTTGACGTTCCTTGTCCCTTATGCATCTCTTTCTGTGCTTGTCTGCTTTGTGTTTTTGCATTGGGGGTTTTGCTAAGGGTGCTGCAACCTGCTGTTGTTGGTAATCCCCTCCTTTGTCTCAAACGCATTCGAAAATTTCGGTTTTCAAAATTGTCACAAATTTCTGAAACCTGGGTCCTGTAGCATCATATCCTAGTCATCTTGCTAAGTCTTATATTTTGGACATATTTATCACACATTTTGGCCATATTTCATTGTTTGGATTGAGGATCAATGACGAGGGTTAAATATCCGAAACGTGCATGTCTAGTCCACGCTGTTAATTAATCTGCTTTTAAATGATGCTAATGAATTTGAAGATGTTTAACATAGATGATTTCTGCAAGGGTTGTGAAGTTGTTTTCAATCATTCAAGTGGATCTCAAAGACCTGCTTAGTGGTGACATTGTTCAATGTTAAAAAGATTACTTCAGTTTTGCAACTTCGAAATATGTTCTTGAAATAAGCTCCAGGTTATTTATTCGACAAGAATGCCTAGGAGCTGATGATCGATTGATGTATGCAGGGCTCTGGTGTATCAACTGACCATTAAATAGCAGAATTAATACCTTGATTGTTTCTGGTCATATAATTCTAAAAATAACTAAACACTTCAGATGTTCAATGATAAGTGTTCCAGTTATCTACCTTCTTGAAGAAAGTTTTAAACCAATTTTAATGCACCAGACACGTGTTTAGGATAGATAAACCCTCATCAGCGATGCTTTCAATTAAAGTGACTTCATGGTACAGCCAAAATCCTCTCCAGCAGCTCCCCTGGCCCTATTTTCTGAACTTGAAATTGCTATTACTTTGCAGAGAGCAAATTTAAATGATATTCAATTAACTCCTACTTACGATCACAATGACATAAAAGATTCAATCAAGAAAGCTACATCTCATGAAATGAAGTGCAACTGATTGATATTACATGTACAAAATGTACTTGTTATCATTTGATCGAGAAAGCAATCCGATTGATTAAGAACTCGCATTCTACACATTATTCTAAAGATGTAGGTATTGCGAACAGGTCATGATGATGGATACCATCAACATATGATGGTATAGGAGAGACAAAGGTTGTTCTGTGGGAAATCTTTTGAAGTGGTGTTCCGTGTCAAATTTGAGAGAAGTTAATTCAGATATTGAAAAGATGGTGACTGAGGCCATGGTATTAATAAAAAATTACTATGGTTTAGAGAATCTAGACAGTATATCTGATGTCAGGTCCAGTGTACGATTGAATGAAATGAGCTATAAGAGAAAGGAGGAGATCTCTAACAACACTTGGTTGCAGCACCCACAGCAAAATCCCAAAACACCCATGCAAAAAAAACACAGAACAGACACCCACAGAAAGAGACGCAAAAGGGACAAGGAACACCAACTCAGATCATAGAAACATGAAACATAAAAGACTAAACATAAACCAACAAGACCAATGGACAACCGGAGCCGACTTAGGACGGCCATCTGCCACGTAAATAGCAGACGGTGTGGATATCCTGGATTACGTGCGCACAACCCTCCCACTATTCCGATTTCCCAGAGGTCTCGACGAACGCACAATTATGGTGTAAAACAACCTCCTCACAGAGTTCAAAACTCTTGGATGACCATTACCACCAACTTTATTAATTGAAGAATTTCAATAAATTGTCAAGAAAAACGAAATATTTTTAGCCATGCATAAGGAAACATTCTTAAGATGCAGTTCAATCAAACCTGGATCTGCTGAAAGAACTAAATTTAAAATAAATGTTGAGACCTATTGTGATAATATTTTGCCAATTGCGTCTGAACCTCTATCTGTTATCATGTTGATTTGTTGTAGTCGCACATGAAATCTGAGCTGTGTAACAAACAGATGTGACAAATTCTGTGCTCAATTTTCTTTAATTCTGTAAATGTTTTGGAGTAGAAAATTGTCAGAGTATGATGCAAAGGAGGCATTTTGATCAACCATGTAAGAGGGGTTCTTTGTTGTTAAAAGTAGTTGCACACAAGAATTACAATTGCATGTTGATGAAAAAACAAGGCAATAAGAAGGAGGTGATATCCAACAAAACTGGGCTGCAGCACCAATATCAACACATCAAAACACCTCAAGTAAAAATACAGAGAAGACAAACACAGAAAGAGAAATCAAACGGGCAGGGAACAGCAAACACGACATCAAACATCAAATAAGCAATGTATAAATTATGCAATTAAAATGGCAATTCTTTTCGTGAAATGATGCATGATATTGTAAGATGATGCTAGGATATTTATACTATTTGGAATGATATATCAAGAGTAGAATAAAGGATAATAAGAGAGTGCAAATCTAAAACTATCAATATGCAATCATTTTGATACGAAAATTGTTGTTTTAGAATTTCAACAAAACAAGAAGATTCAATTTGCTTGAGTGGAATTCTGAATTTAAAGCAATGAAATCATTTTTCTTGCTGTTGTTCTAACTACAGCATGGAAAAAACATTGCAATATCTAAATTTTCAGCGATTTTTCTTTCAAAATTCATTCTTTCCCCCATTTTCGTACTTGCAAATTGCTAATCTGATATTTAAAATGAAAGGCAATACATTTATTGTGCGTTTGGTACCAAAATTGTTATTTTATCTACGGTATGAAAAAAGATATGACATATTCCCAATTTTCAACGGTTTTTCATCAAAAATACATAGTTTTCCCCATTTTATGGACGAGTAAATTGATAAACTGAGCTTGGGACTTAAAGGCTATGGCATTGCTGTTCTTTTGATACCAAATTTGTTGTTCTAGCTACAACATGGACAAAGTAATTGCGTTTTTCCAATTTTCAAGTTGAAAAATGACCTTTTTTTCCCAAAAATTTCGAAATGCCCAAGAAGCCAGAGTGGCATCCGCCGGATTATTAAAGTAGAGGGTATTAACATCACTTTCATGCAAAAACATTTTGTGCGTTACATTTTTTGGGTTCACCCCAAAATAGCCATTTGGCAACTAGACTAAAACATGTAAGAAAATGTATGCAGTTTTAACATTTCAAAAATTCGGTTACTTCTACTTTCTCTTTTTCTTGATTTTTAAAATTATATGTAGCTCAAACAAACATACACTCGGGAACTGTCGCCTGAGTCCAACAGTCCAATTATCTATCAAAATTCATTATTCTAACGAAAAATGATTATCATGTACTGAACCTACACACAAGCTTCATGATAAAGAATGAATTATTAGAATTTTTAATTAAATTTGATACTATTTCCGTTATATTCCATAATTTAGGCGTTTATAGAATGTTCCGATAATTTGGAGGATATATAGATAAATTATACAATGCTGAATAATCTATACACTCAAGATTTCATTTGTCTATTTAACATCGTTAATCAAAAGCATTTAATCTGAATCGATGAAAATCTAAATCTTTTAAGAAAAATAGGGTAAATTCTTAAGTCCGTTTAAACATAAACAGAGGTCAAATCAATCCTTATCAAAAATGACGACAATGGTGGCCTCGAATTGACTTCGCAATCAGATATATATCAATGTCATTTTCAATCGAAATCGAAGTATAGAATTTTGCTTCAAATCACGAAGGTGTGAATCTCTAATATTCAAATTTTGGAATTTTCAAATTTTCACATTTTCATTTTTTTTTTTTTTTTCAAATTTTGAATTTCGAAAATTCAAATCTTGTGAAATTCAAAAATTTTAATTTAAAGAGCATTTTACTGTTGCTGCGATGAATACATGTAGCTATGGCGACTAGAAAATCATCTCTTGGACAGACCGCTAAAAATAAACTATGTATGTTCATGGCGAAAAGGCAAGCTTGGCATGAAGAGAATTTGAAAGGAAATTCTGGAAGAGGAACCCTGAAACACTCCTTGGAAGGGAATGAAGGTGCAACGGACCGTTTAAGGAGGACAGAGACAAAAAATTCGTATGCAATTCGAACACTCTATGAGCAAACCGCAAATAGTGAATATGAAGGAAAACTTCTTTTCAAAAGAAATCAAGATCTTGTACAGACAGACAGACCGGACGGTTCAGCCTACGATAGATCTCTTGTGAAGCTTGGGAAAAGTACCAAAGAAAGATTGAGGAAACTTTCTGTTCCTACAAAATCAGTATGTCGTAATGAAGTGAATATTTATCATAATGAGCAATATTCGACTATCGGAAGACGCAAAAGGTCGATTTCGCTACCATCTGTAAATGACCCTGATGTTGAAAATGCGCCTTTAAAATTTTACGAAAATTCAACAATTAAAGGGCACATTAATGAGACGCAAGAAAATGATGAAGAACAAATTCGGACTACTAACATGCGTCGTCATGGTAACGGTGGAAACCACGAGGTCGTTCGGATGATTTCAGTTGGTACAGCTACTGCAGATGTAAAGGATTCCTCAACGCAGACCATTGTGAGTTGGACAGCCAAACCGGATTCTCCTTTGGTGAGTTATCTGATGACGTTGAATACAGAGACCGAGTCAGGGCCTAACGCGTTACACTTTTCATATGTATCTGTGGCCCCTACTTCCACGCAATCGCACTATCTCCTTCCATCAAAGACTACAACCTGTGCCGCTTATGTCCTTGAGTACAAGTTGCTATAGCCCGTGATTTTTTAAGGGAAAGATATATTTTCATACAGCATACCTATATTTTGTAACTGCCTCGATACATTTTTAATTTACATGTAGTTGTTATATCCGATTATCGATAAGTAAGATATCAATAAGCCTATTTCTCTCTTTCAAAGGAGTATTTCCGGCTACAAGAGTTTATTGAGCGATCTGATTGGTCAATGTGCATCATCACACAGTCAATATCAAACTGTGGGTTGTAATCGAAAAAGGCATCTAATTTACACAAATAAATATATTTCATTCTTGAACTCCTTGCTAGATTCACTTTATTCATTAATTTCGGAAAAAATATTAAATCAAATTTTTAAGAATATATTAAGGCAAAATTTTCAAGAATTTCTTAGTTTTTGCGGTGGGTGTTTCAACCTAGTGTTGTTGGAGATCCCCTCCTTTCTTTTGTAGGCAACCTGTGAATTGCATAAGTGCATTTATTACTTAACTTCAAGCCCGGAACATTTAAACATATACATTTAGGATGAAAGAAGGAAGGTCGGGGGGGGGGGGGGGGGGGGGGTTGTTGTTCGATCGCGTGGGCATACAACCTTTGGTTAAACTTCAATTAAGACAGGAAGTAAAGGGTCTTCATGTTCGAGCCATTCACATACCCCCCCCCCCCCTCTCCCCTTCGTAATATATTATAGAAGTTTTTATCAACTGACTTTTAAAAAGAAGATAAGGTTCATACCACCGGATTACACCTGCCAACAATAAATAAGAAGCCTGTATGCATCAATCAATGAAATGTTTATAAAAGGACTATTTTGCCCTCCCTCAAAAACAACAATTACCTTGTACATGTATATTAAACCTTGGGTATTTTCAATATAAGGAGAATGCGACATGCAGAGTTCTTTCTGATGCAGTTATACGAGGGCTGTTCCGAAAGTTCATGGACAACGCAATTTAAGGAGATATCTAGGGAATTTGCTGAAAACCATGTTTCCTTATAATACGGATAATTTTGAATACATATACAAATTTTCATTACCACTGGTCCAGAACAAATTTTTAAATCCCCTTTTAAGCAACGTAAGGTTCTAGGTCACGGAGCAGCTAACAAAAAGTAACAACGTTGTCAGATATCCAGCATAAATTTGACATTTTAAAAGAAATAAAACACCTCTCATCTGAACAAAATTCAAATATATATTTTCATGTATTTTGATAAGGAAGACATGTTCTATTTTCATGTGCATGTCTACCTCTATATCATTATGCACTTTCATCTTTGAATCATTCAAAGTCAGGTCACCATTAAGGGAGAAAACGGCATCACTTTACTTATTTTCGTTTACTTTTTTGTTCAACTCCAACCAAAATTGGGTATTTATGTATCTGTTCATCATAAAAATACATTCGTATATTTTAGCAACATTAGTTTTGATGTTTTTGGTCCATATCAAGATGTATCCATCAGATGTTTAGTCTCCGTCTTTTTTATTCAACCGACATTCTAAACTGAATGACTGTCTGGTGCTCCGTAAAGAACTCTGACGTCATCAATTTTTGCTTTATTTGATCAACAATACCATGCATAAATCCTCATAAAATTCGTAAATATTGTCCAATTTTATCAAAACTTTGCAGTGGTCAAGACAAATAATAGTATTAATGATAGAGAAAGTTTAAATAAAGTCGATTATTTTTTTCTAATTTTATTTAGCAATGTAACAAAAAGGATGGGTTCATTTCAACAACTCAAATTTCACTGCTCCGTAGCCTCTACCCTTCATGTATAAAGGTGACAATTATGCCCTTTTTGTAAATTATTTTAATCTGATATTTTTTTGTTTTCTCTTTCTGAATGTATCCCTTTCATTTCTAGAAAATTTCATTCGCATTGGACTTCAAATGCGATTTTTAAGGCATGTGTCCACGAACTTTTGGAACGGCCCTCGTAGATCTTTCCTTTAAGAAATGCATTTGATTTATATTGTACTTATTTATTCGTTTATATTTCTATATCTATTTATTTACCTATTCATTTCATTATCTAGTTATTTATTTATTCATGTATTTATCTTTTCATTCATTCGTTTATCGTTTTACATGATCGTTCATTTTCAAACATTTATGTACATGTATTATGTATAAATGTTACGTTTATGGATGATCATAATCATTTAAATTCTGCTACAAAACTGTTATAAAATTTTGATTCTCAAAAATGATAATGTCTTTATAAAAAGATTATGGATTAAGGATTAAGGAAGAAGTTTCCATAATTAGAATATTCGTTCAAGGTCCAAAACCTTGTCCCTAGATAAACACCTCGTGGGTTTAAGGGTACCCACGCTATCAAATTTCGGGATCTATCTTTATATAAATATCGTCCAACAAGTCAAACCATGCGAATTTATCCATTCTACTGTCCATCAATTTATATTTGTCAGATACATGCACTCCGTGTGGTTCGTACGAACTCTTCAACCTTAATATAAAAGATTTATAATGTTCATTTAAATTGTTCCTATTGTTTTTATTCAATGATTGTTATTATTATTGCCGATGACGAGCCCGATAAAAATTAAATGTGTCTGAGCTTCATTGAACAGAATTTAATCAAAAATTAAATCTTAAGCAAATAACATTTTATAAATGACAATTTGTCTTGGTTGATTATTTGTGTATTTTGAACTAAGCGCTTTGGGAGTAGTACATTATTTTTTCGGAAGGTCTAAAACTTCCTTAAAATCATTTTTTAAAAAGATAGAAATTAAAATGGACAGCGCAGATGTAGATGTTGAAGAAAGGGTATCCAGACTATGGGTAAGTCCAGGACTCATTTTATATACCCTTCAAATTTTTCTCTTCTCTTCGGAGAAAAGGGGGGGGGGGGGGTAAGGGTAAAGGGGCGGGAAAAATTCTGATGAAATACTGCATAATGTATCTACGAAAAAGTGTTGAATGTGTCAAATCCCTCTTGTTCTTACGTTTTCTTGTCGTTGTTTGAAATCTCAAAAGCAATACCTTCGCAAGTAATTTTAAATTATGCAGAACTCAATGGAAAATGTTTAATTTCTATATCTTCCTCCTTTTTCATTCTTTTCCATTGGTTCTTCTCTCATTGTCTTGAAAGATTTTAATACGGGTTTTTTTTTTCATATATATTTTAAAAAAATTTTTTTTTTAATTTTCAATTTCTTCGACTGTCTATTTATTTGTTACAGGATATTATACGAATATTCTTTTTGCATGAAATTTATGACTGCTTTTATCTGTTACTCTAACAAACTGACTTTGTGAGAATGAATTGTTAAATCACCTAGTATCTAGCTATGGTCTCATTCACTTTTGCACAATTTTTTCAAGGGTACATATTGGCGGAGACGGAGACAGGTGAGACAATAATCCACTGTTTGGTTATATATGTACTGTAACTTTATATTTGCTAATGACAAACTTGTTTTTTCTGTGTATCTATTCTCACAATTCATTCTCGCAAAAGTTGCTTCTTTAATTTGCTACTCATATTTGTCATGCATGTTCATGTTTAGAATCATGTACTAATAATAATTCACTAGTGCTGTGTAAAGTTAAGAGGAAATGAACTTTTTTTTCTTTTTTTTTTTTAATCTCATCGATTAAACTTCCAAAGATGCTACAACATATTGGATTCGTCCTTATTCTTTATTTGTAACTTTGTAGACATTCTAAAATTATCATTGATCAAGTTAACTGTAATTTTTTTTATTATTATTTATTTATTTATTCATTTACTTTCCTTTTTTGGGGGGGGGGGGCAATCTCTTTGAACAATCTATGAAATATTACAAAATGCGCTTTCACGAAAGGAGCTGTTAAGATACGGCGTAAAATCTGCCCTGAAAAGTCGAAATTTCAAAATGCAAAAATTGAGAAAAAATTTCGGTAAAAATAAGAAGTTTCTTAGTCCAGACATGAATCTTCTGTCAGGCTGGATAAATTATTCAAAATAAGACCGATTTTTGGGTCAAAATAAGCGTTTTTCCTATAGAAATCAATGGAAAACGGAAACGTTTTTCTACAACATTGTTCCCCCCTCGGTTCAGAATGCCACTTTTACCAAAGGTGTATATCAATAAAATAAATTTTCTGGCCAAGTGGGGTTCTGAACCAAGGGGGGGGGGGGGACAATGTCCCACAGGTGAAAAACTAAAAAAAAAAAAAGGGGGGGATGACTATTTTAGAATCAGTATTTAGAGTGGTAGAATAAATTAAAATTGACATTTTTTCTTTTATCTATTCAGAGTGTGTTCCGATCAAATGATTAACCGTTAGGAAGGAAATGAATGAGAAAGTTGTCTATTTCTACATTGTGCGTATTTCGCGCCTGAAAGCTACATATATGGCTGATAAATACGAAATATAACCGTTTTTCAGTTTCCTGATTGCGATTTTTGCCGATTATATTGATATAATAAGATCAAGGTTAATTTTTTTTATCCAAGTTTGAGATTAAAGGGTAGAGAAGTACAATAAACATCAAATTTGTGTAAACTAAAGCATTTTTTGTGAATTTTCGCTCGATATTTGACGTTTTCTCTTATAACATCTTTCGCCAAATCTATTTAATTGAAATACCTACTAAGAATCTTATAATACTTTATATTTTAATCCCGACCACTTTTTACCTGAAACAGAAGGACAGCGCACGAGAAATAATCTAGTGATTTCAGGGCTAAATCAAGCCCTTATCTTAACAGCTCCTTATCCAAACCCTCACAAAATTTATGACTTATGCCGAGCAAGTTAAAAGCATGAAGGCAACATAATTTAGCAAGAAGCAAGAACAAATGATTTGAGTTCTGGAATTGTATCGAGATTCAAAGACAAGCCTAGAGTATTGAAATACGATGATTTTTTTAAAATATTTTTTCTTTTCTTGATATAGATATCTGCGCATCAATAACCATCCTTTTCAAGGCTGACAAACCTGAATTGGTCCAATAATACCCGATCATTTCATATTTTAAGTCGGCTCACTTGAATAATGAATTGTTATTTGCATAAATCAATAATTATGGTGTAGAGTTTGTTGTTCTTCGGAGGTGATTTTGACCAACCTCAATTATCCACATTATTTTTTCTTATTTCACATATCCATATGTATTCTTCTTTTTAAACACTCGTCTTAAGAAGAAGATGGGTCAAACAAATCGGAAAGAATTTCACGCTTTTCGACGATGGAGAAAGTTTGAAGTTCAATTACCAGAAGCATTTTAATTAGGTCATATTGCTTTAATCAATTTGAACAGACCCTTTCGTTTGATAAGAATTGAAATTAGAAAAAACAAACTTCAAGATATAGGTGGCAAATCGATCAATATTTTTTTTTATTCTAGATGGCCAACTACAAGGCAAAAGTAACAACGCTGCAAAACAACCTGGGAGCGTTACTCGCACAGAAGAAGGCCCTAAATTCCAGGGTTGTATCACAAGAATATGAAAACTTTAAAGAGGCGTCCGACAAGGTGACACTTTTAAACCAATTTTATTTTCAAATTTGTTAAAAATCAAATTGGCAAATTGAATTTATTTTCATTACTTATTCTTTTGTTCTTGTATTAATTTCTTGCCAATTATTTATTTAGAAAATTCTCATCTATTTTATATTGTATGTCCACGCTTACAAGGTTTTAAGATCTTTTGAAATTCCAAATTTCCTTTCGTGTGACAGGTCCTGAAAGGAGAAGCGGTCCCAAGCGATGTAAGAGTTACTCTGACAGGTTTAGAGAAGGCACTGAAGAAGGAAGGTCTATTCAAAAATGTCAAATCGGGATTTGTTCACATGAAAAAAGAGTTTCTATTGGTGAGTTACAAATTTCAGTCACGAAAATACCAAATGAAATATAAAAAGATCCATTTTCAGGTGAGGAATGCAAATAACAAGTTTAAAGAATTTGACATAAGGAAAATCAATTCCTAGCATCAAACATGAACACCCCCTTTCAGTTTTGATGTTGTTGTAATGATTAGTTTTATTCAGAAATTCCAAATCGAAGTTTGTTTACATAAAAAAACTAGGTCCTTTGGTAAGTCGTTAAGAACGACAAAGTCATGGAGTATAAAAAGAATCCATTTTTGACACAAGGAAATCAGTATCTGTGACTTTCAAGAAAAAAGGAACACACTTATTTGACATAATTTTTTTTTCTATTTTCTAGATGTCAAAAAGATCTAGTGTTTGATATTAGATATATTATTTGATCTAACGTATATATTTGATACATAAAAATATATCATTCATTGACAGTCATCGACTGGACGGACAACATCCCGTCCCCCGGATCCTGACGTTCCTCAGCGTAATACAACCGCTGTCTTGGCAACAAGAATTCAATCGGGGTCACGAAGGTAAGAGCATTCTAGTTACGACCTTGATTTTCTATTTCTTTGTTTCATCTTTTTCTTTGCCCGTTTTGTTTTTCTCGAAAAATCTAGAACGTGTAATTTCTGAATTCTTTGTCTGTTTTCTTTTTTTTTTCCCCGAAATGTCCAGGATACCAACGAGGAAGTTGGTGCAAAAGGGTCGAATAACTTTTCTATTTAACTTTATCGAAATGCAAATAATGAAAAAAAAAGATAAAAGGCAATCATTATTAAGGAAAAACCATAAATAACATCAGACGACTAGTAATTAAGGAGCCAGAGGATGTATTCAAAATAACGAAATTATTTCATTATTCTGTCTCCAAACACAAATACATAATTCTAAAATTGGGGTCAATATTCTTAAATAAAAGAGAAAGATCTTAATTACTACTTGGTCGAGGACCGTCTTGTACCTAGAGCTACGTGCAAATCTCTAATGACGCCGACCAAAACAGCTCTTACGCAAACTGAAGCCATTTCGCAAACAATCTGTTTCCTTCCAGTACACAAAGGAAGACCTGTCTGTCGTGCAGTTGTGTTAATTCTCAGAAGCTCTGCATTTGCTGTGAAATCCACAATGTTTCCCCCATTTCCCGAGGCTTACTCTCTCAAGAGTGATAATCTTTACTAACGACAAATAAGTCTGACGTAAGAACGTGTCCTTGGCTGTCCTTTATTTACATGTCGGCTGATTCTAATGAATTTCGCTCAGCCTATCACTTGTCGCTGGCTTAAATGTTCCAGGCGTCAGATGAGTAAATTCTGGTGACAGCTAAATCTACATGTTATGGCGTCAACCACAGGGATTTATTTCGCTAATACCGGTTGCTCTATTTGCTATATGTGTTAAAGGGATCTAACTCGGCGTTTAACGAAAAATCGACAAGTCATCTTTCAGTCTTCAGAAATAGGCTAATCAATGTCAAAACCTATTTTCTGTGGTACATTTCGATAGATTAATTCATACTGAATCTTCATACGAAATTTGAAATCAGTACCTCCCTTACAAGCCGAGATATGCCCAATACCGCTCTCTTATGAGCGCCGCATTTCTAGGTCGGACAAAAAGGTGTCCGGTGATAATCAAGCAGTATAGTCAAAATTTGGTTACTGCTTGATCGTTTATAGGTCCGAACACTTCAAAGACATACAGCTGCATGATATCTCCTCTTCACATGGTTTGTACATTTAGTACCATCTCAAACATTGCTGGTATATGAAAACCCCTCATACAGCTACCTCTTTGCATGCGCTTATATGTCATTCATAACTCTACACATGTTGAATTTAATCTCACTTAAATCCGACGCTTTTCATATTTCAAAGTCGTTTAAAAAGACTTTATTTGAAATTGTACTAAGCATATATGGGACTATTTCATGCAATGTTATGTATTTGAGATGTTCGCATCAATGAATGGTCAAACGGTGCCTCATGTTGATCACTGATGCCTGATTATCATCGGACACCTTTTTGTCCGACCTAGAAATGTGGCGCCCAATAAGAGAGCGGTATTGGGCATATCTCGGCTTGTAAGGGAGGTACTGATTTCAAATTTCGTATGAAGATTCAGTATGAATTAATCTATTGAAATATACCACAGAAAATAGGTTTTGACATTGATTAGCCTATTTCTGAAGACTTAACGATGACTTGTCGATTTTTCGTTAAACGCCGAGTTAGATCCCTTTAACACATATAGTAAATAGAGCAACCGGTATTAGCGAAATAAATCCCTGTGGCGTCAACATTTGGTTTAACTTTCACCTTGGAAGGAAAGCAAATCCTCCGTGATATCTGTACGACTCTTTAAAAATGAAAACAAGTTGCGAAAGTGCAGTTTTTGTATCGCCTGCGAAAGATAGCGACACTTAGGGATCACTTTGTCCGTTGTCCGTCTGTCGGTCTGTCTGTCTGTCTGTCTGTCACACTTGGATGTCACACCCTTTAAAAGTGATTCCTGAGTGTCGCTATGTTTCGCAGGCGGCACATTCATTCCTTGGAATGATTTCTTTTAAAATAGATGTCAATGTTAAGACCTTAAAAAGGTTTATTTACCAATTCGGTACATGCTGTTGGTCACAGTTTCATTGAAACACTTAGTATTGTAAGTGATTTTTTCTTCATTTTTGCACTCATGAGCGACGTGATCCGTTGACTTATGACTGCATGTACAGAGCAGACTGCATAACGAACCCCGTTTGTTGCTCCTGCTTACTTTAAGCACTAGCATACATATATATGACAGTATATGAGCTCGCTTCAGCCAGTTGAGCAAATATTGGCCATTGCGCATATAGATAAATCTAGGTTTTCGTTTTCGTTTCCCAAAATACTGTTACAGTATTAATTTTCATGTATTATTGTACAATGAAGGAAGTACAAAAAACATGCATTTTTTTTTTTTTTTTTTTTTTTTAGAAAAAAAAAATGGAGATGTTGCCAGCTAAATATCCGGAAAATGAAAAATTGCTCATTTCGGTTGCCCTTTTAATCGCTTTATTCTATGTTTTCTATGTTACATGTACTGTAGGCTGTCAAAATAGTATACGACGTGAGGAATATTGTATTGGAATCAAATGCCCCCTATTATTATTTTAATGTCATTATTAAAAGCATACGATTTGACATGTAGCATCTGTACGAGGATCCTCTACTATGTTACTATGTAAAAAACAAAATCAAATGAGTTTATGATTTTTGATAGATTTTACCTGAAATCTTGAAAATATTTCCTATGATGAGACAATGTCTTTTTATTTCAAAACGATTCATCTTTTAGTAGAAAACTCCATTCAAATCCTAGTGGTTCCGAAGTGAAAACCCCAAGTGGGTCCGAAGTGAAAAATCTAAACAGAGCAGTCGGGAAACTATATGACCATCTACGAATCCAGAAACTCTCCGAAATAGCGAGGGAATCTACAGGACTTTCCATTGCCATAGCGAGGCCATCGACCCCGCCCACTAAAAAGGCTGACCAATCAGATAATAGTGATGAGTTCAAAGACATTATCAGAAAAGTCAAGAATCTGGAACGAGAGCTTCAACGCCAGAAAGCTTCACAAAGCAGTGAAATCGTAAAGTAAATATTCATAAAATTAAAAAAACTAGGAATTATGTAATAATCGAGGCTTTTACATAATTGTATAAAAAGAAAACTGTACATCTGATGGAAGTTCAGTTTATCTTTATTCTGGTTAATTACACTTCATTAGAAATCTTTCAATTAAAATTGTTATGGTCCGGAAGCGGAACATCAAAGTAATAGTCGTAAAGATGAATCCGAGACTCTGAACATAAACTGAAGATCTCGAGGACAGGTGAAACCGGTGAAAATTATTTTACAAAATGTTAGAGAATAAGACGAATGATTGCTTTGATCACGCAAAGCAAGGTAAACCTAAATTTGTATATCTAGGGGTGTTTTTTTTTTTTTTTTGTTATTATTAAACTCAAAGAATTTTTTCAGCCCTGGGTCCGATATGTAAGCCTAAATAAACAATGTTTTCTTATTATTAATTGGGTAAATACAATTATTTCATTTTCAGACTAAAGGAAGAAAATAGATATTTACGGACAGCAATGTCAGATATGAGCAAAGAAAATGACAGGTATGCAATCTAAATTCTAAGAGTTATTATTCATAAAAATGAAAAAAAAAGTATTTTTTTACCTTCAGTGGCGGATTCAGGGGGGTGCGGAGGGGTCGCGCCCCCGGCAGTAACCCAAAATTTTCCAAAAACAGGTATATTTTGGCCCATTTTCAGTCAAAATCGGCAAAATTCGCCCCTTGACCCCCCGGCAAAGGGGGCGCTGGATCCGCCACTGACCGTAGTGAAAGGAACAGAGCGAGGAGATCTCCAACAACACTTGATTGCAGCACTCGCACCAAAACACCGAAACGACCAAAATGCAAAAACGAAAGTGGACACAAGATAAGACTAAACACTATAGACTACATCAATTCATTAAGCACATCTTTTAAAGACTATAAACACAAACCATCGGGACCAAAGGGTTAGGACGGCCATATTCCATGTTAGTAGCAAATGGTGTGGTTATCCGGATAACATGCACACAACCCTCTCACTTGTCCGGTTACTGAGCAGTCTTGACGAACGCTGATTTTGATTTCCTCTTTTTCTTCATCATTTTCTTTTTCATTTCTTTTCAAATGGGTTTTGTTTTGAAGCAACATAAGTCGCGTGAAAGGGAATTTTTACTAATTGAACTCAGAATCATTCAGGATGCAGAAATTTAATCATTTCCATTTAAGGTGCAAACAACATCCCGAAGCCATGAAACCCTGTCCTTTTTTCAGGAATTAATATTTTATCTGATTGACAAGATTTCTTTCAGATTTCACCACTAATAACGTAAACCTACACAGAAAGACAAAAACGGAACCGAAATAATTTGATCTTCAATTTAAGACTTCGCAACATCCTTGGAAATTGTTCTAGCTTAAAATAATTTCTCAGCGATTTGAGAAGATTGTATTTGATTGTCTAATGTCAAGGACCCCTTAAAAAGATTATACTTTCCATCCTGAAGGAGATATTAAACGTTGGAATTTAATAATCCAAAACGTTGGCGGTTTTTTTTTTCTTTTTTTTTTTTTATTATTAGAAATTTCCAAGAATGCGTGCCCTTAAAACAGTCTCGTCTGCCTCCACAACAGGAGATTATAAAAGAGAATATGATTGAAAAATCAACGATTCGAGAATTAGAATTAAGAATTTGCGTGTTTGATTTTTGAATAACGTCAAAGATTGTCTCGGTATGAAACCATCAACAGCTTCGCTTTCCTGAACCTTCTACATGTACCAGTAGTCTATATGAACAGGGCCCATTGGAGTTAACCCCTCTCCTTTTTGGCCAATGAGCACATCATTCCTGTATGCTCTCTTAGATTTTCATTTTAATCTTTATATCTTTTAAACAACGAAAGTAAATAGCACTGAAATTATCCTTGCATTTTGATTATCATTTTTATCTGAGATTGGCAATATATGCCTTCCAGCAGTTTTGTGATATTGATTGGTATGCTTCCACAGAATGCAGTGGCCTTGACAAATTTGTTTTTGATTGTTTGAGAAAACTGCGCTCCGGAAAATATATGGATTTCTTGAAAGCGCATTGCTCACGGTGGTCGAACATCAAATTGCATATCAAAAAAAAAAAAAAATCCTTGAATGCCATGACCATTTTTTCTGCGTTTCTATTATTATATAATTTCTTCAAAAATAAAACTATCATTTACGAGATGAGATGTCAATTTCTTACATCCAAATTGTACTTACTTCAGTCGAATCAGAGACGTACATATTAATTTCGACGTACGAATGAATATTTACAAAATGATGGACGATATCTCATGAAAGATCACCCTGTACTGACCACAGAGGAACACATATACACAGGAAGTAACAAACAACGCGTGCGCATCGGACAGACCACAGGGGCTAACAAGTCGATTGACTCACAATTATACCCAAACCGATCAATAAAACAAACAATCAAAGCAGATTAATATGCATGAGTGACAATAATACTTATGTAACTCAAGTGAGACCCAGCGCCGACTTTGGAAGGTCATCCACTATACATGTGTAATGGAGAATTGTGTGATCATCCGGATTACATGTGCAAAGCCTTCCCACTTGTACCCAGACACACAAAGGTCTTCAGAGACGTAAAACTGCAGCATAAACGATGATTAAAGGCTTTACATTGCGAGATGGCATCGTAAACAAGACAGTTATACATGGGGACCTTAGTACATTGTAATAAAAAAAAACCTATTTTAGTAGATATCAAAATCAGTTACATCGAAATAAAAAAAATCTACATGTGTATTTTAATAGATCTATATCCAAGTCAGTGAGGACTCGAATCCAAACAACGACCCCTATCTACGAAAATTAATAACAAATCTAATACAGACTCCGAACCTACAGCTCGATATTTGTGATTCCTACTCGCTCAAAAGTGTTCAATAACTGTCGGGTACCTGTAAAATCTGAAACGCAAGGAAAAGATATGCACACGAAACGAAAAAAAATGAAGCGTAACAAATCGAAATGGACGTAAACGAAATGAAAACGAAATAGAGCGAAACAGAATTAAACCAAAGAAATAAAGCATGACACAAAATGGATTTTAAAAAAAATTGAGGTTAATCATAGTTCAAAATAGTTTTCGTCCATTTGAATAATTTCATTTTCTTCATCAGATTAAAAGGACTTCAGCCTATAACCAGGGCTGCCAAGGGTAAACAAGTGGAACAAATAGAGAAAGAATACAACAAACAAAAGAGAGGTATCGAAGGGAAAATGAGAGAGATGGAGTCGGAACTTCAAATCAATCTTGAGCAGTACGTAAAATATTATGTCGAAATATACATGTATAATCATACGAAGTCCCGTTACAATGTATCTGAAAGCTTAATGATAGATCCCTTAGTAGAATTTGTTTTTAAATTATGATATGTGAAATGCAGGATATAAACTTATTTTAGAGGTCCTTTTAAAAACATCGTCCTTTTTAAAACATCGTCCCTTTTATAACATCGTCTCTTTTAAAACATCGTCCTTTTTAAAAACATCGTCCCTTTTATAACATCGTCCTTTTTAAAAACATCGTCCCTTTTATAACATCGTCCTTTTTAAAACATCGTCCCTTTTATAACATCGTCTCTTTTAAAACATCGTCTCTTTTAAAATGCCGTCCATTGATCAAAATGACGGGTGTAGTAAGAAAGCAGGAAATGCTTACTGCATGGTACGTAAATGTTTGCGCTACAACCATGTACTAGTAAATTACTTTAAGTCAGCATTCTTTTCCCATTGCAAGTACATGTTTAACGTCCTCAAATTCTTTAGCATCATTTTAGAGCAGATAAATTGACAGCATGGACCTGACATGCACGTTTCGGGTAATAAGCGCTATTAGTAGCTGCAATTGAAAAAAAAATGTACCGACTTGAAATCATTTGTATTATATTTTTGTATCTTACAATTGTTATTTTTCAAGTTTTTTTTTTTTTTTTTTACTTTGATAAATAAAATTATTTCTACAGGACTCTGAGAGAAAAAGAAGATCTGGAGCACATGATTATGGACGGTGTCTCCAAACTAAAATTATCCATTTCCGCTTTACACAAGAGAATTGTGGGTGATAAAGACGAGAAAACCAAAACGACCTTGACCTTGTACGGCGAGGACTATGAGAAGAGAAGCATCGATGACCTCATTAGAAAAGTAGCCCAGATCGAAATTGAGGCTGAACTTTTGGAAGAGAAAAATGGCAGCTTGGGAAGGTAACGAATTTTGGCATTTATAATTTCACATGCATGAATATAACCAATGACTTTGATTTTAGTCAGTGTTTTTTTTTTTTTTTTTTTTTTTTTTTTTTTTATATATATTTATGTATTTAAGAATCGTCGTAAAACCACACACCCTACTCTGCCTTTGCTGTTTGATGATTTTGTTGTCTTTTCTTGTTGTATGTTTTGCATTTTTTTCTATTTTGTTATCTTTTGTAGGTTTTTAGGGAGGTTACATATATATTCTAATGATTACATGTATGTTTATATCTGCAGATTGTTGTATTTGCTTCTTAACACGTATAATCACACAGATTGTCACTTCTTTGGTCAAATAAATGGTCGTAATTGTAGTCGACTCGTATTGCATTTTGTGTTGGTCAATGACATATATGTTTTCAATGTAAAAATAAGAAACATTTGACATGATTTATTTTTTACATGTAACAGGATTTTGACAGAGAAGGATAGCGAGATCAGCGAGTTAAGAGATGCTTTACTTCAAATCACAGAAGAAGTAAGCAAACTTCACGGTTCCATATCCCATCTCTATACCCCAGAGGAACCCAACAAGTCAGAAAAACCATCAGTGACGTTTTCAGACCCTTTAAGGAGAGTTGACCGCGGGGTCGACAAGCAGGAAATGAAGGAAACCCTTAAAAAGATACAAACGGTGAACACCACGATACAGCAATATAAGCGGTAAGTAAACTGACAGAAAATCGTAAATTTTTCTTTATTTATTTATTTATCTATTAATTCATTTATTTATTTATTTATTCATTTTTATTATGAATTTATTTATATTTCTTTTCTTTTGTTTTTTATTTATTTATTTATTTTTATTTATTTATTTTTTATTTATTTATTTATTTATTCATTTATTTATTTTATTTTATTTTTTTTTTTTTTTTCATTTTCTTTTGTTTTTGTTTTCTGAGGGTCTAAAATTGAGAATTCTTTATCAAAGTCAATATACGGTAAAATTAACAATAAGCAAATTGCTCCAAATGAACAAACAAAGTCTATTTTAAAGTACAACGGAAGCACTCGCGCTTAGAGGAATAAAACTAAAGATTGTTTATACCGGTCAATTACCGGAAAATCAATTAGATATCACTCCCTCTTCGGCAATTTTCTGAATTAAAAACGAACATGTCATAATTTTCGTTTCCGTTTTAAACAGGATACTGAAGGACAAGGAAAGAAATACGAGCAGCCCCAAGGGGAATGGCGATTTGATCCCTCTAAAATCGCAAATAAACAAGATACATGATGATTTAATGAAACTTGTTGATCCCGCATTACTTAAGGAGAATTCCGGATCGGACAAATCCGACGAAAGCCGAGAGGCATCCCCAATGTCACAGAGAGATCGCGCAGACGAGATTAATCATCTGCTCAAGAAGTTAAACAGAGTTGAGAGAGCATGCGCAGAAATGAAGTCATTGTACGATAGTCCCATGTAAATGATTCAATCTGTTATTCCTTCAATTTCTGCAAGAGTACCGGACTGTGACTAAGATGGTGTCGTCTGCAATATAGAAATAATAATGGTTCAATAATTGTACATTCAATTTGACTTTTTGCATCTTTCATTCATTCAAAATTGTTAATACATTGTCTTTGAAAGAAAATGATATCTTCAATTCAATATCTGTTGATATTAACCCACCGTATCCAATCAGATCCGTTCCAAGGTCCACTCCAACCAGTCGTTTCATCGGTAATCCCCCATTGTTAATTCTCTTCCTTTTCAATCATTAACATTACATAGTCTACTGCAAAATCTCACGAATGTTCACTAGAAATCGTATTTTATTGTCACAAAGGATTATTTTATGTCATGTTATTTACATACCCATCCTATAAAAAACTCGTTTATTCTTCAAGTCATTGTTTTCTTTATATTTCAGTATTTTTTTATGTTGACATATGGCCACTATGGTCTCTTTATCAATGTTATTATTTATGTAGTCAAATGCTCGATCTGTTTTTGTAGTATGCCTTAGAAGACGATAAGATTTTTTAAAATTAATAAAAAAATCTTAGATTAGTTTCATTGGCAAATGTACGGTGGAGGGTTATAAAGATAGAAACCACAGGGATTTATCACGCTTCCCAGTTGCTGTATTAATTATGAGATACATGTAATCCATAGAAAATTTAGCAACCGGGATGCGCGATAAATCCCAGTGATAAATCCCTATGATAGAAACCGTCTTCTATATTTGATACACGTGTCTCCTCCACATTTCTTGGCTTGTAAAATAAAAAAATCACGACTCAGCAGGGAATCCATCATAAAAGTCCATGGTTACACCAAATGTTTTGTAGAAGGAGGAAGTGAAGCTTATTTTCATTCAAATTTATGTATTTTCTGTTGTTAGAAGGAATGTATTGATGAATGTTGTTTGAAAGTTTTTGAAATAAGGATGTTTGATATCGTTCAGATGAAAGGTTCTACGAATGTTATTGATTATTAGTTTCATTACAATCAGTCTCATTTGACTCCGGCTTTAAATCTCTTTCATAACAAAACATTATTAGAATATTCTTCCTTTCTCAGTTCATTAAGGTTGCAAGAGCACACATACAAAAACAGAAATTATTAGAAGTAAGGTTTTTCATAACAATGAACAGAGAAATCTACGGAAGCCCGTAGGTGACAGGTATGAACTATAATTCATACCTGTCACCTACAGGCTTCCGTACAAATCCACTTCAAATTTGCATCTATTTTATACAGAGATATCAGGAATTACTTCTTTTTATTTATTGTAACTTTTGACGGATAATCCAATAAAGTACTTATAAATAAATGCAGAAATCTTTTTTTCTTCTTCTTCATTTTGTTTGAAAAGGCAAGCAATAATGCCGTTTTCTTAAAGAAAAGGAGATTGATCGAGGAACAGAAATTAATATTCGAAGTACATTGACTGGTTCTCAAACACTACAATGGTCAAGCACAGGTATGTCACACGTTCTTAAGGGTTATATTTACCGTTTCCAAATTCTGCGCACAAGACGTACATTGTTCATGTTTGGAATAATGAAGACAGTAAAACCTCATTGGTTGTACTTCGTGCACATTGGTCTCCTTCCTTTCGTGTGTTGTCGCTAATGTTTGATGTTTTTGTGCGTCTGTTTCGATTGTTTTGAGTGGTGTTCTGGTGATTTTTGTCGTGCGTTTTTGTGGTTTGTAGTTTTTGTCTGATGTCATTTGCGTGTCCCTTTCTTGTGGGTTTGTTTCGCTGGGTGGGTTCAGGATGTTCATGCTGGAGATTATCCCCTTTTCTTCATGCCATGATATTATGCCGGACCGTTCTGTGTAATGTCGGGTGTTTTTGTGTATCTTGTTGCCCCTTTTTGTTTGTTAGAGTTGTTTTGTCTGTGTGTTATATTCTGAGGTTGTGGTCCGCTGTGGTCAATACTGGAATGTCTTGTTTCTAAACTGATTCAGAGAGGCTCCCGTCAAGAAGCATGAGCTGTAGAGTGATGTCAATATCTAACTCGATTTAGTCATTTTATGAGTAACATTGTGTATTTTTGCTGTTGTCAAAGAAAAGCAGACTAATTATAAACAAAAATGGTAATAATTGATAGTTTTAGATACTAGTGCACAAAAAAAACGAAAAAAAGGGGGGGCGATATTACTACAGTTTCATTGGAGCGTCAAAATCTTTGCGATCAACGAAGTAGAATATTCGTAGTTCAAGAGTACAGATGTATAATATGTTCCAATTATTTTTCTTGGTCATGCGTCACTGTCTTTTTCATAACCGAAAATCCGAAATTTAATTATGTCTCTAAAGAGCTTTTACAACGCGAGCAAGAAGCCTTTCTCCAATCTATAGAGAGTCATACAAGACCTAATGAATCTATTATTTTGTCTATGGAACTCTAGAGTGCTAATTTCTTCCTAATGAGTATTCGGAATATTTCTGGATGAATTATAAATGAAGTTATCCGGGAAACATTGTATCTATTTGGTTTTGACATTATCTTCAGATAGAAAGGATTCCGGTTCCTTTGGTATTTAATAATTCCATGCATTTTTATAAGATACTGACAGCTGAAAAATTTTAAGAGCGATATCACAAAAGCAAATTGAATTTCTGGTAAGAATTACCCGGAAAATGTTTTGTTCATTTTTGGTCTTTGAAAATAAAGGGAATTAGAATCTGTTTTACAGAAATGCGTTTATTGGTATTTTGAGATCGAATTATCGTGTAATGCATGAAATGAAGCCTTTGCTAGGTAAACAGGAAGACTGCACCACTATTGCAGAGACTTCCTCATACTATGTTAACATTAAGATCAATATAACGTGAAATCTTCGAATGAAAGTAAAAAAACGAGGGTCGCTTCTATTTCTATGTAGAGATTTGTTAACTTCCATTGAAATATTTGAGTATAATGAGTTCTCCATGTGTGACTTCCTTTCCTGACACCTTGAAAGGTTTACATGTACATGTATGTAAAAGAAAATCAGTATTATGAACTTGCAGTTGTTATAAAACTAATTCACAAGCAATATGCTGTTGACCCGTAGTAGATTTTGGCTATAGTATATTTGACAATGTCCTTATTTACCTTTACGTTTGTATCCCAGGCACTCGCACAAGACCACAATAAACGGCGGTCACAACGTAACAAAATGATAACGAAAGTAAGGGAAAAACACTACGTCCAAGACCTCCAAACTCCAAACAAAGCAGAGGCACCGCTGAAATAGTAGTCATTGAAATGAGGGGATCTCCAACAACACCAGGTTGCAGTACCAACAACAAAACCCCAGAACACCCACTGCAAAAACACAAAGCATACACGCAGACGTAAATGGTACAAGGAACGCTAAATTACATAGAAACGTCAAATACAAATGCCTACACATAAACCAATGGGCAATCGGTGCCGACTTAGGACAGCCATCTTCCACGTCAATAGAAGACAATGTGATTATCCGGATTATGTGCGCACAATCCTCCCAATTTTTCGATTACCTTGATGTCTCGAAGAACGTACAATTGTGGTGTAAATTAACCTCCTCATTCCATACAAACAGACAGGTACGGAATACTAGGGATAAAAGATGACTTAAAATAATGGTAGCAAATATTGTTACAGAATTTATCCTGTAAGATAAGTCCAATTTTCCCACTTATTTAGATTCATATTTTTCTATAAAAGTTTGTTTTGTTAAATCAAATCATGTGGCAAATACATAAACTTAGCCAAAGGTCCTTGAATCATGATTCCTTTCAACTGAGTTTCAATGACAGGTACTCAATACAAACTATTTCTTGAAATTTGATGTTTTTCTGACTTGTGAAATGGTGTGAAAGTTCATTTGGAAAAATAAGCTTACATGTACTGTGCGAATTAATTCTCGCGTTCAGTCATGCGTATGGCACACCAAAGTCACAAAAATTCGATAAACTAGGTTTTAAAGCTGTAATCCCGAGTTTACGCTTGGAAAACCTATTTTTTTTTTCGAGTGTAAACTAGGGTTTACCATCCTAAAACCTAGGTCCTGTAGCATCATATTACTACCATCCCCCTGCGTCTTTTGGTACATTTTGGACATAATAACTTTCACACTCTTTGGTCATATTACATTGTTTAGATTGAGGGTCACTGACGAGGGTTAAGTACCCGAAACGTGCATGTCTAATTCATACTGCATATTTATCTGTTCTTAAATGATGCTAATGAATTTGAAGACTTTCTTTTGTAAAACTTATTTTACGATCGTAAACATACCTTCACACTCAAAAACATAATTTTCCACGTTTTTATGACTTTGGCACGAGAATCATAATTATTTACCATTAGCCCTTGTAAACTATAGTTTACAGCCGATAACCTATTTTAGGCACGGTCCATTTGATATTCTGGGGGGGGGGGGGGGCTTGGGTTTTTTTCGAAAAAAATAATTTTGCTCTCAATTTTGATGAAAAAAATTAATTTGCTTATGATGTGACAAAAAAAAAATAATCTTGCTCTTTCAAATAATCTGAATTGAAGAATATTACCATAAAATTTCGCTAAAATCCTTGAAAATTTTCCGGCTCGCTTCGCTCGCCATAGTTTCAAATTTGTATCAAAAATTTTTGGCTCGCCGTATCTTTCTATCAAAACATTATTTATTAATGGCAAAACTCATATATTTGAAGATATCAAAAGTTATACATGTATGTAAATGAAAAAAAAGCCTTCCTTAACAACTTAAATGTATTATCAATATTTATGTATTGCTATTAATACATGTTGCATGTATCCCATAGAGTCTATTTTTATGTTCTTTTGTAAGCTTGGAAGGAGACCTTCAGTTATTCACTAATTTACAATTCTACATTTAAAATTTGTCTAGGAGACCTTTCCCTCAGACCCTTTTATACATGTTAATATATACAATCATGTATCTTATATAAAATATTGAAAATTGTATTGTAAAAATACAATATCTCTCTGTTGAAAAGTAAATTGAATACTTGCATGAAAATAAACTAATAAATTATATTAATATTTAGAGTTTTGAGTAAAAATCTATTGATAAAACACAAATAGGCACATCACTTTGTTAAAAAAATTTCCTTGCTCCAACTTTGCAAGAAAAAAATAATTTTGCCCCGGTCCAGGGCGAAAAAAATAATCTCGCTCTGACAAAAAACCCAAGCCCCCCAGAATATCAAATGGACCATGCCTTATCACAGGAAATTCATATTCCGAAATATTACCATTATAGGAGGTTCATTTTTGAATTCGAATGGGAATGAATCGTGATAAAGAATGATGTTATATTTGAAGACGTTAAAATACACTTCATCCATTTTTTTTTTTTTTTTTTTTTTTTTTTTGATTAATTCTAACAATTATGCAAATAAGATAAGAAAGGAGTGTTTGGCTAAAGAAAAAATATAAACCACTAAGGCTACGATTAAAATAAAATTCAAAGTTTGAGATCAGACAAAAAACTCAATACATGAGCCATCTGATATTCAACAGAAAAGCCAGACATATCCTTCGGCCAATATTTTGGTGTGTATATTACTATATATTGGCAACGCTTAAAATAATCATTAAACTGTAGGAAAGTGCACCGAGGTTTCGATATTCTAATTGTAAGTGCAATTTTCATATTGTAATCTGTTGCAAGAGAGTAGCTTAAAGTTTATAAATGCGATGCACCATACCACTCGATATTATACGTTTGATGGCCGTCCAAATTCGACGACGGGTGCGCCAATATATTCTTCCATTTATGTATATACAATGTACATATAATGCATGCGCGGATCCAGAAAGGGGGGACCGGGGGTCTGGAACCCCCCCCCCCCCCCCCCAGGAATTTTCGGAGGCGGGGTCCGGCTTTGGTCCATTTCTAATTGAAATGGATCTAAAAATGCATGAAAGGGCTTTGAAACCTAAAATTTCGGCTCGCTTCGCTCGCCATTCACATATAAAAACTATTTTTTCTGCAAAATTCCTTAATTATTTTCAATTGCTCGTACTAAGTAATTTTATATAATTGTCTTGGGTCTTAGGAACTCGCTCGCTCCGCTCGCCGATATAAGGAGTAAAATATTCAATGTTAAAATAATCATCTCGATCGAATCAAGACAAATTAATATTTCATACCGTATCTGAAAAAAATTCTGGCTCGCTACGCTCGCCAATTCTTCATGAAAATAAACGTGAAAGGAAAACTAACAACATCCCCCATCAGAATTGTCCCCTCCACATCATGTGCACCGATATATGTGTACATGTACCTACATGATAGGTAGACTTCCTAAAAAATTTTGGACCCCCTCTTACAAAAAATCCGCGCATGTAATGTCATCCATGTACCTCAGCCTTATAAGTTATTCGGACTGTTTGATGTGGTAGCTATTTTGTACATGTACCTAGGTTTTATTTTTTGTCTTACAAGGTCGCTGTATCTCGCTTGAGATGACTCCGATAGATTTCTGTACAAAGCTGTGATTTGTGTACTCTTGTTGTATCAAGTGTCTTTCATTGCCGTTTGGATACTTTCTTTCTGAATATTTCTAAATTCATTTTTTTTTATAATTTCTGGCGTTACTGAAAATGTAATTCATGTCTTTCCTTATTCAGTAGAAGGGAGGAGATCTCCAACAAGACCCCGTTGCAGCATCAACAGCAGAACACCAAAAACACCCGATGCAAAAACACAAAAGACGAGTACAGCACGAGACGGAAAAGAGACACACGACATGTAAACATCAAACACAAAAGACTACACATAAACCGACGAGACCAATGGGCAACCGGTGCCGACTTTGGACGGCCATTTGTCACGCAAGTAGCAAATGGTGTGTAGTACCAAGTCCTGAATCTGTTGATATCGTGTAGTAATACATCTATCAAGACACTGTGATATATTTGCATATTCCAAATATTCTTGCATAAAAAGGCAATTTACATCAAACAGATTGCACTGTTGACATCTTACCTGAAACAACAAAGAGAATACATTAACCAAGGGATTATCATTTTATCCAGTTAACCCGTCGCAGAAAGAAACGCATTTTCATTTGATAGGCCTTTTAGAATATGTTAATTAAGGACTTAATCCCATCGTAACATTGAATTCAAAGTTCCATTGAAGCCATTTTCATTATTGATGAAATTGTTGAGAGAGCATCAACGCAGACTGACTAACTACATGAGGATACAACTAGGTCATGTTTCAATTACCTCCTAGGATCTAAAGCTGCAATCTTTTGGATTTAATTGAAAAACAAAGGATTTCTATTTTTCTATATAGAAAACGATACATACATTAGATATTATCAAATTGCTACAATTTGTTTGAATATCATATCGATGACAAATATAAAATATGACCATATCCCAATACACAGTACAAAATGGATAATTCAGAAAATCAGAAATCGAAGGCAAAAATCAGGATAAAACAAGAACAAAGGCAAACAAAGAAAAACCTACACCGTATGAAAAGAAGCGAACTCAAAAAATGGGAGTGAGACCAGGTGCCAAGGAAAAGTAAGCAGCTCCTGCTCGCATGCAACACCCGTCATTTCATTTCGGTAGAATTGTCACATCCGGTTACTTCCATTTCGGAAGATACAATCATATTCGGTGGTTGGATGGTTCAAATGGTCTAAGACAGAATATCATCCATCATTCTGGAGAGTGGGACATCATAATGTATGACGAGTTCCCCATATCGACTGTAGAACTTCCTCAGTGACGAGGTTAGTCGGTCACAAACGTATCCCTGACTGAGACGTTTATCTGAAAGAAGTCTTGCTCTCAGAACAAAATCCGTATATTTGGTACTTGCTCTGGCATAGCGTATCAACTGAGATATGAATACGCCATAAGCTGGCGATGAAGGGATGTTGCTACTCAGAAAAGGAAAGTTTTTATTCTATTTTATCTTATTTTTGACACATTTTACAATAATAAAACAACACATCGCATTCACTCACACATTCATCCATGTTTATATTTAGGCACAATGCCATATGAATTAGTATATATTTCATAACTGTGCGTAGAAGAAGAGTTATAATGATTATTTATGAAAATGCATCGTATAAATAACAAATATGGATAATGACCATATCCCTGTTTACAGCAAAAAAATCGATAATTCAGAAAATCAGAAACCGAAGGCATACAAAATCAGGATAAAACAGGAGCCAAAGCAAACAAACAAAAACCTCCACCGTATGAAAAGAAGCGAACTCCCGATATGGGAGTGAGACCAGGTGCCCAGGAAGAGTAAGCATCTCCTGCTTGCATGCAACACCCGCTGCTTCAATTCGGTAGAACTGTCACATCCGTTTACTTCCATTTCGGAAGACATAGAGTACAATCTTTGGTTGGATGGTTCAAATGGTCTATGACAGAATATTATCCACCATTCTGGAGAGTGGGACATCATAGTGTATGACAAATGAGATCAATATTCAAACATCATATAACTTTTTTGCCAGCGCTTTTTAAATCTTGTCGTATTTGAGTTACTGAGATACATTTTCTTCTCTGTTACGAAGTAGTTGTTAATTTTTGCTCTAATTTTATACATACTTATTCTTTTACTCTCTCTTGAACAAGAAAATAAATACATCTTGCATACAGAAATTATGTTATTAAAAGCATTATTTTGTTGATCTCTTCTACCCAAGATGATATCAGATACTGTTCGTTGAAATTGAACATTTGTTTTCTCATAATTATATCCATTCTTCAATATTTTTTCCAGAATGCATAAACAATGTAACAGTAAAAGAAAGCATGTAAATAAGTATCAATTTCTAATCCACAAAGGTTACAAATAGGGTCATTCTTTATTTTCATATAATAAAGGTATTTTTTGTTGGTAAAATTCTTTGCAGTAATCTGTATTGAAACCATATAATATAGGTATCTTTAGTGCATTTTCTCATGATTGCTTTTTGCCAATTATGGTTTTGTTCAAGGTATGATTTATGTTCCCATTTTTGTTCAGGCATCGGTTTTCTGTAGAAGTGCTCTATGAATAAATCATACATATTTCTTGAATCCTTGTTGTTTTTGCATATATAATCAATATACGGTGGTCTAATTGGAGCATCACAAATACCTTAAATATTTCTCAATCCTGGCCAGTAGGACAGGATAGCCATTTTGAGACCTTGAAGGATTGTGAAAAGAGGGTATGAAACCAAATCTTTGTCCAAATTCATACAATGATAAAAAATCTCCTTTGTAATTAAATAATTAAATAAGTCTTGAATAGTTTTAATACCTTTTTCAGAAAAGGAAAGTCTGTGATGTTGAAATTGAAGTCGTCACATTTGTCATAGAGTGAGGTGTTCATGTGACCATCAATGTCGTAGGACAACATTGTGAAAAGATAGGATGCTGAATTATTTGTCTCTGTAGTTTCTTTGACTTCAAGCTCCGAAGGATAGATTCTACTGAGGTAATCCGCCAATTTTGGATTATTGATGGATGCTATGTTAATGTTTTTGTGTGGTCATCTAACAGTGACGAGGTTATTTTACACAATAATTGTACGTTCTTCGAGACCTTTGGATAATCGGGTAAGTGAGAGGGTTGTGCGCACGTAATCCAGGATAACAACACCATTTGCGACTTGTGTGACAAATGGCCGTCCAAAGTCTGCACCGGTTGCCCATTGGTCTCGTTGGTTTAAGTGTAGTCTTTTGTGTTTGATGTTTATATGTCGTGTCTTTTTCGTCTCCTCGTATGCACGTCTTTGTATTTTCGCATCTGATGTTTGGTGTTTTGTTGTTGGTGCTGCAACGGAGTCTAGTTAAGATGACCTCCCTTCTTTTAAGTTGTACTTGCGGCTAGCCAAACAGGGGACCTGGTCCATCTCTGGCTTGCCAGGGGTCCGTCGATGCTCAATTTGGTACTCAGTTGTGAGTGCTGTTGAGATTGTCGTCAGGATCCTCTTTAACTCATTTAAGTTGTAAATTATTGATGATCTATTTGTTATCCTATGATTATATTGTTTTTCTATTATAGAAATAATGATAAAGAAATTAATCAGAATATATGATAATATATATATATATATATAAAGCACAACAAGGGTAAAACAACCACGTTCACTATTCAGACAATGTTGGATCCATCGAATAAAGGGCTAATGCACGTCGCTAGGAAAAGTTAAATATAATTAAAATATGTAATATCAAATATAATTAAATAAGTATTAATTATATATATAAATAATAAATAAAAATGAAAATATTCATTTTAAAAAGGCATCTTACACCAACAGCTTGTATTGCTCCCATTTTCTAGGAACCACGAAGAGCATGCATTATCCAAATAATTAGCATTTTATCCAATTAAGGAGTAGCAGAAAGAAATGCGTATCCATTTGAAAGACCATTTCGAATATGTTAATTGCGAACTTAATCCCATCTAATACATCGAAATCGAAGTACAACGGAGGTCATTTTCTTTATTGACGGTGTTACTGAGAGCGGATAAAGGACTAGGTCATGTTTCAATTACCACATACAATGTTAGCTCTGATATTGCAAACGAAAAGCAACGGTTACTTGTTTCTTCGGGATGAAATGATACAAATATATGACATATATGATCTTCAAATACCTTTTTATTTAATCTCATAGCTATGTTATTCTAAGTTTTTGTTGTAATGATTGGTTATGAAATTGTTCTCCTATAATTATTTTCATTTCATTTCAAAATCAATTTATCTTTTGTTTCATTTAATTCTAAAATAGCTTCCGAATTTTTGGTTTCAACGCCAATATTCCACATTCATTCATTGAGCAATATTGGTCGGGATTTATTGCATGTTACTTCTCTACAACACATTTCTATTAAAAAACTCGAATTCGTGTTTTGTTCTATCATCTATCATCTGAGCAATGTAATTTACTTGTAATGTAAGCCACTTCACAAAAAAAAAAACAAATACGAGAAACCATTCAGATTAAAAAGAGAGGAATTTAACTAAAACATAAACGTTAGGGCTTTTGTTTTTCGGTCAATAATTTTCTGCACGGAGATTGAAAAACAATCTAATTGAGGATGCATTCGGTCCAATGTGTCAATCGCGAAGCTTTGCTCTTCGGAATGTTGTTACTGAATAGATTTGTTTTGGGGTTGGTTTTTTTGTAAAATGATTCGACTGTTTCTGGTCCAGAAAGCCTCTAGATGCCGCACTTAAAGCGTCATCATCAGTCTTTACTGGGCTTTACTTTGACGTTTGATGGAAATGTCAGGGGGTAATTGTTCTTATCTTTTGATAGGATTTCTTTCCTCGACTAAAGTATGATATTAAATTATGGAATGTTACATAATATCCGTCATTAGACCATCCCGAAACTGAAAAAGAGAAATTGACATCATTGAAGTGTTTACATGCGCTGAATGCGACGAACAGCTTCTGATTCACTGAATGAGATCCACTATTTTAGCATCTTTTGCATATTCTCGACCAACAGCACTTTTTCTTATGTAGTGCTTGATTGTGTGCTTTTGAGCAATGCCGTTTACTTGTTAACTAAGCTACTTTACGATAAATACGAAAAACTATTTAGATGACAAAGTGAAACTCAACTCAAATATAAACATGCATGTTTCGAATAATGAATTCTTATCATGACAGAATTCTTTCAACTCTTTACCTTCTTGATGAAAATAATTTCAAACCAATTTCAATGCACCAAACACTTGTTTCGGATAGTAAATCCTCATCAGTGGTACCTTTGAATAAAATGCCGACTTGATTTTCTGACACAGCCAAATGTATTATCATTGGTACTTGAAGCCAACATGATTCAAAATACAAAGAAATGGTATAGGGAAGCCCCCACCCTACCCCATAAAGTAAAATTGATGTTGCAAGAGGTGAGTGGGTGCAACTTTTGCGTAGATTTTTTTCGGAGGCGTTATTAGATGAAAAATGTGATAGATAATATGTGCACTCATTCCTCATTTTTTGCTATGTCAGACCCTGTTTCTGTTGATATTGTGTAGAAAAACATCTGACCAGCCATAGGAATATATATTTCCATTTTAAAAATAATCTTGCATAAAAAGGTAATTTACATCATACCGCTTGTCTTATTGCCATTTTTGCCTGAAACAACAAAGGAATGCATTATCATAATAATGAGCATTTTATCCTGTTCATTAGTACATTTTCATTTGATAGGCCATTTAGAATATGTTAATTAAGAATTTTTATCCCATGCAATACATCGTTATGCATCCTAAGTTCTCGGAGGTGTTTTCATTATTGATGGAATTGTTGAGCAATCATATGGGTTACGTACATGCCGATACAACTAAGGTCATGTTATAATTACCTTGCACACTTTTTAAAAGACATACTGATGGAATTTTCCGATATGATGGAATATAACTATTTACCATATGGTGTCAAGTGGGATGAGAAAAGCCCACCCGAGGGGTCTGGTTTCTGGTCGGGGAACGAGGCTTGTCGAGTTTCCTGAGCAGAAACCAGACCCCGAGGGTAGGATTTTCTCATCCCACATGACACAAATAAAGTTGATCGTTTTCTCCAATTTCTATTGGTCTTTTATGAAATTTCATAAAATCATGAAATAATCAACGTTATCGAACTCGACAAAGAAAGGAATATTCGTAATCAGCGCCCTCAAAAGTTGTTTATTATATCAGAATAAACCGTAGTCGTTAGCTTTAATCGATTGATTACGAATTAGAATATAGAAAAAGGAGTTTTAAAACGACTGTTTCATTGAGACGTCGCTGCTTTAGGTGCAAAAAGCATGACGTCACAATGGATAATAACGACGTCACAATATGCATACCGCCTAAACGGCCGATGTCAAAAGTCGCTCGAGGGCATGTGACCCTACATGACGCGTCGCTATGGACAAACTCTTTCTCCCACTTGAGACTGAGAACTCTCAAATTTCCCTGGGGTGAGATAAATCGATCTTACCCTCTGACGTCATCGATCTCACCCTCTGACGTCATCGCTACCAAAGCGACGTTATGGAAGCAAGGCAAACTGGTGATTATAACAGTCACTCTAGATAGTCGATAACGTGGGAGAAAAACAATCAAACACAACCACGAGGGAGGGATGGCTAATTCTCAACCCTCGTGTAAAAATTTCGCTTGTCCATGACTCGGCAAGCCTCGTCATGGACTTGCAAAATTTATACACTCGGGTTGAAAAATCGCCATCCCTCCCTCATGGTGGTGTAAGATTATATTAATCCCAAATGGGGGCAAATGGGAGAAAACATTTTCTCCTATTTTCGAAGTTGAGAAATGAAAACATGTATACCAATCTTTGAATTTGTTTTTCACCTTTTGAAATCTCATATCTATGCTATATTCACTTTTAGTAGTAAATTATTGGTGATCTATTTGTTGTCCTGAAATTATAATTTTGAAATAAACTATGTTCTACTTGTCCAATACAATTCTGAAACAGTGTTTGATTTATAATTTCAACGCTCATTCATTGAGCAATATTGGTCCGAATTTATTGCAAATTCCTTCCTTACTGCTTTTTTCAATCAAAACCTCAAATTCTTGCTTGATTTCATCATCTGAGCAAAGTAATTTACTTGTCAAGCAAGCCACTTTACAAAAAAAAAATACGAGAAATCACTCAGATTCAAACGAGAAACTCAACTCAAACGTTTTCAAATTCATTACCATCATACCTAAGAACAGATAAAATGTAAACAGTTATGGTTGTTGTTTCGCGTTCGATAATTTTCTGCATTGGGTCCAATGTGTCAATCGCGAAGCATTGCTCTTCGGAATGTTGTTACTGAATATATTTGTTTTGGGGGTTTTTTTTGTCAAATGATTCGACTGCTTCTGGTCCAGATGGTCTCTAGATGCCGCAATTAAAGCGTCAACGTCAGTCTTTACTGGGCTTAACTTTGACGTTTGATGCAAACGTCAGAGTATAATTGTTCTTATCATTTGATAAGGTTTCTCTCCTTCACTAAAGTATGATATCGAGTTTTTTTAATGTTACATAATATCCGCCATTAGACCATTCCGAAACTGAAAAAGAGAAGTTGACACCATTCACGTGTTTGTATACACTGAATACGACGAACAGATTCTGAGAAGGAGGGGATATCCAACAACACCCGGTTGCAGCACCCACAGCAAAATCCCAAAACACCCAATGCAAAACACAGAGCACGCATGCACAGAAAGAGATGCGAAAGACTCATACAGACTATTAAAAATATGAATCTATCATGATTTTTGTAAGATGCTGATTTTTGTCTGAGAAATAATCTAAACTAAAAGTAGTAAATACATATTTCTCCTATCGGCGCTATCTTTATCTAAACAGAAATGCAAATTTTAGTGAAACTTGAACCTTTATTTTGATTTGACATTTAAACTTTAGTCCATGACCTCGACAAATTTTGGAAGTGCTCAAACAAAGAATAACCCTATTGTTGTCCATACATAAAGATCAAGCAGTATAAGTAATCTAAACCACACTAAAACAATTAGAAAAGATGTAGTCTTCAGGCGTCAAATAAGGTCGGCTTAGCGCAGTGATAGCGCGCTCGCTTCTCTCCTCTACGATCCCGGGTTCGAATCTAAGATTCGGCGAAGCGTCTTATATGGAAGGGTAGGTGGTCCCACAACCAGGTATCTGCAGGGTTTTTTTCCCGGGTACTCTGGTTTCCTCCTGCTCCTTGGACCTCCACAGGCCAACATCTTAGCCAACATGAGACATTAATATAAGTTGTGTAACTTGTTTGTTAAACGTTGTAAAATTAATAAAGTTTAAAAAACGGCGTCAAATGAAAAGTTGCCATGGTAACCAATTTTGACCACAAAATTTAGGAAAACGGAAAAAGGTCCCGCTATTTTTCGGTGATTCTGTTGATCAGATGAAATATATTTTGTGAAAGCAGTATTTCGTGTTTAATTTTACTTTAAAATGCTAGATATTGGACAAAAATAGGCCTTAGTTTAACTTTTTTATATGCCAATTTTCACTGATACGTCAAAAATGTATTCAGTTTTCCAAATAGAGGTTTTAAAGATTATGAATTGTTGATACCAAATAGTTTTGATAGAGACAAATTGGTCGTAATGTATTGAACATTCATTCCATGAAGCTATTTTCTATCAACAACATCGAATACCTGTTTGTCTCTATCATCCAAGAAGTTTCATTTATTTGACAAGCAAGCTACTTCACGTAAAATACGAGAAACCATTCAGATTAAAAAGAGGAACTCAACTCATATGTAAACAGTGTGTTAATTGTTGCTTTCAATAATTTACTTCACTGAGATTGAAAAACAATCGTACTGAGTGTGAATTCGGTCCAATGTGTCAATCGTGACGCTTTGCTCTTCGGAATGATTTGTTTTTCTTGTAAAGTGATGTGACTGCTTCTGGTCCAGAAAGCCTCTCAGATGTCATACTTGAAGCGTAAGCGTCAGTCCTCGCCAGGCTTAACATTGACGTTTGACACAAACAGCAGAGGAAAAATCTTCTTGCCTTAGGATGAGAATTCCTTTTTACGTAACAGTACATATATGACAAATATATCTCTAATGCTTAATGTTCATGGAATATTTTAATAGATATATCTTAAAAAGTCAATAAGTGATTTTGACACTATTCAATAAATGCGACAAAGAGTATCTGATTCATAACTGGTTGCGACAGGTGTTGCATGCAATCAGGAGACGCTGACTTTCCCCAACCACCTGGTCTCACTTCGAGGTTCGCAACCTTTCCTATGAAAATTCTAATGATTTTGCCTTGCCCTCTCAACTTTGAGTCACTGAATAACTGATATGTACTTCTTTAATGTTTATTATTGTCATCCAATCTTTGAGCCCCTTTTGCATATTATCGCCCAACAATTTTTTCATTAAATCATAGAATTTAAATTCTTGCTTGATTCTGTCATTCAAGGCATTGTCATTTACTTGTGAAGTAAGCTACCTGATGAAAAAATAAAGAAACCATTCAGATTTGATAGAGGGACTTGACGCAAATGTAAACACCGCGTTGCAGTATCACGTCCAATAATTTTCTGAATCGAGATTCAATATTAAATTTTAAGACGTTTAACATTGAAAGTAGTCGTTTTAAGGGTAAATTCGGTCCTACGTGTCAGTCGCGTTGTTGTCCTAATGACGTGATTAAACAGATTTGTTTTTCTTGTAAAATGATGTGCCTGTATCCCCTTTATAAGGCATCTAGAAGCCATACGTACATATACGTTAGCGAACAATTCTCGCTAGGCTTAAATTCAATACATGTTGCAAACATCAGAGTAACAAAATGCTTTCTTTCCTTAAAACAGCATATAAAGGTATAGAATGTTCCATGATATATGTGTCTTTGACTACACAAATTAAAAAAAAATCAATATGTCAAATTCATACGTTTTAATATATGTCGATATCTAGGAGGCTCTTTGGATTTCAAGAGATTGGTTGCGCCAACCAACCATAAAGAACAAGTAATTATTATTTACATATTCAAAGGATGATTCAGTGAGCGAATATCATAAACATACCTTAAAAATACAAAACCAAACAGAGAATAAAATCAGTCCGAAAAAAAGACCAAAAGTTTATCTCGTGCGCAGTCGAGATAAGGCGCCGTTTCATGTCTGATGTAATGTGCTTCATAATTTTAATTTTTTTCTCTGGAAGAAACTTGGATATTGTCATGGTTCAAAGTGTTCTCCATCGAATGATATAGCTGTAAGAAAGAAGGGATGTGATCTCTAACCAAGCTCGGTTGCAGCACCAACAACAAAGCACCAAAACACCTGATGCGAAAACACAGAGTGGACAAGAGACGTAGAAGAGACAAACGGCATAGAAATATAAAACACAAAAGACTATACATAAAACAATTTATCACATGATACACCCGTTATGCAGTTTCATAAAGCCATTTCATAAATATATGATATGATAACACGTTACATATCGCTCTGCTTGAATGCGATTGGTCAAATTTGGAACCTAATCACACAAATTGTGACCTTTCAAATATTCGTCAATTGTTAAATTCAGACGCGGATTCAATATCAATGATCAAAATTGTTGTAGAATTTATTATTGCACTAAATTACAATACAAATTTGAAATATTTTTCTCTTACGCACAGAATATATCTATACGAAGGTGAACTACTTCTCATGGCGTAGCAGACGACCTGTAGGTCACGGCGTCATTCGCCTCTAATTCTCAGAAACGTTGATTTCACGTTAGAAATACACATATTTAGACTATATCATGTGATAAAAGGAATCTGAAATGAATTTTCATTTCAAACGATGTATCATGAAACTCGTTGTGCGTTTTATATCCCCTCGCCAAGACTCGGTGATATAAAACACACAACTCGTTTCATAATACATCGTATGAAATGAAAATTCATTTCAGATCCTATATGAGACCAACGGGTAATCGGTGCCGACTTTTCCGTATTACCCAAAGATATCGAAGAACGCACAATTGTAGTGTAAAATAACTACCTCACTGTAAGATGACCACACAGACGAGAGAGCAAAACGCAGGGACCCAAGCAATACAGATACTAGTATGTAAATGGATATAAAAATGGGGCATACGAAAAACAGTCCGTGCTCTGCTGGCTGTAGCGAGATACATTATTCTAATTGACTTAAATTCGATAACATTCCGTACAGTCGTACCTATATACCTTAATCGTATTAAATTCTTTCTTAATGTTTTTATCCTTTTTATTTCTAATTTATTGATTGATATTTTTGCTCTTTCTCGGCTATATTTTTCTTTCATTTTTTTACTTTGAGTAGGATACCACTGAGAGGAAATTATTTTAAATTTTATAATCAAATACTGGCGGAACCATTGTTTCTTTTTGCTTTGGAATATCTTAAATATCTTAAACTAGCACATATGTACATCAGATACAAAGTTTACCTGATAAATGACTTTTAAAATTGAGATTGAAAACGACATCGATTGATCGTACCAAGATGTCATTTATGTTATAACATGAAACGCTAGGGGATGTGGCTCCCAATATGTTGGAGAAACAGGTCAGGCCTTAAAATCTCGTTTTAGAAGTCATTCGTATCAGATAAGAAACTCACATCACAAAAAACAAAGAAATTTCCTTTATAATCACTTCGTTAAATACAATCATTCCATTTCGGATATAACTATTACACCGGTTCAGTCTTTTTCTAAACTTAAAAATCTTAGTAAAACGGAAATTAAAAAACGCCGACTACAAGCTGAACTTGCCTGGATCACAAAACTCCAAACTGCGTACCCCCTTGGTTTAAACGATCAAATTTATGGGCAAGGAAACATTTCCTCGACGTCAACTAATATTAATGTATTTTCAATCCGCCCAAACACTAAACGGACGCATAGGTCTCACGGAAGACGACGAAACCGAAAACTCAGAATAAGATCTAGATTACACCGTACCCTCAACGATCTTTTGATCATTGCACGCAACGGCGGCAGACATGAACTGCTTCATGCTCTCTCATCAGTTACAGCAGTTCAATTGAAATCTATCTTGGATGAAGCACAGGTTGCATTCTTAAGAAATACTGATTGATTCAGACTTAATATCATTGTTGCATTCGCACAGAATAAACTTTATCCAGTTGTTAAAAACATCCCACCTAAAAACGATTCATAAAAATTTCATTTATTAACAAAGGATTCGATCTTCTAAACATCTCTAATATTTTTCGGGATCATCGTGTACAAAGCGCTATTCCTCAATATTTTGAAAATTTAGAACCTCCTCTGATTTGTTACAAATATAAGAGACCTATTCGAAATTTTGTTTTTAACTACAACAAAGTTACATCAGATCCTAAAATACTTGAATCATGTCCTGCTTCTTGAGAATGTGCAACATCTGAATATCTATATAAACCAGCTGGTCATATTATTACAGGTGACTTTTCAATTATCCAAGACAAGCAGCTCCGTGGTCTTCTCAAAAAAGGACCTAAGTATAGAATCCCATCCAAGATAGATTTTATTAAATGTCGCGAAGTACTAAAGGAAGCCTTAG
Source organism: Pinctada fucata (assembly GCA_028142955.1). Classification (NCBI taxonomy): domain Eukaryota; kingdom Metazoa; phylum Mollusca; class Bivalvia; order Pterioida; family Pteriidae; genus Pinctada; species Pinctada fucata. Next base: position 43,576,921 of record AP027111.1, on the reverse strand, counting down.
ATAACTATACCAAACGATGGTGTAAATCGGAAGGAGTCGAATCGCATTCTCTGAATGACTGGAAAAACCTCATTTTGGACATTACTGACATTCGAATAGACAACTTCCACAAAAATCCTCATCTTTTTGAAAATCCAAGTTCTAGATCTCAAAGATATTTTAAATCCAAATTACGTAATTTACATGAAAAATTTGTCTTCGCTCCTGCAGACAAAGCAGCTAACAACACCATAATCATATGAAAACTTTACTATATATCAACTTTAGTTTCGGAACTTTCGTCTACTAATACTTATATTAAAAGCAATGAAAGTGTCCCCAACATTTTGAGCAAACATAACAGTGAAATTTCTTCATTCAACATCCCTATTTCTAAATTGGATCTTCCTACAATATACTGCATACCAAAACTGCACAAATCTCCTTACAAATTTAGATACATCGCTAATTCTAGCAACTGCTCAACTACAAGTTTGTCTAGACATCTGACGTCAGCCCCCACGGCGGTAAAGGAACACGTTGCAAAATATTGTGAAACTATTCTTAACAGGAATGATGTTAATTTATTTTGGTCTATAAAAAATTCCGGGGATGTGATTGACAAGATAAAATCTAGAAATTTTCAAGCCAATACGATTGCTTTATACGATTTTTCAAATATGTACACCACGCTTCCTCACGACAAGATCAATGATCCAAACTCATTAAATGGTGCTATAATCGAGAGGGGAAAACTTATATTTGTACATCTGAATCAAAGGGTTTCTTCTCCGCTACAGAATACAAATCATACAAATCATGGTCATGTAGCGACCTGTGTAGTGTCTTGTCCTTCCTCTTAGACAACATTTATGCCAGATTTGGTGAGAATCTCTACAAGCAGGTTGTAGGGATTCCTATGGGTACAAATTGTGCGCCTCTTGTTGCAGATTTATTTTATACACATATGAAAAAGAATTTATTCAAAATCTTCAAAAGCAAAGAAAACTTGATGATGTGAAATGCTTCATTGGTACTTCTAGGTACCTGGATGATATTCTGACTATCGATAATCCTGTTTTTGAAAAGTATAAAGATGTTATTTATCCACAAGAATTGACTCTAAACAAGGCAAACTTTACAGACAATGAAACACCATTTTTGGACCTAAATATCAAAATTGTCAATGGAGAAATTCATACAAGTGTATATGACAAACGAGATGATTTTGGATTCAGCATAGTAAATTTCCCCTGGCTTGACGGTGATGTCCCTAGATTACCGTCATACGGTATCTACATTTCACAGCTCATCCGGTATGCTAGAGCATGTACTGATGTTTTGGATTTTCATAATAGAAATCTACAAATTACAAAGAAACTTTTAGGTCAAGGTTTTCGCTTTCACAAACTAGTAAAGACTTTCTGGAAATTTTACAAAAATTATGATGAACTTCTTTTGAAATTCGGACCCATACAAGCAACGGAGTATATTACTTTAGGTATTTCACAACCTGCATTTTATGGTGACATAATTAACAAAATAAGAAGGATCAAAGGTAGACAGCATATGTATCGAAAATGCGTCAGAGTCATCAAACGCCTTTTATACCATGGATATGATCCTAATGTCACCAGACGGACACTAAGCTTGGTACTTGACCAATATACAGTCTTGTACGAGCGCATTCTTAAGACTTGCACTCTGACTGACTGTGATGACGGGACTCCATGACGGGCCCTCTCCAAACCTCCTTAGAGAAGACAGGGCCCCGACCACCTGTCCTCTCTTAATGTCAGTCGGACTCCTCGGGTGATAACATATATGAGCTCGCTACAGCCGGCAGAGCACGGACTGTATTACGCACGTCCTCTTTTTATATCCATTTACATATTCATCTGTGTTGCTTGGACCCCTGTGTTTTACGGTCTTGTTTGTGTGTGGTCATCTAACAGTGAGGAGGTTGTTTTACACCATAATTGTGCGTTCTTCGAGACCTCTGGGAAATCGGAATAGTGGGAGGGTTGTGCGCACGTAATCCAGGATAACCACACCGTCTGCTATTTACGTGGCAGATGGCCGTCCTAAGTCGGCACCGATTGCCCATTGGTCTCGTTGGTTTATGTGTAGTCTTTTATGTTTCATGTTTCTATGTTGTGAGTTGGTGTCCCTTGTCCCTTTTGCGTCTCTTTCTGTGGGTGTCTGTTCTGTGTTTTTTGCATGGGTGTTTTGGGATTTTGCTGTGGGTGCTGCAACCTGGTGTTGTTGGAGATCCCCTCCTTTCTTGTGAATTGCTATCAGATAGTAGATACTTAAATCAATTATTTTAATATGTGTTTTATGTGTAATAATTTAATTTGTTGATTGTTTGTTTTCTTTATTGATTTTGAAGATGAATTTATTTTATTGATTTGGTTGATTAATTACATTTTTCTTCAATATTTTTTCTAATTCTATGATCTTTGATCGTTGTATGATGAGATGATAATTGTATATTTCCATTGATATGAGGACTGATGTCCTCGCAAACTGTTTGTTTTAAGTCGTCACTACAAAGAAGCTTTATATAAGATCTAATAAACTGCCAAAGAATAAAAAACGACATCAGATCTTTTAGAGATCAATTGGAAAAATCACTACTTATCATGCTAAGATTTAATCAAAGTCACCTGAAATCTTGCGTAAATAGTTAACGCAGTTCTATTTTTCCGTGATAAATGGATTTCTAGAAAAGGACTGATTGGTCATGCTTGAATGATCTCAGCTTTTGTTGATTAAATGAAATCATTGGTACGACATGAATGCCCTTAACAAGGGCTTGTAAGAGCAGTCAGAATGTGTGTAATATAATGTATTTATTCACTTCCCCGTAAGGTGATTACGAAACTAGTTGACAATGTTATACAACCCACCTTGTTTCTTTGATTGATTCAATTATTGTGTCGCCGAGGAACATAACACAATGTCTGCGGAACAAATTGTATTTATGTCACTTATTTCCATAAATTCACCGACAAATAATGCTCATTCTTTAATACAATAATAAGGGACTGGATTACAAACAAACCAAGAGATGAAACTGAGATGTATTTTTGTATGTACGCTTTAAAAGTAAGGGACAGAAGCGGTCACCATTAGGATTCGGTTTTGGTACCCACAGAAACACTCCAAAACAATGTAATGTGAAAACAAATACAAGCACAACAAATGGCAGCAATCTGAGAAGGAAAGACGACATTAACACACTAAACACAAAATATTACACATAAACAAACAAGACCATTGGTCAACCGGTGACCAATAGTTGTTCAAAAGTTATCTGAACCCCAGATGCGTAAAAGATATCAGGATTACAAAAAAGTAAATATTTTATGTATTTTATCACAATGTATATGTGCAACCAATGTAATTCCCTGAAATCAAACCACTGAAGGGAGCGTGTTACATTTCGCATGTTAACGCCCGTGACGTCACAACGTTACACATAGACAAACGAGACCATTGATCAACCGGTGACCACTTATCATATTACCAATAGTTGTTCAAAAATGCTCTCTAACGTTACAGAGATATATTAACCTCAGATGCATAAAAGGATTAAAAAGAACATTGATCTATTGGTTACAAGTATATATTACATGTATTTCATTGCAACATAGAACTCATCTCATATTAATACTTTTATTAACTGGTATGCTACATTCTGTATTATTATCATAAGCACTTATTTCTTGTTGCAGTGTGGAGCAGTTCATCTCGTTCCCCATGGCTTGATGTTTTAAGTGTAATAATTACTTCGTTCCAGCTCTGTCGCATGAACGAAAATTTGTTTTTGCCCTTTATCAATTTGACATCATATATACTATTTTGCTATTTCGGAAACTTGTCATTTCATCCAAAAATAACATCGATATTATAGGGGGTTAACATCTGAGTACCATCCCCTATTGCTATTTTGGTCGAGTTTATTTAACTATGCTACTGAATCGACCCTACAGGAAATTAGAAGCCGCGCACTCTCTGCAAAGTAATTGCACAAATTTAAATTCAAAAAAATGAAACCACTGAAATGAAATTTGGCTGTGTCTGAAAATCACTTTGGCTGGAAGCATCACTGATGTGGATTTACTATCCGAAACACGTGTCTGTTGCATTATAATTGGCTTAAAAATTCCTTCAAGAAGGTAAAGAGCTGGAACACATCAGTATAATTGTACAAGTGTATATTTCGTTTATTTTATCTCATTAAAAAACTTATCGCACAGAATTTCTTCTCATGTTAGAATAAGTCCTATTCAGCAAAATCAATATCAAAATAAAAGTTTGTAAGAAAATTTTTGTATGAGTATACATGTATATTCCATGTATTATTACAATGTAAAAAAAACAATCTCACTGAGAAGCACTTCTCAAGTTCAAATAAGTTCAATTCATCAGATTCCATGTTTTGAATCAAATCCATCTCCCCTATTCTTAACAATTAAAGACACAAGAGAGCTTAGAATTAGCCTTGAACCATGCTGATATTGTATTCACAGAAAACAGTTGTGCAAATACAATATCACGACAGAGGGAAAGCCAAACAAGTTATGACGTTGCTTAGAGGTATCGGATTACCGTGAGTTCATAATCCTAGTGACATTTTCTCAGACAACAGCAAATTAGGTGATGTTTTGTACGTATCTGTTTATCATGAATGTGAAATCAGAAATGTTAGACACGTGCACTCACGTTCAAGCAACCAAGACTTTGTTTAGAAGGCGGGTTTTTAAGAAACGAGAAGGGTTGGGTAAATTGAAATTGTTTTTTAAAGATATTTCAAGAAAAGAATTTATGCATACAGAAATGGGGATGCTTTTTTTTCCCTAGTTTTAGTGTTTACGTACTGCCTTGAAATATACTCTAAATTTCCTGTCATGAAATTAGACCTAAATTTCTAAAGCTAAAGGGTATCTCCCTCATTGCATAGCTCTGTTCTTAGCTAGGGTTTCGGCATATATTTTTGGTCATGTTCTTGTGCTTACCCTCCATTGATTTTGGCCGTATTTTTCACTTAAATACGATTCTGAATAAACCCTACACAAAATTTGGAGCCGCTCGTTTTGGCAAGAGGAAATTAACAGTCTATATTGTAGATGGCGCCAGGAAAAATTTAAACTGTTTGACATGAAGTACTACTGACGAGGATTCAATATCCGAAACACGTGTCTAGTACAATAAAGTTGGTACTATAGAACATATATTTCAATAAAATGTGGTACTATAGAACATATAGTTCAATAAAATGTGGTACAATAGAACATATATTTCAATAAAATGTGGTACTATAGAACATATATTTCAATAAAATGTGGTACTATAGAACATATATTTCAATATTGACAATATGACATTGATATAGCATGGTGTCATAAGTGAACTGAAATATAACGATTCCCAATCGCACCATTCCCATACTTTAAATGCAGTTATCATAGGCATCTCAAAGTGTACATTATATTCCATTCTTTTGGAAAAAAAATAGTCATTAATGGTTGTATTGCAGACGTTTGATATTATGAATTCCCATGTTAGAAGAAATTTACAATTCTGCATTACAAAATGAGCTTTTGCCATTATTGTAAAAAAAAACATTAATGTAAAATACCGATTTCCACAAATCAATACTAAGCTGAAATGTTTTCACCATAAAATTTTTCTATTTCATTTTCTGACTTCGCACTCTGATTGGTTTGCTCAAAGACAAAATCAAAGGAGGAAAATGACAGATTATTGTAGGGCCAAAATGCACACTCTTCTAAAACTATGAATGGTATGTTATTGTACAAGTAGACATGGTCTTCATTCATCATAAAGACACCAAGTTAAACAGTCCAGTTTTTGAAGATACGAATGAATTATATTGAATTTGCTTTATGATTTGTAAACATATTTTGTGAAAAAAATATTTATAAAGAATATTTTGTTACATCAAAACTAGACTGATCACATTTCCACAGTGATGTTAAAAGTGCGACATGCAAGTTGAAATATTTCGTTAACACAAGGCAAAATTACTTTGAGAGTCCTTGCTAAGTATTTTTCAATTCTTGAAATTCTATGAGCAAGAGGTAAAATCGAGAAAATACAGCATATTATCAAATAAATCAGTGTCCATGCTGGTTTTATAATGCTTCTGTGATTTTACTTCAATAGTGGTTGCATTATTCTATTTACTAGATCTAGTATTGTTTCTTCTTTCCCTTGCTATATTAGAATGTTGGAATATTTTGCTGATTTATTGCCTTTGATATGCACTCAACAATATACTAAAAGTTTTTACATTGTCCAGAGTGCATTAGTATCCACATTGAGAGAGACACTACCTTTCCCATAAAACAACAATAACCCATTTTGTTCAAATCGATTCTGAACTAAAGATGCTCTCAAGGCATACATCATAACTTTTTAAAGGAAATTGCTTATCACTCTATCTTATGGACCTGACATTCTAATTGCTTCTCTCTGAAACAAAGGAATATTATGACAGAAATAAAAGTCCAACCTATACTGTCAACTCATAATAGCGAATAGAGCGACCGTATCACTATGTAAGCGCGGATCTAGAGGTGGAGTTAGAGTCAGGATCCCTTTCCCTGGAATTTGTATAACAGCGACAGAGCGGCCAAATCACTGTATAAGCGTATATCAAGAGGAGGTGTTTGGGTTAGGACCCCCTCCCTGGAATTTGTCAAATATCCTTCCATTTCCATTGTTACGACTTTTAAAAATTCAGATCTTGACCCTCCCGCTCTGACGGGCTGGACCCAGCCCCTGGAATAATTCTGGATCCGCCAATGATGTACGCAAATATTCCGAAGTCATAGTTCACAAGAGCATTTGCATCTGTAGCTCCCTGATAAAGCATTGGAACGTTCGTTAATCAGCCAATTGCTTCGTTGAGACCGTAGATAACGATACATTTGAGCACCGAGTGAGTTTGAATTGACTTCCAGAGCTCTGGAGTACCGGTAAAATGTTCTTTCCTATCGGTTTCTGGCGGGGTGAAGACTAAGTTGTCACCGGAGATACCTCATTACGTCGGAAGAAACTTTCCCTGAAACTTGGGAGTGCCATTCGGAAATTCATAGTCAGCAAGGACGCCTCAGACTAACATTTAATTGACGCTTTTAGATTGTGAAAGGGATTAAGAGGCATCAGTCATACATATGGATAGTGCATCTTAACACGGATGAAATATGAGTTCGACAAGAATATGGAAATCAGTTCGTTGACAGTAGGTCAGATGATTTGAAGGTAAATAATTGTTATTTATATTTTTAAGCTTTAGTTCGATACTTTATCTATGATTTTTTTTCTAATTTTAGTCAAAGGCCTATCTTTAAGTTAGATGATATTTTGTGGGAAAACTTATTTCTTTTGAATGTAATTCTTATAATCTATTATCATATTACTAGCAAACGTTGTTTTTAAAGAAAAACGTAATGAAGAAATAAACAAAGAAGCGAAAATATTTTACGTTATACTTCATCAACATGAAATTTCATTCGTAACGCCCATTGGTCTCTTAAGTTTGTGTGTGGTCTTTTGTGTTTCATTTTTCTTTGGTGTGAGTTGATGTTCCTTGACCCTTTTACTTCTTTTTCTGTGGATGGCTGCTCTGTGTGGTTTTTTTTTTTTTTTTTTTTTTTTTGTTGTTTTTTTTTCTTTTTTTGCATTTGGTGTGTTGTGGCTTTGCTTTGGGTGCTGCAAAAGCGTCTTGTAGATCCCCTCCTTTCTTTCATATTATTTTTCCTATTATATAGGAGGAACAGATTTATTTGTAAATGGGGATAGAAACAAACTCTCTTAAGGTAAAGGAAAAAATATCTGATTCTGATGATTTAAAAAAAAAACATATACATGTACGCATTGAAATGTTACAGCGATTTAAAAATGGTTCGTTTAACCTTGAACTCATGTATTTAATTTGTTTTTAATTTAGCATATTAACCTCTTTTTCATATCGGTGAATCTTATATACTAGTATTGTCTTTGTACTCTACATTCGAAATTTTACGAAGTTTATGTTGAAGTAGAGTCATGTAAGTGAGTTTTCCTTTCGTTCCAGGGAATTTTATAGGTCATATTTGAAGATAATAATCGGGCATATATATGTATCATATTATACAATTATGGACATTCAACTCAGTGTATATTAAACAATTATTGCACAGTGATGATGTCGATATGATTATTTATGGAGTGATAAAACCAATATCGACCTAGGCCGAAGGCCGAGGTTGATATTGGTATTATCACTCCATTAATCATCATATCGACCGAATCATCTGTGCCATAACTGTTTAATCATATGCATGAAAACTCGAAAAGAAATTAAGGGTAACTATAATGTTTTGGTTCCTTCCGAGGCGACTTTTAACTCAGTATATAATAGCGAGAGATTTATTTCTAAAACAAATTTTCACTTCATATTTTGACGTTTTAAGTTGACCGCACAGTGCACAACAACTAACAGCATGACTTCCAGAAAACGTTAGCAAAGATTGAGAATGAAAAGTCAAAAATTGCAAGGCAATCTATAACTTATTTGCGCCAATATACATGTAGCCTCGAGTTGTTATCAACGGCTTGCGACATAAATACACACGAATCTGCCTTGATGAATTTATACTACATTTGTATTTCATTTCTGATGACATTTTACACGTACAATGTATCTGAGCTTTCCGTCTCAAAACTTAAATTCCCAAGCTAAAACGGACAACTATTATATACGAGTATTCGCGTGGGTCCCTTTAGAAATCGGCGATAACTTTATCTATCGTCTTCTTGGTCTATTTTTATTTACCTATTTTTTAATGCACTAAATATGTGTAGACCCAATGTCTTTTTGACCGCGGAAATTGCTCTCACAAAACACGTACCGACGTAATTCACGGTCTATCGGCGTCAAAACTTTCAAGATATTCAATACACAAAATATTCATGACCATAAACAGATAAGTACGCAAAAGAAAGAATATACACTAACATAGACGCATATACATTGTTACGAAGATGACTACCGCAGTCTCCAAAAACTTCGGAATTTTATAAAACGGACTTTTAACTCAGTATATAATAGCGAGAGATTTATTTCTAAAACAAATTTTCACTTCATATTTTGACGTTTTAAGTTGACCGCACAGTGCACAACAACTAACAGCATGACTTCCAGAAAACGTTAGCAAAGATTGAGAATGAAAAGTCAAAAATTGCAAGGCAATCTATAACTTATTTGCGCCAATATACATGTAGCCTCGAGTTGTTATCAACGGCTTGCGACATAAATACACACGAATCTGCCTTGATGAATTTATACTACATTTGTATTTCATTTCTGATGACATTTTACACGTACAATGTATCTGAGCTTTCCGTCTCAAAACTTAAATTCCCAAGCTAAAACGGACAACTATTATATACGAGTATTCGCGTGGGTCCCTTTAGAAATCGGCGATAACTTTATCTATCGTCTTCTTGGTCTATTTTTATTTACCTATTTTTTAATGCACTAAATATGTGTAGACCCAATGTCTTTTTGACCGCGGAAATTGCTCTCACAAAACACGTACCGACGTAATTCACGGTCTATCGGCGTCAAAACTTTCAAGATATTCAATACACAAAATAATCATGACCATAAACAGATAAGTACGCAAAAGAAAGAATATACACTAACATAGACGCATATACATTGTTACGAAGATGACTACCGCAGTCTCCAAAAACTTCGGAATTTTATAAAACGGAGAACTAAGGTCGCTGATCTCGTTGTACAGTGGAAAGGGGATGAAAGAGTCATTTGCATCATAACATTTATACTTCTGTCAACGGTCACTATAGAAAAGTAGTCTCAGACAATAGTGCAAAGCAAGTACATGTATTACAGACTGAAACAATAAAACATTTTAAATTTTGATTTTGTACTTTAATTTGGTTATTGAAGATGAACTGCAAAAGAAATAAAGTGCCTTATTTACAAGAAGAAAAAAAGCTTATGCCTTGTAAAATATACATTTTTGTACTCTCCGTTGACTACATAATGAAAATATGTGCCCTCCCTTGCTTGCCACGCGCCTATAAATGTGCCCACCCTTGCCCTCCGCGCGTGCATGATGTGCCCTCTTTGGTCCAGTGCACGCAGAAGTGCCCTACCTCGTGCCCTGCCCTTTTTGTTTTCTGGCTGGAACACTGTATATGATGTGATATTTACTTACTATTAAAATATTGACCGAGGCAAAGCCTCAGTCAATATTTTCATAGTAAGTCAATATCACATTTTATCATATACTCTTATTGACGTTACCGTTTATAAGCTTTCCCATCGGCCAAAACGCAGTCACGTGTAATGCGATTAATCGTCGTATTGAACCGATCATATTGACGCGTTTCCGGTTTTGTGTATTAGAGGAAAATGGTAATCGGCAGCAAACTTTGTGTTTCTGACATGACTGAGTATGCTATTTGGCAGCACTTTTTAATGAAAAAAAAACAATAATAAAAGATGAAGTTCAAAGCATTTTACTAGAATACATATGTTTATCTGAAAAAGAAAATGTGAAAGCGAGCAGTGCTAAGGAAGCAAAACATTATAGTTACCTTTAATTTCTTTTCCAGTTTTTATGCATATGATTAAACAGCTATAGCACGGATGATTCGGTCGATATGATCATTTATGGAGTGATAATACCAATATCAACCTCGGCCGTCGGCCTAGGTCGATATTGGTTTTATCACTCCATAAAATCACTCCATAAATCATCATATCGACCTCATCACTGTGCAATAAATGTATAATATATACTGAGTTAAAAATCCATAGCCGTTTTATTCTATAATTTCATATATGATTCACTAAAACGCCATTTACAGAAGTTAGTGGGGGATTATCCCGGTCTATTATTCAGGAGTTTCGAGGACGTTATTAGCCAATCAGAGAGTCGCTATTTATAGTTTATAGAATAATGCGGATTATACTTTTCCTCCCTTTTATGAAAGAAGCTACATTGAAATCAGGTTAATTTTTCGGAGCAGTGAATATCTTCAAATATATGCATTTATGCAATTACCTGACGTAAACTACTGTCCTGTTCACTAAATCCAGAGCAGCCTGTTTTGGCGATTTATTCTGTCGTCTGAAGAACTTTGCTTAAAATTACTGTTTCCGAGAATTGACCTCCTTTAGTCGTAACTGGAAATTAACTTCACCGCCACCATATTGTTCTCCGTGTCGATAATAGTATACAGTGATGTCAAAGCCTCCGACGTCACACATATTCAGCGATTTTACTATAGAAAATCCCTGTTGACTTTTTATTTACCGTCCTATGTTTAACGTCTTCAAATTCATTAGCATCATTTTAGATCAATTTACAGCATGGACCAGGCATGCACGTTTCGGGTATTTAACCTTCGTCAGTGATCCTCAATCAAAACAATGTAATACAGCCAAAATCTGTGAAAATAATGTCCTAAAAATACCGAAAGACGTAGCAAAATGTCTGGGATATGATGCTACAGAAGTTTTAGAAATTTGAGAACATTCTGTAAACAGTTCAAATGCGTTTGAAGAAATGACCAACCAAAATTGATCGAACTTGGCTACATGTGCCCTCGGGGACCCCTGGTCCACCGGCAGTGACACTCACCAAGTGGTACAAATGTTTAATGTCTTCAAATTCATTAGCATCATTTAAGAGCAGATCAATTTACAGCATGGACCAGACATGCACATTGTTTTGATTTATAACTTCACCGACGCACAACCAAAACAATGATATTTTCTGTTACGAGTAAATTGATGTATTTTTGGAAGATGACATTTTCATATTTTAGAGAAAAACCAGGAAAACAGGGTGCTCTGGAATTAGTAAACAGGACAGTTATTGCAACATCATCAATCTATCTTTCATTTCGTCCATCTCTGATATACCAATGTTTTCTTCATTTTTGTATAATAATATTTCAAATCAATACTTGTCATCATTATCTATAGATTGATATTTGATATTTTAATATCATAATTATACAAAAGTGTAGCCACTCGGGAGATTATCTTTCATTGTTCAGCTCACGATACAGACATATAGAAAGATCGGTCTACTGGTACAAGAACAAAATTAAATGCTTTGTCCATGTATACACCCTCTGGTTTTATTTTTTAAAATTTACTTTGCAGGGAGAGCGCGGCTCCAAACTTCCTGTAGGGTCGATTCAGTAGCTTATCCAAATAAAATCTATGTTCAAAATAGCATTGGAGGGATGGTGCTAAACCAGGAAATAAGTGTTAATATTGTTAATACGGAAGTGTTCCAACTCTATATCTTCTTGAGGAAAATTTCAAACTAATTTATAATGCACCAGCCACGCTTTCCGGATATTAAATCCTTCTAAGTCATGCTTAAATCAAACGATCAGTATCAAAATAAAGGATAGGATCCAAGAAGCAGTCAAAGTAGACACGACAAAGGTGCAGTACAAATGGCAATACATGGACTGAGGAAAATAATATTACAGTCTATATAAAACAAATAAAACGATGTTACAATAAACAACTGAAATGAAATGAAGGAAATTGAAAAGAGCAAACCAGTTCACGGTGAATGAAACAAAAATTAACGAAACCAATACAAATCTCGTTACAGCCATTAGAAATAAATATGGATTATGATAAAGACTTTGTTTTTGAATTTTTAGAAGGGTTTTTTTTATTTTGAAACGCCATCTTTCGAATTCAACTTTGATTAAATTTCCCCAAATCTGATCCAATTCTCTCGACTAATTAATAGAAAAAATAGTTATAAAAAGTTTACCTTTGATAGTGAAACGAGCAACAGCGCACATGTGTTTAATCCCCATCACTTATTTTATTATGTCTTTCTTATGAAGTATATAATAACAGACATAAAAGGATTCTAGTCATGATTAAAACATATTCTACGGTCGATAGAGGGAAGTCGTCATACACTATGATGCCCCATTGTCCAGAATGGTGATATTCTGTCTTAAACCATTTGAACCATCCAACCACAGACTATACTTGTATCTACCGAAATGGAAGTAACCGGATGTGATATGTCTGCCAAATTGAAGCAACGGGTATTGCATGCAAGCGGGAGATGCTGACTCTTCTGGGCACCTGGTCTTACTCCTTATTGGGAGTTCGCTTGCTTTGGTTCCTGTTTTATTTTGGTTTCGTATGCCTTCGGTTTGTGATTTCCTGATTTATCGATTTTGTACTGTGTATTGGGATATGGTCATTGTCCATATTTGTCATTGATAAGTAAATCAATACAACGATGAATATAACAAAAATAAAAGTGTGTTGAAACAAGCTCCCTTACAATAGTCAAAGATGAAAATATGACAAATATGGATAATGACCATATCCTTATATATGCAGCACAAAATCGATAATTCAGAAAATCATAAACCGAAGGTATACATAATCAGGATAAACCAAAGCAAACAAACAAAATCCTCCATCATATGAAATGAAGCGAACTCCCAATTTAGAAGTGAGACAGGTGCCCAGGAAGAGACAGCGTCTCTTGCTTGCATTAAACACCCTAATACTTGGATCCTTTATCAAAGAACGCAAAGGAAATGAGGGGATTTCCATCAATACTCGGATGCAGTTCCCACAGCAAATCGCCAATCCACTCTTTGCGAAAACAAAGAGTAGACATACATAGCAAGAAATGCAAAAGGGACAAGGGAAACCAAATACTGTAAATTGCTTTATTTTCGTCAGTACCAATTTTCGTCAATTCATTCAAAATAACCATGTCGTCAGTACGTAAATTCGACATCTAAGGGTCCCTAAATGTAAATTCGTCTGTTCAAATGCCAACTTATCATTCAGATAGGCCGTATGCGTTTATTTTCATTGTTTGTTTAACAATTATCGGTAAACAAACAATTAGAGACATGTATACCACCTAGCTTGTTGTGAAAACATATCATTTGGTAATTAGAAGTAAATAATATGCGACCTTGTGTGCGTATTCAATCTTTTGCCTGTCGTAATAACTCTTAAAACTTGGAACCTTCAGCTTTTTCAATTTCCTTCTCTGTGCTCCCGATGCTATTTAAGTTTACCAAGATACTGACCCGATGCTATTAAGGTTTATCAAGATACTAGTTCAAATTTTGCCTTTTACGCTATACTTTGTCAGGAGGATTTATACTCGTCATGTTCGTCGGTACATAATTTCGTCAAGGAGGACACTGACGAAAATGACGAAAATTGGTATCTGACGAATAAAAACCAATTTACAGTACGACGAAGAGACCTTTTTAACACAAAAGACTACATATAAACCATCAAGACCAATTGTCAATAGGTACCGATTTTGGTAAGCCATATGCCACGCCTGTAGGAAATGATGTAGTTATACAGATTACGTTCGCTAACCCCTTCCACTTTTCTGATTTCTTTTTCAAGAAATGGTGACAACTACGGAAATAGGCCTTTTCATTAAATCAAACTGTAATGCATGGCATTCTGTCATAATGGTGACCGTTTATGAATCCGATTACTACTTCAATATAATTATTCAATGAAAACGTGTCAACGTATTTTTTTTTTTTTTTTCATTTTTCCCTCCATCCCACATGCATTATGTATAACCTTCATAAATACATAAAGGATGGTTCAGTACCGTGTAGTCATTTCCTTTTCATTAAGATTGCTTTTAAAGCCCCAGTCAAGTAATTGCGCAATCCGAGACTTCTACATCTTTAATTCAAAGAATCTGCTCCTTCGTATTGATATTGAAAGTGGATGTTCAGGAAGAAAGTTCATTAACATTCTAAATCTTGGAAAATGGTCTACCAAATCAAATTGCTTCTTTTAAAAGTGCTAAATGGAAAACGCTAATGGACATAGTAATGTAATTGCATTTTCTAGGCATCCATTACACCTTAATTTCCTTTTTCTCGCCTTTTGAACGAGAAAACAATCTTTTAAGGTAGAAACTTTCCTAAATCCGTCATTAAGCCAATTTTATTTTGTTGTGATGTAAGATATCAGTTCTCTCTTTACGACATATTTTTAAAATGTTAAAATGGAGTTGTAAACAAGAACATTTTCAATTCAATAAAAATCTGAAAATTGAATCACTAATAGAATATGCTTGCATTATGACCGTCCTTGGTTCGCAAGATTTCCAGAATTTGTAGGGGATGATTTGCGCTATGAATTTGTTTTTATTTTTACTCACTTGTTGCGCATTGGTCTCGTTGGTTTATGTTTAGTCTTTTATGTTTCTTATTTCTATGGTGTGTGTTGGTGTTCTTTGTCCCTTTTGTGTCTCTTTCTATGTTTGTCTGTTCTGTGTTTTTTGCATTGAGTGTTTTGAAGTTTTGCTGTGGGTGCTGCAACCGAGTGTTGTTGGAGATCCCCTCCTTTCTTTCAAATTCCAGACGTATTTGTTTTCGATTTTTTTAGCAGTAGCATTCAAATGAAATATTCCAAAGTTCAATATTTGAATGGTTAGAATGATATGGAATGTGAAGAAATACTCTGATATAGGCAATTCGAATTTAACTTACTTCAAAAGAAGACAGAAATGCGTCTTTTTTAATGACACTTAAAACAACAATTGCAAAACCATAGTATTAATTGTGAAAGGAAACATTAAGAGACGAAGAACATATATTATATATTAATGTTGTCCCAGTCTCCTACGCATGCGTCCGATTTCAGTTCCGCTCTTCTTCAATCTGAAATCTACCTCTGCCGTTATCGCCTATCGTTTGTCTGCAAGATTCTTGCAGACTGAAACTGAAGCTTCATATTTGTAAATAAAGTATTGCAAGTGTATACCATCAGGTATTACTACATTTATGAGGTATACAATGTACAAGCATTGTCTTTGTTTTAACGCAATACGATGCAGTATCAGGCATTCATTTTTCATTCGAACGTTGCCAACACGATCAGCTGAGCGAGAAGTCTCCAGTAAAAATACAAAATAGAAACCTATTGTCTTTAGATGTGAGTCTTGTAAATTTTCCTACATCAAGATAAGAGTCGGTTCCCTCATTGCCCATTTATTAGCTCCTAAACACTCAAACAAGTAATCTATGTGCCTCTGTCTTTGCATCTTTTGCAATGTTTACGTCAGAAATCCAAATGACGCCACTGTGACGACATTCGTACCTGCGATGCCTCTCGGTCTTCATCATGGTGTGAAATGGCGTAAGAAAATAGCGATGACGGCAAGGTTGTAATGCAAGCCTGTACCGCCTATGACCTTGTTGCAAGTTAATGTTGTCCTTAAATACAATTTCAGACGTACGGAAAGCAACTACTGGTTATTGACAAACATTTCTTATTTGAAGACATTTAACATATGTTGGATGCCAATAACGTGAAATCCAGAATATTTGCTTTCAAATCACCATCTTATCAATAATGTTAGTAGTCTAAATAAAATAATTGTGTCATAGTTTAGCATTATGACATTACGCCAATAATATTATACATGTTAAACGTCTTATCAATAATGTTAGTAGTCTAAATAGAATAATTGTGTCATAGTTTAGCATTATGACATTACGCCAATAATATTATACATGTTAAACGTCTTAAAATTCAATAGCACCATTTAAGAATTGATATATTTCGGGTACTTAACTTTAAGTACTTGAGTCTAATTTCCAGTACTTAAGTTTAACTTTAAGTTCTTAACCTTAAGTACTTTACTTATTGACTGTATTTGAATGTCATATGCTTTCGTTTTCATTTGGTTTTCTCGGTAAGCATGGACAAAAAAATGCAATGATGATTCGTTTTTTATTTTTAAACGTGACAAAGCATTCGTATTATGCTGAAAATCACAAACTCCATTTAACAATCCCATGAGATGTTAACACATCATTAGATTTATTTTCATCCTTTATTTATAATACTCTGGTTCCCTTTCCATTTAGGTCATAAAAAGGGGACGCCTGGCTGGTCCTGTAGCATAGCACAAATGAATGGAACGGAAACCAGTGATAAAGGATATGGAAATTGGACACAAAGCAGACGCTACGAGCGGAGATTTATCGGGATCGTTATCTTTGCAGAGGCTTTTACAAGCGTTCTGGTGGTCTTCGGAAATTTTTTCATCATTGCTCTGATTCAGCGGAAGAAATTACTGGGGAGGTCAACTAATGTTTTTGTTTTTTCAATAGCTGTGGCTGATTTCATGAATGGAGCGTTGTCAATTCCGGCGCATGTCACATCCGTTGTTTATGGTGACTTCACCACGCAGGTTTATCTCTGTAAGGGATATAAATTTGTAATGTACCTCACTAAAACCGTTGTGCCATATACAATACTTTTCATGACGGCTGAAAAAGTCATGAGAATTCTGTGTCCAACTAGGGAAATCGTGACAGTCGCCAGATGCATGTTTTTCACAAGCTTATTGTGGTTTTTCGCATCGTCCTTTAACATCTGGAGTGTGGTGCTCTTTACAGTGGAAAAACATCCATTCTTCGATACAAATTCAACGAGCAGCGAATCACTGATGGACATGATAGTCCCGCACCGTTGCATCTTGGGAGGGAAGTTCGAAAGTTTGCATGATGTCTTTTTAGTAGTCGATTTTATAATTCTATTTGCTATACCTTTTCTAGGTGTAATTTGCCTTCATATGGTCCTACTTGTTAAGTATTTCACAGTTCTACGAGAGAGGATTGTGACCTACTTTTACGTCATCAAACTTGTAATGGCCTTATTCATCAACGTAATTTTGACACATTTGCCTTTGGAAATCATGACGTTTCTTGAAAATGAACAAACCGACCCTTCTTGGACTGTACATTGTGCTTCTTACATTGTCGTCTGTTTACATTTTTTACGTGGAGTTTGGAATATTGCTATATACGGGTACTTTAAACATTACGTATGTCGCAAACGTCACATGGCGAGTATCAGAGCGACATCTAGCGTAGACAATCGATTCAAACTGAGAGTGCCATCTTCGTCGTATCGCAGGAATAATCCCAGAGAGGTGTAATAAGTAAGCGGATCCAGATTTTTACATAATACTAACAACGAAATAGACATTCGTGCTATCTATCGAATTCACTTTTTGTTATTTAGTCCTCAATTCCTTATTTGATAACAATTGAAACTATTTATGCAGATCTTGACAATGTGAAATGTTATGACAATACCATGCACAAGTACGCACAATTAGACACAGTGACACCAATATTTTGATCGTAGAGTTTGTTTCAACAACAGAAAAAAAACATTGAAAAATATTTATCGATTTAAAAACATTGCTCGTCGTGCAATTGTTTGTAAAAGAACGGTTTGAACATACATAGGTGCCTTTCGAAAACTTGAGATACCATGCTTCAAAGGAACATAGAAGGATTAAAATCATCAACAGCAATTGACAGGAATATTTACCTATATGTACAACTGAAAAGCAATTTGTTCAGAAATTCCAAAAACTTCATGTATTTTCTTTTATCTTTAATTTCAATATTTCCAACAAAAGTATTCTACTTTATCAAAAACGTGTAATTATAATTGAAGTTGAATTGGCTATCTTTGATGGGTTGGTCCCAAATAAACTTTTCAAAATATAACCTTAGTCTGAAAATATTTATCAAAAAATATGACAGAATGTATCAAGTAGATTTTTAGCAAGTTTCGGTTTCAATAATTTACCTACATTTCCACAAAAAAATTGCTGTTAAGTCATGTCCTTACAAGAATGTCCTTAATTAGCGTTTCAACTCTATTGATTAGCCAGTCGTATACGTTCCAAAGGGATAAAGTGTGAAATAGAAATATAATATGAAATTTTATAGCTTTTTCTTTTCGTGAATCTTTTTTTTCTTTGATTATCATTCGTCAAGTGTTTATTTAGGAGTTGCCGCTGTATAAATTTTGTTATTCCATTAGCTATTATGGTAGAACCTCTAGAAAATGAATAAATGATGAATAATGAATATGCTAAAATCTCTGTTATTGCGATCTGATCTACTCTATTACTGAAGAGATATGTTGATGTAACGTTTAAATATTCTACAACTAACCTTATTTAGAATGTATTGCCGTTGATGGGGGTTCGTTGTCTGAGACATGTATTTCTGGTTCACCGGTTTTTATGTGTTTTGCTTTCTTGTTCATTCGTTAAACTTTTCTTTTTCATTAGTCAACATCAAGAAGATAAAGAAGCTTTTAAGCTCTGCTGTCAGGAACAATTTATAGTTCATCGCATATCTAATTACTTTTGACCTTCATTTCATCCTTGAAAGTCAACACAACTAACTGTAAATTCCAGTGACATAGACTTCGCTTTTCGGATGTCCTCTGTTTTGATCTTGAGAATCACTGATGATACATTGTTTCTTGATATGTGCAAATGGTACACTATATTATTATGATAGAACATACAATTTAATAGCCATTCTCTGTAAGTATTGGCATTTTTATTAAGGACGCATGACACGGTATGCCTCAGATTTTGATAAATTTATACATAAGGTTGGGTTTGGCCCAATCGTACAAAATTATTTTAAAAATTCTGAATATTTCATCTGGTTGCTTTGGAAATGGAGTTTAAACATTGAAGGGGGGCGGGGGCGTTTTTGAGATCACATACATCATGTATGCAGCATAATCTAAAACAAAAACTGACGACTCTATAGTATCCTATCCTTGTTCTTTCAAGTAAAATATCAAACATGTGTGGGTTTAAGGTCGTATCTACATGTATATGTTTCCATAGCAACAGCAAAGATACCCTAACCTAATGGTTTTTGCCATTTTTTTTTTTATAAATTTAATGATTAATTACTTACATTTTTTAGTTTTTAATGCGAATAAAACACCAGCATTCACATTGGGACAAAGTTCGTGTCCGTTGCTATGGTAATATGTATTCAAATCGCAAAAATGAAAGCAATTTTAGATTAAAAAATGTATTAAAGTAGACCTTTCATAACATGAAAGAATGTTTTGAAAAAAAATATCAAGAAATAGCCTGTTGCTCTGGGAACAAGTGTAAAAATGCAAATAACCCCACTTTGAAAACCGTATCCAAGGTTAAGTAATCTATAATTTCTTTAATCTAGAATAAAGTTTAGACATTGCTTTATCATATTTGTAAAAATAGTTGTGCAAGTCGGTTTCGTTTTTAGAGGAAAAGGCTTCGAAAAACAGCGGCGAAAATGCTTATTTTAAGATTCTATGTCTAAATTAATATCGCAACCACTGTCAATTTGAATTTTTTTTTTTCTTGTATTTTGAAAGGGGCTTAATAGATCTTTATCAATATTGAATTTGAACTTCCTGGGATTAAAAATAACTGTATTATGAAAATAAAATAAAATGGTTGTCATGGTAACATATGCTCCCAATAACGTTTTCACGGTATTTGATAGAGCTCATTATGTTAGATATATTCCAAGTATTATAATTTGTTCATTATGGGGCAACAATCAAAGAAAAATTTGTAATCAATATATGTTTAAATTAGCCGATTTTGTTGCCATGATAACTAGTCTTTTTTACAGACCCTACGGGTTAGCTCATTGAAAGTTTTAGGTCCTAATCTTGAGAATGCATTAAAAAATCTACCATTTATGTCATATATAGACCAAATTATAGAGCTTCAAAAAATCTGAATTTTGACAATTTTTCAACTTTATAGGCCATTGCCATGGTAACTTGATGTAATATTCATATTTTTTATTGATCCCTATTAATGTGTGAAACTTCATGAAAATCGGAGACCACGCGTGCCGAAGGTGATTAAATGGTTACAGAGAATCGGTATTAAAACTAGAAAGGTCTCTTGTTGCGGTTGCAACAAGAGTGTCTTCCTCCTATACAATTTTTGGTTTAGAAATATGAAGGACGTCACATTACATGTATTTATATTATATATTTAAGTTTTCAAATAGCAGTAACATTAAATTTTCAAACCGATAATTGTTGGTGAGCAACCATTTGATTTGGGGGGGGGGGGGGGGGGGCAGGAATTCTATTGCCAGCCGGTAAAATTTTTTCAGCAATTTTCTGAGCAGGCCATTTTTCATCCATTACCAGAGTCGGAGAAAAAATTTCGCCGGTTCTTCGGGCCGGATTTAAACAAATTGTCAAATGTTGTGAATGTCTGTGTAAGTTAAACTCCCCGCTGTTACAGAGTATGAGTTAATAACCGTTCCTTCAGATGTCTCTTTACAATTAGCGAATTTCAGACAGATTGTATGATGTTTAAGTAGAACCTTTTCTAGATTTTTGTGCCTATGCGTATTAGGTCTCTGGTAGATACAGCTATGTGAACAGTTTGTATTTATATTAATTAATTTTTTGACTTTAAATTGTCTGGCACAAAGGGCCAGCAAAAATTTCCATATCATGCAATGTATCCTTACTTTTGCATGGCCCGGGAAAAAAAAATTGCCGGCCCTTTGGGCCGGAATATTTTTTTCAGCATTTTTCAGAGCCGGGATTTTTTTTTTGCAAATTCTTCCTGCCCCCTTCCCCCATAAAAAAGGCGAGCTCGTAGCTGTAGAACCAATTTTCTTGAGAAGAGAAATGGTAATAACAAGTTACGTTCAATATATATATATAAATACCATGAGGTTCTCGCTGTGCAGGTTCAAATTTGGACCCCCCCCCCCTTCCCTTTTTTCAAAGTTTATTTTGAATTTCCATCATGGCGACATCGTTCAATATAAACAGAACTGTTTTCGAAAAACGAGGGGAGGGAAGAATGTTGGAGAAATTGTTCATCAATTTGTAAATAAACCAACCGAAAATTATGTTCGAACGTTTGCTAGAATTAGAAATTAAACTTGATGTTCAAAATATAGTTATTGAAGTTTAGAAACAGGTTTGTAGGTTAGAAATCGGAATCAAACTACCACTTTTTGTGTGTAAATTCTGGTTTGTAGCTGATCTCTTCTAAATTAATCAACTGTTTTAAAATCAAATTGTGTATATCGAAATGTATTTATGAAATGCATATTCATCATTGCCGTGAAATCGGAATTTGAAAATCTCAACACTGCTTTTCTCGAGTCGGACTCGGACTACCAATTTTAGTGTGCGCCCGATCTGTTGGCGTGAAGGTGTATCGAAATACCCAACTCAAAATTTCGATGCTCATATCTTTTCAACAGTAAGAGATAGGAAAAATCAGAAAGACTAAATAAGACAGATATATGGATAAAAAATAATAATATTGACATTTTTAGGAAACTTCATAAGCTTAATTTTTGTTTACTATTATAAGCAAAAAAGTGTCTTCCTCCTATGAACTTCTGAATTTGGAAATATGAAGGACGGTGAAGGACGTCATCGTAATAAATCGTTACAGTGTGCATCTAGCATTTCATATCTTGCATGGCTGTCGACTTTCAAAAAGAATGGAAATTGTAGATAGCAAAATACGAGATATTTAAGCTTGCAAATAGCAAAACATGAAACTTTCGGTCCTTTTGAGTAATTCGACGCTCCCGTCAAATATTTGAATCTACTAAAAAACATGATAAAAAAATAACAGAGACCAAAAATAAAAAAGACCAATCTAGCTTTTACTCCAAACGTAACGTTGGAGAACTTTCATTGTCCTAGCTTACAGGGTTCTTGAGAAATCGCTGATCCAATTTTCCACGGTTACGAAAACAATAGGTCTTCCGACGGAAGTCGGAAGACCTAATGATAACTTTTTTCTGCTTGACTGTTAGTCCCCGAGGATATCGTTCGTGTAGATTTACTGTGTTTCCGCGCTGACTTGAAATATACCCGACAAAAAAAAAGAAACGCACCACTTAATCTTCATTCTATAAATGTATGATGTAATGTATAGTCATTTATTGCTTTCCATCATAAATCTTAAGTATACGGGTGACTTATTCTGTTAAACGTTAAATGAATCCGTCTTCATGATCAGACACAGCGCCATAATAAAGACACTTGGTTCAAATACAGTGTCACAAAATGGCTTTTAAGAACTCCGTCAACTTTTTAGAAATGATAAAAGCTGTTAAACCTATCCAGAATTGCAGAATAATGATATCCGCTATTGTAAAACATACCCCAATATACGGAAATGTCCACTAAAACATTTAATTTTCAGATATATTGGCATGTTTTGACTAGATTTAAATATAGAAACCAATATTCATCTACAATTTTACTGAAAATTTGATGAAATTGGTCAAACAACAAAATTTCAGCAGGATACCAAATCAGCGGCCATGGGCCAGGAGCTAGAAACAATTAACACGCTTAATTCTGCATTATCATTGTAATATGTTGCGAAAAATGATCGAAATGTGTTTAATTTTCGGTAACTCGAGTGCTGGAAAAAGAAAACGATAATCAATTGTCTAACTAAATATTTATGATCAATTGAAAAAAAAATCACTACATAATATGACGTGCGTTATATATTTGTTAACTTTCTGATACTGAATTTGATATTTTATCGGCAAACATATTTTGGAATACAATTGACAGTTGACAGTTGACGATTGAATTGTCAACTGCATTCCAGAATACAGTTGACAATTCGACTAAGAAACACCTGTATTGAAAATGTATGCAAAATAAATTTTATGTATTACTATCATCACACCAAAAAAATATATATGACACCAATGTCCCACCTCCACTTCTTACAGAATAGAAAATAAATGAAGCAAAGTATTGACACATCCTGTTGGTAATAGCTCAAACTTTTACAGTATTCCCCTGGTTACGATACTGAAATTTTCAGGGATTCATACCTAGGCATTGACTCAAACACACCATAAATTTGGTGAGGGTACATGACCTTGTTACCGAGGAATAAGGCCGAGAACTTTGCCAATATTTCTACAATTCAGATAAATTCTGAAAAAATTCTAAGTCCAAACTTTTATAGAATTCCCCTGGTTACGATACTGAAATTTTCAGGGATTCATGCCTAGGCATTGACTCAAACACACCATAAATTTGGTGAGGGTACATGACCTTGTTACCGAAGAATAAGGCCGAGAACTTTGCCAATATTTCTACAATTCAGATAAATTCTGAAAAAATTCTAAGTCCAAACTTTTATAGTATTCCCCTGGTTACGATACTGAAATTTTCAGGGATTCATGCCTAGGCATTGACTCAAACACACCATAAATTTAGTGAGGGTACATGACCTTGTTACCGAGGAATAAGGCCGAGAACTTTGCCAATATTTCTACAATTCAGATAAATTCTGAAAAAATTCTAAGTCCAAACTTTTATAGAATTCCCCTGGTTACGATACTGAAATTTTCAGGGATTCATGCCTAGGCATTGACTCAAACACACCATAAATTTGGTGAGGGTACATGACCTTGTTACCGAAGAATAAGGCCGAGAACTTTGCCAATATTTCTACAATTCAGATAAATTCTGAAAAAATTCTAAGTCCAAACTTTTATAGTATTCCCCTGGTTACGATACTGAAATTTTCAGGGATTCATGCCTAGGCATTGACTCAAACACACCATAAATTTAGTGAGGGTACATGACCTTGTTACCGAGGAATAAGGCCGAGAACTTTGCCAATATTTCTACAATTCAGATAAATTCTGAAAAAATTCTAAGTCCAAACTTTTATAGAATTCCCCTGGTTACGATACTGAAATTTTCAGGGATTCATGCCTAGGCATTGACTCAAACACACCATAAATTTGGTGAGGGTACATGACCTTGTTACCGAGGAATAAGGCCGAGAACTTTGCCAATATTTCTACAATTCAGATAAATTCTGAAAAAATTCTAAGTCCAAACTTTTATAGTATTCCCCTGGTTACGATACTGAAATTTTCAGGGATTCATGCCTAGGCATTGACTCAAACACACCATAAATTTGGTGAGGGTACATGACCTTGTTACCGAGGAATAAGGCCGAGAACTTTGCCAATATTTCTACAATTCAGATAAATTCTGAAAAAATTCTAAGTCCAAACTTTTATAGAATTCCCCTGGTTACGATACTGAAATTTTCAGGGATTCATGCCTAGGCATTGACTCAAACACACCATAAATTTGGTGAGGGTACATGACCTTGTTACCGAGGAATAAGGCCGAGAACTTTGCCAATATTTCTACAATTCAGATAAATTCTGAAAAAATTCTAAGTCCAAACTTTTATAGTATTCCCCTGGTTACGATACTGAAATTTTCAGGGATTCATGCCTAGGCATTGACTCAAACACACCATAAATTTGGTGAGGGTACATGACCTTGTTACCGAGGAATAAGGCCGAGAACTTTGCCAATATTTCTACAATTCAGATAAATTCTGAAAAAATTCTAAGTCCAAACTTTTATAGAATTCCCCTGGTTACGATACTGAAATTTTCAGGGATTCATGCCTAGGCATTGACTCAAACACACCATAAATTTGGTGAGGGTACATGACCTGGTTACCGAGGAATAAGGCCGAGAACTTTGCCAATATTTCTACAATTCAGATAAATTCTGAAAAAATTCTAAGTCCAAACTTTTATAGTATTCCCCTGGTTACGATACTGAAATTTTCAGGGATTCATGCCTAGGCATTGACTCAAACACACCATAAATTTGGTGAGGGTACATGACCTTGTTACCGAGGAATAAGGCCGAGAACTTTGCCAATATTTCTACAATTCAGATAAATTCTGAAAAAATTCTAAGTCCAAACTTTTATAGAATTCCCCTGGTTACGATACTGAAATTTTCAGGGATTCATGCCTAGGCATTGACTCAAACACACCATAAATTTGGTGAGGGTACATGACCTGGTTACCGAGGAATAAGGCCGAGAACTTTGCCAATATTTCTACAATTCAGATAAATTCTGAAAAAATTCTAAGTCCAAACTTTTATAGTATTCCCCTGGTTACGATACTGAAATTTTCAGGGATTCATGCCTAGGCATTGACTCAAACACACCATAAATTTGGTGAGGGTACATGACCTTGTTACCGAGGAATAAGGCCGAGAACTTTGCCAATATTTCTACAATTCAGATAAATTCTGAAAAAATTCTAAGTCCAAACTTTTATAGAATTCCCCTGGTTACGATACTGAAATTTTCAGGGATTCATGCCTAGGCATTGACTCAAACACACCATAAATTTGGTGAGGGTACATGACCTTGTTACCGAGGAATAAGGCCGAGAACTTTGCCAATATTTCTACAATTCAGATAAATTCTGAAAAAATTCTAAGTCCAAACTTTTATAGTATTCCCCTGGTTACGATACTGAAATTTTCAGGGATTCATGCCTAGGCATTGACTCAAACACACCATAAATTTGGTGAGGGTACATGACCTTGTTACCGAGGAATAAGGCCGAGAACTTTGCCAATATTTCTACAATTCAGATAAATTCTGAAAAAATTCTAAGTCCAAACTTTTATAGAATTCCCCTGGTTACGATACTGAAATTTTCAGGGATTCATGCCTAGGCATTGACTCAAACACACCATAAATTTGGTGAGGGTACATGACCTGGTTACCGAGGAATAAGGCCGAGAACTTTGCCAATATTTCTACAATTCAGATAAATTCTGAAAAAATTCTAAGTCCAAACTTTTATAGAATTCCCCTGGTTACGATACTGAAATTTTCAGGGATTCATGCCTAGGCATTGACTCAAACACACCATAAATTTGGTGAGGGTACATGACCTTGTTACCGAGGAATAAGGCCGAGAACTTTGCCAATATTTCTACAATTCAGATAAATTCTGAAAAAATTCTAAGTCCAAACTTTTATAGAATTCCCCTGGTTACGATACTGAAATTTTCAGGGATTCATGCCTAGGCATTGACTCAAACACACCATAAATTTGGTGAGGGTACATGACCTTGTTACCGAGGAATAAGGCCGAGAACTTTGCCAATATTTCTACAATTCAGATAAATTCTGAAAAAATTCTAAGTCCAAACTTTTATAGAATTCCCCTGGTTACGATACTGAAATTTTCAGGGATTCATGCCTAGGCATTGACTCAAACACACCATAAATTTGGTGAGGGTACATGACCTTGTTACCGAGGAATAAGGCCGAGAACTTTGCCAATATTTCTACAATTCAGATAAATTCTGAAAAAATTCTAAGTCCAAACTTTTATAGAATTCCCCTGGTCACGATACTGAAATTTTCAGGGATTCATGCCTAGGCATTGACTCAAACACACCATAAATTTGGTGAGGGTACATGACCTTGTTACCGAGGAATAAGGCCGAGAACTTTGCCAATATTTCTACAATTCAGATAAATTCTGAAAAAATTCTAAGTCCAAACTTTTATAGTATTCCCCTGGTTACGATACTGAAATTTTCAGGGATTCATGCCTAGGCATTGACTCAAACACACCATAAATTTGGTGAGGGTACATGACCTTGTTACCGAGGAATAAGGCCGAGAACTTTGCCAATATTTCTACAATTCAGATAAATTCTGAAAAAATTCTAAGTCCAAACTTTTATAGAATTCCCCTGGTTACGATACTGAAATTTTCAGGGATTCATGCCTAGGCATTGACTCAAACACACCATAAATTTGGTGAGGGTACATGACCTTGTTACCGAGGAATAAGGCCGAGAACTTTGCCAATATTTCTACAATTCAGATAAATTCTGAAAAAATTCTAAGTCCAAACTTTTATAGTATTCCCCTGGTTACGATACTGAAATTTTCAGGGATTCATGCCTAGGCATTGACTCAAACACACCATAAATTTGGTGAGGGTACATGACCTTGTTACCGAGGAATAAGGCCGAGAACTTTGCCAATATTTCTACAATTCAGATAAATTCTGAAAAAATTCTAAGTCCAAACTTTTATAGAATTCCCCTGGTTACGATACTGAAATTTTCAGGGATTCATGCCTAGGCATTGACTCAAGCACACCATAAATTTGGTGAGGGTACATGACATTGTTACCGAGGAATAAGGCCGAGAACTTTGCCAATATTTCTACAATTCAGATAAATTCTGAAAAAATTCTAAGTCCAAACTTTTATAGAATTCCCCTGGTTACGATACTGAAATTTTCAGGGATTCATGCCTAGGCATTGACTCAAACACACCATAAATTTGGTGAGGGTACATGACCTTGTTACCGAGGAATAAGGCCGAGAACTTTGCCAATATTTCTACAATTCAGATAAATTCTGAAAAAATTCTAAGTCCAAACTTTTATAGAATTCCCCTGGTTACGATACTGAAATTTTCAGGGATTCATGCCTCGGCATTGACTCAAACACACCATAAATTTGGTGAGGGTACATGACCTTGTTACCGAGGAATAAGGCCGAGAACTTTGCCAATATTTCTACAATTCAGATAAATTCTGAAAAAATTCTAAGTCCAAACTTTTATAGTATTCCCCTGGTTACGATACTGAAATTTTCAGGGATTCATGCCTAGGCATTGACTCAAACACACCATAAATTTGGTGAGGGTACATGACCTTGTTACCGAGGAATAAGGCCGAGAACTTTGCCAATATTTCTACAATTCAGATAAATTCTGAAAAAATTCTAAGTCCAAACTTTTATAGAATTCCCCTGGTTACGATACTGAAATTTTCAGGGATTCATGCCTAGGCATTGACTCAAACACACCATAAATTTGGTGAGGGTACATGACCTTGTTACCGAGGAATAAGGCCGAGAACTTTGCCAATATTTCTACAATTCAGATAAATTCTGAAAAAATTCTAAGTCCAAACTTTTATAGTATTCCCCTGGTTACGATACTGAAATTTTCAGGGATTCATGCCTAGGCATTGACTCAAACACACCATAAATTTGGTGAGGGTACATGACCTTGTTACCGAGGAATAAGGCCGAGAACTTTGCCAATATTTCTACAATTCAGATAAATTCTGAAAAAATTCTAAGTCCAAACTTTTATAGAATTCCCCTGGTTACGATACTGAAATTTTCAGGGATTCATGCCTAGGCATTGACTCAAACACACCATAAATTTGGTGAGGGTACATGACCTTGTTACCGAGGAATAAGGCCGAGAACTTTGCCAATATTTCTACAATTCAGATAAATTCTGAAAAAATTCTAAGTCCAAACTTTTATAGTATTCCCCTGGTTACGATACTGAAATTTTCAGGGATTCATGCCTAGGCATTGACTCAAACACACCATAAATTTGGTGAGGGTACATGACCTTGTTACCGAGGAATAAGGCCGAGAACTTTGCCAATATTTCTACAATTCAGATAAATTCTGAAAAAATTCTAAGTCCAAACTTTTATAGAATTCCCCTGGTTACGATACTGAAATTTTCAGGGATTCATGCCTAGGCATTGACTCAAACACACCATAAATTTGGTGAGGGTACATGACCTTGTT
The DNA here is from genome assembly GCA_028142955.1 of Pinctada fucata. Lineage (NCBI taxonomy): Eukaryota > Metazoa > Mollusca > Bivalvia > Pterioida > Pteriidae > Pinctada > Pinctada fucata. Next base: position 43,547,538 of record AP027111.1, on the reverse strand, counting down.
ACCGAGGAATAAGGCCGAGAACTTTGCCAATATTTCTACAATTCAGATAAATTCTGAAAAAATTCTAAGTCCAAACTTTTATAGTATTCCCCTGGTTACGATACTGAAATTTTCAGGGATTCATGCCTAGGCATTGACTCAAACACACCATAAATTTGATGAGGGTACATGACCTTGTTACCGAGGAATAAGGCCGAGAACTTTGCCAATATTTCTACAATTCAGATAAATTCTGAAAAAATTCTAAGTCCAAACTTTTGTAGAATTCCCCTGGTTACGATACTGAAATTTTCAGGGATTCATGCCTAGGCATTGACTCAAACACACCATAAATTTGGTGAGGGTACATGACCTTGTTACCGAGGAATAAGGCCGAGAACTTTGCCAATATTTCTACAATTCAGATAAATTCTGAAAAAATTCTAAGTCCAAACTTTTATAGTATTCCCCTGGTTACGATACTGAAATTTTCAGGGATTCATGCCTAGGCATTGACTCAAACACACCATAAATTTGGTGAGGGTACATGACCTTGTTACCGAGGAATAAGGCCGAGAACTTTGCCAATATTTCTACAATTCAGATAAATTCTGAAAAAATTCTAAGTCCAAACTTTTATAGAATTCCCCTGGTTACGATACTGAAATTTTCAGGGATTCATGCCTAGGCATTGACTCAAACACACCATAAATTTGGTGAGGGTACATGACCTTGTTACCGAGGAATAAGGCCGAGAACTTTGCCAATATTTCTACAATTCAGATAAATTCTGAAAAAATTCTAAGTCCAAACTTTTATAGTATTCCCCTGGTTACGATACTGAAATTTTCAGGGATTCATGCCTAGGCATTGACTCAAACACACCATAAATTTGGTGAGGGTACATGACCTTGTTACCGAGGAATAAGGCCGAGAACTTTGCCAATATTTCTACAATTCAGATAAATTCTGAAAAAATTCTAAGTCCAAACTTTTATAGTATTCCCCTGGTTACGATACTGAAATTTTCAGGGATTCATGCCTAGGCATTGACTCAAACACACCATAAATTTAGTGAGGGTACATGACCTTGTTACCGAGGAATGAGGCCGAGAACTTTACCAATATTTCTACAATTCAGACAAATTCTGATAAAAAATCTAAGTCAAAACTTTTATAGTATTCCCCTGGTTACGAATTGAAATTTTCAGGGATTCATGCCTAGGCATTGACTCAAACACACTTTATATTTGTTGAGGGTACATGGCCTTGTTACAGAGGTCCAAAGTTTTATACTATTCCAATGGTTACGATACGACAAAGTCTCAAAGTTTTCTAGGTCCAAAATTTTATTGCAGTCACCTGGTTAGGGATCAGATACAAAATTAAGGTCATTTAGAACTCTAATTCAAAATACAAATTCACTTAAGACGAAATCAGCAAGATGCTTGGATTTTCAAACACAATATTGTCATTGATTTTGAAGGCAGATATGTCAAGAAAATATTGGAATTTCATTGGGGACAAACTGTACCCCTCTTCTACGTGACATACTCTTTTATTCATACCAGGCAGAATTCTGATAGTTTCTGCTTTGAAACAGCTTCACAGATCAACTGGACTACATTGATGACACACTCTCCATCAACAATTTAACCATTCAGGGTTGCTTTGGTGCCATTAATCAAAGAGAATTGGACATCAAAGAATTAATTGAGAGCAACACTTTACCCTCCTACCTCAACATACATGTACTACTATGATACAATCGATAAGTCTTATCTTTTTTATGTCAAACATGACGATTTTAATTTCACAATTACAAACTTCCCCTTTATGTGGCGCAAAATTCCATTTTTGCCTGTATATGGCGTATCATTTCACAACTAATACGCTATGCAGGGTATCTTCCAAGTATGGAAAGTCGAGTGCATTGAGGCTCACCAATAAGGGGAGTAGAAGTGGAGTCGTAGATATCCGTAAGAGAGTCATACGAGGGCTGATTGATATGTTGTGATCCTCGTATTGAACGATTTGAATTGAATTATTTTTCTACATTATCCCCTTCTGTATCTAAACACTTTTACCACCGGTGTTTAAGGCCTCAATACCATTTTTAAAGAACTCCTTATCTGGACTGGTTTGAAAGCTATCCACTGAAAGTATGACGTCATCATAGGACTGAATGTGGGTGCCAGAAATAGCTTTCGGTTCTGGGAATGGATGAAAGTTTGATTCAATAGAGAAAAGGGAATGATTTCCAGCATGAACACCCTGCATTCACCCAACGAAATAAACCCTCAAGAAAGTGACACATAAATGACATCATACAAACTCCAAATCGCAAAAGACACAACCATGTTCACTAGAACATCATACAAAACAATCGTAACAGACGTTCGGAAACATTGATGACTACACATAAAAGGAAGGAGACCAATAAGGCGGTTGTTCAATCAAATTAAAGCTACAATTATGAATGGCAGCCATGGCAGTGACAAACTTGCGAACAGGAGCATTGCCCTGATGGAACAACACACTTTAAACTAGTGAGCTTCCGCGACGCTTAAGATTAATATTTTCCCGTAACTGTGTCAGAAGTGAAGCATGCAATTGATTGTTTGTCCTTTTTGGAGATACTGTTAACCGTTTTTATTCGCGGCGTCTAATGTTCGCGAACACGAGTGAAGTGACTGGTTCGCGGTGATTTATTTTCGCGACATCGCATATACGTAACTTACTACACATGTCTTAGGACATATACACGGCGTGTTACTTTCGGAAATGGAATGAATTCGCAAATATCGCGAAAATAAAACCCCCGCGAATAAAAGACGATTTACAGTAATTTATCAACAGAATATGTTCTGCATCCCAGAAATGAGAGGCTCACAGCATATTAATCAGCCCTCGTAGCAACACATCAGTTGCAATCCGTTGTCATTCTTTATGTTAAAAATAACTCCACGACTGACCTATGGGTTGCTTCGACTCCCCTACGGGTATCTGCGACTCACCTAAGGGTTTGCTACGGATAGCCATGTATTCGACAAGGAAAGGCTATACATAGCTACGGATTGAGTTTCTTTGGTCAATATATGAGATAATACCTCATCCATTCTTTTTCAAATTGATATATAAAGACGTGTATGGAACCCTGAAACTGTTACAAAGCAGCTGAGACCGTCTCATCTTGAAACTATTGGGTGTTTAGCTAATAATCAGGATGGAATTCAAGCCAGTCCAACCAATCTGTAGTGCAGTCGGAGCTATCCGTATGCCAGTCGTGGCTATCAGAATGTAAACATACGCGTGTCTTAGCAATCCTAAACAATCCTTTTCTATCCGAACTAGATTCATATCAACCAGTATCAATCGGGTCCCTGTAAAGTCCCTGTAAAGTGCGAAACGAAACAAAAACGAAACGAAACGAAACGAAACAAATCGAAACGAAACGAAACAAATCGAAACGAAACGAAACAAATCGAAACGAAACGAAACAAATCGAAACGAAACGAAACAGATCGAAACGGAACGAAACAAAACATAAAACTTAAAGAATATGAGAAAAAGAGGGAAAATCGCCAAGAACGAATACTTTAAGACAAAATTAGCATGTAATTTGCCTGTTGCGGAGTCCCCTACGCCCCCATTGAATCCGCCACTGATTGCCTTAATCCAAGAGTTCAGTGCCGAGAGGGTTCCTTGAAAGAGTCCAAGTTGACAATAAAAAAAAGTTAATGTCAAATGCCATTCATGTATTTAAGAAGAGTAAAGGGGAGGGGATAGATAACCAAGCTATGACACCTTACTGAGATGATAAAACTGGAGGGGGGGCACATTTCAGGGGAAAAAATCTTATCCTTTCTCAAACGAAATGTGCCCCCCAGAATTTGTTCTCATTTTTCTGATAAAGTTTTCAAATACAAATAATGGAACAATTCCGTTTCCTCTGTTCTATACTCCTCCCTGCTAAATAATATTTTTTCCGCCTATATGACGAGGTGATCCATCCCGTTCACTCTCCTTTAATCCTTTAAAATGCAATTGTGCTATATACCGTATATTTTTTTTTTATCGTCAACTTTGACCCTTTAAAATACCCTCCAGCCACAAGAACTAATGGTTGAAGGCAATAATATATGCAGATAATGACACTTGTACGTGCTAGATCTCTGCATTTACATCAATTTTTCTAAAGTACTTTAAGATTCATGCTTTGTTTCGTTTCGTTTCGATCTGTTTCGTTTCGTTTTGTTTCGTTTCGTTTCGATCTGTTTCGTTTCGTTTCGATTTGTTTCGTTTCGTTTCGATTTGTTTCGTTTCGTTTCGATTTGTTTTGTTTCGTTTCGTTTCGTTTTTGTTTCGCTTCGCACTTTACAGGGACCCGTATCAATCACTAACACAGTCGTAAATTCATGGTTTAATTGTAAAATTTTGCGTCCCGACTCGCCAAGGACAGATCCATTTTGAAGTCGCAGCGAAAGTGAAAGTGTAAAGGGGGATTTATGGAATTATGCCATATTCCCCTGGATCTTTGAATCCTCAACAATGATTGTACTTCCTGTTTGACAAATATGGATAATGACCATATCCCTGTATACAGCACAAAATCGATAATTCAGAAAATCAGAAACCGAAGGAATACAAAATCAGGATAAAACAGGAACCAAAGCAAACAAACAAAAACCTATATCATATAAAAAGAAGCGAACTCCCAATATGGGAGTGAGACCAGATGCCCAGGAAGAGTAAGCATCTCCTGCTTGCATGCAACATCCGCCGCTTCAATTCGGTAGAACTGTCACATCCGGTTACTTCCATTTCGGAAGACATAGAGTGCAATCTTTGGTTGGATGGTTCAAATGGTCTATGACATGTGTGTGGGACATCATAGTGTATGACGAGTTCCCCATACCGACCGTAGAACTTCCTCAGTGACGATGTTAGTCGGTCACAAACATATCCCTGACTGAGAAGCTTATCTGAAAGACGCCTAGCTCTCAGAACAAAATCCGTATATTTGGTACTTGCTCTGGCATAGCGTATCAACTGAGATATGAACACGCCATAAACTGGCGATGAAGGGATGTTACTACTCAGAAAAGGAAAGTTTGTAATGCTGAAATTGAAGTCGTCACGTTTGTCATAGAGTGAGGTGTTCACGTGACCATCAGTGTCGTAGGACAACATTATGTCCAAATAAGATGCTGAATTATTTGTCTCTGTAGTTTCTTTGACTTCAAGCTCTGAAGGATAGATACTGCTCAGGTAATCCGCGAATTTTGGATTATTGATGGACAACACATCGTCTATGTATCTGTAAGTGAAGTTGAAGTCAGAAGCTAAGTAACTTTTCCCATCAGAGACCAAAGATTGAATGAATTCAGCTTCGTACGAGTAAAGGAAAATGTCGGCAAGGAGTGGGGCACAATTGGTCCCTATTGAAATTCCGACAATTTGCTGGAAGACCTTTCCTCCAAACACCACAAAAATGTTGTCGATCAAAAAGTTTAACATCTGAATAATATCTGTTTCAGTGAACTTATTTTCAGAACCGGACTTTTCTTTAACAAAATAGGTTTTGTCATAGTTCACAACAATAAATTTGTATTTGCGATTACCGTTCTTACTTGTAAACGCATTACTTATAATTTTTGCGAGTCGTTCTTTCAATTTAGAATGTGGAATTGTAGTGCAAAGTGTCGAAAAATCAAAGGCTTTGATCGAATGGACTCTACTAAAAGTTCCTTCGAATTCTTTAAAATCCACATCTGGTTGATACCACTGCAAGAATATACTGTCGAACAATATTTTTGAAGCCCAGATTTGATTTCAGATAAAACTTTGGTGAGTAAGATCGATACAGATTTGGTAGAACATTTTGAGGAACCAGCGATGAACCGTTGTTTGTACGGATTCTTATGCATTTTAGGTACGCAGTATAAATATGGTAAATCTAAATCTAAATTGTTAGTGTGGAAGCCAAAGGAAGCAAGAGCTGATTTGTGGTTGTCTATTATTTCAGAGGCAGAAAGGTTTGTTGGGGTGTAAGTGGGATTTCCAGGTGTCGAATATAACCCAACTCTTTAACTAGACTGTCGAAATAGTACTTTTTGCAAGTAAATGTGTAATTATTTGAGGCTTTGTCATGGTATACTTTCAAAACTTTTCGCACGTTCTCGGTATCATTTCTCGGTAATTAAGTCATGTACCTTCACCAAATCTTTAGTGTGTACGTGTCTATACCTAGGCATGAATCCCTGAAAATATCAGCTCCCTAACCAGGGGATTACTATAAAATTTTGAACTTAGAAAATTTTGAGACTTCGTCAGAATTTCAGAAATATTGGCAAAGTTCTCGGTCTCATTTCTCAATAATAAGGCCATGTACCCTCACCAAATTTTTAGTGTGTACTTGTCTATACCTAGGCATGAATCCCTGAAAATATCAGCTCCCTAACCAGGGGATTACTATAAAATTTTGAACTTAGAAAATTTTGAGACTTCGTCAGAATTTCAGAAGTATTGGTAAAGTTCTCGGTCTCATTTCTCGGTAATAAGGCCATGTACCCTCACCAAATTTTTAGTGTGTACTTGTCTATACCTAGGCATGAATCCCTGAAAATATCAGCTCCCTAACCAGGGGATTACTATAAAATTTTGAACTTAGAAAATTTTGAGACTTCGTCAGAATTTCAGAAATATTGGCAAAGTTCTCGGTCTCATTTCTCGGTAATAAGGCCATGTACCCTCACCAAATTTTTAGTATGTACGTGTCTATACCTAGGCATGAATCCCTGAAAATATCAGCTCCCTAACCAGGGGATTACTATAAAATTTTGAACTTAGAAAATTTTGAGACTTCGTCAGAATTTCAGAAATATTGGCAAAGTTCTCGGTCTCATTTCTCGGTAATAAGGCCATGTACCCTCACCAAATTTTTAGTATGTACGTGTCTATACCTAGGCATGAATCCCTGAAAATATCAGCTCCCTAACCAGGGGATTACTATAAAATTTTGAACTTAGAAAATTTTGAGACTTCGTCAGAATTTCAGAAGTATTGGTAAAGTTCTCGGTCTCATTTCTCGGTAATAAGGCCATGTACCCTCACCAAATTTTTAGTGTGTACGTGTCTATACCTAGGCATGAATCCCTGAAAATATCAGCTCCCTAACCAGGGGATTACTATAAGATTTTGAACTTAGAAAATTTTGAGACTTCGTCAGAATTTCAGAAATATTGGCAAAGTTCTCGGTCTCATTTCTCGGTAATAAGCCCATGTACCCTCACCAAATTTTTAGTGTGTACGTGTCTATACCTAGGCATGAATCTCTGAAAATATCAGCTTTCTAACCAGACGATTACTATAAAATTTTGAACTTAGAAAATTTTGAGACTTCGTCAGAATTTCAGAAATATTGGTAAAGTTCTCGGTCTCATTTCTCGGTAATAAGGCCATGTACCCTCACCAAATTTGTAGTGTGTACGTGTCTATACCTAGGCATGAATCCCTGAAAATATCAGCTCCCTAACCAGGGGATTACTATAAAATTTTGAACTTAGAAAATTTTGAGACTTCGTCAGAATTTCAGAAATATTGGCAAAGTTCTCGGTCTCATTTCTCGGTAATAAGGCCATGTACCCTCACCAAATTTTTAGTGTGTACATGTCTATACCTAGGCATGAATCCCTAAAAATATCAGCTCCCTAACCAGGGGATTACTATAAGATTTTGAACTTAGAAAATTTTGAGACTTTGTCAGAATTTCAGAAATATTGGCAAAGTTCTCGGTCTCATTTCTCGGTAATAAGGCCATGTACCCTCACCAAATTTTTAGTGTGTACGTGTCTATACCTAGGCATGAATCCCTGAAAATATCAGCTCCCTAACCAGGGGATTACTATAAAATTTTGAACTTAGAAAATTTTGAGACTTCGTCAGAATTTCAGAAGTATTGGTAAAGTTCTCGGTCTCATTTCTCGGTAATAAGGCCATGTACCCTCACCAAATTTTTAGTGTGTACGTGTCTTTACCTAGGCATGAATCCCTGAAAATATCAGCTCCCTAACCAGGGGATTACTATAAGATTTTGAACTTAGAAAATTTTGAGACTTCGTCAGAATTTCAGAAATATTGGCAAAGTTCTCGGTCTCATTTCTCGGTAATAAGGCCATGTACCCTCACCAAATTTTTAGTGTGTACGTGTCTATACATAGGCATGAATCTCTGAAAATATCAGCTTTCTAACCAGGGGATTACTATAAGATTTTGAACTTAGAAAATTTTGAGACTTCGTCAGAATTTCAGAAATATTGGCAAAGTTCTCGGTCTCATTTCTCGGTAATAAGGCCATGTACCCTCACCAAATTTTTAGTGTGTACGTGTCTATACCTAGGCATGAATTCCTGAAAATATCAGCTCCCTAACCAGGGGATTACTATAAAATTTTGAACTTAGAAAATTTTGAGACTTCGTCAGAATTTCAGAAATATTGGCAAAGTTCTCGGTCTCATTTCTCGGTAATAAGGCCATGTACCCTCACCAAATTTTTAGTGTGTACATGTCTATACCTAGGCATGAATCCCTAAAAAGATCAGCTCCCTAACCAGGGGATTACTATAAGATTTTGAACTTAGAAAATTTTGAGACTTCGTCAGAATTTCAGAAATATTGGCAAAGTTCTCGGTCTCATTTCTCGGTAATAAGGCCATGTACCCTTACCAAATTTTTAGTGTGTACGTGTCTATACCTAGGCATGAATCCCTGAAAATATCAGCTCCCTAACCAGGGGATTACTATAAAATTTTGAACTTAGAAAATTTTGAGACTTCGTCAGAATTTCAGAAGTATTGGTAAAGTTCTCGGTCTCATTTCTCGGTAATAAGGCCATGTACCCTCACCAAATTTTTAGTATGTACGTGTCTATACCTAGGCATGAATCCCTGAAAATATCAGCTCCCTAACCAGGGGATTACTATAAGATTTTGAACTTAGAAAATTTTGAGACTTCGTCAGAATTTCAGAAATATTGGCAAAGTTCTCGGTCTCATTTCTCGGTAATAAGGCCATTTACCCTCACCAAATTTTTAATGTGTACGTGTCTATACCTAGGCATGAATCCCTGAAAATATCAGCTCCCTAACCAGGGGATTACTATAAGATTTTGAACTTAGAAAATTTTGAGACTTCGTCAGAATTTCAGAAATATTGGCAAAGTTCTCGGTCTCATTTCTCGGTAAGAAGGCCATGTACCCTCACCAAATTTTTAGTGTGTACGTGTCTATACATAGGCATGAATCTCTGAAAATATCAGCTTTCTAACCAGGGGATTACTATAAGATTTTGAACTTTGAAAATTTTGAGACTTCGTCAGAATTTCAGAAATATTGGCAAAGTTCTCGGTCTCATTTCTCGGTAATAAGGCCATTTACCCTCACCAAATTTTTAGTGTGTACGTGTCTATACCTAGGCATGAATCCCTGAAAATATCAGCTCCCTAACCAGGGGATTACTATAAGATTTTGAACTTAGAAAATTTTGAGACTTCGTCAGAATTTCAGAAATATTGGCAAAGTTCTCGGTCTCATTTCTCGGTAATAAGGCCATGTACCCTCACCAAATTTTTAGTGTGTACGTGTCTATACCTAGGCATGAATCCCTGAAAATATCAGCTCCCTAACCAGGGGATTACTATAAAATTTTGAACTTAGAAAATTTTGAGACTTCGTCAGAATTTCAGAAGTATTGGTAAAGTTCTCGGTCTCATTTCTCGGTAATAAGGCCATGTACCCTCACCAAATTTTTAGTGTGTACGTGTCTATACCTAGGCATGAATCCCTGAAAATATCAGCTCCCTAACCAGGGGATTACTATAAGATTTTGAACTTAGAAAATTTTGAGACTTCGTCAGAATTTCAGAAATATTGGCAAAGTTCTCGGTCTCATTTCTCGGTAATAAGGCCATGTACCCTCACCAAATTTTTAGTGTGTACGTGTCTATACATAGGCATGAATCTCTGAAAATATCAGCTTTCTAACCAGGGGATTACTATAAGATTTTGAACTTAGAAAATTTTGAGACTTCGTCAGAATTTCAGAAATATTGGCAAAGTTCTCGGTCTCATTTCTCGGTAATAAGGCCATGTACCCTCACCAAATTTTTAGTGTGTACGTGTCTATACCTAGGCATGAATTCCTGAAAATATCAGCTCCCTAACCAGGGGATTACTATAAAATTTTGAACTTAGAAAATTTTGAGACTTCGTCAGAATTTCAGAAATATTGGCAAAGTTCTCGGTCTCATTTCTCGGTAATAAGGCCATGTACCCTCACCAAATTTTTAGTGTGTACATGTCTATACCTAGGCATGAATCCCTAAAAATATCAGCTCCCTAACCAGGGGATTACTATAAGATTTGGAACTTAGAAAATTTTGAGACTTCGTCAGAATTTCAGAAATATTGGCAAAGTTCTCGGTCTCATTTCTCGGTAATAAGGCCATGTACCCTTACCAAATTTTTAGTGTGTACGTGTCTATACCTAGGCATGAATCCCTGAAAATATCAGCTCCCTAACCAGGGGATTACTATAAAATTTTGAACTTAGAAAATTTTGAGACTTCGTCAGAATTTCAGAAGTATTGGTAAAGTTCTCGGTCTCATTTCTCGGTAATAAGGCCATGTACCCTCACCAAATTTTTAGTATGTACGTGTCTATACCTAGGCATGAATCCCTGAAAATATCAGCTCCCTAACCAGGGGATTACTATAAGATTTTGAACTTAGAAAATTTTGAGACTTCGTCAGAATTTCAGAAATATTGGCAAAGTTCTCGGTCTCATTTCTCGGTAATAAGGCCATTTACCCTCACCAAATTTTTAATGTGTACGTGTCTATACCTAGGCATGAATCCCTGAAAATATCAGCTCCCTAACCAGGGGATTACTATAAGATTTTGAACTTAGAAAATTTTGAGACTTCGTCAGAATTTCAGAAATATTGGCAAAGTTCTCGGTCTCATTTCTCGGTAATAAGGCCATGTACCCTCACCAAATTTTTAGTGTGTACGTGTCTATACATAGGCATGAATCTCTGAAAATATCAGCTTTCTAACCAGGGGATTACTATAAAATTTTGAACTTAGAAAATTTTGAGACTTCGTCAGAATTTCAGAAATATTGGCAAAGTTCTCGGTCTCATTTCTCGGTAATAAGGCCATGTACCCTCACCAAATTTTTAGTGTGTACGTGTCTATACCTAGGCATGAATCCCTGAAAATATCAGCTCCCTAACCAGGGGATTACTATAAAATTTTGAACTTAGAAAATTTTGAGACTTCGTCAGAATTTCAGAAATATTGGCAAAGTTCTCGGTCTCATTTCTCGGTAATAAGGCCATGTACCCTCACCAAATTTTTAGTGTGTACGTGTCTATACCTAGGCATGAATCCCTGAAAATATCAACTCCCTAACCAGCGGATTACTTTAAAATTTTGAACTTAGAAAATTTTGAGACTTCGTCAGAATTTCAGAAATATTGGTAAAGTTCTCGGTCTCATTTCTCGGTAATAAGGCCATGTACCCTCACCAAATTTTTAGTATGTACGTGTCTATACCTAGGCATGAATCCCTGAAAATATCAGCTCCCTAACCAGGGGATTACTATAAGATTTTGAACTTAGAAAATTTTGAGACTTCGTCAGAATTTCAGAAATATTGGCAAAGTTCTCGGTCTCATTTCTCGGTAATAAGCCCATGTACCCTCACCAAATTTTTAGTGTGTACGTGTCTATACCTAGGCATGAATCCCTGAAAATATCAACTCCCTAATTAGGGGATTACTATAAAATTTTGAAATATTACCAAGGACATGTATTTTATATGTGAAATTTATTGAGTGTGTATGGGAGGTTGGAGTTCGGAGAATCTGCTCATATTAGAAAAATGCAGCTCTGCCTTTAATATATATTAATTTTTATGATTAAAATATATATGCTAAACATTAAAGATTTAGACACTATAATAACATTAATCTCTAAATCGAATTGTCAACTGTATTCTAGAATGCAGTTGACAATTCAATTGTCAATTGTCAATTGTCAACTGTATTCCAAAATATGTTTGCCTATTTTATCCAGAGACTGAAGAGTATTTCCCTCGTGGCATAACTATGTCCTAAGCTGACCCTTTGGCATATATGTTCGGCCATGTTAGGAATTTCGCTCATCATTCGGATTTGGATTTCCTCTTTTTTTCGGAATTGAGCATTACTGATGATACATTATTTGTTGAAATGCGAATATGGTGCACTTTTAAAATTATTACGACAGAACATATATTTCAATATGATTATGTTTCGGTTTATGATTTTCTGAATTATCGATTTTGTACTATGTATTGGGATACGGTCATTATCCATAGTTGTTATGATTAGGCAGAGTTTGTTCGGGAGAATAATTTTCTGAAGCAGTGAGGACACTTCCTCCTTTATGCCCCCTTAATCGAAGATAGTTATAAGGTAAGTGATTCGGCTTTCATATTTCACATGTGTATTTCTTGTGATAAGACCTTTTAATGGATACCAAAATTTTGGGCCTTACGACCTTTACCTTGGAGTTTGACCTACTTTTCGAAAACTTAAACCTTGGCCATAACTTTTGAATGGTAAGTGATAAGGCTTTCATATTTTACGTCTGTATTCCTTGTGATAAGATCTTTCCATAGATACCAAAATTTCGGACCTTGTGACCTTGGAGTCTGACCTGCCTTTTGAAAATCTAAACTTTAGACATAACTTTTGAATGCTAAGTGATTTCACATATGAATTTCTTGTAGCTAGACCTTTCTATGGATACAAAATTTGACCTTGTAACTTGACCTCAACATGTGAAATACTTTTCAGCTATTTTATCGACGAAGATGACAAAGGGGCATTTGTGTTTCAATTGGTGCTCTATTGTGAGTGCTGTCGAGATTGTCGTCAGGATCTTCTTTATCTCACAAACACATTTTTTTATTCTTTTCTAATTTAACCCTGTTTTTCATCCAATTACGCCTCTAAATATACTCTAATATAAAAATGTGGACCTGATCATTCTGTTTAAAATAGATATATAAAGTTTCGAAATTAAACTAAAGGAGCTATACAAAAATATTTTGTCAAATTTGAATCATTTTTGCTAAAAGTAACACCGACGATTCAGTATTCGAAATACCACCGCATTTAGTTATTTCTGCTCTCAGAGAGCTTGACTCTTCTATTTTGTTCTTTGTTGAAGATCACCAAAAAAACGTTATGGTGTTAGACGTCTTCAAATTCAATAGCATCATTTAAGAACAGATAAATTAGCAGCATGGACCAGACATGCACGTTTCGGGTTCTTATCCCTCGTCAGTGATCCTCTATCTAAACAATGTAAAATGGCCAAATATTGAGAAAATTATGATGTTCAAAAATGTACCGAAGGACGTATAAGTAGGATGGGTCGGCTATGATGTATTAGATACAGTAACTACATTAATGTAAAAGGGTCGAAGTACCAAATTGTATCTGCCTTATTGATACATGTAGATACAACTTTTCGTATATTTTTTTTCTGAAAAAAAAAACCCAGATTAATATAAATTCTACAGTTAAATGTCAGTAGGTCGAGAAATCTCATGATCCCTTTGATTAAATATTTCATATAAGGCAAAAACAAAAGTTATCTAGGTTTGTCTGACACTTTATAATTGGAATTAAGCGAATCTGACAGTAAGTCACGAATAGGAATGCAGCTAAATGGAGGCAATATTCAAATGTTCGTGATTAATTCACCAAAGTTCCCTAGTGATATTCTGTTTCATATTGTATTGAGGGATAATACAAAGATATGTGTCATTAATAGATAAAAGTGGCACAAATATACAGGCCATGAACTATGTACCATATATTTTGTCAATGCTATAAAAGAGATAGGAAAATTTCAAAAGGAAAGACTTTGATCTTCCTTTCACTTGCAATTCCGAAGCCACCCTAAAACAGCGACCCACTCATGTCTTATATGGTAACCGTCAAAGTCGGTTTTTTATTATTATTTTATTCTATATGTCCCACTGGAAGACATATTACCATAGTAACCGCTCATATCATTATAATACAGAGATTAATAGAATTTATTAACGGGTGCGATCATTGACATGGAATTCCAACCCGAGTGCACAGGGTTTACTATAACGACGCTTGTCGAGTTATGGACAAAAGAAAAAACACGAAATAACTAATTCTGTCCTTTTACAGATACATGTAGCATGTATGCTAATTTGATATGGATGATCAAATTTATTGCAAGTTTACTGGTCAAACATTTAATAACCAAAGGGAATGCAAAAGCAAAGACCTTTACTTACAAAATAAGATAAAAATAGAATCTTGTCAAATGAAATAGGGATTTCATTTTTCTTGAAAAGTAACCGAAAGATAACAAAATTATGTATAGAGAGAGAGACTAGCTCTCTCGGATAAAGAAGCCGCATTCTCGCAGGAGAGAAAACACTTTGTTTTTTCTAAATGTAACTTTTTTTAAAGGGCGACGTTGGCAACCCCCGGATCATTAATATGCATACCTGAGTGACATAGGCTTGTAATTCGTGGTATACCGTCTTTGAAAATAACGCCGTCTGCGAGCGGCGTGTTACATCAAAGACATACCGACAGGTAATCCTTTATTATGCTAAAGAGATTCCTGAGTCTCATCTGTTTTAATCAATCAAAAATCGATAGGGGTAAAAGGATTAAAAGGAACCAATCAGATACCAATTAGAGATGTTACCCCTATAGCGGTCAGTGGGGAAAAGATGGAAAGTTTACCTGTTCCCTTATATAGTCCCCCGTCGGCCTTTAAATGCAGTCATTTATAATTCAAATATAGATACAGCTTAATCTGAGCGTCTTAGGATGGAGTTGGTTATAATACTGGACAATAATCGGTAGCATAAAATAATCGAAAAATAATCATAAAATAATCATCAATGACACAAGTCATTTCTTAAATCTATTGTAAATATCAGAGTGATCAAGCGTTTACATTTAAAATGCAACACTACATTAAAGGATACTTTAAAGTCATTCCTAGAGACAGAAGAATAAAATATTCCCGCGTTTCGTTAGTAAAGTGGGAATTATGTTTCTGAAAGGTTCGAATTAACCAATAAGAATTCGTTATCGTTGTCACGTGATGAGTAAATCATAGTAAGGGGGTTCATTCTGGGCCTGAGCGCCTCACCGAGCACACGCTTTTTTCTGTTGGCAGCCATGTCGCGTCAGGAAGATATGGAGTCAGATTTACTGAGAGATGACCCGCCGCGTAGTATCAGGCATAACACCTCTAATAATGAACTTTTATCACAAATTGACACCCTTATCACATCTAGGCTTTCCTCCATGGAGAATCAACTTATGGCTCGTCAGGCTCATCTTAGTGAGGTAAACATTCAGCGTTTAGAGAATAGTGCGCACGATCAATTTACTTTTAAGAGAAAAGGCAACAAAGAACAATATAGACATGCCGAGAAAGTCCTCGAAAAACTGCGTGATGCTAAGTTTAGCCTTGACTCCGAAGAACATCCCTCACAAAATATCGCGCACGCTCAAAGTAAATTAGACGAGAGTATGGACATGATCACTCACAGGCAGAAGCTCATAAAACTGTCGGATTCCTCTAAACACGGATGGAGCGTAGTCGAGCAATACGAAGCTCACCAACTCGATAACAACAGCGATGACGAAAAACGAATCTATAAGGCAGTGGCTCGCTGTGACAAAAATTTACGTGAAGAGCGCATGAAGAAAAACAGCATCGAGAAGATGGACTCCGTATTCACAGCACACCGCTCCCCCTCCCACCCAGGCTAACACGACCAGCACTTCGTCCACTGTGACTTCTACAGGACCTAAACCAGGTGTTTGTTTTGCATGTGGAGTGCCAGGGCACTGGAGAAAAGACTGCCAGGCTACCAAGCAGGCAACCAGTACTAAGTTAAGTATAATTTCAAGTACTAGTAGTAATACTTTAAGCCCTGTTGGCAGATTAAAGTCACATTACAATGATTGGTTAGCTATAAATGCACATTCTTACATTCACAATGTAATAAGAGAGGGATATGCATTACCATTTTATGAATCACCTATTTCAAAAGTGATTAAAAACAACAAATATTCTATTGACAACCCCGAAATTGTATCTACTGAGATCAAGACGTTATTAGACCTCGAGTGTATTTCGGAAGTGTTCGAAACGCCTACTGTAGTAAATCCACTGACCGTGGCATTTAACAGGTCAGGCAAAGCGAGGTTAGTATTGGATTGTAGACATGTAAATCTCTTCCTATACAAATTTAAATTTCGTTTAGAAGATGGTTCAGAAGCTAGAGTTATGTTTGAGAAACACGACTGGGTTTTTACTTTCGATCTAAAGTCCGCTTACCATCACATAGAAATTAAAGAAAGCCACAGACAGTATCTGGGTTTCTCTTGGAAAGAAAACGACAAAGTAAGATATTTTGTTTTCAACGTTATGCCATTTGGTCTAAGCACAGCTGCACATATTTTTACGAAATTCACAAGGTGCGTAGTGAAATATTGGAGAGAGAATGGTATTCGAATCATTATGTACCTAGATGATGGATTGTCTGGATCAGAATCTTTTATGAACTCTCAAGCCTTAAGCTCAAAGGTAAAGTCTGACCTTATTAAGCTAGGTTTTCTTATAGCAGACGAAAAGTGCGCTTGGACCCCGTACAACGTACTACCTGGTTAGGCTGCGTTTTGGATTTCAGCACAGGTAAGGTAGAAATCACTCAAGCAAGGATTGAACACTTGACTTCTAGTCTTGACCAAGCTATCGCTCAGGTATGTAACGCATCACTACACTTGAAGGCAAGGCATCTCGCTTCGTTGGCCGGACAAATTATTTAATTGCAGGTAGCACTGGGTTAGAGTGTTCGAATGTTTACTCGAGCAATGTTTCATTGTTTAAAGTTCAAGGCTAGTTGGAACGCTCCTGTTCTTATTGATAAGAAAGTACTAGACGAAATGATTTTTTTGGAGAGAAAATTGTTCTGTTTTGAACGGCAGTTCTTTAGTTACTTCTTGTGACGTCAAAGAATACGATTGTATCGTTTATAGCGATGCGTCTCACACAGGTTACGGTGGGTATATTTTGGATAAACCTGGTTCAGAGGTTATCGGATTATGGTCCGATTCTGAAGTTGAGCAAAGTTCCACTTGGAGGGAGCTAGTAGCTATGAGTCGGGGTTTTAACCCGATTTGTCACTGTCTGGAAGGACATACCATAAAGTGGTATACTGACAATAAGAATGTGCATGATTATGCAAGTTGGTAGTAAGAATCCAGTTCTTCACGTCATTGTCGTTGATATGGCTCGTGGAAGCGAGAGTAGATCTATTCAAATAGATACAGAGTGGATTCCAAGGGAACATAACATGCAAACTGATTTCCTAAGTCGGTGTCACGATAGTGATGATTGGCAAATCGCCCCTTTAGTCTTCATACATATAGATAAAATCTGGGGGCTACATACAATAGACAGGTTTGCATCCGATTACAACACAAAATGTGTTAGGTTTAATTCCCGTTGGTGGTGCCCAGGTACCGAGGGAGTCGATACTTTCACAAAATCATGGGAAGGGGAAAACAATTGGCTGGTCCCTCCTCCAAGATTAATTCCAAGGGCTTTAGCTAAACTGAAGAATGACAAGTCATTTGGAACTCTTGTAATACCTAAGTGGCATGTATCGCCTTTTTGGCCTCTTTTGATCAAGCACGATCTTAAAACAATTTCTCTTGGTACTTGTTGTACAATCAGAGGGAAAGGAAACAACGGTGTGTATGGAAGACCTTTGAAGTTTGAAATGGTGGCAGTCAGAAATTTTCTTAATTCTTCAGTTCATATTTTTCTATGAATATTTACTAATGTTAGCTTTTGATTGACAGGTGAAAGATTAAAACCACGTATCGCCAGTTTATGTGACCAGTCCGGCGTAGTTATGGACCCAGTTTACGATCATCTTTGCAACAGAATGTGTGACTATATGCTACAGTGCAGAAGTGAGCAAACGAAATCGAAATATTTCAGCATTTTTTTCTAGATGGGAGCAGTTTGCGTCATCCAAAAGTGTAAACGCTATTCCAGCAAATCCGATCCATATTGCTTTATTCATTACATCGCTTTTAGACAGCGGTTCCTCTTATGGTGTGATTTCGGCTGTAAAATATTCAGTGAAATTTGTTCATTCTTTACAAGGTTATGATGATCCTACAGATAATCCGTTCATTAACAATCTTGTCGAATCAGCTAAGCGGCATGCTTCGAAGCCCGTCAACAAGAAGGATGTCATCACCCGTGACCACCTTATAACACTGTGTAATTTATACAAAGATAACGATGACCTTTTGGTCGTTCGAGATTTATGTATGATTCTTACTGCATTTACTGCATTTCTTCGTTTTGATGAACTTGTTTCTTTGAAATGTAATGATATTATGTTTTTTGATAATTATTTTTCTATCAAAATTCTAAAGAGAAAAACTGATCAGTACCGCATGGGTAGCGAAGTAATTGTTTCAAAAGGAGATACAGTTGCCTGCCCCTTTTCTATGATGAAACGATATTTTGACATTGCTTGTATTGATGAATGTTCAGATAGTTTTCTTTTCAGACCAATTTTTCGGTCCAAGTCATCGTGTAAACTTATTTACAAGAATAAATGTCTCAGTTATACTAGATGCAGAGAATGTCTAGTTGGTCGCTTGAAGAGATTGCAGGGAACTTAGACATTGGTCTGCATTCTCTTAGAGCAGGAGGTGCTTCTGCTGCAGCGAACGCTTCTGTTAACGAGCGTTGCAAGAAACGGCACGGTAGATGGCGATCAGAATCGGCCAAAGATGGTTATATCGCCGATAGTTTACACAGTAGATTGTTAGTTACTAAGTCTTTGAATCTCTAGATATATTTTGCATAAGTGTACTCAATTTTCTACAAATGAAACTGTTTACCTTGTTTGTTATTTCATTTAATTCATTTTCTTACTTCAATCAGAATTTGTTCTATTTTTATGCTATTTTTAAAACTTTACATTTCCCTTTTCCCCAACTTTTTGAAAATTCTAGCACGGGCGTCGGGCAACTGCATTTGTGTGTCTGTTTTATTGGTTTGATAGTATAGAGAAGAATAAAATATTCCCGCGTTTCGTTAGTAAAGCGGGAATTATTTTTCTGAAAGGTTCGAATTGACCAATAAGAATTCGTTATCGTTGTCACGTGATGAGTTAATCATAGAAAGGGGGTGTATTCTAGGCCTGAGCGCCTCACCGAGCACACGCTTTTTTCACAAATCAAAACAGTTTTGTTGATTTGATAAATTCTGTTCATAATTTGTTATAGACATATTTGCGAATTTATCAATATTGTGTTTGTTCTGAAGTGGAGTCTGCCACTTGAGTTGTTCCAGATGGCTTGACACTCGTGCAAAATTGCACTGCTGCAGACACAGGTTTCCACGTTTAAAAATGATTTGGAAAATAATTCTTTGGCTTTTAAATTTGCGTGGTTTTTCCTGGGCGGTCATGTCATTTTTGGAACTCTCTTGTTATAAGAATGTTTTCTTATATTGTGCATATTATTCGATCACGTAAACATATCAGATATATTGTAGATTACACTTTTCAGCAAATCTCAGCTCTTTGTATGAACTGTAGCATTTATGTCGCTTCATATTAATGTTGATTACTAGAAATTGATTTGTGTTATAACAATGACAATTTGTTAAAAGTTAAAAAAAAAAACAAACAAACAAACAAACAAAAAACAAACCAATAATAAATTGACGGCTGCCAACTAGCACGGGCGTCGGGCAACTGTGTTGCATTTGTGTGTCTGTTTTATTGGTTTGATAGGATAGATAAGAACGGGAGTTCGCTTCTTTTCATGTGGTTGAGGTTTTTTGGTTTTGCTTTGGTTCCTGTTTTATCCTGATTTTGTATGCCTTCGGTTTCTGATTTTCTGAATTCTCGATTTTGTGCTGTATACAGGGATATGGTCATTATCCATATTTGTCATGGTTCCGTAAATCTTCATTTCTCGGAAATGTATCCCATGCTTTTAAATGATGTTTTGTTATATAAAGACTATAAGACTCTTTCATTGTCTTCTATGAAAGATACATCGGTCCCCCCCCCCCGAGGGGTCTCAAAATCATGTAAAACCGGAGGCTTGCCGAGGATTTTGCAAAATTTTGAGCCCCGAGGGTGGAAACGATGCATCTTTCATAGAATAACATGAAAGAGTATTTTTCTCTCATATCTGAAGGTCAAAAACAAAACTAAAAGAAAAAGGACGAAATTTTTGCGATATTCGAATTCAGCGCCCCCGAAAATGGTTTATTCCATAAGAATAAACTACGACTATTAGGTTTTTTTGGTGTTTTGCTGTTGGTGCTGCAACAGGGTCTTGTTGGAGATCTCCTCCCTTCCCCTATAGCGGTCAGTGGGGAAAAGACAGAAAGTTTACCTGTTCTCTTTTATAGTCCTTTAGGTCTTTAAATGCAGTCATTTATAATTCAAATATAGATAGAGCTTTATCTGAGCGTCTAAGGAGGGAGTTGGTTATAATACTGGACAATAATCAGTAGCATAAAATAATCATAAATGACACAAGTCATATCTTAAATCTATTGCAAATATCAGAGTGATCAAGCGTTTACATTTAACATTCAACAAGGAACACACTAGGATACTTTAAAGTCATTCCTGGAGACAGAAGAACGGGAGTTCGCTTCTTTTCATATGGTGGAGGTTTTTGTTTGTTTGCTTTGATTCCTGTTTTATCCTGATTTTGTATGCC
Source organism: Pinctada fucata (assembly GCA_028142955.1). NCBI lineage: Eukaryota > Metazoa > Mollusca > Bivalvia > Pterioida > Pteriidae > Pinctada > Pinctada fucata. The sequence continues at coordinate 43,526,656 of AP027111.1, read as the reverse complement.
TTCGGTTTCTGATTTTCTGAATTATCGATTTTGTGCTGTATGCAGGGATATGGTCATTATCCATATTTGTCATGGTTCCGGAAATTTTCATTTTTCGGAAATGTATCACATGCTTTTAAATGATGTTTTGTTATATAAAGACAATGGTTGTTTGTAGTGCTTTGTCAATGTATTCCTAAATTCATCAAAGTTTTATCCACATATTAGTCATAAGTAATCCTCTCATCTTTATTTAAAATCTACCATTTCATTCGTCATCAACTCTTGCACCATTCCTACACCTTATATTTCTCTTATTATTATACTTCATAGACCCTTCAAGAAATTTGACCCTCTTACTTACCACAAGATTTGCTGCTCATTTTAGCAGATGTACGTCCTAAGTCGGCACCGATTGTCCATTGGTCTTGTTGGTTTTATTTGTAGTCGATTATGTTCGGTGTTTTGATCTCGTCGGACTCCTCTGTTGATAACATACACTACCTCGCTACAGCCGGCAGAGCACGGACTATATTACGTATACCCTCTTTTTATATCCATTTACATATTCATCTGTGTTGCTTGGACCCCTGTTTGTGTGGTCATCTATAGTGAGGAAGTTGTTTTACAACACAATTGCACGTTCTTCGAGACCTCTGGGTAATCGGAATAGTGGGTGGGTTGTGCGCACGTAATCCAGGATAACCAAATCGCCTGCTACATGCTTAGCAGATGACCGTCCAAAGTCGGCACCGGTTGCGAATTGGTCTCGTTGGTTTATGTGTGGTATTTTGTGTTTCGTGTTTCTATGGTGTGAGTTGGTGTTCCTTGTCCCTTTTGCGTCTCTTTCTGTTGATGTCTGCTCTGTGTTTTTGCATTGGATGATTTGGAGTTTTGCTGTGGGTGCTGCAACCGAGTGTTATTCGCCATTTTCGTAAACCAGAGTTTCTTCCCATTTGAGACGGTATCTGACGTAGACTGATTATGACGTCATCAAATTTTAAAGAAACAGTCCTAAAAGTCTGGGAAATAACGGTAAAAAAAACGACGTTACCATACCATTTTCATGACGTCACAATGGTTTTACGTCAGATACCGTCTGTAAGGGGAAAAAACTCTGTATTCTGCAGACCCAATTGGAGATCCCCTCTTTTCTTTCGTATTTGGTATTCCCTGTCCATTTTGTGTCTCTAGTCGTGCTTGTCTATTCTGTGGTTTCAAATGGACTTGCAAAATTTAGACACTCGGGTTGAGAAATCGCCATCCCTCCCTCGTGGTGGTGTAAGATTATATTAATGTCAAACGTAGATAACTTACATAAAAAAAACATTTTTTAAAAATTTCTTTTTAGATCATTTTGTCATGAAGTATAATGAAGAGAGTTTCTTATCTGAAAAAAAAAGTCCCAAGCACTTTATTTCGCAATTTGTGTCCTGCATTATATACGACCTGGAGGCGATGTTGAAACATTTCGCTTGTCTGTGATTAAGTAACTAACAAAGTATACGTTTAAGAATGCTCAGAAAATAACAATTTCAGAAATGAAAGAATTTTGGCTTTCTTTTTCCTGCTTCGTCTTATTAATATAATGACTCTTCTGAAAAATGAATACAGATTCTAACGTTTTATGTCAGTCGGTCGAAATATCGCATGATCCTGTCCATTAATAACTTTTATATGAGGAAAAAATAGAAGTTATCTAGGTTTGTCTGACACCTCTTTATTGGATTTATGCGAATTTAGCAACAAGTCACGGGCGCGAAAATGAAGTAAAATGAAGGCAATATTCCAACGTAGTTTGATTAATTCCTCCGAGATCCCTTGTGATTCGGCTTTTAGCGTTGTATGTACTGAAAAGGGATTCTAGATATATGTCATGTATACATGTAAGTGAAATGCAACATATCATCGAAAACTACTTATCATTTGAGTTGTCAAAGGCAACACGCAACATCGGAATTTCAACAATAATGACCTTAAAGATTCTCTCCCTCATTCCCGCCAAACTGTTGTTATTGAAACGTGATGTAAATACGACCTCCTCTATAAATTGCGTAGTTTAAAATTATAAATAACATGGATAAGTGTTTTAAAAAGCATTGACCTCATTCACTGATGAGTGATTTATTTTAATGGATACCATTACATGTCCTTTAAACCCAATACATATTTTTCCGTTATCCCTTCGGATGTGACTGTACACGGCATAGTCGCATACACATGCATGTTTATGAGAAGGATGTTATTTATATAATGCATCACATGATATATTCTGCGATATTCATTTGGTGGGCATACGGCTTTTTGCTCAACAGAGTTACGTCTCTCAGCAAGTAGAAGTAAATTGCTTTTCATACCGAAGTCATGTGATGCGCTAAACCCATTGTGTGGGTACTATTATACAAAGAGATCAATATGCAAAATATTACACGGCTACGACATATTATATTGACCCAGTCCATCTTTGTTATATCATACAATCACAATCCTTCTGTTACTAGAGGTCTATGTTACTATCCAAACCATAATCACTTCCGTATTTGACGTCATTGCTCTTACGACGTCATTGATCATATGACAAGTACACATTAATATGGATTCTCTGTAAAAACCTAAAACAGCTGGCCACGGCATGTCATGGATTTTGATGAAACTTTCTGTAATTATCATACTTAATGTAAAAACAATGAAAACAAACCATATTGTTATATTTGAACAACGGTTGCCATGGTAACGGGGTCAATCTATTTGACACCCCCATAAATATGAGAGATAAGACATATTGTGGTATTCTGTTGCCATGGAAACCATGGTCAAAATTTTCTTTATGAACACAAAAACTTTTCTTTGTAAATTTTACTCTGACAAGAATAACTTTTTCGGGGGAGGGGGTTATCAGGTAGTTGTTGATATTCAGTCAAATTATGTGAAAATTTAGCAAAAATAAGGTCTAATTTTAGGGTCATTTTTGGCCTGTTTTTGATTATTTTGAAGGTTGAAAACCATTATTCGGTGAATGTTATGGGTATTTAACATCACCTTGCCAAAATAAATGTTTATAGCTGGAAAAAATCAAGAAATAAAATCTATGGTGAAACTCACCATTTTGTCATGAATACCAATCAAAATCCGTTGCTATAGCAACTTGGAATCCATATTACCATATACCGCATATTTAAAAACATTGTTTTTCCTCATGTTTGAGTCCTATGATTATGAAATAGCATACCAGTATACAAATTATATTTATCATCATCAATTGACCTTCAAATCATTTCAAGGTCATCTGTCCAAATGTCAAGGTCATTTCTAACTTTAGACTAAAATTAAGACAAAAATCAGGATTTCCAATTAATCTAAATTGATTTCTCTAACTTATTTCATTAGATATTTTGAATTTTAAATATTTACAGTTGATAAACCGATCAAAAGAAGTAGAATTCATCACAATTTTGTTAAATTGTATTTCACTTCTATGTATGACATACTTTCAAAAGAGCATAAAATTGCGATTTTCTAAAATTTTCTCGTAAAATATGTGACATTTTTTGGGGTCTTCATTGGACTCTGATAAATGTGATACTCATCCCAACAAATAATACATTTATCATACTTTTACCGATAGTTGATTGTTTTGCCAAGGTTCCATACTGTTTACTGTTAATCATGTCTCTTTTTAGTGAAAAACCACAAAATTTGGCCTGAAAATAGCATATATTTTTAAATGACCTTGAAAATTGAGCAAATGACCTTGACATTTTCTCAAGGTCATGATAGCATTAAATGTTCTTTAATACATCTACATACCAAGTTTTGTAACAATAGAAGGCATACATCTGTAGAAATTAGCTTTTTACTTATGACAGGTATTTACACCTTCGTACCAAATGTTGCCATGGTAACCTATTTCAAAGGCATGTAAACAGAAAAATCTCACTTCTAGATAAATTTCCTTCGATTCCCATGAAGTCCTAGGATAATACTCTTCAGGAAATAGTCAACTGTATTTCAAATCATGTGCAATTGCATTATTACTCTTGTCAAAAGTAAGTAAAATATAGGTAAAATAGGGCCTAAATTGGCCGAAAATGGCTCATTTTTAATAAGCAATTTTTCTTGAAATTGAAGCAAATTTACATGACACACAGAAAGAAGGAACATGGAAAAATCAAATTGTATCAACTTAAGAGGATTCAAATAATCTTTTCGGAAAATTACATATACATTCAACATTTGTTTCCATGGTAACGGGATGCATAAAAATGCCTTGTTTAAAGGTGTTTTTATACAAAACCTTGGTTACCATGGCAACGGAACGTCGGAGAAAAAAATGGAAGGTCAATTCATTCTGAGGACATCATATTTACCTTATACACAAAAGATATCCAAAATCTGAGACATGTCGTGGCCAAACATGTCTGATTTTTTAGGTTTTTACATAGAATCCATATTAAAATGTACCTGTTGTGAGAATTTGGTTCATCAAACATCATCATTTATCATTACTTATCGGAATCCTTACCCAATCGTGAGTAATTCATTCATTTCCTCCCGATTCTAGATGCAGA